>JBBCBC010000007.1:24016405-24616405 GCA_037126765.1 Stenogyne calaminthoides | reverse complement strand
CTTTTCCACCATTGGCTATATCTTCTTTACTTCATCCAAGATTGGGGTTAGATCAACCACTGGAGCTTGAACAACTTGGTCCAACTGAGTTGGATGCTCCAATTGAGCCTCAGTCTGCATACCATAACCAACAGATTTAAAGGTAGGTACTTTCAGTAACTTTGGCATAATTTACAATAGGGACAAAATGTACCTGAAGAGTGCTAACTTCAGTCTGAGGTTGTCTAGTATCAGTTTGCTCAGTGTCAGCTTCTTTCTGCACATCATCCTGAGTTTCTTTTTCTTGTTCAGGTTCCTTCTCTTTCTCAGGTTCAGTTTTTTTCTCATGTTCCCCTTCTCCTCCTTGATCTCTTTCTTCTTCCTGATTATGAGAACTGGATTCACCAGCCTCAGCATTCTTCTTCTCAGCCACCTTTCTTTTCACAAGCTCGTCAAAATCAACAACTTTCATCCTCAGCTTGGTCTTTCTGAAGCCTGAGAACTCTTTTAACATAGCGATTTCAGCATTCCACCAGTCTTCTCCTCTGAAGGAGGCTATGTTCAACATCTCTGGCAATGTTTGGTTCAGAATATAAACGGTTGTTCTGAGCCTTAAGAAGAGATCCTGAAGGTCAGGATATTCGTTCAGCTCAGGGTATCTGTATAGTATGAACCGTTCCCCATTGCTTCGCCATTCAATTTCTTCAGCCCTCTCTCTTCTTTAATTATGGGCTTTTCGGGAGCAGTGAGGCTCAGTTGTATGAGTTCTTGGTCGGATGGATCAAGAAAAAGGTTCATTAGGAAGGGCATCTGAGTTCGGCAATTCAGGGTTGATTAGTCCGAAGTCTGAGTTGGTCTTTCTTCAGTTGTGATCTGAGGTCCCTTGAAAATTTCCAGAGAAATCTTGTCAGAATTCAAGAGAGGTTTCAAGTACTTCTGAGAATACATGTTCCTCAGTTTCTTGCTCCTGTACATTCTTCACCACCTGAGCAAGAACCTGAAGTGGAGATTTCATCCCTCACGATCTTGATTTGAGTTTCTTCGGTTTCTTGGCCTCCTTTTCGACAATAGTATGAAGCCTTTTTTTTTTTAAACGCCGAGCCAATGCTTTCTTCTTCATATTTTCTCCTTTCTCCCTCTTGAGTTTCATTAGGGCTTTCCCCCTGGCTTGCTTAGCTTCTTCTTCAGTTTTCTCAGTGGATTTCTGAGAGGTTTGTCTGGTTTCCCTGACTTGTTCAACCACTGAAGTATCCTCCTCAGTTTCTTCTTCAGTTGTCTCCTCCTGAGACTCAGTAATTTTCTCTTTCTTTTCCCTCAAAGTCTTCTTAGTTGGTTTGAACATGATCTTGGATCTTGGAAAAGACGTTGAATCGGCAAAGATGTCCTCCTCTTCTCTGCATGTTTCCAAGATAAATGCAATTTTGGTTGCATGTAGGATTTTTCCTTTGATCACCACAGTACCATTCACCTTTTGAATGTGCTTGGCTTAATCACTGATCACTTTTATCAAGTAATGCAACCAATTAAATGCCCTTGAGGGTGAGTCTTCAATTGCCGCCATTAACCTCAACTTAGGCTTGGTTATCTGCTCGAAACTACCAGATCCACTCATAATGCATTTACTCACAATATCTAAAAGTACTCGATGTTTAGGTTTCAAATGCTTTTTATTCAATGTAGCTTCAAACTTTACTGGATGCTCAGCAATTCGATCCAAGTATTCTTGTTCCCTACCCAACATGTACAACGTAGGGTCCTCCCCTCTATCATTCAGCTCATATATGACATTCAAATTCTTAGGGATAATATATAACTCCCTAACAAACTTTTCCGATCGTACTAGATGCGACACCGTAATTTTCGAGTTTATGCAATTTTCTTCATCTAATTGCATATTAGCAACAAACTATATTACCTCTTTGGCGTATTCAGCATCTGGTTGATTTGCGACCAGACAGGTAATCTTTGCCAACCGAAGCATATGCAACGCCTCCTCCTCGTGAGCTGCGTTAGATGTGCTTTCCAGAGAAATGACATTTTTGTACCAGGGTTTGTTGGTAACAGCAAGTTTGTGGTAGACAGAGAGCGTCATTTTGGTGATTTTTAGTGAAGGGTTTTTGGAAAGTGGAGAATTTGGGTAATCGAAGATTTTTGGGAATATAGGGTATCGTGAAGATGAAGGTTTTTGAAATAGGGCTTAAAAGAAGTCTTTGTAATGGGTATAAGACTTTGATTCATGGAAAATCGCGTGGATTAAGGGATTGACAGTCAAGATTAAAACTTGCTAAAACGGGTAATTGAAAGGACGATTTCGCAAGTACTTAGCCGCCAATTATATCCTTATTGGTGAATAATGAACAGTGATTTAATTACGGTTCCTGCAGACCGTTGACTTTCCTCGAGAATTTCAAACGTTTCGCCCATTTATTTCCTCAGGTGTTTTATCATTTATTGCCAATGATTTCTGAGATTCAGTTAGACAATAAATGTGGTGCATGAGCCAATAACTTCTTCAGACTAATTTTAACTGTCAGTCTTACTGAGTTTTGACCTTGATAAAATGTCAGTATAAAAAGGAGTACTGAACTTCAAGATTACTGAGTTTCCCAAGGCTCAGTGTTCAGGGTTTTCAATTTTATCCTGAGTTTTTCAGTAGAATCATGAAAAACTTCATGCATCTAAAAACCTTCAATTTTTCAGATTTGCCTTATTCACCTGGATGCAACATACCTAATTCAACTGATAGTTCCTGATATATTGCTTCAGCCAAAGGTTTAGTCAAGATATCAGCTCTCTGTTTATCAGTATGAATTTTTTCCATTCTGATATCCTTCTTTTCAACATGATCTCTGATGAAGTGTTGTTTGATATCAACATGCTTACATCTGGTGTGCAATACCGGATTTTGTGTAATAGCAATTGCACTATTATTATCACAAAATATAGGTACTTCATTGGCTATAATCTTATAATCCCTCAATTGTTGTCTGAGCCAAAGAATCTGTGCACAACAACTTCCTGCAGCCATGTATTCAGCTTCAGTAGTACTGGTTGCTACTGAGGTTTGTTTCTTTGAAAATCATGATATCAGTTTACTTCCAAGAAATTGACAAGTTCCTATAGTAGACTTCCTGTCAATTCTACATCTTCCATAATCAACATCTGAATAACCAGTTAATTCAAGGTTATCATCAGCTGGATACTATAATCCTCTATTTACAGTGCCTTTAAGATATTTCAGAATCTTTTTGGCAGCCTCCATGTGACTAGCCTTAGGATTAGCTTGGTATCTTGCACATATCCCACAACAAATGTTATATCAGACCTACTTGCTGTGAGATAGA
Organism: Stenogyne calaminthoides; assembly: GCA_037126765.1. Lineage (NCBI taxonomy): Eukaryota > Viridiplantae > Streptophyta > Magnoliopsida > Lamiales > Lamiaceae > Stenogyne > Stenogyne calaminthoides. The sequence goes on along the minus strand of JBBCBC010000007.1, from coordinate 24,613,082 downwards.
GCAATGATCCAATGATCCCTCTATAATCAGTGTGATTTACTGATTTGCCTTCAGGATCAGGATCCATCTTGTAGTTAGTAATCATAGGAATTCTAACTGCATTGCAATTCTGTACACCATACTTAGCAATTAGATCTCTGGTGTACTTTACCTGATTGATGAGTATTCCTTCCTTAGTTTGTTTCACCTGAAGTCCAAGAAAGAAATTCATCTCCCCCATCATAGGCATCTCAAACTTTCCTTTCATCAGGGTAGAAAACTTCTCACACAACTGATGATTTGGTGATCCAAATATGATGTCATCCACATAAATCTGAACTAGTAAGATATCCTTCCCATCTTCTATCATGAACAAGGTCCTATCAACAGTTCCTTTGATAAAACCATGGTCAGTAAGAAATTGAGAGAGTGTATCATACCATGCTCTGGGTACTTGTTTAAGACCATACAAGGCTTTCCTGAGCCTGTAAACTTTGTTATTCTGACAAAATCCTAGAGGTTGTTCCACATAAACTTCTTCCTTAAGCACACCATTCAGAAATGCATTTTTCACATCCATTTGATAGACTGTGAATTTCATGTGGGCAGCATATGCAAGAAACATTCTGATGGCTTCTAGTCTTGCTACAGGTGCAAAGGTTTCATCATAATCCAAGCCTTCTTCTTGGGAATAACCTTGTGCAACTAGCCTTGCCTTGTTTCTCACAATGTTGTTGTTCTCATCTCTCTTATTCTTGAACACCCATTTAGTTTCAATCACATTGTGCCTCTTAGGTCTATCCACTAGCTCCCAAACTTCATTTCTTGTGAACTGATTCAGCTCTTCTTGCATAGCAGTAATCCAGAAAGAATCTTGAAGAGCTACTTCAATCTCAGTCGGTTCTTTTTCAGATAGGAAGTAGCAGAACAAAGAACTTTCTCCATGGAACCTTCTTGTTTTAACTACTTCTGATAGATCACCCACAATCTGACTTGTAGGATGACTATCCAACTATCTTCTTCTGGATGTTCCCCCTTCAGTGGTATCCTCAACATCAGAAATGTTAGGTTCAGGTAATTCATCAAATTCAGGGAACAACAGAAAAGGAGAGAGTGATTCATCTTCCTCAGGGGAAATTCCATTCAGAACATTATCAGAGACATTTGTTCCCCCTTGGTTTATTGATTCAGAGTTTGCCTCAGCTGTGACCATATCTTCATCGGCATTTCATACTTGAGTCTGAACTGGTGTATGTTCAGATTGGTCAGCTTCAGTGTGTTAGCTTTCCTTTAGTGGAGAATTATTATCCTGAGTTTCACCATCCTTAGTATTTCCATCCTGAACTTCTTTATCTGAGTCTGATTCACTCCATTCATAGAAAGTGATGGACTTCTTCTTTTCAGGTTCAGAGGATGTTTTATCATTCTTTTTCAGGCTAAGTCTGGTGATTCTCTTGGTCGGTTCTCCTGATTCATGTTCCTGTTTCTTCTGAACACAAGTAGATTCATCAAAACAACATGAGGTGTTTCTTCCACAATAAGAGTCCTACAGTTGTAAACTCTGAAGGCTTTGCTGACTTCAGAATATCCTAAGAATATTCCTTCATCAGCTTTGCTATCAAAAGTTTTCAACTGATCTTTACCATTATTGTGAATGAAACACTTGCAACCAAACACACGAAAGAAAGAAACAAGAGGCTTCCTTTCATTCCACAGCTCATAAGGAGTTTTTCCTTGATTCTTGGTCAGCATGGATCTGTTCTGAGAGTAGCATGCAGTATTGATAGCTTCAGCCCAAAATCTCTTAGGAATATCAGCTTCAGCAATCATTGTTCTTGCAGCTTCTTTCAGAGTCCTATTTCTTCTTTCAGCAACAACATTCTGTTGTGGGGTTCTTGCAGCTGATGTTTCATGAGCTATTCTATTTGCTGCACAATAATCAGATATAATATGGTTGATAAATTCAGTTCCTTTATCTGATCTGATTTTGACCACACTCAGATTCTTTTCAGTACTGAGTCTTTTTAGTAGTTCAGCCAGTTTTGTCTGAGTCTCTTTCTTACTGAGTAAGAATATGACCCATGTGTATCTAGAGTAGTCATCAACTACCACAAGTGTATATTTCCTGCCATTAGTGCTTACAGGTGTCACTGGACCAAAAAGATCCATATGTAACAGTTGAAGTATTTTGTCAGTAGAAACTTCTATTTTGCTTTTGAATGATGCTCTGATTTGTTTTCCTTTCTGACAGGCATCACATATATGATTTTTACTAAACACTTCATTGGGTAACCCCCTCACAACTGCTAATCTTGCAAGTTTGTTCAGGGTTTTGAAGTTTAAGTGATTCAGCCTTTTGTGCCACGACCAACTGGTATCAGTAGAGCTTTTTGCAACCAAACATGAATCTTTAGTAGATAGTCTCCAATCAGCAAGATACACATTTCCTTTAGTACCAGTTAGTAATATTTGTTGTGAAGCATTATCTTTCACATAACATAAGTTCTTTGAGAACTCAACACTGAATCCTTTGTCACAGAATTGGCTGATAGAAAGCAAATTATGCTTTAAACCAGACACATATGAAACACCATGGATATGAACAGAGTCAACTTCAAGAGTTCCATATCCTTCAGTCTGTCCTTTGGAATTATCTCCAAAAGTAATCTGAGGGCCTTTTTGCTCAACATAGTTAGTGAGTAATTGTTTATATCCTGTCATATGTCTTGAACATCCACTGTCCAGATACCATGCAGCAGGAGCAAATTCATTTCCACTCATCAGGGCTATGTTGTTTTCATTCAGCTCAGTGCCCTTTTCCTTCACCTGAAAAACAGATCAGGTCTTAGGTACCCATTTGGTGTAGGGTCCTACCAGGTTAGTTGTACCTGTTGGAACCCAAACCTTCCTGATAACTCTAATTACTTTAGAGTGGCCGATTTGTCTCCCATAAACATCTACATACACATTCTCCACCTTAGGTGCCTTGACAGTACCCTGTGTATGAGTGTCAACCTTAGAATGAACATGAGCCTTAAAGTTCTTCTTGGGTTCAGGCCTCTTGTTCAAATGCCTTGACTTTGGTGCAGCTGGTCTCTGTCTCTACTGACTTGGGTTCAGGAAACCTTTACCCTTAGGCAAGTGGGGTTTAGGTTGCTTGTACTGAAATTATGGTCTTTCAGTAATCTAAGGGCTTGGTCTTTTCAGTTGAGAATATCTCTGCAGAGTGTTTCTCTTCTGAAAATTCCTCTGATGGTTCAGTGCAGATTTCTTCAGGTTGGTATTCTTAGCCTGGGGCTTTGAAGTACTGGCCTGAAAATTTCCTACTGAGTGTTAAGGTTTTCTAGCCTTTTCCTGAGGTTTGGGCTTTCTTCCCTGAACCTTCAGTTTTTCTGAAACCATAGGTCCTTTACCCTTGTCTAAAACTCGGGTCGTTTCTTGAGAAGAAGATTAGTATAAAGCCATTGGTTTAACAAAGGCGATCTTAGTGCTACTAGAAAAAGATTCGAAGACCTTGTGAGGTCCCCCCTGGATTATATCCCAATCCAGCCTTTATAGTTGTAGGTCTTTGATAACTCTGAATTTCATCTATTACTTTAAATGCAGAATTCAATATAGCTAACTTTCTCTGAGCACTATCCTCACTTTTCTTTAGAGTTTCATGCTTCTCAAGGAGGTTATTGAACTCAGTTCTGATAAGCTGAATCTCCTCAGTGGATTTCTCTAATTTTCCATTCAGAATCTCTATCACTTTCTCCTTTTTTGAGAGTTGTACTTTCAGAACATCTAGTTCATCAGTAGTTCCCATCAATTGAGAAGTGATCTCAGCATTTTTAGAGTCTTTCCACTTCAGATTCTCAACAGTCAGTTCCTTGTTCTGCTCTTGAGTTTCTATGAGCAGTTCTTGTAACACAGAATAATCCTTCATAAGATTCTCAAAAGAATCCATCAGGTCAAAGTTACTGGTTACAGTTGAACTTGATAACTCAGGTGCTTGTGTAGGAGCAACAACAGAGATAGAAGAATTTACCTCCTCCATAGCAACAAGGCAGACATCAACACTGTCACTATCTGAGAATATCTCATCTGAAGAACTGGATCATCTTCAGATTGTTCTTCTTCTTCTGCAATCATAGCCTTCTTGCTAGAGATCTTTCTGTCTCTCTTGGCTTGTCTCTCCTTTCTCTCTTTAGCACTCAGCTCAGGACAGTCATACTGGAAGTTACCTTTCTTTTGGCAGTTATAGCATACGTTGGTATCATCATCCTGATCACTTTCCTCCTTGGTCTTGGAGTCCTTCTTCCTGGATGAGGATCCTTCAGCTTTGTGGTCCTTCCTTTTCTCAGTGGATCTGTCCTCAGCCTCTGAGTTATTCCTGTTCTTGTACCTGTGGTTCCTGTAATATTTCTTATATTTTTCATATCTGCTATTGAGTCTTTCAAACCTCCTTGCCATCAGTACTAGCTTATCCTCTTGCTCATCCTGATTTTTGGCAAGAGAGTTATCAGACTCTCTAGATTTATAGGATTTCTCTTTGGCTTTGAAAGACACATTCTTGCTAGATGAAGAATCATCTTTGCTATCAGATTTCTTAGTTTTCTTGTCAATCACAAACTCATAAGCTTTCAGTTCAGAGAAAACTTGTTGGTATGACATGGAATCAATATTTTTGGTGTTTTCAATTACCACAACATGTATATCCCATTTCTTAGACAATCCTCTAAGAATTTTCAGTGCCACTTCTCTCTGTGGGTATCTTTCCCAAGAGCATTCAGATCATTCATAATGCTAGTGAATCTGACTTCCAGTTTGTCAATGGATTCACCATCTTCCATTTCAAAGCTATCAAACTTTCCAATAGCAACAGAAAGCTTGTTTTCTTTAATATGATTTGTGCCTTGACACATGATAGCAAGTGTGTCCCATATTTCCTTTGCAGTTTCACAGTGCGAAATCATCCCCATAACACCATCATCAATAGTGTTATATAGAGTATCTTTAGAAATGTAGTCCAAATTGACTAACTTTCTCTCATCAGGAGTAAGTTGATCATCAGGTTTTGGAAATTCATCTCTAGTATCATTCCTCTCAGTATCAGTAATTCTGGGATTCACAACAGTGTATTTGAATGGTCCTTCAGAAACCACTCTCCACATTCTCTCATGTTCGGAATACAGATGAGCCTGCATTCTCAGTCTCCATAGGTCATAGCTCTCAACAGAGAACATAGGAAGTTTCTTAGAAGGCATGATGAATGAGTCTTGTAAGATATCAGAAATAAGATCTATTCAGTAGACCACCAAAGTCTTTCAACAAATAGATTATGGCTACCAAAGCAAGTGGTCAAAATGAACAATTGCTCTGATACCACTTGTTGGTCCCGGTGCAAACGAGTCTCACACGTGTATGGGGGGGAATACACGAGTTCAATGATTTTTAAAACTTTTTCTTCACTGAGATCAGATGGGTCAGGTTGTCCTGAGAATTTTTCCTTGAGAAGCACAAATCGCCTCTGAGTCAGAGTCTAATGAGACAATGATCCTGAGCAGCTTTCAGAAGCTTCAGATTAGCCCAACTGATCCTGAGTTTTATCAGAGATCCTGAGAAGCTTGGATCAGTTAATTATCTTACTGAACACTCAGTAGAGTTGATTCAGTTTGGTAACTATCTGTTCTAGCTACTCAAGAGTGCGGATTGGTTGGCCCTAAGTTTATACACGTTTTAGCTTGCTGAAAATCTCTTCCTTTAGTAAAACAGTGGTTAAGGCTGTGATCAAATTTGATGCAAGTTCAGTGGATTGTTTCCAACTGAATATTAGTAAAATCAGTATGCTTTCAGTGAAAATATGTAACAGATAGGATGCAGTACAGAAAGCAAACAACACAGCAATTATAGTGGTTCAGAGACTCAAGCTCCTACGTCCACTCTCTTTGATCTTCAGATCAATTCCTTAACACACTTCCTAAAGCTTTCAGGCTGACTCACTGCAGCTTACTAACTTTTCTACCTTGAGTTTTCTTGCTGACTCACTGCAGCTTACTAACTCAACACACACAAGCTTTCTGACTGTCTAAAACAGTTTACTCGCTTCTTCTCTAGAGTTTTCTGGCTGACTAAACTGCAGCTTACTCACTCTTTACAACTCTAACTCACCAACAAATTACACACACTCAAACTACCTTATCAAAGGGTTTGGGTTTGGTTGGTTTCCAACTAGGGTGAGATATCCTTTACAATAAGAACAAATACAAAGGCTAGGATATCTCTACTAAGCTTTGGATACTTCTATCAAATCTAGGCTTAGTGAATGAGCTCTCTCCAATGTGAAACACTTGGGAAATATTAGGTTTTTCGAGTTCTTCAATTTGCAAAAATACGAATTAGCTCTTGAGTTGCTTTGATTTCCCGTAACCTTTCAATGGTGTAGGTCACTGGTATTTATAGGCAACTTTTCAAGGTCACTCTTTGGAAAACTATCCGTTGGAAGAGATAGCATCAAGAGTTTCCTCTTCTGGTTATTGATGAATGACTATTTTTAGGGTTTGAACACTCCCTTGCATGTTTTAGGTAATATGTAGCCATGTAGCCAATCACCAATTTTTGCAGTCTGGAACATAGTACTACTGACAAAATTCTGTGTCCCGTCGCTTTTCGATTGTCGATAAAAGTCATGATGTTGTCTTCCTCTGATTGGTTCTTGTCTTCAGTGAATGTAGACAAACAAAACGACTCTTTTAGGTCAATCTCTCTGAATGAGACATCCTTAAACAACACTTAGTATTAGGTCCTTTTGTCTGCACTTGAATGTTTTGGGCAATATCTATTCTTTTGTAAATGTGCGTTTTCCTCAGTTTTGTATGTATTCAGATAGATATTTCTTGATTGCCTACGAACATTTGGTCTTCCCGAGTCTTGAGAATCTCGAAGTCTTCAGTATCTTCTAAGTCTTCAGTATCTTCTGAGTCTTCAGTATCTTCTGAGTCATCAGTATCTTCTGATTAACTTCTGCTGACTATACATTGTGCAGATATCTTCTTTAACTATTCTATACTGAAACCTGTCTCAGACTATCAAGATTATCCTGAACATGTCATACTCAGAGGTTTTGGGATCTAATCAAAACTTCTTTATTAAATTCATCTCCCAACAATAAGGATCTTGATTTATTATATATATATATATATACACGGTTACGATATGGAGCCAAATTAGTGACATGACATACACAAATAATTATAAATTAATAGCTCTTAGGTCCAAGATCCCAAGCCCAATTACCCATATGTCCAACACCTTTTTTTAAAAACCATTAGGTCCAAAAGCAAGGCTGAAAACCCGATATTACCCTTCTAGGAGCTGAAAGTAAAAAAGAAATAAAAAATAATAAAAGTACGCTTATCTGCCAACTCTATCTTCCTCGCCCGCTCACTGCTATTCCGGCGAGTCAAATCAAGAAATCGACAGACGAGACTTTCTATGTTTTTTTTTTCGAATTTGAATTTCAAATTCATTGTACATATAGCAATTTTAGAGATATGTTTTCAGTATACACATGAACAACCATAAGATTTTACCCAGAAAATAGAATCGATTTTTATGAAGAAGAAGATGCTTGTTTTATCGTCGGTGTTGATCCAGGAAGAAATTAGGTGTTCGATTATCTCTGGGGAATGGGTTCAGAAATGATTATACTCAATCTAAAGATATAGGCGAATCAATAATCATCTCACTGAATTCATACACAAGAATTGACGAGCTGAAATCACAGGTAACATCAAAGTGGTATGATCTCATTGATGTTATTTTGTCATTCCAGTACTCAATTGGTAGTGTTATCAATTGTAGTATAGATACAGATTTGGATTTGAGAAATCTGATGGCTCTATGCAAATTGACTTTGTCCAAGATTGTTGTTGTTGATATATTAAATATAGATACCAAACAACCTGTGATCGTTGTGGATGACGGGTTGAGACATGCATATATGCATAATCACATGAATGAAAATATCAGTAGGCATGCTTTAGAAAGTAAGATCGATCATCATATGAATAATGGCAGCGGGTTTCAATGTGATGGTTATGATTTTAATAACGATCATGATATGCATGATAATATGAATAACGCGGTTCATTTAAACAATGATGGTGATGACAGTTTTGGTGAAACTGACCATGTTGTGTATGCGAACATGAATGATGGTTTTGGGTTGCATTGTGATGGTAGTGATTTTTTTGGTAGTATGCATGCTGTTGTAGATGGCGATGATTTTTACAGTTTTGGTGACCATGTTAAGAAAAATGGTGGTTTGAATTTTAAGAAAAATGGGTTTGTGAAGTCTGATTTGCCATCAAAGTTCAATAGAAAACCACGGAGATCAGTCAAGAATAAATTTGTTAGTGGTCATGAAACAGATTTTGAGGGATTATGTTGGTCCCGGTGCAAACGAGTCTTACATGTGTGTGGGGGGGAATACACGTGTTTAGTGATTTTAAAACTTTTTCTTTACTGAGGTCGGCTTGGGTCAGGTTGTCCTGATGATTTGGTCCTGAGAAGCACAAATCGCCCTGAGTCAAAGTCTATCTGAGACAGTGATCCTGAGCTGCTTTCAGATACCTCAGATAATCCCAACTGATCCTGAGTTTTCAGAGTTACTGAGCTTGCTTGAAAAGCTACTCAGATGTGAGGAATGGTTGGCCCTAAGTTTATACTCGTTTTATGCTTTGCTGAAAACCTTCCTTTTTAATGGAACAGTGATTAGGCTGTGATTCAGTTATATGCAACTTCGATTGGATTGATTCAAGTCGAGTATCGGTGAAAATATGCTTTCAGTTTAAAGATATGCAACAGTTAATCAAAGCAATACAGAAAGCAAATAACACAACAAGTTATAGTGGTTCAGAGACTCAAGCTCCTACGTCCACTCTCTCTGACTCTTCAGAGAAATTCACTAATCACTTCCTAAGGTTTTCTGACTACCTCTGTAGTTTACTAACCTTTTTATTTTGAGTTTTCTGACTACCCCTGTAGTTTACTAACTCAAAACACACACAAGCTTTCTGACTATCCAAGATAGTTTACTCACTTCTTCTCTAGAGCTTTCTGACTACCTCAATGTAGTTTACTAACTCTTTACAACTCCAACTCACCAACAATCACACTCAAACTACCTTACAAAGGGTTTGAGGTTTTCTTGGTTGGTTTCAACTAGGATGAGATATCCTTTACAATTAAGAACAATGCAAAGGCTAGGATATCTCGACTAAGCTTTGGATATATCTTATCAAGCTAGGCTTAGTGAAATGAGCTCTCTTCGATATAAAGCACTTGGGAAATTCTTGGGTTTTCGAGTGCTTCAACTTACAATAATAAGTTTGAGCTCTTGAGTTGCTTACAAATTTCTCGTAACCTTCAATGTAGAGGGTCACAAGTATTTATAGACATACACCAAGGTCACTCTTGAAAAATTATCCGTTGGAAGAGATAGCTTCGTGAGTTTCCTCTTATGGTGTGTGATGAACGGCTATATTTAGGGTTTGAGACTCCCTAGCACGTTTTAGGAAAACAAGTTTTCATGTAGCTGGTCATCACTTTTTGCGATGCAGGACATAGTACTCTTGACATGTTTTGATTGACTGTCATTTATTAGTGTCGATAAAAAGTACAATGTTGTCTTCTTCTTTTTGACTTTTGTCTCCAGTTAAATGTAGACAAACTCAACGGCTCTTTTTGGTCAATATCTCTGAGTGATATAACCTTAACAACACTTTGTCTTAGTTCATTTTGTCTGCATGAGAATGTCTTGGGCAATATCTATTTTTCTAAGCAATCAAGTTTTTCTCAGGATTGTGTCCTTCAGATAGATATATTCAGTGCCTCGGAACATTCAAGTTATCTTGAGCATTGATACATTCTTGAGTCTTGATAATTCTTGTGCCTTGATATCCTTTTCTTCGATCTTGATCTTGATCTTGTCTTGATCTTTTGTCTTGATCTTGAGTCTTACGAGTCTTGATGTCTTACGAGTCTTGAGTCGAGTCTTGATGTCTTACGAGTCTTCACATATATCTTGTTGATTATCTTGAGTCTTTATCTTTGAGTCTTGATTTCTCGATTTCATCTTGAGTCTTGATTCTCGATCTCATACTTAGTCTTCAGATTCTCAGTCTCATACTTAGTCTTGATTTCTCGGTTTCTCCGAGTCTTGATTTCTCGATTTCATGAAACTTGAAACTTTCGATTTCATCTTGAAACTTGAAACTTCAGTTTCATACTGAAACTTCAGTTTCTTCAGAAACTTACTGAGTCTTCAAAATCTTCAGAATTTAACCTGATCTATATCTGTTGACTATACATTGTGCAGATAACATCCTGAACACTCTAAAACTGAATCGTGACTCATCTATCAAGATTATCCTGAACATGTCATACTCAGGGGTTTTGGGATCTAATCAAAATCTTCTTTTATTAAATTCATCTCCCAACAGATTAGGTAGTATGTCTTCTTATGATGTTTGCCCAAATATCAAGAAGAAACCTCTTTTATCCTACTCATGGTCTCACATTTTGGATGGTGGAGTGGGAACAATTTTTAAGGAAGGTGCAAACGAGTTCAAAACAGAACTTATCAAGTACTCACAACATATGAGGTTTATGTTCAAGTACACGAAGAATAACAAGAGTTATATTTATGTTGTGTGTAGTGAGTGGGAGGATTGTGCATGCCAGTGGCTTATAAAAGCCAAGTTACAACCCGTAACAAATGCTTTTGTCGTGACGAAGACAAATCTAGTACACACATGTATTGGGAAATTGGTTGGTAATCAGAATAGAAGAATGGGTGTACAAAGATTATTGGGAATCTTATTGTTCAAGATGTTAGGGCAAAACCTCAAACTCGTGGGAAGGACATAATGAACACACTTCAAAATAGCTACAGTATACACTTTCCATACTGAAAAGCTTATCGGACATACAGAGCTGCAATGAATCATATTTTTGGAAGCTACGACGAGTCTTATGATCATCTCCGATGGTATTGTGATGTCATACAACACACTAATGCAGGTACTAACAAGTTTTAAAATTTTATCCGTCATTCATAACGCAACTTAATTATTCATGTTCATCACTTTAATTTTTGTTCATTTTTATGTATTTTTATATAGGAAGTGTAGTTTCATTGGAGTCAAACAAGAAAACACATTGTTTCGAACGCGTTTTCATCGTCTTTAAGGCATGCTTGGACGGTTTCAAGAAGTGTCATTACTAGCAACTAGTTTATAGAAGACACTTTCATGACCGGTCGTGTTAAGGGTACATTACTAGCAACTACCGCAAAGGATGGAAACAATGGTACTATTAAACACTCTATGTTAACATTATTGTTTAATACCACATTTTGTTTTTTATATTTTTTTAATGCTTTGAACCAGGATGAGACAGAACATGTTTTTTTTAAAGTATTTTATGCTTAAGTGTTTTATACAAGAACTTGGCTTTAATGCCTTCTATTTATGTCTATGTTTTAAAAATCGGAACCGGAAGTTGAGTCGGACGACCCCCAAAAAAGGCTGGACCGGGGTCGGATTGAGCCGGTGTGACGTAATAATAAATATTATATATATATAGTATGCATGATTTTTAAAAAAAAAATTTCAAAATATAGAATATGATAAGTGAATATAAATCACCTAAAGTCACTTCAAACTTAAATTTCTAAACATAATAGAAATATTCATTAACATAAATAGTTTCAACTCCCAAGCATAATAGAAATGTCATCAACAATACAAAATATATATATATACACACGAATAATGGTGCACAAAATAAAAAGAAGTAAAGAACCCAGAAACAAGAATCCATACTTTCTTCCCCCTTTCTCCCTACCGTGTTATCTTCTCCCCTTAAATATATATATACACACGTATATGTCTCTATTTCTCAACCTGTTGAAACTTGAAACCCACTTAAAAAATAACATCAAAAAATTAAACAAAAAATAAATGACTCACGGGTGATTGACGGCGAGCGCTAAACATCTAGCCTTGGTGCAGCATGGCGGCGGCAAGCGGCGTCGTCAGATTAAAATTTTTGTTGAAAATTGCCATTGAAAAAGGAAAGAAAGCTGAAGCGGCGATTAGCAGATTAGGGCTTCTGAGTTCTTTCTGAAATTAGCCCGTCGGTTTTAAATTTTAGTCAATTTTTTTTTTTAGTGTTTTTTTAGTAAAAACCCGTGAAAATCGGCGGTTCACCGGTTTTCAAATGGTTTTTCCGATTTTGAGGGGCGCCCAATAGCAGTTCTCTACACCTCTATTGGGCCGCTTGGGGGCGGTTCAGCGGTCCGACCGGTCGGACCCGATTTTTAAAATTGAGTTTTATGTTGGTAACGTTATTAGGGTGAAACACTCAATTTTCAGAATGTTATTATAGAATTTCAGATTATGAAATTCATCATGTGTCATTTTTTTTGGAGCTAGCTGTTTGAAAAAACTTGATTTTGGTAGCTTTCTGTTTGCAAAAATCTGATTCTGCAAAAAATTGATTTTTTTTGGTAGCTTTCTGTTGGTAATGTTAAAGTTTAGGGTGAAACATTCATTTTTCATAATGTTATTATAGAACTTCAGATTTATGATATTCATCATGTGTGTTTATTTTTAGTTATATAGGTTTGTTCCCTGTTGCCTTTGCGATCGTATCCGCAAAGAACAAAGAAAGTTGGATGTTGAGACGCTCTGTGACTTTGCTAAGCATGAACTATAAATTTGTTGCATTTCTCGTAGGAATATGGGTTAGATGGCTGCTTTTCCTTTGGTATTTGACAAACTACTGCACTTAGCTTTGACAATCTTCTTCCTTTTACCCATCTAAAAAAAAATGGAGCAACGAAAAATTTCATCGAAACAAAAATGAATCAAACCTAAACCAAACAACTAATTTTTGGATTTTGATTTTCGCACCTTTTTTACTGGTTTTGATTTTTAAAAAGAACATGAACCAAAACAACGGAGTTCTTACCTTTTGCAAGTCGGGATTGATTTTTGAGCACAAATCACGCCTCAAAATAAAAAAATCGTCGTCTTCTATACTATTTTTCTTTTTTCTCACCTATTTTTCTCTTCCACTTTTTTATGGTTTGTGTTTTTTGGTTGGTTTTGTTTTAGTTTTTAAAAATCAAGTAGTTGTTTGATGTGAAGGTGGAGTATTGCAGGCGGATTGTTGCAGCCTTTGGGAAGAGTGTCACTTTTCGAACAATAATTATGGCAGGTTTTGATCAAAGTCAATGCTAACTAAAATAAGGGGATGGGGTAATAAAGACATTCTATAACCCAGTTTGGGCATATCAATATTGAATAAAATATATTGGACCTCCTGATTATAGTGAGTACTAAAATATACCTCCTAGTTTTTCACTCAATAATTATATCATACCGAGGTAAAAAGTTAGGCATACCAAGGTATTTCGGCTACCAAAGAAAATTTTCATATGCTATATACCATACCATAATTATGTAATATACTTTTTTCTATTATTTCAATTAAATAGAATTATAATTTCACCATATTAAATTACAAATCTAGCTTGACACCCTTAGGAAGTTAGGTTTTGTTGAATTGTATTGTGGAATATCGAATTTAATTTTATTTTGATATAATTTATTTGTTTCAATTAAATAGAGTTATAATTTTATTTTGGTATATTTTTTTTATTAAGGACTTGTTCAATTATGTTGTTAGACATATTTTGTTAAAATAGATTGTCATTCAAAAAATATAAGTTTTCACAAATAATAATTTCATTATGCACGATAAAATCTTCCTTTTATAACACTTGTTCTTTGTTTAATTTTTTAAAATTTACAAAGTTATTTAATGATACTCAATACTCATTATATTATTTACACATCATCTCAAATATTTTAAATCAATCAATATCATCAATAAAATATATAATGACATTTGGATGACACTTTCTAAAAATGCGACACATTATCAAAATGAAGGAGAAGACGACACATTAACAAAAAAAGTTCATATTAGTAATATAGGGCGATAAGGAAATTTATTAATAGAATGATTACAATAATTTTATATCCGTATACTTGCTTATAAAATATTTAAAAGTGCTTGATAACGTTTCATTAAGATTTGTGAAACTGGTCTATATGAACTCTATTACTATTTTGCATAATTTTTATCATTGTTATGCACAGATTCTATCACCGTTATGCTTAAATATTATCATTGTTTAGAAAAGCAACATTGGTAGTATTTATGAATAACGGTGATAAAGTTTATGCATAATAGTGATAGTGTGTCTACATGTTGGTCCCGGTGCAAACGAGACTTACACGTGTATGGGGGGGAATACACGTGTTGGTGTTTTAAAACTTTTTTTCTTCGAGGTCACTTGGGTCGATAATCACGAAGATTGAGTTCGAGAAGCTACAGATCGCTCGAGTCAAAGTCTCTCGAGATGGTGATGATCCTCGCTTTTCGGATACTCGAGATAATCCCAACCGAGTCCCGAGTGTCGAGATATCTGAGTTGCTTGGATCAGATAACTAACTTACTGAACCCTCAGAAGAGTACGTTCAGTTTGGTAATTATCTGTTCTAGCTACTTAGTCGTGCGGAATGGTTGGCCCTTAGTTTTATACTCGTTTTAAGCTTTGCTGAAAACCTTCCCTTTATGAAATAGTGATTAGGCTGTGATTCAGTTATGCAACTTCAGTGGATTGATTCCAACTGAATATCCGTGAAAAGTATGCTTTCAAAAATAAGTCAATGCAACAGTTAAGCACAGATAAGGAAAGCAATAAACAACACAGCAATTATAGTGGTTCAGAGACTCAAGCTCCTACGTCCACTCTCTCTGATCCTCAGAGAAATTCACTAATCACTTCGAGCTTTCGACTACCTCGCGTAGTTTACTTACTCAACTTCGCCCTCGAGCTTTACGACTACTCCACGTAGTTTACTTACTCAACCCGACCTTGAGCTTTCTGACTACCTTCCGTAGTTTACTTACTCAAACAAGCTTTCAGACTACCCCTGTAGCTTACTAACTTCTCCTCTAGAGCTTTCTGACTACTCCGCGTAGTTTACTAACTCTTTACAACTCTTCTCACCAACAAACACACTCCAACTACCTTCTCAAGGGTTTGGGGTTTCTCGGTTGGTTTCCAACTAGGATGAGATATCCTTTACAATGAAGTACAATGCAAAGGGTTAGGATATCTCGACTAAGCTTTGGATATGAGCTAGGCTTAGTTTAGTGAGCTCTCTTCAATATAAAAGCACTTGGGAAATTCTAAGTTTTTCGAGTGCTTTAACTTTTGCAAGAATAAGTTTGAGCTCTTGAGTTGCGTATAAATTTCCCGTAACCTTACAATGTAGAGGGTCACCAGTATTTATAGGCATACACCAAGGTCACTTTTGAAAACTATCCGTTGGAGAGATAACCCGTGAGTTTCCTCTTATGGCGTGTGAGAACGGCTATATTTTAGGGTTTGAAACTCCCTAACACGTTTTTAGGCAATAGCCTTTCATGTAGCCGGTCTTCACTTTTTGCACTCTGGAACTTTTGTACATCTGACATCTTTTTCAATGACTGTCATCTTTGTCGATTGTCGATATGATGGCGATGTTGTCTTCCTCTTTTTGACTTTTGTCTCCAGCTAAAGGTAGACACCTTCAACGACTCTTTTGGTTACAAACTCTGAGTTTGATATAACCTTAACAACACTTGACTTAGCTCTTTTTATGCGCATTTGAATGTCTTGGCAAATATCTATTTTCTAAGGAATCGCGATCTTTACCGATTGCATCCTTCGCCGGATAGATATATTGATTGCCTCGGAACATTGAGGTTTATCTTGAGCATTGATACATTACTGAGTCTTTAGTAATTCTTGTGCCTTGATATTCGATCTTGATCTTGATCTTGATCTTGATCTTGCGTCTTGAGTCTTGAGTCTTGAGTTCTTCGAGTCTTGAGGTCTTACGAGTCTTGAGGTCTTACGAGTCTTGAGTCTTCGAGATATCTTGGTGATACCTTTGAATCTTCATCTTTGAGTCTTGATTCCTCGATTATCATCTTGAGTCTTGATATCTCGATTTCTGAGTCTTGATTCTCGATTTCTTCTTGAGTCTTGAATACTCCGATTCAAATCTGAAACTTGATTTCTTGAAACATATCTTGAGTTCTTTAGAGTCTTGAACCTATCACGAACTATATCTCACGACTATACATTTTGCGAGATAACATCCCGAATACTCTAAAACTGAATCGACTCAACTATCAAGATCATTACGAACATGTCATACTTCGGGGTTTTGGGATCTTAATCAAAATCATATATCTTTTATTAAATTCATCTCCCAACAATTTCCCTTTTTTTTGATGATGCCAAAACCTATCTTGTTACAAACATATAACCTATACTCAGGTTTCAGTTTATCCTATTACAAGATTGGTTATGTCTCCCAACAATTTAAATCAGAGAATCTCCCAACATTTTTAGAGAATCTCCCAACACTTAAACATTCAATAATTTCTTTAGTAATGAATCTTCTTAAATAGTTCATCACCAAATACTTAAACAATTTTCACCTAAACAAAACACAATTAGTTCAGAGACATTCATTCAGCATATCAAATATAAAAGACATGTAAATAAGATAATGAGATATTATCTTTTGAGCATAACGATAAATCTTCATTGATGGTTGGTTTGAGTTACAGATTACAATGAGTTTATCAAACAAAATCAAAAAGACAAAAATTTAAAGATTACAGAATCTTCTGAGTTTTCAGTCTTCAGTCTTCAGATTTGGCTCTTCAGTCTTCTTGCTCTTCAGTTTGCTACTTCTTCAACTTCATCAGCGGGCACCTCCAGGTCGAACATTCCGAAAAATCTCTTCTTCAGCTCATTTCTCTCCTTGATGATATCCGGACTGTTTCCTGTTAAACCCAACTAACCAGCATACTGAGCAATTTCTTGAGTAATGGCCTTCTCATTCACCAAGCCATTACCAAGTCTTGGAGGAGGATAGGAATATGGACCGGGGGCTACTATCTGCACCTCTCCTTCATCCGCAAGGTTAATCCAGCTTTGGAGATATTTTGGATAGAAGGTTAGGAGATATTCAATGAATGCTTCATTCTGATCTGAGGTTTCCCCTCTCCACTCCCTAAGCACATCATAATAGAACCAGAAGGTTCTCTTGACCTCTTCCCACATATTGTTGAGTTTGATAGGCATCCATTTATCAACGTGGGGCCACTTCAGTGCTTTTGATGTCTCTCTCCTTTTGCTCGCAAACTTCTTGAATCCACTCCTTCGCTTCAGCTCCTCTTCAGTCTTCTTTCTTATCACAGGCACGCCTGAGACTGAAGCAGCAGCTTTCTTAGCCTGTTCTACCTGGAGTGTCTTCAGAGCATTCCTCGTGTTGAAGACTTTCTTCCGAGGTTGAGACTCAGATTCTTCATCATCATCCAGAATCAGCTTTCTCTGGATTGGCTTAGAAGCCTTCGCACTCTTGCTTACAGGTTCAACAACGCCCAAGGCTTTCCTCTTCATAGGCAATTCAGCAACAGCCTGGCTTGTTCCAACCTTTACTCTAGCACTCAGCTTCTCTTTTGCAATTTCAAGCATGGTTTCC
The DNA here is from genome assembly GCA_037126765.1 of Stenogyne calaminthoides. Classification (NCBI taxonomy): domain Eukaryota; kingdom Viridiplantae; phylum Streptophyta; class Magnoliopsida; order Lamiales; family Lamiaceae; genus Stenogyne; species Stenogyne calaminthoides. The sequence goes on along the minus strand of JBBCBC010000007.1, from coordinate 24,595,434 downwards.
TCAGAAACTCGAGTGTAGGTAGGCTTCTCCACCTGAGCGAACTTCAGCTTGTCAGTAGCTTCAACTTCTTTTAAGGCTTTTGATAGGTTATACATTTCAGCATCTTTCTGAGCCTTCTTCTCCAAAGTACGTGCCATGAACTTCCTGAGGTCTTCACCTTCCTTTTCCCCCTTCTTGGCACCGTAATTTGGAAGAAGTCTGGAGAGTGCTGTGTCCATGTGATATTGCTCTTTGCTCACACAGCGCACCTCCCCTGCTATCTGATCTTGTTCGTCTTCCAGCCTCCTGATGTGGTTCTTAGCCACAAAAAATTCTTCAGACATATGGGCAAACTGGCCAGAGAGAGCTTCCTTAAGCATCTCTGTCATCTTGGTCATGAGCATTGAGCTCATTTCCTCAACAGCAGATTTGTTCAACACTTCATTCCTCTCTGCCAATTTCACCTCTAGAAATGCAGTTGACTCCTGGTGCTTCTGTTTCATTTCAGCACTGAGCTCAGCCTTGACTCCCTCCAGCTTTTCATTCAGCTTATCTTCCATGGAGGTCATCTGTGAGGTCAGAGTGTTTTGGATTAGCACCAGCTCTGAAGAGTGACTAAGACTTTCCATCTTCTGAGCTTGGTTGGCCAATGTTTCTTCTATCTAAGCAATCTTGATCATCATTGGCTCAACCTTCTCAAGTTTCTCCATCAAGGGAGTGAGATCAATCTCAGGAACCTTCTGCACCTTCTGTGCTGATTGATCATCCTGAGCTTCAGCTTCATTCTGAGCTCCAGTCTCCAACTGAGCCTTAGTCTGTACATCAGACAATTCAGAATTAAAGATAGTACTTTCAGTAACTTTGGCATAATTGTTAATAGTGCCAAAAGGTACCTGAAGAGTGTTAGCTTCAGTCTGAGGTTGACCGATTTCAGGTTGATCAGCACCAGAAGTCTTCTTTTCCAACTGAGACCGATCCTCGGCATCTCCTGTTGGTCCCCATCTCCATCTTGTGATTTGTCTCTCTTTGCTAGGGGCACCAACCCGGTTGCTTTCCTCTCGGCTATCTTCCTCTGAACGGCTCATCAAAATCGGAGTTTTTCATCACGAGCTTTGTCCTCCCGAACCACGAGAAGTCGATCGGGAAGGTTGTCTCCTCATTCCACCGGTCTTCCCCTCGAATGCGGCAATATCAAGCATCTCGGGAAGAGTCGATTGAGGATGAACACGATCGACCTTGTCTGAAGAAAACATCTTGCGGATCGGGGTATGGTGAGCTTCGGGGTAGGCGATCAAGAATGAACCGTTCCCCCTTGCTCCTCCACTCGCCTTCTTGACCTTGCCCTTCTTCCATCTCGGGCTCTCTGGTTCGGTTGAAGCATCGGTGAGGATCAAAAGTAGATCCTTTCGGGAGCTCATCAAGAATAATGCTGCTCGCGAGTCTCGGTGACCTCTGAGCGTTGTCGCGATCAGGTCCTCGATTTGCATCGAGTGGGTTACGAGGCACTGGTGGCATATCCTCGATTGACTCGAGTTGGCTCTTCTTTGTTGTCGTTAAAGCACTTCTTCAAGAGGGAATCTCGAGGCTGAGTTCCTTTGAAAATTTCTTGAGAAATTTTATGCGAACTTAGCGAAGTCTCAAGCACCTCGAGAAGACACGCTCCCGATCTGTTCTTGTGCATTAGAGATAACGTGAGCCAAAACTTGCAATGGCGAACTCTGAGCGGTTTGGCCCTCAGGTTGAATCTCTTCCGATTCACTGCCATCTTCATCGGTGAGAACCACCAATCTTCTGCGCTTGGGGGCGAAGGTTTTACCTTTTTCAACTTCTCACTCTTTGCTCCATCTCGCCTCCAATGAACCTTCTCCCCGGGTTTGTTGAGTCTCAAAGAAAACAACAACTTTAGGTGATTCTAATTTCTTTTCCTTCTTCCCTCGGATGGCCTGCTTCTTCACAGCAATGGGCTTGAAGAGCACTTTTGACTTAGGGAATGGGGTCGAATTGGCAAAAATATCCTCCTCCTTTCTGCACATCTCCAAAATATAAGCTATTTTGGTTGCATGGTGGATCTTGCCTTTAATCGTGATCGCCCCGTCAACCTTCTTGAAGACTTTGGTCTGCTCACTCACCGTCTGAATAAACAATTTCAGCCAGTTGAAGTCGGTGGTGGGTGAGGCCTCGATTACGCCATCAACTGAGCTTGAGTCTTGATCTGCTCAAAACTCCCCGCAAGACTCATGATTCTCTTGCTCACAATATCCATCAAAACTCGATATTGTTGCTTCAAGTGCCTCTTATGCAATGTCGCCTAAAATTTAACAGGATTCTCAGCAATCCTATCTAAGTACTCCTGCTCTCTACCCGACATATACATCGCAGGATCCTCTCCTCTATCACATAGCTCATAAAAACATCATTCAGATTTTTCAGAATAATATACAAATCCCTCTCAAAATCGATGTATTTGGACGACTGCTCTAAATGTGATACAGTAATCGCAGAGTGCATACAATCCTCTTCATCTATCCTCAAATTACAGATGAATTCGATTACCTCTTTCGAAAACTCTTGGTCTGGTCGGCTTGCGACTAGATGGGTGAGTTTAGCCAGTCGAATCATATGTAGAGCCTCCTCTTCTGGCTTTGAGTTGGTTGTGCTATCGAGTGAGACAACGAACTCGTACCAAGGCTTGTTGGTTTCGGCTAATCTCTCAAAAAAGGTTGGGGCCATTTTAGAGATTGATTGGAGAAATGAAGATTTAGGGTTTGGGATTTTCTGGGCAAAAGGGGATTTTTATTTACAGAGGATTTGGGAACGAAGGGTTTGATAAAATTTTGGCTTGAATGGCTTATTGGGGTATATATAGCTTCGAGATCGTGGGGAATGGCGTTGGTTAGGTGAAAAGCAACGGTTGAGATTAATCTCCGATTAATCGAGTATACGAACCGACGATCTCCAAAAAGTAAGCCGCCAAAACATCCTCATTGGTCAAGAAATGTGAGCATTTAATGATTGTTGACCTTCTTCGAATTTCAAACGATCCACCTAAAAAACATTCCTCGGTGTTTTGTATTTATTGCAAATGATTACTGAGTTTCACTTAAGCAATAAATGAGTCGCATGAGTCATTACTTCTTCAGACTAATTTCCCTCTATCAGTCTTACTGAGTACTGACCTTGATAAAATGTCAAGATGATGATCGAAATCTTGAATGGGTTCAAGATATCTTCGAAATCTTGAACCCGAAGAATCTGAGTTTCGAGACTCGATTCGGTATTTCCATTTTATCCCGAGCTTCTCAAGAGAATTGCGAAAACTTCATGCATCTGAAAACCTTCAATTTTTCAGATTTTACTCTATACACCTGGATCTAACATCCCTAATTCAACTAAAAGTTCCTGAAATCTTGATTCAGCCAATGGTTTAGTCAAGATATCAGCTCTTTGCTTATCAGTATGAATTTTCTCCATTTTGATGTCCTTTTTCAATATGATCTCTGATGAAGTTCCTTCTTCAGCTTGATTTCTCTTGAAGTCTATGAAGGAGATTCATCTTCCAACAATGACATCTCAGATCTTCTTTCATCAGGGCTAATGATATCTTCATTCAGTTCAGTGCCCTTTTCTGTTTTCCTGAAAAATAGATTAGATCTGTGGTACCCATTTGGTATAGGGTCCCTATCTGGTTAGTTGTACCTTTTGGAATCCAAATTTGCCTGACAACTCTAATCACTTTAGAGTGGCTAATTTGTCTTTCATAAACATCAACATACACATCTACCACTCTGGGTGCCTTAGCAGTTTTCTGTGTATGTGTGCTAGCTTTAGCATAAACATGGGCTTTTGAATTCTTCTTTGGTTCAGGCCTTCTGTTCATTTGCTTTGGCTTCTATGCAGCCGGTCTAAATCTTTGTTGACTTGGGTTCAGATAACCTTTACCCTTAGGCAAGTGGGGTTCAGGTTGTCTGTACTGAAATCTGGGTCTTTCAGTGTACTGAGGACTTGGTTTCTTCAGTTGAGAAGGTCTCTGCTCAGTGTTTCTCATCTGAGGATTCCTCTGATGGTTCAGTGTGGAGCCTTTCAGGTTTGCATTCTTAGCCCGAGGCTTTGAAGTACTTGCCTGAAACTTTCCAACTGAGTGCTCAGGTTTTCTAGCCTTCACCTGAGGTTTGGGCTTTCCTACCTGATTATTCAGTTTTACTGATACCATAGGTCCTTTTCCCTTGTCCACAACCTTGGGCATTACTTCAGTTTGAAGTGAAGGTGCCACTCTTTTTACAAAGATTGTCTTCTTGCTACTTGATGCAGCATTTAGATGACCTTGTGAAGTTCCCCCTGGAATGTATCCCAATCCAGATTTTATAGTCACAGATCTCTGGTAACTCTGAATTTCATCTATTACATTAGATGCATTATTCAATAGAGTTAACTTCTTCTGTGCACTATCCTCACAGTTTTGTAGAGTTTCATGCTTCTCAGAGAGGTCATTGAACTTAGTCCTGATTAGCTGAATCTCTTTAGTGGATTTCTCTAGCTTTTCAGTTAGGGTCATTATCAACTTCTCTTTCTCTGAGAGTTGTACTTTCAGAACATCCAGTTCATCAGTAGTTCCCATTAATTGAGAAGTGATCTCAGTTTTGCTAGAGTCATTCCATTTTAGATTTTCAGCCTTCAGTTCCTTATTCTGCTCTTGAGTTTCATTTAGCAGTTCTTGTAAAACAGCATAATCCTTCATAAGATTCTCAAAAGAATCCATCAGGTCAAATTGACTGTTTACAGTTGAACTTGACAACTCTTGTGCTAGTGTAGGAGCAACAACAGAGATAGAAGAACTTACCTCTCCTTGTAAAATAAATTGTAAATAAGATGAATTTGTTGACCCAGTTCGTCAGGAAATGACTACTCTGGGGGCATACCAAGCCAGGATGTGGTATTACGAGCTTTACACGTACAATATTTGATACATCTTATGAAGATGAATCGTTACAGATGAAGATAATTTGGAGAGTTAGCATTTCAGTGCTAGGGTTTCTGTATATGTGGATAATCACTCGAATTTTTCTGTTCCTCACCTCTCTAGAGAATTTCTTGTGTGGGTGTACCTTTTTCTGGGAAATTTTTCTGAACCTCTTTTCTTATTCTTTTTTCTTCCTTTTTTAGCACTCCGACAAGCATGAGCTGGGTTGGCAAGCATGAGCTGGAGACTCTGGATCATGCAAGAATCCAGGTGATATTGCCAAGTTCCCAACTTCGTCTTCTAGATTGATCTTGGAGCTTACTTGTCTATAAGGCACTCCTTTGGTCGTCCAAATTAATCTTTTGCTCGGTTGGATGCTTTGTTCGCCCCTTTAACCATGTCAGTTTTATGCTGGAATATTATCCTCCTCGAGCACACTGAGCCCTCAGGATGTTTGGGTCTTCGGGATATCTGAGTGTCGAGCACTCTGACCCTTCAGGATGCCTGAGTCTTCAGAATGTTGTCTTTGCGAGCATCGACCCTCGGGATATCGAGGGTTTCGGATGGCCGCGAAAGGATTGACCCTCAGGATATCTGAGCCTTTCAGGATGTCTGGGCTGCGAGCATACTGACCCTCAGGATATTTGAGCCTTTCAGGATGTCTGGGCTGCGAGCATATTGACCCTCAGGATATCTGAGCCTTTCAAGATATCTGAGCTGCGAGCATACTGACCCTCAGGATATCTGAGCCTTTTGGCCATCTGAGTCTTTTCGACTTGGCTCATTCAATTCCTCTTTCCTGATCTGAGTAGCGAATACTTGTCCACTGAGCATGATTATTTAAATAGATATTACACGTGTCGCTCTTATGTGTTCGATTAATCATGAATTATTATATCGAACACAACAATACCCCCCAGCCGGGTTGCTTTGTATTCAACTGGGGGCCCAACTGTTAAAATCTTATTGGGCCATAAATGACGTCATTTCGTATTCGGTGCTGGATTTTTGAAATTGAATCCAATATTTATATATACCTCGTTTCTCCGCCTTAAACTCTTTTCTCTTTCTTTCTTCTTTTTGCCTCTGTCTTTCAATCTTTTCTGTGTCTGAAAATTTCCAGCGAGGGCTTCATCATTCCGGCGAAGAACTTTACTCAGGTAACCGCTGCATTCTTTCTCTAATTGTGATTATGGCCTCTCGTTCAAATTCTTCTGTTCCCCTAGAATCAGACCACCATAGTTCCTCTTCTTCCCCTTCTGTCAGTAGAATCCCCCGTGGCGATGCAAATGCGCCGGAGACGAATGTCTCAGGTTCAGGAATTCGTTGGCAAGTTCGGCAACTGTTTGCCATTCTTTCCTCCGATTCCGACGAAGCCCTAAATGAATTGGATAGGGATTTGGTCCGTAATGATTCTTCGGATGATTCAAGTGATAATTCTTTGCCCCAAATTCAAATTGGGTCTAGGGCTGTTGATAATGTCGATGTAGATAGGAATGACGATGTTGTGAGGGGGGAAATTTTGATGGCTGTAAATATAACCGAATCGAACATAGGGGTAGTTGGTGAGCAAAACTCTGAGCTTGATATACCTGTTGGTGTCCCTCATAGTCCAACATATAACGAGTATAGTGCTCGTTATAGTTTTAATTGGCCCGAGCAACCCCATAGGATTAGGGTTGAGAATGAGTACCCAGCGAGCAAGATAGCGAGCATAATTGATGCAGATATGCTCACTCGGCTGCACAGGAATTATGAAACCCCAAAAGATGTCTTTTTCTGGGCACCGGGTCCTGATGAGCGGGCCGACCAACCCCCTGAGGGTTGTGTTGCTGTAAATTTAGACACAATGGAAGCTGGCCTTCGATTTCCCCTCCATCCGGCCATCACCCGCTTGCTCGTGGAATGGAACATTACCATCACGCAGCTGAAGCCGAATGGGTGGCACATGATTATGAGCTCCCTGACTTTGTTCGGCAAGATGAAGCCAAGATACTATCCCTCAGCAGCTGAACTTGCTCGATTTGTGCACTTGACCCGTCCGAGGGGTGAACACGGGTGGTTGTTCATGCAAGCCAATGCCAAGTGAAAAATTATTGAGGATGTGCCGAACAAAATCAGTGATTGGAAGGAAAAGTTTTGGTTCGTTGGGGGCGAATAGAAGAGCCCGGCCTCTGGAAGCGAACCAAATGCTCGTTTAGACATCCCCACTGACTTCGAGGTGTACCGAAGTAAGTGATTTTGTGTCTTTTGTTCTTCGATTTGAACTGATTTTAACTCATTTTTTATTTCAGGGATTCCAGCTGCGACGGATAAGGAGACCAACGACGGCTATTTTAGCAGCGTTTGGCAAATTGATTTGGAGTCTCGGTCGGAACGGTCTGTGAGAACTCTGAATACCGCCGATCAGAGGAAGAAAGGAGGTCTATTCGTACCTCCTCATCATCTTGTTGCTGTTAATCCCGCTGGTAAGGATTGCCTCTTTTATTTGTATAAGCTTTGTGCCATTTTGCTCGTTGTTATTCGTTTGAACATAATGAATTGTTTTGTTTACAGCTTTCTCTGCTGTGACAATTGTTGTGAGTACATCTGAACATACTGAGATGGCTCGGAGAAAAAGGCCACAGGAGCTTGCTCGGATTCAGCCGAGGCGGAGGCTCAAATGGCGAAGGAATGAGGCGAAAGCGTGGTAAGCCAATTCGCGTCCGGCCCTAGGGAATTGAGCCGAGCGCAAAGGAGTACTCGTTCGGCCGAGCAAGGGGCTGGCGAACAAGCTCCGTCGCCGAAGAGACCGAGGGTGGAAATCGGCGAGCAGGGGCCGAGCGAACAAACTCGGATGAGCACGCCGAGCGAACAGGCTCGACGAATCTATCGATGTTTAGGGTGACTCGGACCCTTTACCGCCGAGGCGATCGAGGCGGCGCCTCTCGTGGTCGGTCAATTTCCAGATCGTTGAAATGGAGGTTGGCACATCTTCTCCACCTCCTGCTGGACCCCGATCATGGACTCCGTTGAATCCTGAGCTTCGGTCCCTTGAGGATAAATCATTCTTGGGATGGGATCCGGCTCGTGTGAGCAGGTACATTTTGTTCGATCTGCTTTTGCTTTGGTTTACATTCGCTTTTTTTCATATTTATTTGTTTGATATATATGTAGGTTGAGCGGGTTGTCTCCTTTGATGCCCAATCGAAAAACTACTTACGCTTTCAGAGTGTTCATGAAGGTTAGGGCATTCTGAACATATTCGTAAAGCGCCTGACTCTCCGTTTGAACATGGACCACCGAAGTGGAAGAGTCCACTCACGGGTCCCACTCCTGGAAAATATATCGTCTGGGTGCGGTGCTTCAGGCCAATCTATGGTCGCCCTTGAGAAAGCCTATCCGAGTCCGCTTAACCTCCATGCCAACTACTTGGCTTTGATCAAGAACTTCAAGAAAAGGTGGGCGAAGTGAACAGACTCGGGATGAATCGAGGTTGGCTCGGGGACAGGCTTCTAAGACAAGCCGATGCTCGCCAAAGCTCGGGAGGATGCCCGCAAGGCTCGTGAAAATGCTCGCCCGATTTCGGAAGATGACGCGCTGCTCGGGAGGATGCTCGCCAGACAAAGGAGGAACTGATTCACTCTCATGAGGAGGTGGCCAGTATACGAAGAGCTCAGGAGGAAATGAATGTTGAGCCAGAGACTCGAAAGTGGCGTCAAGGCCATAGAAAATGAGAGGGACGCGCTCGGCCAACACGGCTTCATCATTCTTTGAGGAGACCAACACTCGTTTGGGTCTCGAAAATTCAAAGTTGCACGATGATGAGTATGTTGATTCCATATCCAACTTCTCCTACATTTGTGCCTTCGCCGATGCTATCCGGTCTGTTCGCCATGCATCCAACGGCGAACAAATTGCCCTCTTATATCCGGGCCAAGAAGATCGATCGACAACCCACCGGATCGCAACCTTCCAATGTCAGATTTGAATGATCTGTGTGATTTCTCTATTCTTCCTGAAGGGATCAAAGTTGATGATCCTATTCTGGATGAGGAAGATGGCTCGAATGAATGAATCTGGTGTTGTTCTTTGGCCAAAAAATCTCGGATCGAGTTCGGGACCCGTCGGTGCTTGGTAGAAAAGGGGACCTCCTGTGACCGAGCAGAATGTACCTTCTGGCGAGCATTTGGTACCTGACCATACTAATGGAGTTATTCTTTGAGAAATTTGAGCACACGATTTGTTCGACATCTCTCTCCTGTCTACCCCCAATTAGGAATTCGCTCCTTGATGTTATTTTTGTTTTGTCGAACATACGTTGTGTAATTTTTTGTCTTCTTCACTTTCTATTCGAACAATGTCTTTAATACTTATATTTTTTTGCTGACTGCTTCTCGTTTGTTCGAACATATTTACAACTGAATGGATGAATTACATACTGAACTGTTTCCTCTAACCTTATTGTTTGATAATTGTTGAGGATGAAAATTGATACTTGTGTTGCTTGATGTTTGCTTTGTTGCTTTGTGTTCGCTGTGTTTCTTTCCAGTCTTTGCCCTTTTCTTCTGAATGAATTCGAACATTGGGTTTGCCTATGCCCGCTCCTGACTTTTTTCGGTTTTGATTGTCTTATTGACTTTGCAATCGGTTGATCGTCTTATTTAGGTGCGACCAGATGGGTTACTTTATGAACCCCCCCTTTCTTGGTGTGCGATCATCTTATTTAGGTGCGATCACTTCGTACTAGGGCCGTCTTATTTAGCTGCGACCCCACACTCATCACCCGCTTATGCTACGGGTATCTGTAAGTATGAGTCGTCTTTTGCGACTGCGTACCCATTACTAGCTTTTTGCTGCGGGAATCAGAGTACGAACTCGTTCGTCAGGTGAACATAGACTTGGGCTCGTTCGTCTTTGTTTGGGCCGTCCGGCTTAGGTGCGACCTCAAATAGGCTTGAACTAGAAAATCTTAGCGAACAAAAGTACATATATCTTTCTTTTTCTTTTTGCAACACTTTGTATTCTATTACAACCTTCATATTTGAAGAAGACTAATCTATTACAAACCTATAGATATCAGATTAGGGTTTTGAATTTAAACCTTGTCTTGAGTAGACACGAACTGGCCTCACCTTGTCTGCGGAATTGATGTTGACAAGGATGTGGCACATCATCCTGTCTACCCTTCTTCAGTAACATGCTCAAGCAGCGGCAGCATAAGCTTTTGTCCCTCCTGGACAAGCTGTGATTATGCGGGAGGCTGCGGACATGAGCATGTGGCGCAGCATGCTCTTTCGCTTTTATATCAAAATCTTGAGCAAAATGTTATTTCGCACCATTAATCCCCTTTAATAGATGCCTGAGCATCAGCGTCTGCATATTGCTTCGAGCGGACACTATTTCATCCCTCCCCTTCGGAGGAGATTTTGGGGATGCATAGGGGACTAATGACTTACTACTGCATAAGCAGTGAGTAACGTGGAGTGGCAACCATAACTCTGCCGAGCATCTTGAGTCCGGCAATGAGCTTCCACCTGTGCTCGTGATGTATATGGGGTAAAAGGCTCGTATCAGAACAGATGCTCGATTCAGCTGAATGTTTGCTGAATCGAGAGCTGGATTCTTCTACGTCTGGGGGCATACTAAACCAACCTCCTTCTGAGAATTGTAATATTTTTCCTTTTTTCTTCTTCATATGTTTTTCTCTCCTTTTTTCAGCTATCAATATGCCCCTATTTATAGAACTATCCCAAGCTAGTGCTGGCATAACTAGCTGGTGCTGGCTCTTACTTTTGCTCCCCCTTTTGACATCTGTTCAGCTTTTAGACAACTCTTGCTTAAAGATTGACTCGTCGTCCTCGCTTGGTCGCCACCACTTGTCAACTCTGCTCGACACGTATCTTTCATGGACAACTTCGATTTGACACGTATCTTTCGTCTTTTCGATTGTCTTGTGATTTTTTTTTTTCAAAAATATGTGTCGAACATAAAGTATTCTTCTTTCAGGATTGTCCTACTCGTTTGAACTGAATGGCTAATTATGTTCGGCCCTTTGTGTTCGTTTCAGCTACATCGGCCATTATGTTCGGCCAACTATGATCACTTCAGCTGTGTGGACGATTTTGTTCGGCCGACACTATGCTCGCTTCAGCTGTGTGGACGATTTTGTTCGGCCGACACTATGCTCGCTTCAGCTATGTGGACAATTTTGTTCGGCCGACACTATGCTCGCTTTAAGTGCGTGGACGACTTTGTTTGGCCAACACTATGCTCGCTAAAGCTGTGTGGATGATTTTTTTCGGCCAACTATGCTCGCTATTATTGATAGTATTTTTTCAAATTTGATGCATTCCACGAGTAGGACAATGGGACTCCATTCAGGTCTTCCAAGTCATAGGCCCCGTTTAGCAAACATTCTGTAACTCTGAACGGACCTTCCCATGCTCGGCCGAACACACCACTTGATACCCCCGTTGCCCACCTTAAAACCAGCTCACCCACATTGAACCTGCATGTTCGGACTTTGGAGTTGTAGAACGTTTCTGATCTCTTTTTATACATAGCATTCTTGAAATCAGCCTCCGTCCTTCTTTCTTCTAACAGGTCTGCACTCAGGGCGAGCGCCTGGTCATTGATGTGCTCTCCAAAAGTCATTGTTCTATGACTTGGAATCTTGATTTCTGCTTGTATAACAGCTTCCGCACCAAATGCCAAGGCAAATGGGGTCTCCGCAGTTGATGTTCTAAAAGTTGTTCGATAGGCCCATAATATTTCAGGCAACTCTTCAGCCCATCCACCCCCCTTGGAATTATCAAGTCTGGCCTTGAGGGTATGCTTGATAATTTTATATTCGCAACTTCAACTTGTCGGTTTATTTGGGGATATCTGAGTTGAATAATGTTTTTTATGCCCCAAAAAAGCACGATTCATCAATTCACTTCCATCGAACTATTTGCCGTTATCAGTTACTAATGATTGGGGAGTCCAAAACGACAAATGATATTTTTCCAAACAAAATTCCACATTCTTTGTTCGGTAATTTTGACAATGGCTTCGGCTTCTGCCCATTTAGTATAATAATCAAACGGCAACCACAACATATCTTACTCCCAATGTGCAAGTAGGAAAGGGGCCGATCAAATCGATCCCCCATTTAGCAAATGACCATGGGCTATAAACTGACACAAATTCTTCAGGTGGGCTATGAATGAGTGGAGCATGTACCTGGCACTTGTGGCACGCGCGAGCATACGCGAGCGAATCGTTTTTGAGGGTTGGCCAATAATAACCTTGTCTGATTATTTTGCGCGCCAGGACGAGCCCACCTGTATGATTTCCGTATACTCCTTCATGGATTTGTTCTAGAAGTACACGACCCTCTTTAGGAGTAATATATTTCAACAGTGGAAGTGAGAAGCTTCTTTTGTACAAATGCTCGTCTATGATAGTATAACGAGCAGACTGTAATCTGAGGCGTGTAGCTTGGGCCTTGTTCTCAGGGAGAAATCCCTTTTGTAAGTAGCTCAGGATTGGAGTCATCCAAGTTTCTTGTTCGCTTGTCACTTGAGCGATCATAGCTCTGGGAACTGATGGCGAACAAGTTGTGACGACCACAATGTCTGTTGTGTTCATTACTCCTTCTGCTGTTGCCAGGCGTGCCAAAGCATCAGCTAATGAATTACCCAATCGTGGTAATTATTCTATGAAAACTTGTTCGAAATGCTCGAGCAACTCTTTCGCTAGTTGCTGGTACTGAGCCATTTGTTCGCCTCGGGCCTCGTACTTGCCTGTCACTTGATAAACGATTATCTGAGAATCGCTATAAATCATCAGCCTCGGAATTCCCATTGTCATTGTCATCTGTAGTCTAGCAATCAAAGCTTCATATTCGGCTTCATTATTTGTAGCTGGGAAATCAAAATGGATGGTTGTTGTGAATGTTTGCCTGGTTGGGCTGATGAGAACTACGCCTGCTCCGGCTCTTGAACTTGTTGATGAGCCATCAACATACATATGCCATGGTTGGTCGATAGCTTTTTCGAGCATTTGAGGATATGTCAACTCGACCATGAAATCGGCCATAGCCTGGCCCTTCATTGCAGTTCGCGGAGCGAACGTAATGCCGAATTGTCCTAACTCCACCGCCCACTTGAGTAATCTGTCGGCAGTATCTGGTCGGTGGAGGACTTGGCGCAATGGAAAAGTGGTCAGTACCTCGACTGAGTGATCGAAAAAATATGGTCGTAATTTTTGAACACTCATGACGAGAGCATATGCTAATTTTTCCAATGGTGGGTACCGGAGCTCGGCTTCTTTAAGCACTTAGCTTACATAGTAAATGGGTAAGTGTATGGTCCCTTCTGCTCGTACGAGCATAGCACTGATTGCATGTTCGGATGCAGTAAGATACAGATAGAGTTGTTCGCCTGGGACAGGCTTAGACAGTGTCTGAGTATCTGCAAGGTACTGCTTTAATGATTCGAATGCATTTTGGCAATGCTCGGTCCACTGGAATTTCCCTTTCTTTAATGTATCAAAGAAAGGTTTGCATTTGTCTCCAGTTCGTGATATAAACCGGCTTACCGAAGCTAAATGTCCGGTTAACTTTTGGACCTCTTTTACACTCCTAGGAACCTGCATATCGAGCATGGCTTGAATATTTGTTGGGTTCTCTTCGATCCCCCGTTGACTGACCATATGTCCGAGGAATTTTCCTGAGTGAACCCCAAAGCTACATTTCTTCGGATTTAGCTTCATATTGTACTTCCTGAGTATATCGAACGTTTGTGCGAGGTGGGTGATGTGGTCTTCCTTATGTTCGCTCTTTACCACAATATCATCAATATACACCTCAATTGTTCGGCCGATGTGTTCGTCGAACATTTTGTTCACCAAACGTTGATATGTTGCTCCGGCATTCTTTAATCCGAACTGCATGCATTGCCAACAGTACATATTCTTTTCACTACAGAATGCCGTATTCTTTTGATCGTCTGGGTGCATGGGTATTTGGTGATAACCAGCAAATGCATCCATAAAGGTCATAAGCTCATGGCCTGCTGTATTATCGACCAAATAATCAATATGCGGCATCGGGAAGTTATCTTTCGAACATGCCTTGTTTAAATCAGTGAAATCAATACATAGTCTCCAAGATCCATTGGACTTGCGAACGAGCACAGGGTTCTCAAGCCATCTTGGGCATTTCACCTCTTGAATCAGTTTGTTGTCGAGCAACTTTGTGATTTCACTATTCATTGCCGCATATTTTTCCGGACTAAACTTTTTGCGCTTCTGGATAATTGGAGTTTGTATTGGATCAAGGTTGAGGGAGTGGCATGCATGTTTTGGATCAATGCCAACCATATCCTCGTGTGACCATGCGAACACATCCAAGTTTGCTTGTAGATAAGCAATATTTTTTGTTCGAATTGGTTCAGGTAATTCTGAACCAATGAACACTTCTAACTCGGGTCTGTTCGGGTCGATGTTGATGGACTCCAGTTATTCGACAGCTGTTGCTCCCTTTCTTTTTTTGCTTCCACCGAGGATCTTGAATGGACCCCCGGTGCTCGTCATCAACCTCCATGGGTTCAAAACCTATGCGAGGTTCTAGGTCCGTTTGTTCGTCCGACTGATCAATATTCATTTGATAAAGGAGATCTGGGGCATGAGTTGCCACCCTGGATTTTGTGTTCGCGCATTCTGTGTTCACGCGAGGAGCTGTGCTCATCAACCTTATGTTCGTCGGAAGATATTGAGGCGAGGCATTTGCTCGCTGGCTTGACTCACCAATCTTCCATGTTTGCTCCATCATGTTGACAATATTTTGTTTTTCTGGTGCACACGATAGCAAACAATCTCGAGCTTTCTTCTGATCTCCTTTTACGCTACCTGTTCCATCTTGTGTGGGGAATTTAAACACGAGTAATGTCGTAGAAACGTGCCGCTTTAAATTCTTGAATAAGCAGGCGACCTAGAAACCCGTTATAAGTTGATTGAACATCGGCGATTACAAAATCTAGAATTCTAGTTCGTCGGATGTGGGATTCGAGTTGATTCTAACTCGACTCCTAACCTAATCATGCCATAGGGTCGGGTTACAGATTCCCCAAAACCCATTATGGTATGATCACATGGTTCAATATAACTGCTCAAGTCTCCAACTTGTTTTTCCATCTGGTGAAGGGTGTTGACGAACAAAATGTTCGCATAAGCTCCGGTGTCAACCAGGAGGTGGTGCACCTTCAACCCGAGGAGTCGAGCACTGATGGTTAAGGAGTCATTGTGGGGAGTTATGATTCCGTCGAGATCGTCTTCTGAAAACATAATTTGGTGAGAGGGTGGCGTGCTAGCTGATGTGCTCGCCACATTCACTTGATGGATGCTTTGCATGGCACGCATCTCCATCATTTTTCGTCTGTTCGATAATGTTGGTGCCTGGTAACATCCACCCACTGGACCATATTCAGGACGTATCATGTGAATCTCTTGACTTTCTCGACCTCTTCCCACAGTAGGAGGCCCTCTTTTAGATAACTCGGACCTCTTGCGTGATTCTTCGGGATCGCTGTCAGATGTTTGTTCGATTTTTCGCTTACCCCTTCGATCTTCTGTTTTTTCTGTTCGAGAGTCTCTGCTCGCTGGCTTTTTTAGGAATTGGGTAAGACGATTATCTTCGTATAGCTTCCAAAGTTGGCGGAGTAAGTCGCGACAATTCTCTGTATTGTGCCTAATGTACTCATGGTAGTTACAATATTAGGAAGCATGAAGCCGATGTTTATCCATTATGATTCTTCTTGGCCTTTCCAACATGTCCCGATCTCTGATTTGGTTAAAGATTGTTTCATTTAAACGCTTAAAAAAAAGACTTCGTAGGGTGTTTGCTTCTGATCTTTCTTCGAATGGTGTGAATGAGCCTGGGGGTTTGTACCCCCCTTCATTCATCACTTTCTTCCCGAAAACTTTCCTAGTTGTAGGTTCCTGACCCAATCGTGATTGGGCGATCAAATCTTGCATGGCTATAATTTTGGCCGCTCGCTCTCAGAATTCTGAGTATGTGTTCGGCCAATCTTGGTGCATGGCCTTCCACATATCAGTATTCAGGGTCAGGCCCCCGACCACCGCGAGGATCTTGGCATCCTCTTCGACGGGGGCTCCATCATACAAACATTTAACAAATCTTTCTATGTATGCTCGTCGGACTCACCTTTTAGTTGGGAGAAATGCGCCCAACCTTTGTTTTTTTTTGGGGCGAAAGCACACACATGGATGAAAAGTGGGACAGAAATTGTTGTCCCAATTGGGCGAAAGATGTGATAGACGCAGCTGGCAAAGTAGAAAACCATCTATGCGCCCGATCACCCAAACTCATGGGGAATGATCAGCATTGTGTTGCGTCTGTGGCCCCCATCGCAATCATAAAATCTGAGTACTTGCTGAGATGGACATGAGGGTCAGACTCAGCATCGAATATGGGAATTAGCGGTCGGGACTTCGCCCCTTTCTCTTGTATTTCAGCCGCCATGATAGCCGGTGATAATGGCGAGCAGGGTATTGTGCTCGCTCGAGGGTGGCCTTTGGTCGCGGCCAGGTCGGCCTGTGAACCCTCGATGGCTTTTTGCATTTCTGCAATTTTTGTGGAACTGACAGACTTAGATCGGGGTTGTTTCCCATCATGAGGACCCAGTGAGTCATGCTCGTGATGGGGCAGTCCCTCTTTCCAAGTCCGTGCTTGACTACCCAATCGATGATGGATAGATAATTTTGTTCCCGCCGATTTTTGTTCGGCCTGCGGATGATCATGAAGATCTTAATGTACGGGCATTTTTATTGGTTGTTCCTTTCCTGGATCCTGTCGCCTATTATTGCCGATTCGGTCTTTGGCGGAGAGCCTCAAACGTCCAAACGCTGATGGTCTAGACCCTTGAGGCTATTCGTCATCAGACGTGTCATCGGCTTTTTTACAGGCCCGCTTCACAATTTTCTTTTTAACTTGCTCGCTATCAGGTGTACGCGAGCGTCGCTCTTCATGATCTTGAGTTTCTAATTTGGCCAACTCTTTTTCAGCCCTCTCTTTCTGCGCTCACAGCAAGAAAGTGATGGCCCTTGTTGTGGCCGCCGGATCATTTGCAATATCCTCGAGATTGGTAATCTCCACTCCCTGATCTTTATGAGGCTGGCGCTGAGCCTCTTTCCGGTCATGAGGTCGACTTTGCCCTGACCTCTCTGTTTGTGTATTCCTAGATTGAGGCATTTTATTTCTTTTTTCTGCCTCGGCTCACTAAGGGTTTGTGTATGGATTGGTTTTTTGGTGAAGTACCCTCCTTCTAGCGCCAGTTGTCGCGAGTCGTTTTTTACGAAGAGTATTATGTGGCTAATTTGGGAACGACTCACAAACAAAACATGCACGTGTAAAATAAACTGTAAATAAGATGAATTTGTTGACCCAGTTCGTCAGGAAATGACTACTCTGGGGGCATACCAAGCCAGGATGTGGTATTACGAGCTTTACACGTACAATATTTGATACATCTTATGAAGATGAATCGTTACAGATGAAGATAATTTGGAGAGTTAGCATTTGAGTGCTAGGGTTTCTGTATATGTGGATAATCACTCGGAT
This sequence comes from Stenogyne calaminthoides, assembly GCA_037126765.1. NCBI lineage: Eukaryota > Viridiplantae > Streptophyta > Magnoliopsida > Lamiales > Lamiaceae > Stenogyne > Stenogyne calaminthoides. The sequence continues at coordinate 24,577,891 of JBBCBC010000007.1, read as the reverse complement.
TTTTCTGTTCCTCACCTCTCTGGAGAATTTCTTGTGTGGGTGTAGCTTTTTCTGGGAAATTTTTCTGAACCTCTTTTCTTCTTCTTTTTTCTTCCTTTTTTAGCACTCCGACAAGCATGAGCTGGGTTAGCAAGCATGAGCTGGAGACTTCGGATCATGCAAGAATCCAGGTGATATTGCCACGTTCCCAACTTCGTCTTCTAGATTGATCTTGGAGCTTACTTGTCTATAAGGCACTCTTTTGGTCGTCCAAATTAATCTTTTACTCGGTTGGATGCTTTGTTCGCCCCTTTAACCATGTCAGTTTTATGCTGGAATATTGTCCTCCTCGAGCACACTGAGCCCTCAGGATGTTGGTCTTCGGATATATCGAGTGTCGAGCACTCTGACCCTTCAGGATGCCTGAGTCTTCAGAATGTTGTGCTGTGAGCATCGACCCTCAGGATATCTGAGGGTTTCAGGATGTCTGGCCGGTGAAGAGCATCTCGACCCTCGGGATATCTCGAGCTTTTCAGATGTCTGGCTGCGAGCATCGACCCTCGGGATATCGAGCCTTTCGGGATGTCTGGCCGCGAGCATCTTGACCCTCGGGATATTCGAGCCTTTCAAGATATCGAGCTGGGCGAGCATCTTGACCCTCGGGATATCTCAAATCGCGAAAGCATCTTGACCCTCGGGATATCTCGAGCCTTTTGGCCGTCTCGAAGTCTTTTTTTTCGACTTGGCTCATTCAATTCCTTTTTCGATCCGAGTAGCGAATACTTGTCTTTGAGCATGATTATTTTAATAGATATTACACGTGTCGCTCTTATGTGTTCGATTAATCATGAATTATTATATCGAACACAACACTGTTTGAAACCAGGAGGTTGTTCTACATAAACCTCTTCTCTAAGCACACCGCTCGTAAATGCACTTTTCACATCCATTTGATAGATCGTGAACTTCATGTGGGCAGCATATTCAAGAAACAATCGATGGCTTCTAGTCTTTGCAACAACAGTGCAAAGGTTTCATCATAATCCAAGCCTTCTTCTTGGGAATAACCTTGTGCAACTAGCCTTGCCTTGTTTCTTACAATGTTGTTGTTTTCATCTCTTTTATTCTTAAATACCCACTTGGTTCCAATGACATTGTGCCTTTTCGTGTCTATCCACTAGCTCCCATACTTCATTTCTTGAGAATTGATTCAAATTTCATCATGCATAAGAAGAATCCAATGAGAATCTTGTAGAGCTTCACCAATCTCAGAGGCTCTTTCTCGATAGGAAGAAGTGAGAATAGTGCACTCTCACCATGGAACCTTCTTGTTTTGACACCATCAGTTAGATCACCCACAATCGACTTGGAAGATGACTATCTAACCATCTTCTTCTAGATGTTCCCCCTTCAATAGTATCCTCAACATTTGAAAATGTTAGGTTCAGTTAATTCAGTAAACTCAGGGAACAACAGAAAAGGAGAAAGGGAATCATCTTCCTCGGGGAAATTCTATTGAGAACATTGTTAGAGACATTTGTTCCCCCTTTGGTTGATAGATTCAGAATATGCCTCAGCTGTGACCACATCTTCATTGGCATCACATACCTGAGTCTGAACTGGTGTCTGTTCAGATTGGTCACCTTTGGTGTGTTGGCTTTCCTGAGTCTCACCATCTTTAGCTTCATCCTGAACTTTTTTATCTGAGTCTGAGTCACTCCAATCATAGAATGTGGTGACTTCTTCTTTTCGTGTTCGATGGATGATTTGTCATTCTTTTTCGGGCTTAATCTGGTGATCCTCTTGGTCGGGTTCTTACGCATCATGTTCTGTTTCTTTCCGAACACAAGTAGATTCAACAAAAACAACATGAGGTGTTTCCTCCACAATAAGAGTCCTCTTGTTGTAAACTCGAAAGCTTTTATTGACTTCGAGAATATCCTAAGAATATTCCTTCATCGCCTTTTACTATCAAATGTTTTCAACCGATCTTTACCATTATTATTGTGTATGAAACACTTGCAACCAAACACACGAAAAGAAAGAAACAAGAGGCTTCCTTTCATTCCACAGCTCATAGGGTGTTTTGCCTTGACTCTTGGTCAAGATGGATCCTGTTACGAGAATAGCATGCGGTGTTGCGACTTCAAATTTCAAAATCTTTTAGGAATATCAGCCTCAGCTATCATTGTCCTTGCAGCTTCTTTCATAGTCCTGTTCCTTCTTTCAGCAACACCATTTTGTTGAGGGGTCCTTGCAACTGATGTTTCATGAGTAATTCCATTTCTTTGCGACAATAATCGATATGATATGATTTATAAATTGAGTTCCTTTGTCGGATCGATTTTGACCACACTCAGATTTTTTTCTCAATCTTCGAGCCTTTTCAAGAATCTGGCAAACTTTTATCTCGAGTCTCTTTCTTACTGAGTAAGAATATGACCCAAGTATATCTTGAGTAGTCATCAACTACTACCAATGTGTATTTTCTGCCATTAGTGCTCACTGGTGTTATAGGACCAAAAAGATCCATATGCAAGAACTGAAGTATTCTTTCAGTAGAAACATCTACTTTGCTTTTAAATGATGCTCTAATTTGTTTTCCTTTTTGCACGCATCACAAATATGTTCCTTACTGAACACTTCATTAGGTAACCCTCTCACAAGAGCTAATCTTGCAAGCTTATTCAGGGTTTTGAAATTCAGGTGATTCATCCTTTTATGCCATAACCAACTGGTATCTGTGGAACTTTTAGCAACCAAACATGTATCTTTAGGAGTTGAACTCCAGTCAGCAAGATACACATTTCCTTTTCTAGTACCAGACAATAATACTTTCTGTGAGATATTATCTTTCACATAACATAAGTTCTTAGAGAACTCAACATTAAAACCCTTATCACAGAATTGGCTTATTGAAAGCAAGTTATGCTTCAATCCAGATACATATGAAACACCATGGATATGAACTGAGTCGATTTCCAAAGTTCCATATCCTTGATCATCCCTTGGAGTTATCTCCAAAAGTGATCCGAGGGCCTCTTTGTTCAACATAGTCACTGAGTATCTTCTTGAATCCTGTCATATGTCTTGAGCATCCACTGTCAAGATACCATACATCAGGGGCTTTTTCATCTCTACTCATCAGTGCTATGTGATCTTCAATCAGCTCAGTGCCCTTGTTTTCCTCCTGAAAAATATATCAATTTTTAGGTACCCAATTTGTGTACGGTCCTACAAGGATAGCTGTACCTTTCGGAATCCAAATCTGCCTGACAACTCTAATCACTTTAGAGTGGCTGATCTGTCTTCCATAAACATCTACATACACATTTACTACTCTGGGTGCTTTAGCAGTTTCCTGTGTATGAGTGCTAGCCTTAGCATGAACATGAGCTTTTGAATTTTTCTTTGGTTCAGGTCTTTTGTTCATTTGCTTTGGCTTTTGTGTAGCTGGTCTGAATCTTTGTTGACTCGGGTTCAGGTAACCTTTAACCTTAGGCAAGTGAGGTTTAGGTTGCCTGTACTGAAATTTTGGTCTTTCAATATACTGAGGACTTGGTCTCTTCAGTTGAGAATGTCTCTGCTGAGTGTTTCTCTTCTGAAGATTCCCCTGAAATTTTCCAACTGAGTGCTCAGGTTTTCTAGCCTTCACCTGAGGTTTAGGCTTTCCTACCTGATCATTCAGTTTTACTGGAACCATAGGTCCTTTTCCCTTGTCTACAACCTTGGGCATTTCTTTAGTTTGAAGTGTAGGTGCCACTGGTTTTACAAAGATTGTCTTCTTGCTACTTGATGCAGCATTCAGATAACCTTGTGAGGTTCCCCCTGGAATGTATCCCAATCCAGATTTTATAATGGCAGATCTCTGGTAACTCTGAATTTCATCTATTACTTTAGATAGTGTATTCAATAGAGTTAGCTTCTTCTGTGCACTATTCTCACAGTTCTGTAGAGTTTCATGCTCCTCAGAGAGGTCATTGAACTTAGTTACGATCGGTGAATCTCTTTGGTGGATTTCTCTAGCTTTTCGATTAGGGTCACTATCAACTTCTCTTTCTCGAGAGTTGTACTTTCGTAACATCCGGTTCATCAAGAGCTCCCATTAATTGAGAAGTGATTTGATGATTGCTAGAGTCTTTCCATTTTAGATTTTTTTCGCTTTCGGTTCTTTATTACGCTCTTGAGTTTCATTTTAATAGTTCTTATAAAAAAAGATAGTCCTTCATTAGACTCTCAAAAGAATCCATCGGTCAAAAATGATTTTACAGTTGAACTTGATAACTCTTGTGCTAGTGTAGGAGCAACAAATGAGAGAAAGAAGAGTTTACCTCGTCAATGTCCATCGAGACAAATGTCATCACTTTCTTTCGTTCGAGAATATTTCATCGAAGAGCTAGATCCCTCCTCGAATGTTCTTCTTTACGCAACCATGGCCTTATTGTTAGAGAACTTCTTGTCTCTTTTAGCTTGCCCTTTTCTTCTCCTTAGCTTTTCGGATCCGGACAATCATCTTTGGAAGTGACCTTTCTTTTGGAAATTATAGCATCTGTTGGTATCATCATCTTGATCACTTTCTTCTTTGGACTTGGAGTCCTTCCTTTTGGATGAAGATCCCTCAGCTTTCAGGTCCTTCTTCTTCTCAGTTGATCTGTCCTCAGGTTTCTTCTGGTACCTGTGATTCCTGTAATAGTTTTTGTATTTTCCATATCGACTATTAAGTCTTTCAAACCTCCTTGCCATCAGTGCTAGCTTATCCTCAAGCTCATCCTGATTTTTAGCAAGGGAGTTCTCAGATTCTCTAGTTTTACAGGTTTTATCTTTGGCTTTAAAAGCCACATTCTTACTAGATGATGAATCATCTTTGTTGTCAGCCTTTTTAGATTTCTTATCAATTACAAACTCATAGGCCTTCAGCTCAGAGAGAAGACTTGTTGGTATGGCATTGAATTAATGTTTTTGGTGTTTTCAATTACCACTGCATGTATATCCCATTTCTTTGAAAGACCTCTAAGAATTTTCAATGCAACTTCTCTCTGTGGATATTTTTTACCAAGTGCATTTAGATCATTCATAATGCTAGTGAATCTGACTTCTAATTTGTAAATAGATTCACCTTCTTCCATTTCAAAACTATCAAACTTTCCAATTGCAACTGAAAGTTTGTTTTCCTTGATATGATCTTTGCCTTGGCACATTACAGCTAATGTATCCCAAATTTCTTTTGCAGTATTACAGTGAGAGATCATTCCCATCACACCATCATCAATTGTACTGTATAGTGTGTCTTTAGCTATATAGTCTAGATTGACTAACTTTCTCTCCTCAGGAGTCAGTTGGTCATCAAACTTAGGAAATTCTGCTCTGGGATTCTGTTCCTCTGGGATTCACCACAGTAAATTGGAATGGCCCTTCAGAGACCACTCTCCACATTCGTTCATGTTTGGAATACAGGTGTGCCTGCATTCTAAATCTCCATAAATCATAGTTCTCCACTGAGAACATGGGAAGTTTCTTAGAAGACATTTTATATGAGTCTTTTAAGAATTCAGCAAATAAGATCAGTTCAGATAGACCACAAGTATTTTAGCAAATAAAACTTAGGTCAACAAAGCAGGTGGTCAAGTTGAACCACTACTCTGATACCACTTGTTGGTCCCGGTGCAACGAGTCTTACACGTGTATGGGGGGGAATACACGTGTTCAGTGTTTTTAAAACTTTTCTTACTGAGGTCAGCTTGGGTCAGGTTGTCCTGATGTTTTGGTCCTGAGAAGCACAGATCGCTCTGAGTCAAAGTCTACTGAGACAGTGATCCTGAACTGCTTTTAGATACCTCAGATAATCCCAACTGAGTCCTGAGTTTCAGAGATCCTGAGTTGCTTGGATCAGATAACTAACTTACTGAATCCTTAGAAGAGTAAGTTCAGTTTGGTAACTATCTGTTCTAGCTACTCAGATGTGCGGAATGGTTGGCCCTTAGTTTATACTCGTTTTAAGCTTTTGCTGAAAACCTTCCTTTAATGGAATAGTGATTAGGCTGTGATTCAATTATATGCAACTTCAGTGGATTGATTCCAACTGAAATGTCAGTGAAAATATGCTTTCAAAATATATGCAACAGATAAATCAAGCAAAACAGAAAGCAAAGAACACAACAATTTATAGTGGTTCAGAGACTCATGCTCCTACGTCCACTCTCTCTGATCTCTTCAGAGAAATTCACTAATCACTTTCTTGAGCTTTCTGACTACCTTTGTAGTTTACTTACTCAACTCGGCCCTGAGTTTTCTGACTACCTCTGTAGTTTACTTACTCAACCTAACCTTGAGCTTTCTGACTACCTCTGTAGTTTACTTACTGTGAGGTCCCGATTAAAACAAACATTTTTTCAATGCATATGAAGTGATTCCAAAACATTTTATTCAAATGCATATAAAAAAGCATAAATAAAGAACAGGCAATTTTATAGTGATTCCAATTTATTTATCAACAAAGGCACTTATAAACAAATGCATTTGGCAAGTAAGAACATAAAGCGAAAAAAGAACACGGGACTTAATTTTACGGGATTAACCCTCCCTTCCGGGGTTTGAGTCCAACTCCTACATCCAGGTTTGTTTCTTCCCTATCAGGTTGAGATTTTCCCTTACATTTGGGCACCTACTTAATGGGAAAATCTCTCTGGACTTAGTTTAACGTGTTAGCTTAGATCCAACACCCTCTTGGGTAAATGTTTATTTAAGTTCTGTGTTCTTGAATGGACTTAATTTCTTTAATTTTGCGGATCCTCCATTGCTTGATAATGAAGGAAGATCTTGTATTTATAGTGTGGATTTGAATGTTACCGTTGGAATGGGTCACATTCAAATCCATACTATTCTAGCTTTCTCGCACTTTTTTTTCAGTTTGGTTGTCTTCCTCTCATTGGTCCTTGTCGAAATTTGAATCTAACGGCTATATTCTTGAGGATCTTCGAATCTCCGGGTTTTATCGATCCTCGGCTTCTTGAACTCGGGCTTCCTTGGACTCGAGGATTCTTGATTCAGACTTCTCTTCAGCCGGACCTTATCGTCGGGCATCTTGACACTTTCGGTGGCCGAGTTGATTCTTCGACCGGACATCGACCTTGGTCACTTCTTTTCGAGCTAAGCGATCATCGGCGGCGTTACGATTCTCGGTGAATATGACTTCGAGATGACTTCTCTTACGATGACTTCTTTCGATCTGGTATGGATTTTCGATTTTCGATATCGATTTCTTCTCGCTTTGATCGATCGACTTTCATGATCGGATCGGTATATATCAGTCGACATATCGGTTTATCGCATCAGTTAGTACATCAGTTAGCATATTAGGTTAGCATATCGGTTTAGCACATCGATCTCAATCACGTCGATCTTGATCATCTGCTCATCTTCATATCGATCTCGTCGGTCTCATCTGCTCCTCTTCCGATCGCAACCTTTTCTTCCGATCTTCGGTCGGTTTTTTTACGATCGGTTTATGCGCTCTTCGATCACCGGATCATTTCGTCATTCTTCCGATCATCGATCAGTCTGATTACGGTCATTTGATCGGTCATCGGTCATCGATCTTCCGATCGGTGGCTTAGCTTTTCTTCTCTTCTGATTTTGCTCAGCTCATCAGTTGACTCCGGAACTCTTCTTACTCATCTGATCTCGATCAGTCTCGTCTCTTGAAACCTTTGATCTCGATCATCTTAAATGCGATTTTTCGTGAGTTCCCCCTCAATTTGTTCTCTCGTTCCCCCTCAACTTGTTATCTGGAAATTAGATTCAATAACACAAGTTGATAATGTTTTGGCATAATTCATCAAAACTAAAATATCCCAACAATTTCCCCCTTTTTGATAATGACGCCAAAACATTAGAATATATGCATTTTTACAGAGATCGGGTTTTTGTTTTCAAAGATCAGTTCAGATGGTCACATTAAAACTATGATCTCTTGAACTACCCGCTCTGATACCACTGTGAGGTCCCGATTAAAACCGATTTTGCGCGTGCGGAAGTAAACATTTCATTGAATGCATATAAAACAGGGGCGAGGGCAGAGTGATTCCAATTTTTTTTTTTTTTTGCTTATAATCAAATGCATATGGCAAGTAAGAACATAAAGCAGTAAAGAACACACGATTTTATAGTGGTTCGGAGTCCAACTCCTACATCCACTCTTCCCTATCAACAGGGGCACCTACTTAACTAACTGGACTTAGTTTAACGTGTTAGTCCAACACCCAACAGATGTTTACCGAGTTCACACTCAAACGGGACTTATCACCCTCACGGGATTTCCTACCCTCCCTTTCGGGATTGCTAGATGTTTACCGAGTTCACACTCACCTACAAACTTAACCGACTGATTTGGGTAAGGTTTGTTTGTTTTCCAACTAGGTTGAGATTTTCCCTTACATTTGTTTAGCCTCAATGCTAAGGATGGGAAAATCTCTCTAAGCTTAGGATATGGCATTTATGCTTAGATACAATGAAGAACACTCTTGAGTAAATTTGGATATTTAATGCTCTGTGTTCTTGAATGGAGTTGCTTAAATATTTTGCTTTAATTTCACTTTGCAGATCCTTCATTGCTTGATAATGAAGGAAGATCTTGTATTAATAGTGTGGATTTGAATGTTACCGTTGGAAGGGGTCACATTCAAATCCATACTATTCTGTAGCTTCTGCAGCTTTTTCAGGCTGGTTGTCTTCCTCTCATTGGTCCTTGTCAGCTGAATCTAACGGCTATATTCTTCAGGATCTTCTGAGTCTCCAGTTTGATCTGATCCTCAGCTTCTTCGAACTCAGGCTTCCGTGGACTCAGGATTCTTGATTCAGCAGACTTCTCTTCAGCGGACCTTGTCTGATCAGGAATACTGACACTCAGGCTGACTGAGTTCAGTTCTTCTGACTTCAGACATCCTGACCTTCAGGTCACTAGCACTCAGGCTAACTGATCATCAGCAGCGTTCTGATTCTCAGTGAATATGACTTCAGATGACTTCTCTTCTGATGACTTCTTTCCTGATCTGGTATGCAGATTTCTGGTTTTCTGATATCTGATTTCTTCTCGCCTGATCTGATCAGCTCTCATGATCAGATCAGTATAGCATCAGGTCAGCATATCAGTTTATCTGCATCAGATTAGTACATCAGATTAGCATATTAGGTTAGCATATCAGGTTAGCATATCTGATCTCAATCACATCTGATTTTGATCATCTGCTTATCTTCATATCTGATCTCGATCACGTCTGATCTCGATCAGTCTCATCTGCTCCTCTTCTGATCTGCAACCTTTTCTTCTGATCTTCTGGTCAGTTTCTTTCTGATCAGTTTGTCTGCTCTTCTGATCACCAGATCAGCTCGTCTGTTCTTCTAATCATCTGATCAGGTCTATTCTGGTCATCTGATCAGGTCATCTGGTCATCTGATCTTCTGATCAGCTGGCTTAGCTTTTCTTCTCTTCTGATTTTGCTCAGCTCATCAGTTGACTCCGGAACTCTTCTTACTCATCTGATCTCGATCAGTCTCGTCTGCAGCTTCTCCTGATCTCGATCATCTTCGTCTGATTTTCATGAGTTCCCCCTCAATTTGTTCTCTCGTTCCCCCTCAACTTGTTATCTGTAAATTAGCTTCAATAACACAAGTTGATAATGTTTTGGCATAATTCATCAAAACTAAAATATCCCAACAATCTGGTATAGCTTCCATTTAACATCATTGATCTGCTGAGGATCAGTTATGCGTGCTTTGCTCAGGATGTCAAAATAGAACCTTTAAAATGCCAGTCTGTCAAATGAGCCATCTGCCTTCTTCGAGTAGTCCATCACGTCATACTCTTGGCGAGATATTTTTACATTGATTATTTTGGCCTCATTTTCCAGATACTTCAGAAAATCTGGGTATTTGTTTTCCAACCAGTTGAGGAATTCTGCATCTGGAGATTCTTCTTGTGGAACAAGATCTAGAACAAAAGCATCCAGAAGCCATTCACTTCTGATCTTATTCCATTCCTCAAACCTATCAGCATGTGCAGCAGTTTTCGGAATGATCTCATCAACTCTTGCTGATAGCTGAGGTTCTGGTCCAGATTTTCCGACTTTGCCTTTCTTTGCCCTCGATCTGTATTTCTTTTTCAGATCTTCTGCCTCTGCCAATTTTTCTGCCCTTCTTTCTTCTTCACTTATTCGGGCTTCTTCAGCAATCTGCTCTTTGGACAGTTTCTCAGCCAGTTTCTTATCGGCCTGTATCTGGCTAGCTGTGCTTCTTGTGACTTTCTTAGTCTGAGTGACTGGTACAAGTTGTGATGTCCCAGCACCCGCAGCTAACTTTCTTGCCTTTGACTTTTCCATCTTCTCAGAGATTTCGTTAGCAAGAAGATCCAGATGGTCTAGTCTCTGGCCATAGGATTCAACTGTCTGAATCAGGTCTTCTGTTGTTCTGATAGGGTCAGTTGGTTTCTCAATCTGTCCTTCCCCCTTTTTGGTTTGATCAAAAAGAGCTTTGAGGTGGGAAGTCAGAGAACCAAAGCTGACTGATATGACCTTGTTAAGATCTTCAACAGATAAACCTTGAGCTTGAGCAGATAGACTTTGAATCTTTGAAATCAGCTCAGTCTTGACAGATTCCACGGCAGTAGAGAGGGTAAGAATTAGTTTATCAAGTTTTTCTTCTGTCATTTCAAGCTTTTCAGTGACCATTAGAAGAGAAACTTGTTGTTGATCAACCTGGACTAGCTTGTCATCAACTGTCTTCTTAAATTCAGCAATCAGGTTGGTTACAGTTTGAGAGAACTGATCTTTGATTGCCTCAATCTGGGAAATAGCCAATTCCCGTTGATCCGTTATTTCTTTGAGGCCAATCGCCTCGATCGACTATTGTGTTGCTAAGTTGATTAGCCAACACTCCCTCAACTTCTTCTTTCAGGAGATCTTTAAAACACCATCTGATCTCCTGAAGTTGATCAGGGGTGATGTGAGTTGTAGGAATATTTTGCGTCACCTGATCATTTTCAGTTGTTTGTGCCTCCAGTGGCTGGTCATGAACTGCAGCACCACTTCCACTATCATCGGCAGCTCCCACATCCTTCATAGGATCATCTTCTTTAGGAGTTTCTTCAACAGGCTCCAGTTCAACTTGTTCAATCATTCTCAGCTTCCTGTGGATCAGAGCTTTGATCGATTCAAGAAGATTATCGCCTCGGTGGTGATCTACTTGAGCAGATTTCTTCATGTCGAAATCAAAATCTGCGAATTCATCAGCACCTCCCATCTGTTCTATAATGATCATGAAATCTGAGAAGCTCTTCAAACGAAGATCTTTCCAGGTGAAGATCTCCATTACTTCCTCTCGAATAACAGGATGGGCTACCAACTCTGGATCTGACTCATCAATATCTCGTTCAATTCGCATTCGACCATTTTCGGTGATGGTCTTGGATGATCTGGGCCGCAGAATTATCTGTTGGATCGACCGGATTCGGTTGATGAGATGTAGAGTGTTACGGTGGTGTACGAGTAGGTGGATGTTGGTGATTGGCTGAATCTGCAGAGGTTACTTTTGTAGAAGCAAGACGTCGCTCTGCGGCGGTGATCTTTACGGTTGTGACCGATGAACTTTCGTGTTAGCGGGCAGGTGAAGGAGAAGGAGAAATATGCTCAACAGCCAGAAGTCTGAGTGGTGAATCAGCTCAAGATTGAGGAGAAGGAGATAGTTCGTCTCTTGCTCTTCCCTCAGAATGTTCTGGCAAGCTCTCAACTTGAGAAGCTTTGCTGTCGATTTTTGGTGATTTACGTGGCGCATCGGGTTGCTCTGGCACTCCTTCTTCATCGACTTCGTCTTCGTAAAAGCGAGTCATGGTGGCCTATTTTGCCTTCTTGGCCTCTTCTCCTGAGCCTTTACCAGTTTTCTCTTCTTCTTTTGGGGAGCATCTGGTGCAGACGTAGCATCCTCCTTGTTCTTTCCTTTCTTCACCTTTGGAGGGGTGGGCCGCGTATCATCATCAGATGGCCCATATATAGCAGATGTGGTTGTGAGAAAGGCCTTGTAGGACTTCAGTCCGTTCTGATCCCATTCAGCATTTGGCATTTTGTCCTTGGAATGGCGCAACCTTGTTGAGATTGTTGATTCTCTTCTTCAGATGGACTTGCCTACGATCATTAACTCCAAATTTTTCATGTTCTTGGAGCAGAATGGCCTTCAGGAAGCCATGTCAATTGATATTTTTGGCTTCATCGATTATAGCAGCCATGCTGTACATTTTTACGGATGTTAAAGCACCTGGGCTGAACGAAATACCCATGATTGTTTTTTACAGTATGTCAAACAACAGTCGGTATTTCCTTTTCAAAATAGGCCTGACAAAACTTGTGGTCTGGTGTTTATCAGCCTCTCTGAAGAGTTCATTTCTGATCAGCTCATCTTCATTCTCCCTGTAGTGCGCAGGAGAGATTCTTCCTTTGGGCAAGCTGAACAGACTAGTTATGTCAGCATTTGAAAGTCTAATCTCCTCTCCGTTAACTGAAGAAATCAGTTCATCTCCAGGATTGTCCGTATCCACCTTCAAATTCCTTAAGAATTCGTTTTGCTTCATCTTGACATTCTTTGGATTGCGTTGAGCAAAGACAGTATTTTTCAAGACCTCCCTTCTTCAGAATTTGTTCAACCTCCATTGATTCCGGATCTCGCGTAACACCAAACTTTACAAATTTGTCATCGACAATTTTTGTTGCCAGATCCGCATAGTTGCACATAATTTTTCCCATTCCGTGAGTGCCCATCTACAACAAGATAGACTCGATTAAAATTGTGCATAATCATAAAGATATCATATATTGATTATCAGACCTATTCTCAGGCCTAGTAATCGATGAAAACGTACGGATACCAAGAAATGATAAGGCATATCACAGGATAACATATATAGACATAATCTATGTGATCAATGGATTTTAGAAAAGAAATTCATCAAATAACCAGAAATTACCAGATTCTGTTTTTCGGAAAATAAGTTTGAATCGCAAGAAAACACTTTGAATCACAGAAAGGTAATTTTGAGTTTTCAGAGAATAAATCGCAAAATTTTGAGAAGAAGAATACTCTGGTAGGGTTTTGATGAAACTTATAAAATGGAGGAGGGAAAATTGAGATTAGAAGATCAACCGTTTGAAAAGGTTAAACGATCCAGATTGAGCAGTTTTGATCGTGTGGTTAGGAAATGCACGTACGATTGCCTTTTGGATTTAAAAACACATTTTGTGGCATTTAATACATATACCCCACGTCTGCATTAAATATTTTGCAGGATATACGTCACAAAAGTAGTGTGTACAGTAAAGGCAAATATTATCAGATAATTTCAGATAAGTAAGCAGTAAACAAGGAAACATAAATGCGTATCTGGTTGACTGATATTGTAATCAGTCAATACCACTCGTAGATGTTGATTCCACTTGTTGATCTTAGTTTTTACGCCTAATCTTATAATTTCCCAATTGTCCTTTTCAACCGATCCGTTTCACTTTAAATCGATTTTTCCTTTTTCGATCCTCCTAAATCGGTTGAAGTTCCCCTTCAATTTGTTATTTCTAATTTCTTATTAAGCGATATATCGATTTGTTGAGGTATCATACTCAAATGATCTTCCTCATCGATCGATCTCTTATCTAATCGATTTGATTGACCTAATCTGATTCTACTCGGACCACCAAGCCAATTCTTGGGATAAGTGTTACCGCCAAAACTTAGTTCTTGAAGAATTGAATAGTAGTCTCGATTCCCTAAGTCGGCACGATTTGACATTTGTAATAATAGTCTGGATACTTCGTAATGTCAAATCGCAATAAATTTATCCAATTATCGATCGCGTGTTTCCTACACGTCGTTCTATGGTGCAAATTTCTCTAAAAGGCTTTGAGAAATGAAATTTGCATTTGCACCCTTGCTTGGCCTCTATAAATTGGACCAATGATTTACACAACATAACCCATTCACCATACATATCTTCTTTGTAAATCATGTATTCTGGTGAACCCTTATTTCCGGTGAAACTTCCTAAATAAAAACCTTTACCCCCTTTTCAATGATTTTGACTTCTCAAATCAACCCTGTGTGTCACTTATTGATGTTTTCGTCGTCATCAAAGATTACACATACAATTATTGCAAAGCTTCGCGGATCTGCTATCGCAACTGAGAAGACACTTCTCCTAACCGTATGCACCTTGTGTGTCTATCGAGATGACGGAATTAGCATCAACAGACTCAGTCTGATATAAAACATGAGTTTGATATACGATCTTGATCAGACAACAACTGATCTTCGTATATCAACTCAATTTTTTCATGCGACACATGTGGCCATGTGATCTTTGGATCACTTTCTTGGCACTTGTGTCCCATTTAACAGCTGGAGAGCCCATTGATTTCAGCTCTAAGGGTTCCTGGCTTAGAAATCCTTTCAACGCCGCTCTCGCTCCTAACTCCGAAGCTCTGAGGGTGGCTTTAGGATTATTTTAAAGCCTTGTTAAGTGAGGGAAAATGGGAGCATCAGATCTTAAAATCTCTCTCTCTCCCCCCCTTCTAGGGTTAGGTTTAGGCTTTAGGGTTTATGGCTTATGTACTGACCTCCGGGTCCTTTTGTACTTGTAACTTGTAATGTAAATCTGACCTTCGGGTCTTTATCAATTAAAATTTCTATTATTCCATTGTTGTGTAAATTTCCTATTTTCTTATACGATGTAAGCTTTAATCTTGTGAACCTTGCTTGTTGAATATCAGCTTAATTGACTTACAAAGTATGAAATAACCAAACTGATTTAATTAGATAATCCTTTAATCTGATCAGTTCCTTTAATCTGATAATCTGTAAATTTGATTGCCTTCTCATATCAGTTCCTTGACTTATCTTCTGATCAGTTGAGATACCAAACTCAACTGATTCCTCTTAACCTGGTTAGTCTCTTAACCAGCTGGTTCTGGAGATCAGTCCATCAAACATTTTAGGTGCTTTTTCTCCAAGATCCAGAAGCCCTAGCTCATTGCATAGTTCTCTGAATCTGATCTCAGCTAGTGGCTTGGTTAGAATATCAGCTTTCTGTATATCAGTATGAATCTTTTCCATTCTGATATTCTTCTTTTCAACATGATCTCTTATAAAATGGTGTCTGACATCCACATGCTTGCATCTTGTATGAAGAACAGGATTTTGAGTGATTGCAATAGCACTATTACTGTCACAGAATATAGGTACATTCTTAGCTATAATGTTATAATCCCTCAGCTGCTGACTAAGCCAGAGCAGTTGGGAGCAACAGCTTCCTACAGCCATATATTCTGCTTCAGTAGTAGATGTCGCAACTGATGGCTGCTTCTTTGAAAACCACGAGATCAGTTTACTTCCTAAAAACTGACATGTTCCTGAGGTTGACTTCCTGTCAATTTTGCAACCTCCATAATCAGAATCAAAATACCCACTAAGCTCTAGATTATCATCTGATGGGTAAAATAAACCAAGGTTTACTGTCCCCTTCAGATACTTAAGAATCCGCTTAGCTGCTTCTAGGTGACTTTGCATTGGATTTGCCTAAAATCTGGCACATACACCTACTGCAAAAGTGATATTTGGTCTGCTGGCAGTCATGTATAGTAAAGATCCAATGAGAGCCCTATATTCTTTCTGATTGGTTTTCTGACCATCCTCATCTGGATCTATCTTGAATCCAATCAACATAGGAATTCTAGCTTCCTTACAGTTTTGAACTCCAAACTTAGCCAATAAACTCCTAGTGTACTTTGCCTGGTAGATGAATATCCCTTCTGTACTTTGCTTAACTTGTAGACCCAGAAAGTAACTCATCTGCCCCATCATGGACATCTCGAACTTCCCTTGCATCAGCTTGCTGAATCTTTCACATAGACTCTTGTTGGGAGATCCGAAGATGATGTCGTCCACATAAATCTGAACCATCAGAATATCTTCTCCATCTTCTATTCTTAATAAGGTTCTATCCACTATTCCTTTAGTGAAACCACTGTCTATCAAGAACTGGGAGAGTGTATCATACCAAGCTCGAGGAGCTTGTTTCAGGCCATAAAGAGCTTTTCTTAAATGGTTTTTTGGTTGCCTTTTTCAAAGCCTGGAGGTTGTTCGACATAAACTTCCTCTGCTAGTACCCCATTTAAGAATGCACTCTTTATATCCATCTGATACACAGTGAACCCTCTGTGGGAAGCATATGCCAGAAACAGCCGAATGGCTTCTAGGCGAGCGACTGGTGCAAAGGTCTCATCATAATCAATTCCTTCAGATTGTGAATACCCCTTAGCAACAAGTCTTGCCTTATTCCTGGTTATGACATTTTTCTCATCTCTCTTGTTCTTGAATACCCACTTTGTGCCAATTACGTCTTGATGAGTTGGTCTGTCCACCAATTCCCAAACTTGATTTCTCTTGAACTGCTTTCGGCTCCTCTGCATGGCTTGAATCGACTTGCGTCTTGTAGAGCTTCTCTCTCTTTGTTGTTGGTTCCTTCATAGAGCGAGATAACAACAATACATGACACTTTCACCAATCTGATGTCTAGTTTTAACTCTATCAGATGGATCTCCGATGATCAGATCAGTTGGATGGTGGTTATCCGAGTCCTTACGATTACGATTTGCGTCTGGTTGGAGAACATCATCCATTTCTGATAATAGTTCATTACTAGAGATTGGGAGTGGTGCAGAGTTATGATCCACTTGATAAGAACATGTCTCAGCTGATGTTGGACACATCATGTCGCGATGTACGTTCGCGTGGTAACTTCAGTGTTCCCCGAACCCGGATGGATCGGTTGATCTTTGTCTCGGTATGCAACTTCTTCATCGACAGTTGTTCGTACCTTAGGATCTGATTGACCTGGTGAATCAGCTAGATCTGGAATGTATACTGTTACGAGTTCTGATCCTTTTTCCTTGATCATTAGCTGATCCATTTTCTGTGCATCAGGTACTGGTTGATCTGGTACTTCTTGTTCTGAGGCAGATTTCTCTTGTTCAGAAGATGTTTCATCAAAGACTACATGGGGTGTTTCTTCCACAACTAGGGTTCGCCTGTTGTAAACCCTGAAAGCCTTGCTAGATGAGGAATATCCTAAGAATATACCCTCATCTGACTTGGCCTCAAAAGTCTTCAACTGACTCTTCCCATTGTTATGTATGAAACACTTACACCCAAAAACATGGAAGTAAGAAACACGAGGTTTTCTGCCCTTCCACAGTTCATAGGGTGTTTTGTAGTGAGCCTTAGTTAGAAGACATCTGTTCTGAGTGTGGCATGCAGTATTGATAGCTTCTGCCCAGAAACGGCTTGGTATTGCATGTTCAGCTAACATAGTGCGAGCAGCTTCTTTGAGTGTTCTGTTTCTCCGTTCTGCTACTCCATTCTGTTGTGGCGTTCTTGCAGCTGATGTCTCATGTTGTATACCAAACTTAGTGCAAAAATCAGTAATAAAAGAGTTCAGAAATTTTGTACCTTTATCTGATCTGATTTTCACTACACTGACACCCTTTTCATTTTGTAATTTCTTGAGCAGCTCGGGTATCTTTGTTGTTGTCTCATTCTTCTTATGTAAGAATACAACCCAGGTAAACTTGGATTAATCATCCACGATTACCAAAGTATATTCGTCGAGACCGAGGTGTAATATGTTGGTCCAAATAAGTCCATATAGGCGGTGCAATACTCTGCTGGATGCCGGTCCAGGGATTTCCTTGAATGAGGCTTTAACCTATTTTCCTTCCGACATGCGACACCAAAGTCGATCCTTAGAGAATACCTCATTCGGAAGTCCTTCCACTAAAGACATCCTTGCTATCTTGTTAAGAGTTTTAAAGTTCAGATGACTCATTCTTTTTGTGCGAGCCAATCGCTACTTTTGGAACTCTTAACAATCGGCATGCATTTCTTGGGCAAATTGTTCCAATCACTTTTGTGTAGATCGTCCCTTACCTTGAACCAGTTAGCAAGATCTGTTGAGTGGCTCGATTTTTGATAGTGCATTGATCAGTCGAGAACTCAACACTGAATCCATTGTCGCAGAATTGTTAAACCGATAATAGGTTATGCTTTAAACCTTCGACATACGAGACTCCAGTAACCTGTACATCATCATTCTCTAAGGTTCTGAATCCTCTGGTAAAACCAAAGTTATCATCACCGAAGAGTACACGCGGGCCTTTTTGTTATATGTAAGAGCTAAGGAGATGTTTTCTTCCAGTCATGTGCCTTGAGCATCCACTATCGATGTACCAGATAGTTGCTTGTACACCTCCTTTGTTAGCCAGACCCACGCGAACCTGCAACCAAATCAGGCTTTAGGTACCCCTTTTGGATTGGGTCCCGAGGGTTAGGGTTGGTTTTAGGGATCCATACAAAAGCAGGGCACTTCTATTGTGTCGGTTAGATCGAAGGCTGATTTGTCTCCCATACATATCAACATAAACATATCGTCTCTTTATATGCTTTTCGATTAGTATGATTATTCGTGTGAGCCTTGGGTGACTTAGAAGACTTGGGATTTATCTTTGCTGTTTGTCTTCTTTTAATCCAGTGTGGCTCAGGTGCAGCAACCCTAGGTTTCTGATTGTAAGGGTAGGTACGACTGCTACCATCAAAAGATTCATATCTTTTTGGCATAGGTGGTTTTTGCAGTTTACCTATAGCTTGCTTATTTGGCAGCTGACCTTGATTGGGTCTCAGATTAGATTTCCCTTTGACAGGTTGTCTTTTCTGATACCTAATCTGTTGATCAGGTTGAGGTCTCTTCAGAAGAACTGGGTTCTTGTTGATTCCTCGGTGATGCTTTTACCGATTGGGGTCCATTTTCATTTCCCTTTTCGATTAGGCTTTTTGTCTTACTTGCTCAACAGGTCCTTTTCCTTATCGAGATACAAGTTTAGCTTTTTAGTGTATCTTTTGTCGAACTTCGTTTGATTACACCTTTTTGAAGTGAATCAAAGCGGGGCTTTTGAGGACGTAGAAGGGTTTTCATACCCAAGTCCCTTCTTGTTAGTCGGTGTTCGAAAATAGGTGTTCATATCTTGAACGGTTTTAGATGACTTTGTGAAAACCTCTATTTTCTTGCGCAAACTATCCTCAGAAGATTTTAGACTCTCATGTAGTGGAATAGCTCATCAAATTTAGCTTGAAGGATTTTGAAATCATCGACTTTGTTTGTTTGTTGATTGCTAGTGATCTTTGATCCGCTTCTTCCCGATCGAAGATTTAACTTTCGAATGTTAAGTTCCTCGGTTACCTTCCGGCGATTTCAAATTTGATTTCGATTCGGTAGCTTTTCTCGAGAGCGTTCTCTTCAACAAGCTGATTATTTCTGATCCTTAGCTTGTCATTCTCAGCTTCCACTATAGTATAAGTGTCTCATTTGCATTAGAGATCATCAAGAAATTGCTCGAGTAGAGCTGCGGTCAATCTCTCTCCAAAGCAGTGTGCTAATAATAGCAGGTGTGGAAGCGGAACCAAAACGAAGGTTTGGAGGTTACCTCAGATTGGTCCTCCTTGGCCATCGTGTGATTTCATCGTCATCATCGAAGAGAATATCGGATCTTCATTCTCATGGAAGTCAACAGCACTGCTTATCAGACAGAAGTCTTCTACAGATGAGTACCCAGAATCCTCAGAGGGTAGATAGGAATCATCAATTCCAGATGTGTCAGCGACCAGGGCTTTCCTGTCTCTATAACGTTGCTCTCTTCTGTTCAGCTACTCTTCTCTTTATTTTGGTCAGTCGGGCAATCTGCTTATTTGTAGTGACTGGTTTCTCCACGGTTGAAAACACGCTCCACGATCCACGGAACCTTTTCTTCGGTGAGTCATTAAATCTGTAGAATCTATCGGTGACTTCCCTTTTCGATAGTGTCGAACTCTTACATCGGATATGTTATCTCTTCTCTCATCCAGCCGATTATCTCTTTTATTTTCTTCTCTGTGATCTCTTGATCATCGGATCAGTTCTTTTCGGAGATCATCGGTGATCTCCTATCTCTTCCTCTGCTATGTTGATAATCCTTATAGAATTTGCGATACTTACCAAGTTGAATGTTTGATTTTTCAAGTTTCCTGGTAAGCAAACGATATGTTATCATTCTACGACTCATTATGTTTCCAACGAGTTGAAATTGGCCTTCAATGCATTCTTTGATTGCTTTAAATGCAACTGATTTAGACGTTGAGGCTTCAGCAGGCGTCTCATCTTCATCTGCTTGTCCTCTTTCGATTAAGTCAAACTCGTGAGCTTTAAGGCTTAGGAATAAGCTACTCGGCTTCATCTTTGAAATGTCTTGGCAATCCTTGATTACCGTGACTTTCATGTCCCATTTCTTGGTGAGAGATCTTAAGATGGTCCCAAGTTCTCGTAGCTTATTTACTGACATAGTAATCCTTCCATCGAGCTCGTTGATGGTCTCGTTGGGCAACATCTTTAGTTTTTCAAACTTCACCGGTTAAACTTGTAGTCTATTTGTCTTTGATCGATTGTTTCCTTCGTGATATCTCAAAGAAGAGTATCCCACATTGCTTTCGCAATTTTGAGATATTTTATCTTCTCCTTGGTGACTTTATCCATCGTCTTCATGATTATATGCTGGCGATTGTATCTAGAGTATACAACTTTTTTTTCCTCGCATCCATCAAATTTGGGCTTTTTTCGCACAAGACTTCCCGTGGCAAAGTCTGGATCTCCTCCAACTGCTGGGTTGTCGTTATATATAATGATGGGTCCTCGTTCAATGACTTCCATCATTCTGCCGCTTATCGATCCTAGATGGTTGCACATATATATGGCCCAATCTGCATACTCATCAATTGAGAACTTCGACAAATCATGATACATACCAGAGGTATTATCCATGCTGAGTGATTTTGGAAAAACGAATGAGTTTTAAAATGGTTTTTCAAGATCTGTTCAAATGACCACAAAGATTCTTCCTCAAGAATCGATGATACTCAAAGCCAGTGGTCTGTAGAACCACTGCTCTGATACCACTTGTAGGTCCTGAATGGGTTTTGTGAGGGCAGAAGTCTAGAGGGGATGGGTGAATAGACTTCTGAAAACTTTTTGTGCAGATCAGGTGTGAAAGCAGTTAGCCTCATCAGAGTGCAAGTTAATCAGTTTGGACTGATATCCAAATTACTAATCGCCTGAAGGCAGATCAGTTCGGTATCTATCAGTTTAACTGATTGTGCGGAAGCTAATTGTTACCCGTGTGAAAAACCAGTTTTAATAAATCAGATTCCAAAGTCAGTCTTTCAACCAGTTGACTAAAGTGTCAAACTGATAAAATCAGAAACTTGGTGCTAGCTGATCTTAACTTAGAAAATGTATGCAGCTTTAATTAAGTTGTGTGCGATTGTGTAAAACAGTTAATCAAAGCAGGTAAATGCACACAAGATTTATAGTGGTTCGGACAACCAGTCCTACGTCCACTCTTCCCTATCAGAAGGGGCACCAACTAAACCAACTGGACTTAGATTATTGTGTTAGTCCAACACAGTTACACCAACAGATATTTAAAGAGTTCTCACTCAACCGATCCCAGAAATCAGAACTAGAAACCCTAGTCTGAAATCTTGCTAAACAACTTAACCTAACATTGGGTTTTGGGTAAGATTGTTTTTGTTCCAACTTTGAAATCTTTCCTAGTTTTTAAGTAGCCTATCAGCTAGATGAAAAGATTTCTATGCTAAGAACTATGGGATGAACACTTAGAAAATAATCTTCAAGTTTGTGTTCTTCGTGCGGAAATTTGATTATAGCTTGAGCTTCTTGATAGTTTTCCGTGTCTTCACTCTGAAGAGTAATCCCATATTTATAGACCTCGAAATCAAAGAGCCGTTGGAGAGCAATTTGAATTTCCGGCTATATTTGGTAGACTTGCAGGATTGATGTGACGTGCTTCAGGAACGGCATGGCCGAAAGCGTGAATAGTGTCTTTTATAGCCGTTTGACAAAGCAGCACCAAATCCCGTAATTGTCAGCTCCGATCATACGTGTCTTGTTCTTATTTTTTAACATAAGCACTTTTCAGTGTTGTGTTCTACCAACTCGGGTTGACATTCTTCTTGTTCAGATCATCGACGTATGATTAGGTGAAACATCAGTTTTCACCTGGTGTGAGCTGACCTGATCAGTCACAACCGATCAGTCTACCTGATAGAGTCTTCTGGTGCCAGTTGTCTTAGCTTCAACTAGCAGACTCGACTGATGTCGGTCATCTGGTCTGATCTTCTGGAAGTCATCTGATCTTCAAGTCTTCTGAGTTTGAACTTCATGATTTCAGCTGAGATATCTGACTTTATCAGATCGATCTGATCTTCTATCCTTCCTTTGCCTTCTGGCCTGTCGGATATCAGCTGATCTTTTGATCTTTTGATCTGACCTATACATATTGAGGTTCCCCCTCAATATGTGACCTATCTTCTACATCAGTTGTTCTATACAATAATTATCAACTGGTAATCTTATAACTGGTAATAAAAGCATCAGTCAGCTAACAGGTCTGAATGGTCCTATTACATGTGTTTTAGAACTTTCATCAAAACTCTAAATTTCCCAACAGCTTATATGTTTTATATCAACAAAAAATTATGTACTAGCTTGCAAAAATCTTTCTATTGTGTGACTATAAAATATTTTACAAGTGAGTCGGTGTTGGTATATTTTAGTTTTGATGAATTATGCCAAAACATTATCAACTTGTGCTATTGAAGCTAATCTACAGATAACAAGTTGAGGGGGAACGAGAGAACAAGTTGAGGGGGAACTCACGAAATCAGAAGAAGATGATCGAGATCGATGAAGGAGAGACGACCGATCGAGATCAGATGAGTAAGATGAGTTCCAGAGTTAATTGATGAGCTGTGCAAAATCAGAAGAGAATAAAAGATAAGCCAGTTGATCAGATGATCGATGACCGGAAACAGACATCGGGATTCAAGACCAGACGACGATGACCAGATCGTAAGAGGAGGTTGCAGATCGTAAGAGGACTAAATGAGACCGACGAGATCGACGCGGATCGAGATCGATAAGCTAACCCGATATGCTAACCTAATGTACTAACTGATGCAGATAAACCGATATGTCGACCGAGGCTATATCGATCGATCATGTGAGCCGACGACGACGAGAAGAAATCGATATCGAAAAACCGTAATCAGATACCAGATCAAAGTAGAAGAAATCGTAAGAGAAGTCATCTCAAGTCATGTTCATCGAGAATCGTAACGCCATCGATGATCGCTAGCTCGAAAGCTAGTGACCGAGGGTCAAATTGTTTAAAGTCAAGAGTCGAACTCGCTTATTTCGAAAGTGTCAAGATACCCGACGTATAAGGTCCGGCCAAGAGAAGTCTCATTGAATCAAGAAACCCGAGGCTCGTGAGAAAACTCAAGACTCGAGAGAAACCTCAAGACCGAAGATCCTGAAGATTATATCCGTTAGATTCAGCTGACGTGGACCAATGAGAGGAAGACAACAAGCCTGAAAAGCTACTAGAAGCTACAGAATAGTATGGATTTGAATGAGACTCCATCCAACGGTAACATTCAAATCCACACTATAAATACAAGTTCTTCCTTCATTATTCGTGACAAAAGATGGAGAAATGCGTGAACCATCGAGCTACAGAGCCAAATCATCCAGCATTTTCACCATAGAACACTGAGCAAGAAATACACGCATATATTCAAGAGTGTTCTACCCTAGATCTAAGCACAAATGTAATATCCTAAGCAGAGAGATTTTCTCATCCTTAGCATTAAGGCTAAACAAATGTAAGGGAAAATCTCAACCTAGTTGGAAACCAAACAAACCTTACCCAAATCAGTTTGGTAGGATAAGTTTGTAGGTGAGTGTGAACTTGGTAAACATCTAGCAATCCCGAAAGGGAGGGTAGGCAATCCCGTGAGGGAGATAAGTCCCGTTTAAGCTCGGTAAACATCTAGCAATCCCAAAAGAGAGGGTAGGCGATCCCGTGAGGGTGATAAGTCCCGTTTGAGTGTGAACTCGGTAAACATCTGTTGGGTGTTGGACTAACACGTTAAACTAAGTCCAGTTGGTTAAGTTGGTGCCCCATGAAGGGAAGAGTTGACGTAGAACGAGTTGTCCGAACCACTATAAAATTGTGTGTTCTTTAATGCTTTATGTTCTTACTTGCCATATGCATTCGATTAAGCAAAACACACATCGTTCTTAAAAGCAAAAAAGAGTAATTGGAATCACTCTACCCCTCACCCCTGTTTTATATGCATTACATGGTATTTTCCGCACTCATGAGTTTCAAAAATTCGAGACCAACATTATCTACAGAGAAAAGTTGAGGGGGAACATTTCAAAAACATTCTCAACTTGTGTTATTGAAGCTAATCTACAGAGAACAAGTTGAGGGGGAACTCGCAAAATCAGAAGAAGATGATCGAGATCGACGAGGTCATAGATGAGACCGACGAGATCGATGAGTAAGATGAGTTCCGGAGTTAATCGATGAGTCAGGCAAAATCGTAAGAGAAGAAAAAATAAGCCAGATGATCAGATGACCAGAACAGACCTGATCTGAAGACCAGATCAGATGACCAGATCAGAAGAGGAGGTTGCAGATCAGAAGAGGACCAAATGAGACTGATCGAGATCAGACATGATCGAGATCAGATAAGATAACCTGATATGCTAACCTAATATGCTAACCTGATGTACTAATCTGATGCAGATAAACTGATATGCTAACCTGATGCTATATCGATCTCGATCATGTGAGTCAACAGATCAAAGTAGAAGAAATCGATATCGAAAAACCCAAATCAGATACCAGATCAAAGTAAAAGAAATCGAAGAGAAGTCATCAAGAGAAGTCATTCAAGTCATGTTCATCGAGAAATTAACGCCATCGATGATCGGTTAGCCTCGAAGTGCTAGTGAACTGAGGGTCATAATGTCTGAAGTCAGAAGAGCTGAACTCAGTTAGCCTGAGTGTCAGTATACCTGATCAGACAAGGTCCGCTGAAGAGAAGTCTGTTGAATCAAGAAACCTGAGGCTCAGAGAAATCTGAAGACTCGGAGAAACCTGAAGACTCAGAAGATCCTGAAGATTATATCCGTTAGATTTAGCTGACGTGGACCAATGAGAGAAAGACAACAAGCCTGAAAAGCTGCAAGAAGCTACAGAATAGTATGAATTTGAATGAGAATCCATCCAACGATAACATTCAAATCCACATTATAAATACAAGTTCTTCCTTCATTATTCGTGAAAAAAGATGGAGAAATGCGTGAACCATCGAGCTACAGAGCCAAATCATCCAGCATTTCCACCATAGAACACTGAGCAAAAATACACGCATATATTCAAGAGTGTTCTACCCTAGATCTAAGCACAAATGTAATATCCTAAGCTTAGAGAGATTTTCCCATCCTTGACATTAAGGCTAAACAAATATAAGAGAAAATCTCAACCTAGTTGGAAACCAAACAAACCTTACCCAAATCAGTTTGGTAGGATAAGTTTGTAGGTGAGTGTGAACTCGGTAAACATCTAGCAATCCCGAAAGGGAGGGTAGGCATTCCCGTGAGGGAGATATGTCCCGTTTGAGTGTGAACTCGGTAAACATCTAGCAATTACGAAAGGGAGGGTAGGCGATCCCGTGAAGGTGATAAGTCCCGTTTGAGTGTGAACTCGATAAATATCTGTTGGGTGTTGAACTAACACGTTAAACTAAGTCCAGTTGGTTAAGTTGGTGCCCCATGAAGGGAAGAGTGGACGTAGGACGAGTTGTCCGAACCACTATAAAATCGTGTGTTCTTTACTGCTTTATGTTCTTACTTGCCATATGCATTCGATTAAGCAAAACACACATTGTTCTTAAAAGCAAAAAAGAGTAATTAGAATCCCTCTGCCCTCACCCCTGTTTTATATGCATTACATGGTATTTTCCGCACTCATGGGTTTCCAAAAATTCGGGACCAATCGGAATCTATTTCCACAAACCGGTTTTGGTACCTTCAACCTATGTTTTAAAAATCGGGTCCGATCGGCCGGTTGGACCGCTGCTGGGCGGCTCAATAGGGGTGTGTAACCGCTATTGAGCCCTCCCCCCCCCAAACCGAAAAAATCGATTGAAAACCGGTGACCAGTGAACCGGTGAACCGCGGTTTTCACCAAAAAAACCAGAAAAAAAAAACGGGAGAAAGCCGGTCGCGATTCAGAGAGAAAAAGAAAAGAGAGAGGATTTTTCAAACCCTAGATCCCTAAATCCACCACCCCCACGCTGACGCCACGCCGCCGCCTCCGCTGGACCCGCCCGCTCTCCTGCAGGCTGCGCTCATCGCCGCCCGCGCTCACGGAAGCCCACGCCCGCCAATAATGTCATTCGCATTCGGAACGCCCTACTCCTGAAGCCCGCATCTACGGCTTCTTTGTGGATAAAGAAGAAAGAAGAATTGGAGAGGAAGACGCAGAAGATGAATATTTTGAAAAATATTTCTTAATTCCTGATTTATGATAACTGATAAGATCTAAAAAGTGGTATGCCTAGTCAAGACTCAAAAAGGTTGCGTGATTGCTACTAGAACTTTCTTGGTACCTATTTTAAAATAAAGTAAAAAAAAATAAAAGCTGATAACCTTATGTTTCTTTAAGCCTTTTAGTTTTAGCCTATACAGTATACTGATACCTCACGCCCAAAATTAGTAATGGGCCGTGGAGGTTGAATAAAATATTTTATAGCCCAAGACTATTAAAAAAAAATTCAAGCATATATATATATATATATAAAGTAATATATAGAACTCACTATCTGGTTTTTTATGCAACCAGATTAATGACGTGT
Organism: Stenogyne calaminthoides; assembly: GCA_037126765.1. Classification (NCBI taxonomy): domain Eukaryota; kingdom Viridiplantae; phylum Streptophyta; class Magnoliopsida; order Lamiales; family Lamiaceae; genus Stenogyne; species Stenogyne calaminthoides. The sequence continues at coordinate 24,551,011 of JBBCBC010000007.1, read as the reverse complement.
CATGTCAACTCATCATCCACATAATTAATTCTACTTAAATAAATTGTAGAATGATTTATAATATACTATTCTCTAAACCATGAATCCTAAACCCTAAATCATGAACCATTCGGGTTGGGTGAACCATGAACCACTCGGGCCGGGTTTAGTTCTGGCCGAGTTGGGTCCGGGCCGGGTAAAAATAATAAAAAAAAATTTCTTTTCAGTTTTATTTTTTTAGTTCAGTTCAAATTTTCTTTTTACCTGGCCCGAACCCAAACCCGGCCCGAGTGGTTCATGGTTCACCCGATCCGAATGGTTCATAATTTAGGGTTTAAGGTTCATGGTTTAGTGCATAGTATATTATAAAATATTCTATAATTTATTTGAGTATAATTAATTATGTGGATGATGAGTTGGCATGACACGTCATTAATCTGGTTCCATAAAAAACCAGATAGTTGGTTCTATATCATTACTATATATATATATATATATAATATTTATTGTAGGTCCCGAACGGGTTTCGTGAGGACAGAAGTCTAGAGGGGAGGGGTGAATAGACTTCTGAAGACTTTTCGTGCAAGATCAGGAGTGATGGCAGGTTGCTCGATCAAAGCGAAAGTGAATCGATTTGATCGATATCCAACTTCTTGTCGCTTTGTTGGCGGATCGATTCGGTGTCTATCGGTTTAAGCGATGTGCGGAAGTTTAGTTTATACCCGTGTGAAAAATCGGTTTTATCAAATCGAGTTAAAGTCTGTTTTTCAATCGGTGACTAAATTGTCAAAATTTGATCGGATCGATTGCTTGGTGTGCGGTCGATCCTAACTTTCGAAATATGTATGCAATTTAAACAAAGTTGTGTGTGTAAAGCAGTTTAGAGCAAGTAAATACACACAATATTTTATAGTGGTTCGGACAACCAGTCCTACGTCCACTCTTCCCTATCACAAGGGGCATCAACTTAACCAACTGAACTTAGTTTATTGTGTTAGTCCAACACATTACAACCAATAAATGTTTAGAGAGTTCTCACTCAACCGATCCCAGAAATCAGAACTAGAAACCCTAGTCTGAAATCTTGCAAAACAAACTTAACCTAACTTTTGGGTTTGGGTAAATATTTGTTGTTGTTCCAACTGGAAATCTATCCTAGTGTTTATGTAGCCTAAAGCTAGAGGATGAGATTTCTATGCTAAGAACTAATGGGATGAACACTTATAAAATAAACTTGAATTTAGTGTTCTTCGTGCGGAAATTTTGCTATAGCTTGAGCTTGATGATAATTTCCGTGTCATCACTATGAAGAGCAATCCTATATTTATAGACCTTGAAATCAAAGAGCCGTTGGAGTGCAATTTGAATTTCCGGCTATATTTGGTAGGTTGCAGGATTGATTTAACGTGTTCCAGGGACGGCATGACCGAAAGCATGAATAGTTGTCTTTTATAGTCGTTTGACTTATGCAGCGCCGAATCCTGCGTTGTCAGCTCCGTACGTACGTGTCGCGCTCTCATTGGTTAACAAGTACACCTTTTCAGTGTTTGTTCTACCAACTCAAGTTGACATTCTTCTTGCCCTGATAGTACGTATACTCTGGTGTAGCATCAGTTAAAACCTGGTGTGAGCTGACCTGATCAGATAAAACTGATCAGTCTACCTGATAGAGTCTTCTGGTGCAAGTTGTCTTAGCTCAACTAGCAGACTCGGCTGAAGTAGGTCTTCTGATCTTCTGGTCTTGATCTTCTGGTAGTCATCTGATCTTCTGAACTTGAGTCTTCATATCTTCTTTGATCATCGACTTAAATGCGGTCTTCTAACTTGTCTAGTCTTCTGTCTTGACTTGTCTTCTGACCTCATAGAATCTTACGGTATGACTGGTCTTGATCTTGACCCGGACCTTTACATATTGAGTTCCCCTCAATATGTGACCTATCTTAATACATCATTTGTCTATACATTTCAATTTGGTCATCAAACTTTGATTCTAAATCGTCGATCAATTACTTAGTCATTTGGTCCTATTACAAACTATTGGGAAATCTATAATTTAGTTTTGATGGAAGTTCCAAAGCAGGTTGTAATAGGACCGGTCGGAGACCGTTAGCTAAGCGATGACTTAGAATCGATTAAGATGACCAAATTTAAATGTATAAATAGTCGATGTAAAGATAGGTCACATATTGAGGGGGAACTCAATATGTATAGGTCGTCGAAGTATCGATGACCCAGATAAGGTCGATGATCAAGACTAAGCACAAATCGAAGACAAGAAGTTAGAAGATCGTGAAGACAAGAAGACATCAAGACTCGGGATGAACTCAAGACTCAGATGAACTCAAGACTCAGATAGACATCGAAGACTCGGGGATGAACTCAAGACTCGGATAAACATCAAGACTCAGACGAACTCAAGACTCAGATAAACTCAAGACTCAAGAATAAACTCAAGACTCAAGATGATCAATACGATGAGGCTCAGAGACACCAAGATCAAAAGACCAAGACCTATATCGCCAGAGTCCGTGATATTGAGCTAAGACAATGTGCATCCAAGACTCAACAAGGTAGATCGACCGCCATTCGATCAAGTCACCACACCGTGACAATAAAAAATATACACTAGACAAGATTTAATCTTTCTAAAAAGAATATCAATCGCCTAACGGACAAATTTACGTCTTTTGCCTCATGGGTTAAGGAGAATGCGACACATACATAAAAAGAGCCGACAATGCGGGATACGACGCAAGCGGACAAAAACGGCGCTAATGATGCCTCATCGCCACGCCGATAATCGGAGCACGCCACAATCATATCCTACAACCTACCTAATATAGCCCTAAATTCAAATTGCTCTCCAACGGCTCTTTGATTTTGAGGTCTATAAAATGGGATTGCTTGTCAATTGAAGACAAGAGACAACTAGCAAAGAACGAACACGGAGACACGCAAAAGCAAAAAGCTAAAAGAAAATCTCCTCTAAGAAACTATATTTGAAGATTATTCTTAAGTGTTCATCCCATTAGTTCTAGCAAGAACTAGCATTTTGGCTACCTAAAACACCAGGATAGATTTATATTTGAAGATTATTCTTAAAGTGTTCATCCCATTAGTTTCTTAGCAAGAAATCCTATCCCATTTTAGCATTTTGGCTACCTCAAAAACACCGGGATAGATTTCGGTTGGAACCCTCAAACATTCTTTAGGATAAACCTTGAGTTAAGTTTAAGTTTGTTCGGGAAGATTTCGCCATCCCGTGAGGGATTCTAGTTTTTTCGATCCACTATAAAAAGATGGGTTTGTGTGCATTTACTTGCTTTCTTATTGCTTTTCACTATTCACACAATTGAGTTTAAAATAGCATACATATTCTAAGTTAAGCTCAGTCTGCACCAAGCAATCGATCGTCGATTGACACCTTAGTCATTTGGTTGAAAATCGATCAAGAATCGAATTGATAAAACTGGTTTTTCACACGGGTAAAAACAAGCTTCCGCACCATTCAGTTAAACTGACAGATATCAAGTTGATCTGCCCTTAGGCACTCAGTAAGTTTGAACATCAGTCTAAACTTATACACTAGCACTCTGATCGGGTAATCTGCAGTTCACACCTGATCCGCACAAAATGTTTTGGAAATCTATTCACCCCTCCCCTCTAGACTTCCACCCTCACAAAACCCGTTCGGGATACAGACCACTGGCTTTGAGTATCATCGATTCTTGAAGAAGAATCTTTGTGGTCATTTGAACAGATCTTGAAAAACTGTTTTTCAAAACTCATTCATTTTCAAAATCACTCAGCATGGATAATACCTCTGGCATGTATCATGATTTGCCTAAGTTTTCAATTGATGAGTATGCAGATTGGGCCATATATATGTGCAACCATCTAGGATCGATAAGCGGCAGAATGATGGAAGTCATTGAACGAGGACCCATCATCATATATCACGATAACCCAGCAGTTGGAGGAGATCCAGACTTTGCACCGGGAAGTCTTGTATGAAAAAGCCCAGCCCTGATGGATGCAGAAGAAAGAAAGCTGTATACTTTAGATACAATTGCCAGGCATATAATCATGAAGACGATGGATAAAGTCACAAAGGAGAAGATAAAGTATCTCAAAACCGCGAAAGCAATGTGGGATACTCTTGCTGAGATATGCGAAGGAAATGATCAGATCAAAGACAGCCGACTACAAGCCGAACTGGTGAAGTTCGAAAAGCTAAAGATGTTGCCCAACGAGACCATCAACGAGCTCGATGGGAGGATCACCATGTCAGTAAATAAGCTACGAGAACTTGGAAGAGAGATGTCAGACAAAGATATCAACTACAAGATCTTAAGATCTCTCACCAAGAAATGGGACATGAAAGTCAAGGTAATCAAGGATTGCCAAGACATTTCAAAGATGAAGCCGAGTAGCTTGTTCCTAAGCCTTAAAGCTCACGAGTTCGATTTAATCGAAAGAGGACAAGTAGATGAAGACGAGACGTCTACTGAAGCCTCAACGTCTAAATCAATTGTATTTAAAGCAACCAGCAGCAGATCGGAAGGCCACTGAACCTGTTGGAAACATAATGAGTCAAGCAGAACAGATAGCTCTGCTTACTAGGACACTTGAAAGAACAAATACTCAGCTTGGTAAGTATCGGAGATTCTACAGTGACTATCAAGACAACAGAAGAAACAGGAGGCCAACTGACAGATCACTAGAAAGAACCAGATCTAATGATCGAAGAGATCACAAGAGAAGAAAAGAAAAGAGATGATCTGACAGATGAGAGAAGAGATAACAGATCCCGATGTAAGGAGAGATCGATACATCGAAAGGGAAGTCACCTGACAGATCCTACAGACGGAGTGACTCACCTGGCAGAGGAAGTTCCGTAGATCGAGGATCGTGCTTCAACTACGAGAAACCAGGTCACTACAGCACCGACGGCCCTAACCTAACTCCCAGAGAAAGAGAAGAGAAACGAATGTAAGAGAACAACGCCTCGTAGACGGGAAAGCCCCGGTCGTCCGACACATCCGGAATTGATGATTCTATTCCATTCCGAGGACTCGCTACTCATCCAGAGAAGACTCGGGCTCGATAAGCAAGGTTGTTAACTTCCACGAGCATGAAGATCGATATTCTCTTGGATGGCGATGAAGTTTGCTGATGGCCAAGGAGGACCAATCTGAGGTAACCTCCAAACCTTACCTTTTTTCAATTTCCACACCGCTATTATTAGACACCCCTTTGGAGAGATTGACTTGCAGCTCTACTCAACAATTGCTTGATGATCTCTCCGACGATCAAGAAACACTTATACAATAGTGGAATTAAAAAATGACAAGCTAAGGATCATAAATAATCGCTTTTGTTAAAGAAAACGCTCTCAATAAAGTTCTTTGAATCGAAATCATTAAACCGCTTTCGGAAGGTAATGGCGAGGAATTTAACATTCGAAAGTTAAATCTTCTGATTAGGAGAAGCAGATCAAAGATCAACTAGCAATCAACAAATAGCAAGCTGATGATTTCAAAATCCTTCAAGCTAAATTTGATGAGCTATTCCGACTACATGAGAGTCTAAAATCTACTGAGGATAGTTTGAGCAAGGAAATAGAGGTTTTTCACGAATTCATCAAAAAATCGTTCAAGATATGAACACCTATTTTTAACGCCGACTAACAAGAAGGGAATTGGGTATGAGAACCCTTCTACATCCTCAAAAGCCCCCCGTTTGATTCACTTAGGAAGGGTGTAATCAAACGACTCTCGACAAAGATACACTAAAAAGCTAAACTTGTATGTCGATAAGGGAAAAAAGACTCACGAGCAAGTAAGGTAGGTGCCTAATCGAAAAGGGAACAAAAATGGACCCCTAATCGATAAAGCATCACGAGGAATCAACGAAGAACCGGTTCTTCCGAAGAAACCTCAACTTCGATCGCCAGATTAGGTATCAAAAGAGACAAACTGTAAGAAGGAAATCTAATCGAGACCCAATCAAGGTCGTCTTTGCCTAATAAGCAAGCTATAGGGTAACCGCAAAGATCACCTATGTTAAAAAGATATGAATCTTTTGATAGTAGCGATCGTACCTACCCTTATAAACCGAGAGATCTAAATTATCTTTTTGAGCCACACAGGATTAAAAGAAGACAAAATATAAAGAAAAATCCCAAGTCTTCTAAGTCATCCAAGGCTCACACGGATAATCATACTAATCAGAAAGCGTATCAAGAGCCGTATGATTATGTTGATATGTATGGGAGACAAATCAGACCTTCTAATCTATCTGATTTTCATAGAAGTGCTCTGTTTGTGTGGATCCCTAAATCCACCACTAACCCCCCAAGACCCAATTCCAAAGGGGTACCTAAAGCCTGATTTGATTGCAGGTTCGCGTGGGACTGACCAACAAAGGAGGTGCACAAGCAACTACCTGGTACATCGATAGTGGATGCTCAAGGTACATGACTGGAAGCAAACATCTCCTTAGCTCTTACAAAGAACAAGAAGGCCCACGTGTACTCTTCGGTGATGATAACTTTGGTTTTACCAAAGGATTCAGAACCTTAGAGAATGATGATGTACAAGTAACTGGAGTCTCGTATGTCGAAGGATTAAAGCACAATCTACTATCAGTATCACAATTCTGCGACAACGGATTCAGCGTTGAGTTCTCGAGCGACAAGTGTACGATAAGGAATCGAGCCACTCAACAAATCTTGCTAACTGGTTCAAGGAAAGTCACAATCTACACAGCAGATTGGAACAGTTGACCCGAAGAATGCATGCTTAATTGTTAAGAGTTCCAAAAGTAGCAGTTGGCTCTGGCACAAAAGATTGAGTCATCTGAACTTCAAGACTCTTAACAAGATAGCTAGGATGTCTTTGGTTGAGGGACTTTCGAATGAGATATTCTTCAAAGATCAGACATGTGCCGCATGTCAGAAGGGAAAACAAGTTAAAGCCTCATTCAAGGGAATACGGACCAAAGATCCAATGAGAATAATTGCGAATCGCTCCATATGGATCAATTCGGACCCGATTACACCGGTCGGTCTCGATGGGATTTAAATATACTCTAGTAATGTCGTGGATGATTATTCCAAGTTTACTTGGGTTGTATTCTTATACAAGAAGAACAAGACAACGACAAAGATACCCGAAATTTGCTCAAGAAGCTACAAAACGAGAAGGGTGTCAAAGATAGTAAAATCGGATCGGATAAAGGTACTGAGTTCTGAATTCCTTTATTCTTGATTTTTTAGACCGAGTTTGGTATCAAAGATGAGACGCGTCACCGCAAGAACACCACAACAAAATGGAGTAGCGAAGCGGAGAAACAGAACTCTCAAGGAATTTGCTCGCCGCACTATGTTAAATTGAACATGCCACACCAAGTCGTTTTCGCGTATAATCAATCAACCTTTGATGCCATACTCGTAAGCAGATGTTTCTCGACTAAGACTCACTTCAAAACACCTTATGAACTGTGGAAGGGTAGAAAACCTCGTGTTTCATACTTCCATGTTTTTGGGTGCAAGTGTTTCATTCACAACAATGGGAAAAGTCGGGTTGAAGACTTTTGAGGCCAAGTCGGATGAGGGTATATTCTTAGGATATTCCTCATCCAAAGCCAAGGCTTTTCGAGTTTACAAAAACGAACCCTAGTTGTGGAAGAAACACCCCATGTGGTCTTTGATGAGACATCTTCGAACAAGAGAAAAGTGCCTCGAGAACAAGCCGTGCCGGATCAACCGCTACCGACACGCGAGAAAATGGATCACTAAGCATCAAAGAGAAAGAAGTTGAACACGTAAAAAAAGTGTACATCCCGAGAACTTGATCTTGCCGATTCAACAGTCAATCGGACTCCAAAGGTACGCATAACTGCGATTGAAGAAGTTATTATACGGTGAGATAAAGATCAATCGAACCATCTCGGTTTGGGGAACTCTGAAGTTCCTATGAATGACATCAACACATGATGAGTCCAACATCAGCTGAGACATGTTCTTATCAAGTGGATCATAATTTCGCACCACTCCCAATCACTAGTAATGAACTACTATCAAATCCGGATGATGTTCGGAGACCCATCCGACAGAGTCAAAAAAAACTAGACATCAGACCATTGGTGAAAGTGCCATGTACCCATCGTTGTTATCAAAACTAGACTTTGAAGGAACCAACTTTGTTGTTATCCGTCTTTGAAGGAACCAACTCTACAAGACTCTACAAGAAAAGTCGGATTCTAGCCATGCAAGAGGAGCTGGAATAGTTTGAGAGGAATCAAGTTTGGAAATTGGTGGACAGACCAACTCATCAGGACGTGATTGGCACGAAGTGGGTATTCAAGAACAAGAGATATGAGAAAAATGTCATAACCAGGAATAAGGCAAGACTTGTTGCTAAGGGGTATTCACAATCAAAAGGAATTGATTATGATGAGACCTTTGCACCAGTCGCTCGCCTGGAAGCCATTCGGCTGTTTCTGGCATATGTTGCCCACAGAGGGTTCACCGTGTATCAGATGGATGTAAAGAGTGCATTCTTAAATGGGGTACTAGCAGAGGAAGTTTATGTCGAACAACCTCCAAGCTTTGAAAAGGGCAACCAAGTGTACCGTTTAAGAAAAGCTCTTTACAGACTGAAACAAGCTCCTCGAGCTTGGTATGATACACTCTCTCAGTTCTTGATAGACAGTGGGTTCACTAAAGGAATAGTGGACAGAACCTTATTCAGAATAGAAGATGGAGAAGATATTCTAATGGTTCAGATTTACGTGGATGACATCATCTTTGGATCTCCCAACAAGAAGCTATGTGAGAAGTTCAGCAAATTGATGCAAGGGAAGTTCGAGATGTCCATGATGGGTCAGATGAATTGCTTTCTGGGTTTACAAGTCAAGCAGAGTCTGAAGGGATATTAAATCGCCAGCGAATACACAAGGAATCTCTTGGCAAAGTTTGGAGTTCAACATTGCAAAAAAGCTTTAATTCCCATGATGACCGGGTTCAAGATGGATCCGGATGAAGATGGTCGAAAGTTAATCGAAAAGAATATAGAGCTCGATTGGATCACTACTATACTGTTGCCGCCAAGACACTATACATTACTTTTTGCGGTGAGGTGTTTGTGCTAGATTTCAAGCAAATCCAATGCAAAGCCACCTAGAAGCGACTAAGCGGATTCTCAAGTATATTCGAAGGGGATTTGTAAACCTTGGTTTATTTTACCCATCGATGACAATCTAGAACTTAGTGGGTATTCTAATTGATTCACGGAGGTTGCGAGAATCGACGAAAAGTCAACCTCGGGATCATGTCGATTCGGGAAATAAACCGATCTCTTGGTTTTCGAAAAAGCGGACATCGCCAAGCGACATCTACTACCTTGAAGGGAGAATATATGGTGCGCAGAAGTCGTTGTTCCCAACTCCTCCGCTAAGTCGAAATGAGGGATACAACATCGTAGCTAAGAACGCACCTATATTACGTGATAGTAATAGTCTTTATTGCAATCACTCAGAATCCTGTTCTACATACAAGATGCAAGCATGTGGATGTCAGACACCATTTTATCAGAGATCACGTTGAAAAGAAGAATATCAGGATGGAAAAGATCCATACTGACAAGCAGAAAGCTGATATCTTAACCAAGCCGCTAGCTGAGATCAGATTCAGAGAATTATGCAACGAGCTAAGGCTTCTGGATCTTGGAGAAAATGCACCAGATATGGTTGAAGGACTGATCTCCAGAACCAGTTGGTTAAAAGACTAACCAGGTTAAGTGGAATCAGTTGAGTTAGGAATCTCAACTGATCAGACGACCAGACGAGGAGCTGATCTGAAGTTCAGATAAGGAGCAGATCAGAAAGTCAGATAAGTAGCCGATCTGAAGTTCAGACAAGAAGTAGATCAGTTCAAGATATATCAGATTAAGGGGGAACTGATCAGATTGGAAGATTACTTTATAAGTCGATTAAAGCTACAGTCAACAAGCAAGTCAAGTTTAAAGCTACAGATCGCATAAGTCAGAAGAAACAACACGTCAATGGAATAACAGAGTTTTTCATTGATAAGGACCCGGAGGTCAGATTTACAAGTTACAAGTGATATCACAAGCTACAAGTGCTACAAGCTATCTTCAAGTGGTATTACAAGTACAAGAAGACCTTGAGGTCGATACATAAACCATAAGCCCTAAGACAACCCTAGGCAGGGAAGGAGAGAGAGAGATTTTAATGAGCTGATGCTCTTAGACTCTCCGACCTAGGAGGCGCAGAGAAGCTTCTAGAATCCTGAAAGCCGCTCTTAGAGTCTGGGAGTGAGGAGCGAGAGCGAGCCTTGAAGGATCTTTAAGCTAGGAGCCCTTAGACCTAAAATCAATGGGCTTTCCAGCTGTTAAATGGGACACAGTACAACATGTTTGGTCACAAAGACCATATGGCCATGAGTGTCTCATGCAAATATTGAGTTTGATACACTTTTTTGTATACCAAACTCACGTTTTGTTTCAGACTGAGTCTGTTGATGTTAATTTCGTCATCTCGATAGGCACACAAGGTGCATATGGTTAGGAGAAGTGTCTTCTCATTTGCCTTAGCAGATCCGCCTCCATGGTGGTAAAGAAGTTTAGCATTGATCGTATGTGAAATCTTAGATGACGAAGAAAGCAGTGTGAAGGAACACACAGGGTTGATTTGAGAAGCTGAATTCATTGGAAAAGGGCTAAAGGTTCCCACCGGAAGTTTCACCGGAAATAAGGAACTCATCGAAAAAGCATGAAGGATATGCTAAAGAAGATGAAATGGTTTATGTTGTGTTGTTTGCCTAACACCCCATGCTAATTTATAGAAGGAAAATAGGGGTATAAATGCAAATTTTATCTTCTCAGAAGATCTTAAGAGAAATTTGCATCGACAACGCGTCAGGAACACGCGGCTAATGGTTGGATGAGTTAACGGTGTGATTAAATCACAGCGTATCTATGCCATTATTACGGAATGTCAAATCGCGCCAATTTGGGAATCGAGGCGACTTTTGGACTCCCCGAAGTAAAAGTTTTGGCGGGAGTTGACTTCAGTAAATACGGGCTGATTAGAAGAAGACTGAAGGATAAAGAGTATCAGATAAGAGGATCAGATAAGTAACAAAGTGTTTCAAGCAAGAATCTGATCAGATAAGTGAGATATTGTTGGGAAATGCATGAGGCAACCATCAGATAAGTCAACAAAGTACCAGATCAGATCACCGTGGTAACTGATTGATTACAATATCAATCAGTCAGATACGCTCTCTTATTTATCTCTTTCTGAATACCTTATATGTGTTATTTATAATTGATTTATTTTCCTCTGTTCATGAGGCATGCTCTGCAAAACTTTTAATGCGGACTTGGGAAAATGTTTTCAAAACGTTTTATTGCGATTTTTCGAGTCCGAAAAATGAGAAGACTACTTTTCTCAACCGTGCGATCAAAATACTTTTTGGCCGATTAATCTCAGCCACTATTTTTAAAACACGGATACTTGAGTATTTTGGAAAGTTGTGTAAAAAGGTTTTTCCTCGTATTCTATAAAATTCAAATCTTTTCAGAAAACCTCTTTCCACTACTTCGTCTTCTCAAAGTTCTTAAAAGATCAAATTCTTTCAAAAAATCTTCAGAGAATTACTATCGAGATCAATTGATTCTACTCTTCCAATTTCTAAATCTTTCGAATCAATTTCTGGTAATTTCTTGTTTAATTAATTGCATGATCTCAATTTCTCTCTGGTACCTAGGTTTACAATTCGTGATGATATATTTCTGTAATTTTTTATAGGATCTAAACACTTATTTGCTAAATTGATGCTAAAATTACTAGTTTGACTGAATTTATTGAAATATCTTACTCAAACTAAACATCAATTTGCATATCGTACAGAAATGGCATATCTTATTCCAACGACCAGGCCAAGGGAAAAAGTTCTACAATTTTTCATCGATGAAGAAAGACATCATTGACGAAAAGTACGTAGTCTTCACCATCACCTCAGACCCTGAATCGCTGGAAATTCTGGATTGCTTGCGAGCGTGTGGACTTGAACGCTATTGCTCTACACATCAGAACATTGACCACGCACATGAAGCTCTGGAGTTTCTATACAATCTGCAGAGGGATGAAGACATTGATGCTGACCTGATTTCTTCCGTTGGAGGACTGGAAGTGCGAGTGTCGAATGACGATCTCCAGAGGATTTTCAGCCTAACTCGAGGATGCATCAATCTAGAGACCTACACGACTGCTGTAGGAGATAAGGAATTTCTTGAAGCCGAGCTATTGAGACCAGCAAATATGGAGAACACGACGAACGTCAAAGCCTCCTATCTGAAGAGAAAATATTGCCTTCTTCTTGAAATTGTTCAGAAGGTGATCATATGCTCAACCTACAGTCTTGATGCGATCACTTTCGTACAAGATAAGTGTCATGGTCGCACTAATCAAGAAGGCTTCAGGATATCGATTGGTTGGGTATGGTCAAAGCAAAGATCGAGAAAAGACTCGGGAAGTTGAATCGACCCAGAGCAATGAAGTGTGCTTATCTTCCAAGTGCTCATTCATACACAAAATCTCTATCATTCTGTCAGATAAGCTGCCACAGAATTATGAATGGAACAAGAATGGAGCGAAGATTTACCAAGCAAAGCACAAGGCCATACTGGGCAAAGATGAGTCCCTACCGACAACTCGATGAGGATCCAACTCCTTATGTGCCCAAACCCCAAGGGAAAAAAGAAGGAAAAGATAAAGGCAATCATGATCGTCTCGGAAGTGCGTGAAAAGGCCGTTCCAGAGAAGAGGATGAAGAGGAAGGATCGCCAAGAAACCAGATGCTCGTGAACGTCAAGAGAGTCTCATCTCCTCTCGAAAAATTGCTCCAAGTTCTGCCCAAAGAAGTCGTGAGAACGGGATCTGATGCAAGTGAGATCAGAAGAAGAGATAGCAGTCCGCTCTGAGCCAACTATCAGAGAAGTAAGGGAAGAGCAGATGATCGCAGCAGAAGGAGAGAAATCTGTCAGAGGGACAGAAGTGGAGCAACCTGATGAAGAATCACCATCTGATTCTCTGCCTCTCATCAAGATCTTCCAAAGAGAAAGATCGCCAACGCCCACTTCCAAATCACCATCACCCTCTCCTCGAAAATCATCACCACCATCCTCTCCCCACAAAACCTTCTCACCTTCACCCTCGCCTATCAGATCACCAACATCTCCCACACCACCAATCAATGAACCCGTTCAGGAAACTGAACACCCTCAACATGCTGAAAATGAACCTGAACTACAAACATCCCAATCCCCAATCAAGTCTCAAGAACCTGAGAGATCCAACGAACGTGTGTCCATCTCTCATAATCCCTTCAACACCAGAACAGTGCTTGCTTCACCTGCTCCAGAGAGCACCATCATAAAGATAATGACGCAACAGATCAAAGAGTATCTACTGGATCTATGCCCTGAATTGGATCAACATCCTGGCATCCAGCAATAGATAGAAGAGATAGTGTTCCGGAGGGATATCAGACTGAAGAGCATTGAAGAATTTCTGATTCTAATGAAAACTCTGGGATCCGATTTCTTTGTAGACTTGGAGTTGAAATGTCTAAACAATGCTGGGATTGAAAGTGCTATTGAATTGGCATCTGACGATGATATCAGATGGTTAATTCACAAAAGGTTCGGAATTGCTGATAACAGGGAGGAAACCGTTCAACCTCCTATAGATCATGAGGGAGTTGCCGATGAACCAAGAATGGGTGCTGCAGATGAGACCCGACTTGGCAAGGCTTCAACATCTGAACAGACTGCTACGATGAGCTCTGATACCCTAAATCATCATACTCAGAAGATTTAGGATGGGATAAAGGCTGCATTTGAAGACAAATTCACAGCGCTCACAGCAGATCTGATGAAGTTATTTGAAGATGAGCAAGCAAAACTAGTTGACAAGGAACGAAGTCACACAGTTGGGATGCACAATGCCATCCTTGCTAAAGTAATGCAACTAGTATATCCTCTTGCTGAGAAGCTCAAACTCCAGTCTGACAAACTCTAAGTTCAGACAGAGATGTTCAATCAGACACAGGTACTTTTGGAAAGTGTCTGGGCATCCTTGGACAAAACCAACAACCACTTGGATATGGGTTGGAAACATTTTCTAGCTTCTACGAGCCAGCAAGACAGAAATCAAAAGCGCTCTCGGGACGCTTTTACACTCCTCAAGACTTTTTTACGCCACCATTCAGATCACTCCTCTTGTTCTCGAGGAACTCAGAGAGGAGATCTCACGGCAATTAACTGCTCTGAACCGCAAGATGTCCAACCTCTTTGATGAAACCAAAAATGGGGAAGGAAAAGAGAATAAAGAGAAGAAAGAAAAAGAGACTCATTGGTTGTTGGTAACTTTTTTCATCTCTACCAAAAAACCACTATATCTCGACTTGCTACCACTCCATCTACCGATCTCGCAAGCGGTAATGAAATAAATCGTGGAGCAACATAGCAAAGAGATCGCCGAAAGGTAAAAGTGCTCTTTCAGAGGTTCTTGCCAGAGTCGACAAGATTGAAGACTTTTCTTCGTTCGTTCAGAAAAGAATGGAAACTGATGATCAGGCCAAGAGCCTTGAACTCGCTAAGAAATTAGCTGAAGAAGACGAACAAGATGAACTTGAGCAGACTCTGAGGAGAAAGAAAGGCAAAAGGCAAGATGATGAAAGCAATCATGAAGATCGAGAGACAAGGCCAGCCTATTCTCCAATTAAAAGCGGATGACTCTCGAACAAGTTCAAGAGCGCATAAGACAGAGAATAAGAGAGGCCGCAATCAAGAAGCGTAAATTAGCAGAGAGGCTAAGGGATTGAACATCGCTACATCCGAAGGAAGAGGAAGAACGAAGCTGCAGCAGAGGAGATTGCTTGGGAGAAGAATGCTCTTTCGGCACCTGTTAAAGGCATCCTCTGTGCACGGCAAGATCTGCTTCTAGAATGGGATCAGATCAGAGGAGAATGGTTATGTGACGTCTACATCCTGGAGAAGATTCCAATTCATCAAGATCGATCAAAATGATGATGAATTCGAATCGGTTAGAAACAAAGTATCCGGACTTCTACCGACGTGATGATGAAAGAAGGCAAGATCATGTCACTAATACCGTAAGCTCCACCCTTTGAAGTACTCCTTCCACCTTCAAGGCCCGGACAACAAGCTAGATCCTATTAAATTCAAAAAATACCTACTATGGATTCTTTGAAAAGGAGGGATCCATAGAAGAGAAGAGCTGGACAAACTAATGCAAAGGATGTACAGGATGTTTGGCATCCCCAAAGAACTACAAATGTTCAAGTACACCTGAGGAAGACAACTTGAAATCAGATGATAGGTACGCTTTTCATGTATTCTACAATGCACACACCTATCTGAATGAAACTTTCCATCTCACTGATTCTAAGACATCAGCTCATTGTCTTCTGAGGTATGTACTATTTACATTATCTACATTTCCATTCATGGTATCTGTTTTTCTGATTAAGTGTGATTAAGTGTTTTGGTTCCATCAAAAAGGGGGAAATTGTTGGGAAATCTGTAATTTAGTTTTGATGGAAGTTCCAAAAGAGGTTATAATAGGACCAATCGGACTCAACATTGGGATCGATGACTTAGAATCAGATTAAGATGACCAGCTGAAATGTATAGATAGCTGATGTAAAAGATAGGTCACATATTGAGGTGGAACTCAATATGTATAGGTCAGGTAGAAATATCAGATGACCCAGATAAGGTCAGATGATCAGAAGACTAAGCACAAATCAGAAGACAAGAAGTCAAGAGAATCAAGAATCGGTGAAGACAAGAAGACATCAAGACTCGGATGAACTCGAAGACTCGGATAGACATCGAAGACTCGGATAGACATCAAGACTCGGGATGAACTCAAGACTCAGATAAACTCAAGACTCAAGAATAAACTCAAGACTCAAGATGATGAATCTACCGAGGCTCAGAGAGACACCTGAAGATCAAAAGACCTGAAGACCTATATTAGCAGAGTCTGCATATTGAGCTAAGACAATGTGCATCTGAAGACTCAACAAGGTAGACTGATCAGCTACCTGATCAAGTCAGCTCACACCTGGTGACAATAAAAAATATACAACAGAGAAGACGAATCTTCTACAAAAAAGAATATCAATCGTCTAACGGACAAATTTCTGAAGTCTTGGCCTCCTCATGGGCTCAAGGAGAAAGCGACACGTGCACAAAAAGAGCTGACAATGCGGGATACGACGCTGCGGACAAAAATGACGCTAATGATGCCTACGGCCACGCCGATAATCGGAGTACGTCACAATCATATCCTACAACCTACCTAATATAGCCCAAAATTTAAATTGCTCTCCAACGGCTCTTTGATTTCGAGGTCTATAAAATGGGATTGCTTGTCAATTGCAGACAAGAGACAACTAGCAAAGAACGAACACGAAGACACCCAAAAAAAGAAGCAAAAAGCTACAAGACAAAATCTCCGCTCAAAGAACACTATATTTGAAGATTATTCTTAGAGTGTTCATCCCATTAGTTCTTAGCAAGAAATCCTATCCACTAGCATTTTGGCTAATTAAAACACCAGGATAGATTTCCAGTTGGAACCCTCAAACATTCTTTACCCAAACGCAAGTTAGGTTAAGTTTGTTCCCGGAAGATTTCAGACTAGGGATTATAGTTTTCTGATTTCTAGTTCGGTTGAGTGTGAACTCGATAAACATCTATAGAGTGTGAACTCAATAAACATCTCGGCCATCCTTTGAAGGATATAAGTCCCGCAGGTTAAGTTTGTAGAGTGAGAACTCGGTAAACATCTCGCCATCCCGTGAGGGGTATAAGTCCCGCAGTTAAGTTCGGTTAAGGTTCCTCGTGTTAAGGGAAGAGTGGGACGTGGGGACGGTTTTAAATCTCGAACCATTATAAAAAGTCTTGTGTGCATTTACTTGCTTTCTTATTGCTTTTCACTATTCACACAACCGAGTTTAAAACAAAATACATATTCTAAGTTAAGCTCGACCGCACTAAGCAATCGATCGATCGAGATTGACACCTTAGTCAATTGGTTGAAAATCGATCAAGAATGAATTGATAAAACCCGGTTTTTCACGGGTAAAAACAAGCTTCCGCACTATTCGAGTTAAACGACAGATATCGTTCGATCTTCCCTTAGGCACTCAAGAAGATTGAACATCGCCTAAACCGATACACTAGCACTCTGACGGGTGTCTGCAGTTCACACTGATCCAAGACAAAAGTTTTGGAAATCTATTCACCCCTCCCCTCTAGACTTCCACCCTCACAAAACCCGTTAGGGACTTACATAAACTGTTTTGGAACTTCCATCAAAACTTAATACAAATTTCCCAACATTTATTATCACGTCACACCGGCTCAATCCGATCCAACCGATCCGACCCGGTCCAGCCTTTTTTGGGGGTCGTCCGGCTCAACTTCGGTTCCGGTTTTTAAAACATAGCCTTCAACAATCTTCACCATTTCCAGATCAACATCTTTTAAAATTCTCTCATTTTTACCTTTCTAAATTCTTCAAAAAGTACCTTTTTAAATTTCGATATACTGAATTTATGAACGGTATAGGTATATATCGTTTCATACCAAAATTTTGATATACTATTTCATACCGAAATTTCAGTATATCAATTTTTTTACCGAAATACTGATTTTTTTGGTATACTGAACACTACAATAAAACTGTTAATTGCTGATGGAATTAGTGACTGATTTCCGTCGGTAAAATGGGTTACTGACAACTAATTTTTCATATTAAAAAATCTCATCACAAAATTTACCGACGAATAAATTAAATTGTCGATAACCACCGACAGATCTAAGCCATGACTAAGGGGGTGTTTGGTAAAGGGGTATGAGGGGGTGAGGAATGTCTGGAATCAAAGTAGTGTTTGTTATTGAGGAATGATTCCGGTACAGTTCTCTTGATTCCCCAATTTGGAGAAATCAACCATACTTCTCACATTTGTGAGGAATGAGCATCATTCCTCACTCCTATGAAATCAATTCCCTTTCCATTCCTTGTTATTATACCAAACAGCCTCTAAAAGTTGTTGAAAAAAAAATCTAAAATTGGCTAATAGGTGGTCATCCAAACTTCAAGGTTGCTCTTCTCCTTTGAATGGATGCATGCAGAAACGAGAAAGTCTTGTGTGAAATATTGCACACTAGTGTTATGTGCAATACAATATAAATAAGGCAAAAGTTGCCTAAATTTCATGGTCGTATGCAAGGGGTCGGGTCGTATGGTTTCAAGGCGTTGGCGAGGGTTCAGTTTACATAACAACTTGATGTGTTACTACATGAACAAAAGAGTGTTACCCTATGAGCAAAAGAGTGTTACTACATGAACAAAAATCAGTACAAACACATAAACAAAACCAGAACAAACGGAAAAGAAATTCTCAGTCCAAAATTAGAGATTTACATAACAACTTGATGTGTTACTACATGAACAAAAGAGTGTTACCCTATGAGCAAAAGAGTGTTACTACATGAACAAAAACCAGTACAAACGCAAAAAATATCATCAGTAAAAGAGTGTTACTACATGAACAAAAATCAGTACAAACGCATAAACAAAACCAGAACAAACGGAAAAGAAATTCTCAGTCCAAAATTATAGATTTACATAACAACTTGATGTGTTACTACATGAACAAAAGAGTGTTACCCTATGAGAAAAAGAGTGTTACTACATGAACAAAACCAGTATAAACGCGGAAAAAAAAATCTCCAGTCCAAATTTACAAATTTAAAGAACAGCGTGAGAAGAGTGCAGAAGGATCTGAAAGATTGCGTCACAAAATCGTGAGGAAAAATAATGGAAGGACCTGTAAATTGAAAAGGATGAGAAAATTGAGAAAACAAGAAGAATATGGAAGAATTCGAATAAGGAAGAGAAGGAAAAACCTGCAGACGCACGACTGTAAAATCTGGTTGGTTGCAAGGAAGAAGAACCCTAGATCGTGAGGTAGAAGAATTTGAAAGCACCAGATTCGTGTTGCCAAGATGGAAAAACCTAGGAATCGCGAGGAAGAAGAAAGTAAATGCGCTGGATCCATAGCGCGGGCCTGGGCTTGATCCGACCCAATTCGTCTGACCCGCGAATTCTTAGAAAAATACCAATTTGAACTAGAATTGCACATAACACTAGTATGCAATATTGCATATAAGTTTTTGTCTGCAGAAACACACAACCATGGGGACGTTGCCTTGTTATGTTTATAATCTTGACCAAAATATTACTATTTGCATTTCTTTTTAAAAAAATTTACTATTTATTTTTTTTCAATTTTTTAAATCCTTTTTTTATTTTTATTTTTAATTTCGTCAGAAAATTCGGAAAATCCGTTGGTAATTTCATAATTATTTTGAATTTATGCTATTTGTTGAAGTTTGTCATGTTACTAGATATTTTTTATTAAATCCGTCAGAAAATTCATTGGTAATTATCGACGAAAATATTTCCATTGTTAATTTTGCAATTAGTTTTTAATATTTGCTATTCGTCAGGAATCCCTGAGTAATGTCATCGGATTTTTTTAAAAAAAATTCATTAGAAAGACCGTCGTTAATTACCGACCAAAATATTTTCGTCGGTAATTTCGTAGTACTTTATTAGTTTTTTCTACCTGTCGGAAATCCATTAGTAATTGTGACGGATTTATGATCGTTGATAAAATCCGTCGGTATTTAATATTTTTTTTATTGTGGAAATACCCTAAATTTTAGAACATGCATATTTTTACTATACCGAATCTTTACGATAAAATTTGATATTATTGATACTTTTTGATTTGATAAGTGCAGTATACAAAAAATTTTGATATTTTTCCCACTACTAGTCATATATATTTGTACTTGTAATCGATAACTATAACGAAATACGTTACATAAACTACTCCAGGCTACTACATATGATTTCCTCTATTAGTAAGGAGGTTAAAAGTTTAAATCATTTCCTTTTTAATTTTCAACAATAAAATAAAATGAACACATATATATATATATATTTAAATAGAGGAAACACTATATTATTACAATATTTGTTAAGAATTTCATATAATTTGATGATCTAATTGGTCTTGTTCAATTACATTATTCAATCAATTAGATCGTTCAAATGATGGATTGTCATATTAAATATAAATATAAATGTGAATTACAATTAGTATTTTACTAAACTCTAATGTCTAAACTGTAGAAAAACATATATATTGTTAGTGAAAGAATTAATATTGTATAATAAAAATAATTAATATTATTCAATAAAAATAAATAATATTGTTTACAATTGCATGGTGCAACTGAATGCAACCGGTGTATACGAGCGTATTCTAAAAACTATTATCCAACTGAAGAAAAAATAACCAAAAAAATAATGAAATATTGCAACGAGTGTGATCACACATATGAACACTTTGATAGGAGAACTTTTCATGAGATAGAAATCAAAATTAATTAATTAATCCGCAATCTTATCTTTAGCATGGTTGTCTTATGAAAATTATTTTAATTGAATATATTTTCGGTGAAATTTGTTCATAGTATAAAATTGATACCACTATACATATAAATTTATATCACTGTATTTATCAACTGATATCA
This sequence comes from Stenogyne calaminthoides, assembly GCA_037126765.1. NCBI lineage: Eukaryota > Viridiplantae > Streptophyta > Magnoliopsida > Lamiales > Lamiaceae > Stenogyne > Stenogyne calaminthoides. The sequence goes on along the minus strand of JBBCBC010000007.1, from coordinate 24,530,294 downwards.
TTACATTTATAAATAGTATCAATTTATAAGTGCAATAATATGAACTTCATACTATGAACAAGTTTCACGGAGGATTTGTGATTTTAATTGTCAAGTTAAAAAAATAAAAAGCAATATAGGGGAAGGGTACAATTTGACTTAACAAATCACATACTCCTCCGTTTCAGATTTAATGACGCACTTATTATTTACGCGGAGTTTAATGAGAGAATTATTTATTAATATAAATTACTTTTTCTAGAGGGTATAAATGGTAAAATAATGTCATGTGATGTAAATAAATAGGAATAAAATTGACTTTAGTATGAAAAAATAATGATATTGTGTGTTGTTGGGAGATGAATTTAATAAAAAGTTTTGATTAGAACCCAAAACCCTGAGTATGACATGTATCAGGACATCTTGATAGAATAGAATCAGGATCAGGTTTCAATAGATATTAGGACTCAGGATTATCTGCACCATGTATAGACAGCAGATGTAGATCAGGGAATTTTAGTATGCTGTAGACTCAGAAGTACCCTGAAGACTCAGAAGAATCCTGAAGAACAAAAGATCCTGAAGACTGTTTTTATACTGATCAAAAGGACCCTGAACAACTATCTTATGAAATAGTGCTATGTTCATTTCTGGTACAAACAAACAGAATATTAGACATTTGTGAACATTAAGGAACATATCAGTTCAGAAGAATCAACTTAAAAGAGTCGTTTGTTTGTCTTTGTTCAAAGGAAGATCTTGACCAATGAGGAGGCAACAACAATGTACTTTCATCGAATCGAAAAGCGACATCTCACTGAAGAAATGTCAGAACTGATATCTTCCAGTTTGCAGAAATTGGTGATTAGGCTACATGGCTGCATATTTCCTAAAACATGCAAGGGAGTGTTCAAACCCTAAAATAGCCGTTCATCAATTACCAGAAAAGGAAACCATTGATGCTATCTCTTCCAATGGATAGTTTTTCAAGAGTGACCTAGAGAAGTTGTCTATAAATACCAGTGACCTTCACCATTGAGAGGTTACGGGAAATTACAGCAACTCAAGAGCTCATTCGTATTCTTGCAAATTGAAGCACTCGAAAAAACCTAGAATTTCCCAAGTGTTTCACATTGGAGAGAGCTCATTCACTAAGCCTAGATTTGATAATTATATCCAAAGCTTAGTAGAGATATCCCAGCCTTTGCTTTTGTTCTTATTGTAAAAGGATATCTCACCCTAGTTGGAAACCAACCCAAACCCAAACCCTTTGATAAGGTAGTTTGAGTTTGTGTTTTGTTGGTGAGTCAGAGTTGTAAAGAGTGAGTAAGCTGCAGGTTAGTCAGCCAGAAAACTCTAGAGAAGAAGTTAGTAAGCTACTTGTGGTAGTCTGAAAACTTGTGTGTGTTGAGTTAGTAAGCTGCAATAAGTCAGCCAGAAAACTCAAAGCAGAAAAGTGAGTAAGCTACAGTGAGTTAGCTTGAAAGCTTTAGGAAGTGGTTAAGGAATTTCTTTGAAGATCAGAGAGAGTGGACGTAGGAGCTTGAGTCTCTGAACCACTATAATTGCTGTGTTGTTTGCTTTCTATACTGCATTATATCTGTTGCATGTTTTTCACTGAAAGCATATTTCACTGATACGCAGTTGGAATCAATCCACTGAATGAACATTAACTGATTCACATCCTTAATCACTATTTTACTAAGGAAGAGATTTTTCAGCAAGCCAAAACGAGTATAAACTTAGGGCCAACCATTCTGCACTCTTGATTAGCTAGAACAGATAGTTACCAAACTGAACTAACTCTACTGAGTATTCAGTAAGATAATTATCTGATCCAAGCTTCTCAAGATCTCTGATAAAATTTCAGGACCAGTTGGGCTAATCTGAAGCTGTTGGGAAATTTATAGTTTTGATGAAAGATCCAAAAACACATGTAATAGGACCAGTCAGACCTGTTAGCTGACTGATGTTTATATTACCTGCTATAGGAGACTAGTTGATAATTACTGTATAGAACAACTGATGTAATAGATAGGTCACATATTGAGGGGGAAACTCAATATGTATAGGTCAGATCTGAAGACTCAAGGGACATCTGATATCCGACAGGCCAGAATGCAAGAGAAGAACAGAAGATCAGATCGATCTGATCTAGTCAGATATCTCAGCTGAAGTCATGAAGCTCAAATTCAGAATACTTGAAGATCAGATGACTTCCAGAAGATCAGACCAGAAGACCTACATCAGCCGAGTCTGCTAGTTGAAGCTAAGTCAACCGGCACCAGAAGACTCTATCAGGTAGACTGATCAGTTCAGACTGATCAGGTCAGCTCACCAGGTGAAATCTGATGTTTCACCTAATCATACGTCGATGATCTGAACAAGAAGAATGTCAAGCTTAGTTGGAAGAACATCACTGAAAAGTGAGTCTGCTATCCAATAAGAACAAGACACATATGATCGGAGCCGACAAGTAAGGGATTCGATGCTGCTTTCTCTCTAACGGCTATAAAATACAAGTTCACGCTTTCGGCCATGCCGTTCCTGAAGCACGTCACATCAATCCTGCAAGTCTACCAAATATAGCCTGAAATTCAAATTGCTCTCCAACTGCTCTTTGATTTCAAGGTCTATAAATATGGGATCACACTTTAGAGTGAAAAAATAAATACGCGAACAACGGAAACACTGAACAATCAAGAAGCTCAAGCTAATATCAGATTTCCGCACGAAGAACACGATCAAGAAGATTATTTTTATTAAGTGTTCATCCCATAAGTTCTTAGCATAGAAATCTTTTCATCTAGCTGTTAGGCTGCTTATACGAAAGAAAAGATTTCATAGTTGGAACCAAACAATCTTACCCAAACCCCCAAGTTAGGTTAAGTTGTTTAGCAAGATTTCAGACTAGGGTTTTTAGTTCTGATCTCTGGGATCGGTTGAGTGTGAACTCTTTAAACATCTAGTTGGTGTACTGTGTTGGACTAACACATAAAACTAAGTCCAGTTGGTTAAGTAGGTTCCCCTTGTGATAGGGAAGAGTGGGATTTAGGGATCGGGTTTGTCCGAACCACTATAAATCTTGTGTGCCTTTTACCGCTTTGATTAATCGATTACACAATCGCACACAACCTTTAAAAGCATACATATTCCAAGTTGAGATCGGCTAGCACCAAGCTTCGATCTCGATCAAACCGACACTTCACCAACTAATTAAAAGATTAACCTTGGAATCGATTTATCAAACCGGGTTTTTCACACGGGTAAAACTTAAGCTTCCAAGACACATCAGTTAAACCGATAGTTACTAAACCGACCGCCTTCAGCGATCAAGAAGTTGGTTATCACCCAAACCGATTCACTCAAGACTCTGATCGGGCTAATCGCCCTCACACCCGATCTGCAGAAAAAAAGTTTTTTGAAGTCTATTCACCCCTCCCTCTAGACTTACGCCCTCACTTAACCCGTTAAGGACCTACAAGTGGTATCAGAAAGCGGTTGGTTCTCTGCATAATCGACTCAGGTATCATCGATTCTTGAGGAAGAATCTTTGTGGTCAATCGAATCGATCCGAAAAACCGTTTTTAAAACTCATTCATTTTCCAAAATCACTCGGCATGGATAACACCTCGGTATGTATCATGATCCGCGAAGTTCTCAATCGATGAGTATGCGATTGGGCCATATATATGTCCAACCATCTAGGCTCGATCAGTGGCAGAATGATGGAAGTCATCGAAAGAGGACCCATCATCATTTATTACGACAACCCTGCAGTCGGAGGAGATCCAGACTTTGCCCCGGGAAGTCTTGTACGAAAAAGCCCAGCCTTGATGGATGCAGAGGAAAGGAAACTGCATACTCTAGATACTATCGCAAGGCATATTTCCATGAAAACAATGGATAAGGTCACCAAGGAAAAGATTAATATCTCAAATCTGCGAAAAGCAATGTGGGATACTCGGGCCGAGATATGCGAGGAAATGAAGCAGATAAAAGACAGGTAGTCTACGTTTTAACCGGTGAAGTTCGAGAAACCAAGATGTTGCCAATCTAAACCATCAACGAACTCGATGGAAGAATTACAATGTCTATAAACAAGCTTCGAGAACTTGGTAGAGAGATGTCTGATAAAGATATCAACTACAAAATCCTAAGGTCTCTCACCAAGAAGTGGGATATGAAGGTCACGGTAATCAAGGATTGCCAAGACATTTCAAAAATGAAGCCAAGTAGCTTGTTCTTGAGCCTTAAAGCTCACGAGTTCGATTTGATTGAGAGAGGACAAGCTGATGAAGATGAGGTGCCCGCTGAAGCCTCAACTTCAAAATCAGTTGCTTTTAAGGCAACCAGAAGAGAACGAAGGCCAACAAACCTGTTGGGAATATAATGAGTGAGGCGTAGCAGACGCTCTACTTACTTACTGGGAAGCTTGAGAAGTTTAACGTCCAACTTGGTAAGTATCGAAGATTTTATAAGGACTATCAACATAGCCGAGGGAGAGATAGGAGATCGCCAACAGATCTCCGGGAAGAAGAACCAGATCCGATGATCGGAGGATCATGAGAGATGAAAGGAAAAGAGATAATCGATCGAGGAAGGAAGAGATAACCAATCGACATGTAAGAAGCTCGGACTACTATCGAAAGGGAGGTCACCGATAGGTCATCTGAGACGGAGTGATTCACCGGAAGGAAAGGTTCGTGGATCAAGGAGCGTGCTTCAACCGTGAGAAGGTTGAATCACTATAAGCGCAGATCGCTTTCAGACTGACGCCAAGAGAAAGGGAAGAAAAGAGCGAGTAAGAGAGCAACGTTATAGGGAGGGAGAAGAGCCATGGTTCCGCGTACGACAGAATTGACGATTCCTATCCGCCCTCCGAGGACTCTGGATACTCCTCTTTAGAAGACTTCGCCTGACAAGAATCTTTGTTGACTTCTATGAAAATAAAGATCTGATAATCTCTTCAGACGATGATGAGATCTGCCTGATGGCCAGGGAGGACCAATCTGAGGTAACCTCCAAACCTACTTCGCTCGCTTTTACACCGCTATCATTAGCACACCTTTGGGGAGATTGACCGGCTCTACTCGAGCAATTGCTTGAGGATCTCTCCAATGCAAAGAGACACTTATGCTTTATAGTGGAAGTTTGAAAATGATAAGTCGAGGACCGTAAATAATCGATTTTTGCTAAAGAAAATGATCTCAAGAAAGCCTCCGAACTTAGATCATTTGAAAACCTTTCGAGAAGGCAAATCGAGGAATTTAAAATTCTCAAAGTTAAAGCTTCTGATCAGGAGAAGCAGATCAAAGATCAGCTGTCAACTAACAAACAGCAAGCTGATGACTTCAAAATCCTGCAAGCAAAATTCGATGAGCTCTTCCAAAAGCATGAAAGTCTAAAATCATCTGAGGATAATCTGCGTAAGAAAATAGAGGTTTTTTCAAAATCATCTAAAACCGTTCAAGATATGAACGCTTATTTTCGAACAACGATTAATAAGAAGGGACTTGGCTATGAGAACCCTTCCACATCTTCAAAAGCCCCGGCTGATTCATCTCAAAAAGGTGTAATCAGACGAGTTTCTGACAAAGATACACCAAAAGCCAAACATGTATCTAATAAGGGAAAAAGACCAGTTGACAGGTAAAGGCGGTGCCTAACCAGAAAGGGAACAGAAATGGACCCCAACTGGTAAAGCATCAGCCGAGGAATCAACAGAAGAACCCAGTTCTTCTGAAGAAACCTCAACCTAATCAACAGATTAGGAATCAGTAAAGACAACCTGTAAAAGGGAAGTACAATCTGAGACCCAATCAAGGTCAGCTGCCTAATAAGCATACTTCAGGTAAACTGCAAAAACCACCTATGCCGAAAAGATATGAATCTTTTGATGGTAGCAGTCGTACCTACCCCTATAATCAGAAATCTAGGGTCGCTTTGCAGACCGAACCACAATGGATAAAAAGAAGACAAATGTAAAAAAGATAAATCCCAAGTCTTCTAAGTCATCCAAGGTTCACACTAATAATCATACAAAAACAGAAAGCATATAAATAGGCGTATGATTATGTTGACAGTATGGGAGACAAATCAGCCTTCGATCTAACCGATCACAATAGAAGTACTCTGTTTGTATGGATCCCCAAAACTAATCCTAACCCTCGGGACCCAATCCAAAAAGGGTACCTAAAGCCCGATCCGATTCAGAGGTTGGCGTGGGTCCGCCAACAAAGGAGGTGTGCAAAAGCAACTATCCGGTACATCGATAGTGGATGCTCAAGGCACATATTTCGAAGCAAACATCTCCTCGGCTCTTACATAGAACGAAAGGCCAGCGTGTACTCTTCGGTGATGATAACTTTGGTTATACCAAAGGGTTGAACCTTAGAGAATGATGATGTACAAGTAACGGAGTCTCGTATGTCGAAGGTCCAAGCACAACCTATTATCGGTTTCACAATTTTGCGACAATGGATTCAAGATGTTGAGTTCTCGATCGATCAATGCACTATCAAGAATCGAGCCACTCAAATGATTTTGCTAATCTGGTTCAAGGAAAGGGACGATCTACACGGTGATTGGAACGGTTGCCCAAGAAATGCATGCTCGATTGTCAAGAGTTCCAAAAGTAGTTAATTGGCTCGCACAAAAGAATGAGCCATCCGAACTTTAAAACTCTTAATAAGATAGCAAGGATGTCTCTAGTGGAAGGACTTCGAATGAAGTATTTTCAAAGGATCGGACATGCATCGCATGTCGGAAGGGAAAACAGTCAAAGCTTCATTCAAGGGAATTCCGGACGGCATCGCCAGATCTTCGCAACCGCTTCATATGGATCTGTTTGGACCGATTACACGGTCGATCTCAACGGACTTAAATACACTCGTAATCGTGGATGACTATTCCAAGTTTATATGGGTTATATTCTTACACAAGAAGAATGAGGCGACAAACGAAGATACCCGAAGCCGCTAAAAATATTACAAAATGAGAAGGGTGTCAATGTAGTAAAAATCGGATCGATAAAGGTACATAATTTCGAACTCTTTTATTCGATTTTTGCTCTAAGTTTGGTATCAAAGATGAAACATCACCGCGAGGACGCCACAATAAAGAATGGAGTAATGAACGGAGGAACAGAACTCTCAAAGAGTTTCTTTCGCACAATGTTAATTTGAACATGCGATACCAAGCCGTTTTCAAGGCGTATAATCAATCAACTTTGCATGCCATACTCGTAATGGATGTCTTCCGACTAAGGCTCACTACAAAACACCCTATGAACTGTGGAAGGACGTAAAACCTCGTGTCTCTTACTTCCATGTTTTTGGGTGTAAGTGTTTCATACACAACAATGGGAAGAGTCGATTTGAAAACCTTTGAGGCCAAGTCGGATGAGGGTATATTCTTAGGATATTCCTCATCTAGCAAGGCTTTCGTGGTCTACAACAAACGAACCCTAGTTGTGGAAGAAACACCCCATGTAGTCTTTGATGAAGCATCTTACGATCAAGAGAAATCGCCTCGTAACAAGAAGTACCGATCAACCGTAACCCGATGTTCGAAAATGGATCGACTAACGATCAAGGAAAAGAATCGTAAATCAGAATAATATACATTCCAGATCTAGCCGATTCACGGATCAATCGATCCTAAGGTACGATCAATCTGTCGATGAAGAAGTTCGACATACTGAGATAAAGATCAACCGAACGATCCGGTTCGAGGGGAAAAACCAAGTTCCCACTTAACAGACATCAACACATGATGAGTCCAACATCACCGAGACTTGTTCTTATCAAGTGGATCATAACTCGCACCACTCCCAATCGCTAGTAATGAAATTTTATCGAAATGGACGATGTTCTCCAAACCGACGCAAATCGTAAGCGAAGGACACGGATAACCGGTCATCCAACCGACCGATAATCGGAGACCCATCGATAAAGTTAAAACTAGACATCGATTGGTGAAAGTGCCATGTATTGTCAATTATCTCGTCTATGAAGGAACCAACAACAATAGAGGAAGTTTCTACAAGACGCAAGTCGGGATTCTAGCCATGCGGAGAGGCTGGAGCCGAAAGAGAGAAATCAAGTTTGGGAACCGGTAGACGCAGACAAATCATCGGGACGTTATTGGCGACGGTGGGTATTCAAGAACAAGAGAGATGAGAAAAAACGTCATCACAGAAATAAGGCACGACTTGTTGCTAAGGGGTATTCACAATCGGAAGGAATTGATTATGATGAGACCTTTGCACCGCCGCCGCGCCTAGAAGCCATTCAATTTGTTTTTCGCATATGCTTCCCACAGAGGGTTCATCGCGGTATCGGATGGACGAAAGAGTGCATTTTTAAACGGGGTACTAAAGAGAGGAAGTTTATGTCTAACAACCTGTGCTTCAAAAAGAACAACTAAGTGTACCGTTTAAGAAAAGCTCTTTATGGTTCAAACAAGCTCCTCGAGCTTGGTATGATACACTCTCTCAGTTCTTGATCGAAAGTGGGTTCACTAAAGGAACAGTGGACAGAACCTTATTCAGAATAGAAGATGGAAAAGATATTCTGATGGTTCAGATCTACGTGGACGACATCATCTTCGGATCTCCCAACAAAAGTCTATGTGAAAGATTCAGCAAACTGATGCAAGGGAAGTTCGAGATGTCCATGATGGGTCAGATGAATTACTTTCTGGGTCTCCAGGTGAAGCAAAGTGCAGAAGGGATATTCATCTGCCAAGCAAAGTACACTAGGAATTTATTGGCTAAGTTTGGAGTTCAAAATTGTAAGGAAGCCAAAATTCCTATGATGACTGGATTCAAGATGGATCCAGATGAGGATGGTCGAAAACAAATCGGAAGGAATATATGGCTCTCATTGGATCTCTACTATACCGATCGCCCAGACGGATATAACCTTCGCAAAGATGGGTGTATGTGCCAGATTTCAGGCAAATCCAATGATAAGCCACCTAGAAGCAGCTAAGCGGATTCTTAAGTATCTGAAGGGGACAGTAAACCTTGGTTTATTTTACCCATCAGATGATAATCTAGTGCTTAGTGGGTATTCTGATTCTGATTATGGAGGTTGCAAGATTGACAGAAAATCCACCTCAGGAACTTGTCAGTTCTTAGGAAGTAAAAAAACCGATCTCGTGGTTTTCAAAAAGCGGACATCGGGCGACATCTACTCCGCTGCGAGAATATATAGGCTGCGGGAAAAATTTGTTTCCCAATCGCTCTTAGCTTAGTCGGCGGTGAGGGATTATAACATTGAAGCTAAGAATGTACCTATTTTCTGTGACAGTAATAGTGCTATTGCAATCACTCAGAATCCCGTTCTACATACAAGATGCAAGCATGTGGATGTCAGACACCATTTTATAAGAGATCATGTTGAAAAGAAGAATATCAGAATGGAAAAGATTCATACTGATATACAGAAAGCTGATATTCTAACCAAGCCACTAGCTGAGATCAGATTCAGAGAATTATGCAATGAGCTAGGGCTTCTGGATCTTGGAGAAAATGCACCTAAAATGTTTGATGGAATGATCTCCAGAACCAGCTGGTTAAGAGACTAACCAGGTTGAAAGGAATCAGTTGAGTTTGGTATCTCAACTGATCAGAAGATCAGTCAAGGAACTGATGTGAGAAATCGATCAGATTTACAAGATTATCAGGTTAAAGGAACTGATCAGATTTAAGGTTTATCAGATTAAAGGAAACGCTCAATTTAAAAGAAATATCTGATTAAATCAGTTGGGTTATTTTACATCTTTGTAAGTCGATTAAGCTGATATTCAACAAGCAAGATTCACAAGTGGTATTCACAAGATTAAAGCTTAAAATCGCATAAGGATACAGGAATTTTACACAACAATGGAATAATAGAACTTTTCATTGATAAAGACCCGAAGGTCAGATTACATTACAAGATACAAGTACAAAGGACCCGGAGGTCAGTACATAAGTCATAACCAAAAACCCTAAACCTATAACCATAAACCCTCATCCTAACCTAAGTAGAGCAGGGGAGAGAGAGATTTTAAATCTGATGCTCTCATTTTCCCCACTTAACAAGGGTGAGAGAGGCTTTAAAGAAATCCTTCGCTTAGTCAAGGTAAAAAACCAAATTGGAGCGGCAATGCCTTGATAGATTTTTAAGCCCAGAGCCCTAAGAAAGAGTTGGGCTCTCCAAATTTGTTAAATGGTGAGTTAATATACGAAGATCGCTTGTTGATTGATCAAGATCGCATATCAAACTCACGCTCATTTTCAGACTAAGTCATTGATGGTAGTTACGTCATAACGATAGACACACAAGGTGCATATACGGTTAGGAGAAGTGTCTTTCGATTTGCAAAAAAGAAAGTTCGGGCCGTGGTGGTAGAGAAGCTTTTGAAACAATCGGATGTGAAATCTTTGATGACGATTTAAAAAAAAGTGATAAGGGCGCAAAGGGTTGATTTGAGAAGTGAAATCATTGAAAAAGGGGGTAAAGGTATTTATTTAAGTCAAGGAAATAAGGGTTCACCAGGATACATGATTCTACAAAGAAGATAAGTATGGTGAATGGGTTATGTTGTGTAAAACAATTGGTCCAATTTATAGAGGCCAAGCAAGGGTGCAAATGCAAATTCGAGTTCTCAAAACCTTTTAGAGAAATCAAGACCAAAAAGGACAACGTGTAGGAATCACGCGATCGATAATTGGATAAATTTGCGGCGGATTGACATATCGAAAAAGATTTAGACGATAATTACGCGATGTCAAATCGCCAACTTAGGGAATAGAGACTACTATTCTAGACTAAGTTTTGGCGGTAACACTTATTCCAAGAATTGGATTGACTTGAGAAGAATCAGATTAGGTCAACCAAAATCGATACATCTGGTCGATCGGATGAGGAAGATCAACCGAGCTTAAAACTCCAACAAATCGATACATCACCTATGGAAAAAGCGAAATATCGGTTGAAGGGGAACTTCAACCCATCAAGGAGGATCGAAGGAAATCGGACATATTCAAGGAAAGATCGGTTGAGCTTGAAACCTCAACAAATCGGATGCAAGTGAAGAAGATCGATTAAAAGGATCGGTTGGGAAATTTTAAGGCTTAGCAGTAATACTAAGATCAACAAGTGAAATCAACATGGATTAGTGGTATTGACCGACACAATATCACCAACCGAGATCTTTTTTTTCTCTTGTTCTTTGATTATTTATCGGATCTTATATCGATATTATTTATTTTATTGTACCCATTATCCTTGTGACGTATTCTCTAAAAAATCATTTAATGCGGACGGGGAAACATGTATTAACCGCTACTAAATGTGCTTTTAAATCCAAAAAAGGTTTTAAAGACGTGCTTTTCCCGACCCTACGATCAAAACCGCTTATCTGGAGCGTTTAATCTTTTCAAACGGTTGATCTTCCAAATCGTGTCTTCTCTTTCCCTCCTCGTCTTTATAAAGTTCATCAAAAACCATACCAAAGTTTTCCATTTCACAAACTTGCGATTTATTCTCTGAAAACTCCAGATTACTTCTCTCAGATTCAAAGTGTTTTTCCTAAGTTTCAAAATCATCTTTCCGAAAAGCAGAATATGGTAATTTATGTTTATTTGATGTATCTTTTTTAAAAACCATTGATCTTAAATGTTTTTATTCTGAGTTATGCTTTATTGTTTCTTAGTTCCCGCTTGTGTGATATTCTTTGTATTAATGCACAATTTTTAACCGAATCTATCTTATCTGTAGATGATCACTCACGGTATGGGTAAAATAATGTGCAACTATGCGGAACTGGCAACAAAGATTGTGGATGATAAGTTCGTACAGTTCAATATCACTCGGGATCCGGAATCCATGGAGGTCGAGCAAATTCTAAAAGGTGCCTTGAGAAATTTTTACGCTTTCAATCGCAATCCAAAGGATGTAGTATGAAGCACTAGAATTCCTAAGGAATTTAAGAGTGGATACGGATGCTCCAGGAGAAGAACTACTTTTCGATAAATCCACCGCAAAGAAATCGGTGGCGAATAATGATATAACCCGTCTGTTCAAACCTACCAAAAGGATGGATCTCGGGCCGCTCATTACGGGGAGAACGAAGATGAGTGATCGAAAAGAGCTCTTGAGAGAGGCCGACAAACATCATACGTCAGATTTGTCGTGCCAATGCTCAGGAGGAAATACCGATTGTTGTTTGACATTTTGTCAAAAACAATTATGGGTATCAGATTCAAGCCCAGATGCTATTACATCCGCTAAAATGCATAAAGATGGGCGCAATAATTGATGAAGCCAAGAACATCAATCGCATGGGTTTCGAAGGCCATTCTACTCCAAGAACATGATAAATTTGGAGTTGATGAGTGGAGGCAGTATATCGAAAAAAAAAGATCAGCCAATCTCAACAAGGTTGCGCTTATCCCACAGATAAAATGCCAAAGGCCAAATGGGAATGTAAATGGATCAAGTCCTATAAGGCTACCACCCACTTCATTTTTTGGGCCACCAGACGATGATACGCGCCAACCCCCCAAAGTCAAAGAAGGAAAAAGCAAGAAGGCAACTTCTTCTACACCAAATGCGGGCGAATCACCGAAATGGTGAAGGCCCTCCGAAGGCCCACCAGATGCCCCCCCGTAAGAGAAAAAGAAAACCGTGAAGGCCTGTGGAGAAGAGGCCAAGAAGGCGAAGCAAGCCCCCATGACTCGATGCTAGAAGATGAGTCGATGAAGAAGGAGCGCCTAAATCACTGTTGCACCACAAAAATCGTGTGAAGCATCGACAGCAGGCTTCTCAAGTTGAAAGCTCGCCAGATCATTTCGAGGAAGAAGCACGATCGATCTCCTTCTCCTCCAGCCACAAAACCGATTCACCACTCAGACTAATGGTTTGAAAGCATGTCTCTCCTATTCTTCCACCGCCCGCGAACTCAAATAAAGATTCATGAACCGTAAAGCTTAATCGCTAGGAATCGTACTTCGCTTCCAGTTAGTAACCTCCGCAGTTGAACCGTCACCATCTTCGCCTGCTCAAGCACAACCGTAACCTTCCACATCTCATCAAACGGACCGATGCATAATTCTCGAGTCCAGATCAACAAAGATCATAACCGGGAAATTGATCGTATTTAATCAAAGAGAAATTGATGAGTTGTATCCGTAATCGGTCGCCTAACCCGCCATAAGAGAAGAAGTTATGGAGATCCTCACCGAGAGATCTTCAATTAAAAAGCTTCTCGATTTTATAATAATTATTGAATGGATGGGGGTGCGGATGAGTTTGCGGATTTCGAACATGAGGAAATCGCTAAAGTGGGATCACCAAATGAGCCGATAATCGCTAAATCACAAAGCTCGATCCACGCGAAGCTAGGGTTTTAACAGATTTAATCGAGATTGCCGACAAAGCTCCGAAGTAGATGCCATCATGAAGGATCACGAGGAGTTGCCGATGATAGTGGAGCGGTCTTCGCAGTTCATGACCAACCACCGGAGGCACAAACAACTAAATCGGATCAAGTGACACCCAACATTCCAACATCACATGTCACTATCGATCAACTTCGGAGATCAAATCTTGTCTCAAAAGATCTCCGAAAAGAAGAAGTTGAGGGGATCGATAGATGATCAAAGGCAGTGCCATCAAAGAAATAACAGATCAAAGGAATTGTCCATTTCCCAGATTGGGGCAATCAAAGATCGGTTCTCTCAAAAGGTCTCATCGCGTACCGAACTGATAAAGACCGTTGATGCCAAAATCGACTCGGTGGATAAACAACAAGTTTTTTTCGATGCTCATCGACAAGCTAGAATTGATGAAGAGAAACTTGACAAAGCCGATTAAAACACTCTCTCATCGCCATGGAATCGCCAAGATCGAAGCCGATATCGACGATTCAAAATCTAAATGCTCAAACTCAAGGCATATCAAGGTGAGATCTCAACAAGGCGATCACAAATCAACTTTGGTTCTCGACCTCCCACTCACTACTCTTTTTGATCAAACCAAAAAGGGGGAAGGACAGAATGAGAAACCAACTAACATAACAGGTGCAAGGACATCAAAAACTCGGACTGAGATAGTCACAAGAAGCACAACCAGCCAGATACTGGCTGAAAAGATGTCCAAAGAGCAGATAGCTGAAGAAGCCCGAAAAAGCCAAGAAGACTGAAGGGCAGAAAAAATGGCAGAAAGAAAAAATCAAGAAGAAATTCAAATTGAGAGTGAAGAAAGGAAGGGCTGGAAAATCCGTACCAGAACCTAAGCTGCCAGCAAGAGTTGATGAAATCATCCCAAAAAACTGCTGCGCATGCCAAGAAATTTGAGGAATGGAATAAGATCAGGAGTGAATGGCTTCTGGATGCCTTTGTTCTCAATCTTGTTCCACAAGAAGAATCTCGATGAAGAATTCTCAACCGTTAGAAAATAAATACCCGGATTTTCCAAGTATCCGGAAAATGAGGTCAAGCCGATCAATGTAAAAATAACTCGCCAAGAGTATGATCCGTTGGAATACTCGAAGAAGGCAAGATGGCTCATTTGATGATGGCATTTCAAAGATTCTATTTTGACATCGCGCAGAAGCAGACATAATCGATCCTCGCCAGAGGTGATGATGTCAAATGGAAACTTTATCGATTTTCAACGCGTACCTCAAGATCAAAGAGAGATGCGGAAGGATACAAGCCTAAAGAGTGAAGAATCGAAGACTACTCGGGATCAATCGCTCTTATTTTCAAACTTTTTTGATGTAACATGTAATCATCATTCTTTAATGAGAAAAATTTATTTTTCGATCCTAAGACAAAGTCTCATTGTCTTCCTCGATTATATGCTCTTAATCATTCTATTTTTTATCAATTGTATTTGGTTTCTCAAAGTGTTTTGGTTTCATCAAAAAGGGGAAATTGTTGGGAAATTTATAGTTTTGATGAAAGTTCCAAAAACACATGTAATAAGACCAATCGGATGTTATTGATCGATGTTTATATTACCGCTATAGGAGACCGGGTTGATAATTTCAGATAGAACAACCGATGTAATAGATAGGTCACATATTGAGGGGGGAAACTCAATATGTATAGGTCAGATCTCAAGACTCAAGGGACAGCTGATATCCGACAGGCCAGAATGCAAGAGAAGAACAGAAGATCAGATCGATCTGATCTAGTCAGATATCTCAGCTGAAGTCATGAAGCTCAAATTCGTAATACTTGAAGATCGATGACTTCCGTAAGATCGAGACCGGAAGACCTACATCGGTAAGTCCGCTAGTTGAAGCTAAGTCAACCGGCACCGAAGACTCTATCGTAGATCGATTCAGATCGATCAGTCACCACCAGTGAAATCTGATGTTTCACCTAATCATACGTCGATGATCTGAACAAGAAGAATGTCAAGCTTAGTTGGAAGAACATCACTGAAAAGTGAGTCTGCTATCCAATAAGAACAAGACACGATGATCGAGCCGACAAGTAAAGGGATTCGATGTCGCTTTCTAACGGCTATAAAATACAAGTTCACGCTTTTCGGCCATGCCGTTCCTGAAGCACGTCACATCAATCCTGCAAGTCTACCAAATATAGCCTGAAATTCAAATTGCTCTCCAACGGCTCTTTGATTTCAAGGTCTATAAATATGGGATCACACTTTAGAGTGAAAAAAAAATACGCGAACAACGGAAACACTGAACAATCAAGAAGCTCAAGCTAATATCAGATTTCCGCACGAAGAACACGATCAAGAAGATTATTTTTATTAAGTGTTCATCCCATAAGTTCTTAGCATAGAAATCTTTTCATCTAGCTGTTAGGCTGCTTATACGCAAGAAAAGATTTCATAGTTGGAACCAAACAATCTTACCCAAACCCCCAAGTTAGGTTAAGTTGTTTAGCAAGATTTCAGACTAGGGTTTCTAGTTCTGATCTCTGGGATCGGTTGAGTGTGAACTCTTTAAACATCTAGTTGGTGTACTGTGTTGGACTAACACATAAAACTAAGTCCAGTTGGTTAAGTAGGTGCCCCCTTGTGATAGGGAAGAGTGGACGTGGGATCGGTTTGTCCGAACCACTATAAATCTTGTGTTCCTTTACCTCTTTGATTAACTGATTACACAATCGCACACAACCTTTAAAGCGCATACATATTCCAAGTTGAGATCAGCTAGCACCAAGCTTCTAATCTGATCAAACCTCGACACTTGATCAACTGATTAAAAGATTAACCTTGGAATCGATTTATCAAAACCGGTTTTTTCACACGGTAAAACTTAAACACACATCAGTTAAACGATAGTTACCAAAACCGACCGCCTTCAGCGATCGGTAAGTTGGTTATCACCCAAACTGATTCTTTAAGACTGACAAATAAGCGCCCTCACACCGATCTCTGACAAAAAGTTTTGAAGTCTATTCACCCCTCCCTCTAGACTTACGCCTCACTAAACCCGTTCGGGACCTTGGCTTTCGAAAAGTTTCGGGATCATTGTCTCGATGAGACTTTGACTCATGGCAATTTGTGCTTCTCAGAACAAAATTCTCAGGACAACCTGGCCCTTCTGATCTCAGTGAAAAAAAGTTTGAAAAATCACTGAACACGTATATTCCTCCCCATACACGTGTAAGACTCGTTTGCACCGGGACCAACAAGTGGTATCAGAGCAGTGGTTCATTTTGACCACTTGCTTTGGTAACCATAGTCTTATTTGATGAAAGACTTTGGTAGTCTACTGAATAGATCTTATTGCTGATATCTTACAAGTCTCATTCATCATGCCTTCTAAGAAACTTCATATGTTCTCTGTTGAGAGCTATGACCTATGGAGACTGGGAATGCAGGCTCATCTGTATTCAAAACATGAAAGAATGTGGAGAGTGGTTTTTGAAGGATCATTCGAATTTACTATTGTAAATCCCAGAATCACTGATACTGAGAGAAATGATCCCAGGGATGAATTTCCTAAACCTGATGACCAATTGACTCCTGATGAGAGAAAGTTAGTCAATCTGGACTACATTGCAAAAGATACTCTATATAGCACTATTGATGATGGTGTTATGGGGATGATCTCTCACTGTGAAACTACAAAAGAAATATGGGACACACTTGCTGTTATGTGTCAAGGCACAGATCATATTAAGGAAAACAAACTTTCTGTTGCTATTGGAAAGTTTGATAGTTTTGAAATGGAAGATGGTGAATCCATTGACAAACTGGAAGTCAGATTCACTAGCATCATGAATGATCTGAGTGCTCTTGGGAAAAGATACCCACAAAGAGAAGTGGCACTGAAAATTCTTAGAGGATTGTCTAAGAAATGGGATATACATGTTGTGGTGATTGAAAACACAAAAAATATTGATTCCATGCCATACCAACAAGTTTTCTCTGAACTGAAAGCTTATGAGTTTGCGATTGACAAGAAAACTATGAAATCTGACAGCAAAGATGATTCTTCATCTAGCAAGAATGTGGTTTTCAAAGCCAAAGAGAAATCCTGTAAATCTAGAGAGTCTGAGAACTCACTTGCAAAAAATTAGGATGAGCAAGAGGTTAAGCTAGTACTGATGGCATGGAGGTTTGAAAGACTTAATAGCAGATATGGGAAATATAAGAAATATTACAGGAACCACAGGTACAAGAACAGGAATAACTCGGAGGCTGAGGACAAATCCATTGAGAAAAGGAAGGACCACAAAGCTAAAGGTTCCTCATCCAGAAAGAAGGACTCTAAGACCAAGGAGGAAAGTGATCAGGATGATGACACCAACAGATGCTACAACTGTCAGAAGAAAGGTCACTTCCAGTATGATTGTCCTAAGCTGAGTGCTAAAGAAAGAAAGGAGAGACAAGCCAAGAGAGACAAAAAGATCTCTAGCAAGAAGTCTATGATTGCAGAAGAAGAAGAACAATCTGAAGAAGGATCCAGTTCTTCAGATGAGATATTCTCAGATAGTGACAGTGATGATGTCTTCCTTGTTGCTATGGAGGAGGTAAATTCTTCTATCTCTGTTGTTGCTCCTACACAAGCACATGAGTTCTCAAGTTCAACTGTAACCAGTAACTTTGACCTGATGGATTCTTTTGAGAATCTTATGAAGGACTATTCTGTGTTACAAGAACTGCTCACAAAAACTCAAGAGCAGAATAAAGAACTGACTGCTGAGAATCTGAAGTGGAAAGACTCTAAAAATGCTGAGATCACTTCTCAATTGATGGGAACTACTGATGAACTAGATGTTCTGAAAGTACAACTCTCAGAAAAAGAGAAAGTGATAGAAATCCTGAATGGAAAATTAGAGAAATCCACTGAGGAAATTCAGCTTATCAGAATTGAGTTCAATGACCTCTTTGAGAAGCATGAGTCTCTAAAGAAAAGTGAGGATAGTGCGCAGAGAAAGTTAGCTCTATTGAATTATGCATCTAAAGTAATAGATGAAATTCAGAGTTATAAAAGACCTGCAACTATAAAGGCTGGATTGGGATATAATCCAGGGGGGACCTCACAAGGTCTTCTGAATGATGCTTCTTGTAGTACTAAGACTGTCTTTGTTAAACCAGTGGCTTGTACTAATCTTCTTACTGAAGAACAACCCAGAGTTTTAGACAAGAGTAAAGGACCTATGGTTTCAGAAAAACTGAAGGTTCAGGAAAGAAAGCCCAAACCTCAGGAAAAGGCTAGAAAACCTAAACACTCAGTAGGAAACTTTCAGGCCAGTACTTCAAAGCCTCAGGCTAAGAATACCAACCTGAAGAAATCTGCACTGAACCATCAGAGGAATTTTTAGAAGAGAAACACTCAGCAGAGATATTCTCAACTGAAAAGACCAAGTCCTCAGATTACTGAAAGACCACAATTTCACTACAGGCAACCTAAAACCCACTTGCCTAAGGGTAAAGGTTTCCTAAACCTAAGTCAGCAGAGACAGAGACCAGCTGCACCAAGGCCAAAGCATTGGAACAAGAGGCCTGAACCCAAGAAGAACTCAAAGGCTCATGTTCATGCTAAGGTTGGCACTCATACACAGGGTACTGCCAATGCACCTAGGGTGGTGAATGTGTATGTAGATATTTATGGAAGACAAATCAACCACTCTAAAGTAATTAGAGTTATCAGGCAGATTTGGGTTCCAAAAGGTACAGCTAACCTGGTAGGACCCTACACCAAATGGGTACCTAAGACCTTATTTGTTTTTCAGATGAAGGAAAAGGGCACTGGACTGAATGAAGACAACATAGCCCTAATGAGTGGAAATGAATTGGCTCCTGCTGTATGGTATCTGGATAGTGGATGTTCAAGACATATGACAGGATATAAGCAATTACTCACTGACTATGTTGAGCAAAAAGGCCCTCAGATTACATTTGGAGACAACTCCAAAGGACAGACTGAAGGATATGGAACTCTTGAAGTTGATTCTGTTCATATCCATGGTGTTTCATATGTGTCTGGTTTAAAGCATAATTTTCTTTCTATCAGTCAATTCTGTGACAAAGGATTCATTGTTGAGTTCTCAAAGAACTTATGTTATGTGAAAGACAATGCTTCACAAAAAATTCTACTGACTGGTACTAGAAAGGGAAATGTGTATTTTCTGATTGGATTTCAACTCCTAAAGATACATGTTTGGTTGCAAAAAGTTCTACTGATACCAGTTGGTTGTGGCACAAAAGACTGAATCACTTAAACTTCAAAACCCTGAACAAACTTGCAAGATTAGCACTTGTGAGGGGGTTAACAAATGAAGTATTCAGTAAAGATCATGTATGTGATGCATGTCAGAAAGCAAGCATCATTCAAAAGCAAAGTAGATGTTTCTACTGATAGAATTCTACAACTGTTGCATATGGATCTTTTTGGTCCAGTAACACCTGTGGGCACTAATGGCAGAAAATATACACTTGTGGTAGTTGATGACTACTCTAGATACACATGGGTCATATTCTTACTCAGTAAGAAAGAGACTCAGACAAAACTGCCTGAACTACTGAAAAGACTCAGTACTGAAAAGAATCTGAGTGTGGTCAAAATCAGATCAGATAAAGGAACTGAATTTATCAACCATATTATATCTGATTATTATGCATCAAATGGAATAGCTCATGAAACATCAGCTGCAAGGACTCCACAACAGAATGGTGTTGCTGAAAGAAGAAATAGGACTCTGAAAGAAGCTGCAAGAACAATGATTGCTGAAGTTGATATTCCTAAGTGATTTTGGGCTGAAGCTATCAACACTGCATGCTACTCTCAGAACAGATCCATGCTGACCAAGAATCAAGGAAAAACTCCTTATGAGCTGTGGAATGAAAGGAAGCCTCTTGTTTCTTTCTTTCGTGTGTTTGGTTGCAAGTGTTTCATACACAATAATGGTAAAGATCAGTTGAAAACTTTTGATAGCAAAGCTGATGAGGGATATTCTTAGGATATTCTAAAGTCCGTAAAGCCATCAGAGTTTACAATTGTAGGACTCTTATTGTGGAAGAAACACCTCATGTTATTTTTTATGAGTCTACTTGTGTTCAGAAGAAACAGGAACAAGACTCAGGAGAACTGACCAAGAGGATCACCAGACTTAGCCTGAAAAAGAATGATAAAACATCCTCTGAACCTGAAAAGAAGAAGTCTATCACTTTTTATGAATGGAGTGAATCAGACTCAGACAATGAAGTTCAGGATGGAAATACTCAGGATGGTGAGACTCAGGATGAAAATTCTCCACTGAGGGAAAGCCAACACACTGAAGCTGACCAATCTGAACATACACCAGTTCAGACTCAGAATGTAATGCCGATAAAGATGTGGTCACAGCTGAGGCAAACTCTGAATCTATCAACCAAGGGGGAACAAATGTCTCTGACAATGTTCTGAATAGAATTTCCCCTGAGGAAGATGATTCCCTTTCTCCTTTTCTGTTGTTCCCTGAATTTGATGAATTACTTGAACCTAACATTTCTGATGTTGAGGATACTACTAATGGGGGAACATCCAGGAGAAAATGGTTGGATAGTCATCCTACAAGTCAAATTGTGGGTGATCCATCAGAAGGTGTTAAAACAAGAAGGTTCCATGGAGAAAGTGCTTTGTTCTGCTGCTTCTTATCTGAAAAGGAACCTACTGAGATTGAAGAAGCTCTTCAAGATTCATTCTGGATTATTGCTATGCAAGAGGAGCTGAATCAGTTTACAAGAAATGAAGTATGGGAGCTAGTGGACAGACCTAAGAGACACAATGTGATTGGAACTAAGTGGGTGTTCAAGAATAAGAGAGATGAAAACAACAACATTGTGAGAAACAAGGCAAGTCTAGTTGCACAAGGTTATTCTCAAGAAGAAGGCTTGGATTATGATGAAACCTTTGCACCTGTTGCAAGACTAGAAGCCATCAGATTGTTTCTTGCATATGCTGCCCACATGAAATTCACAGTCTATCAGATGGATGTGAAAAGTCCATTTCTAAATGGTGTACTTAAGGAAGAGGTTTATGTGGAACAACCTCCAGGATTTTGTTAGAATGACCAAGTTTACAAGCTCAGGAAAGCCTTGTATGGTCTCAAACAAGCACCCAGAGCATGGTATGATACCCTTTCTCAGTTTCTTACTGACCATAGTTTTATCAAAGGAACTGTTGATAGAACATTGTTCAGGATAGAAGATGGGAAAGATATCTTACTTGTTCAGATTTATGTGGATGACATCATATTTGGATCTCCAAATCATCAGTTGTGTGAAAAGTTTTCTACTCTGATGAAAGGAAAGTTTGAGATGTCTATGATGGGGGAGATGAATTTCTTTCTTGGACTTCAGGTAAAACAAACTAAGGAAGGAATCTTCATCAATCAGACAAAATACACCCGAGATCTGATTGCTAAGTATGGTGTACAGAATTGCAATGCAGTTAGAATTCCCATGAATACTAACTACAAGATGGATCCTGATCCTGAAGGCAAATCAGTAAATCACACTGATTATAGAGGGATCATTGGATCATTGATATATCTCACTGCAAGTAGGCCTGATATAACATTTCTGTTGGGATATGGGCTAGTCACATGGAGGCTGCCAAAAAGATTCTGAAATATCTTAAAGGCACTGTGAATAGAGGATTATGGTATCCATCTAATGATAACCTTGAATTAACTGGTTATTTAGATGCTGATTATGGAGGATGTAGAATTGACAGGAAGTCTACCACAGGAACTTGTCAATTTCTTGGAAGTAAACTGATATCATGGTTTTCTAAGAAACAGACCTCAGTAGCAACCAGTACTACTGAAGCTGAATACATGGCTGCAAGAAGCTGTTGTGCACATATTCTTTGGCTCAGACAACAATTGAGGGATTATAAGACTATAACCAATGAAATACCTATATTTTGTGATAATAATAGTGCAATTGCTATTACACAAAATCTAGTATTGCACACCAGATGTAAGCATGTTGATATCAGACATCATTTCATCAGAGATCATGTTGAAAAGAAGGACATCAGAATGGAGAAAATTCATACTGATAAACAGAGAGCTGATATCTTGACTAAACCTTTGGCTGAATCAAGATTTCAGGAACTATCAATTGAATTAGGGATGTTGGATCTAGGTGAATAAATTACACTGAAGAGAGAAGTTCTTCAGATGCATGTAGTTATTCAGGGGGAATAACTCAGGACAAAATTTTCTCAGGATGAAAACTGAGACTCAGGGCGAACTTTTTGTCAAGATCATTATTCAGTAAGGGTTATGTACTTAAATAATCCTGAAGTTATATTGATACATGCATTAAATTCAGTAGCATTTATTACACAAGGGATTACTTAGTAATCATTTGAAATAAATGACAAAAGACCTGAACTTTTAAAGCGGGAATGTCTTTAACTGATAAAGACGAACAGTTGCCTCGATTTCCGAGAAATGTCCATTTGTCGACCTATAAACTGCTACTTGCCTATTGTCCAGAAAATTAGCCAAATATAACTATTTTTCCCTCGAGGTTTTCTTTAAATCTCAGATTAAATCTCAACCCTTCATCATATTTTCAAGATTTAATCGCAATCTTTGATCTTTAGTTCACAGAGCATATATAAGCCAAGTGATAACCCTCCATCGTTTATTTCTCACATTTAAACGATTAAAATTCCCAAATCCTCAAACCTTCAAATCTTCAAACCCTTTGTATACACTACCCAGAATATGTTGTTTCTATCGAAATGGAGTTTCCCAACTACTCGATGATAAAAGTTCTCGCAGAAATAGAGAAGCCGTACTTTGAACATGTAGTAGCCATGATCGACAACAAAGCTGCCCAGGTTGAAGAAGAGGCTCTATCAATGTTGCGGATGGCTGGATTGACAAGATTGGTAAGCAATATGCCAGAATCGGAACTCACCCAAGAAGTATTACAGTTTGTGGTCAACCTTTGAGAAGGAGGAAGAGGAGGACTGGTTTCGCAGCTAAGTTTCGGGACTTATGTGAAATCAAAAGCAGGGGTAGTTTGCTCTAAACAGGTAATACTATCTTTAGAAGATATCAATTCTGAGTTTGAGTTAAGTAATAAAGGAGAAGATCCAGCATTGTATATGTCTGGAAGAGAACAAGAAATTTTGGACCGGTTTGCATAAACCAAGGTAGAGTTGAAAGGTGCACTACACAAACGATGTTTAAAGCTTAAATACCGAGTCTTAATCGACATTGTTGCAAAGTGCTTGATGAGCACATCTGGAAGTCTGGAGTAGGTGAGCAGGAACAAGTTGAGGCTCATGGCTGCGATAGAGGATTCACCCTCTATGGACTTCAACTGGTTGAAATTCTTGGTGGATTGTATTCTTCATCAAAATCAGAAATTGAAATATGCAAAAGGTGCATTTACAAAGAATGGGAAGGTCTTGTTTGGAACGAAGATCGGCTTTTTGTTCGAAACCTTACCCAGGGAGAATATGTTTCTGATGACAGGAGTTGAATTTTCTAGGACTCGGATCATGTTCCGAAGGCCAAAATCTCAGAAAAGAAAGACTGCTCCATCAGGAAGCAAAACCTCTACGATTCAAGAGGAATCTGATGATCAGGATGATTCCAGCTCAGATCAGGATAATGTGGTGATTGTTGATATTGTCCTGAAGCCTGTCAGGACAACATTAGTAAAACATCCTGAAGCTTCAAGACCAGAGGAAAGAACTAAGCAATCTCATGACCTCATGAAGATCAAGAGGGAAACTGGAGAGAAAATGAAAAAGAAGACATTGGCTCCTCAGAAGAGAAAGAGACTTCAAACTATTGCAGAGAAAGAGGCCAGTAGTGCTGAGGAATCTCAATCTGAAGCTCAGCAAGAAAATGAATCTCCTCTCCAAGTGCTTGCTCAGGTGGTGAAAAATGTTCAGGAGCAGGACACTGAGGAACATGTGTTTTCAGAGGCACTTGAGACATCCCTTGGCTCTGATAAAATTTCTCAGGAGATTTTCAAGGGACCTCAGGAGCAGACTGAGCATCAGGATCTGCTGAATTCAGACACTCTCCTGAAAGAACCATTTCTTGACCCTTCTGCACTTTAAGTCATCCCATCCGAGCCTGATATTCCAGAGAGCCCTGAACTGAAGAAAGGTGAAGCTGAGGAAGGGGAATGGCGAAGCAAGGGGGAATGGTTTATCTTGGACCGATACCCTGAGCTGAATGCTTATCCTGACCTCCAGGATATGTTCTTCAGGCTCAGGACAACTGTTTATATCCTGAATCAGTCACTCCCGGAGATGCTGAACATTGCCTCTTTCAGAGGAGAAGATTGGTGGAGTGCTGAGACTGCTGCCCTGACAGAATTTTCAGGATTCAGGAAAACAAAGCTGAGGATGAAAGTGAGTGATTTTGATGAACTAGTGAAACAGGAATTAGCTGAAAGAAGGACTGCTGAAGCAGATGCATCTAGTCCTCGTAATCAAGAAGAATAAAGGGATCATGGAGAAGGAGATAGAACCTGAAAAGGAAAAGCCATCTGAACAAGAAAAGGAATCTCAGGAAGATGCTGAAACAGAAAAAGAAACTGAGAGTAATATGGAGAAAGAAGCTGACACTGAGCAGACTGATACCAGACAACCTCAGACTGAAGTTAGCACTCTTCAGGTACATTTTGGCACTATTGTAAATTATGCCAAAGTTACTGAAGTATCTATCTTTAAATCTGTTGTCTATGGTATGCAGACTGAGGCTCGTTTGGAGCACCCAGCTCAGTTGGAGACAGTTGCATTACCTCCAGTGATTGATTTCACCCCAATCCTGGATGAGTTGAAAAAGGTGGTGCCAATGGTGGTGAAAGTGACTCAAATTGAAGAAACCTTGGCAAGCCAATCTCAAAAGTGGGATAATCTGAGTTCATCATCTGATATGTTGCAACTGCAAACAACTCTCTCAGATAAGATGACTGTTCTGGAATGGAAAATTGATGGAGTAAGGATATGGCTTAATTCAGATATGTAGAAAATGTACCAAGACAAAACTGCTTATCTTGAAGCTAAACTAGTTGAGAAGAATGATCAGATGATCAAGACAGTTGTTGAGGAAATGGGCTCCCTGCTCATGACCAAGATGACAGACATGATGCGTGAAGTCTTCTCAAAACAGTTTGCCCCACTCTCAGATTAATTCTCAATAGCCAAAAATTACATGATGAGGCTAGAAGATGAGCATGACCAATTGGCTGGGACAGTGCGCAATATGGGCAAAGAACAATACTATATGGATACTGCATTGACCCAACTTCTCCCAAGGTATGGTGCCAAAAAGGGGGAAAGGCCAGTTGTTGGCAAATTAGATGAGTTGTTGGCACAAACCTTGGAGAAGAGAGCCAGAGAAGAAGCTGAGGCCAAGAAGATATTAAATGCTCTGAGTGAGATTGAAGCCACTGAAAAACTGAAGTTCAAAGAAGCTGAAAAACCTACCTTCACTCAAACATCTGAGCAAACCATTCAGGAAGTAATTGGTGAAAAAATGAGTGATAGAAGGATGGTTGAAACAAGCAAGGCAGGAGAAGAACAAGTCAGAACAAAAAAGAGGAAAGTTGTAGCCTTTGTTGAGTAAGAAAAGAAGAAAAGAGCACAGGTAGAAAAGCCTACACAAATGAAGTTGATTATGGAGTTTGAAGAATCAGAGGAAGAAGCTGAAAAGGAAGAAACTGGAACATAAAAAGAAACCTTCGACACTAAGAAAACACTGAGAGCCCTGCAAATTGAGAAAGAAAAAAGGATTGCTGCTTCAGTCTCAGGTGCTCCACTGACCAAGAAGAAGAAGGAAGAGGAACAGAAAAGAAGGGGTGGTTTCAAAAAGTTCATTGGAAAGCGGAGAGGTACTGAGAAAGCTTAGAAATGGCCTCACATTGATAAGTGGATGCCTCTACAGATCAATGATGCATGGGAGGAAATCAAAAGAACCTTCTGGTTCTTTTATGAAATTCTGAGAGAATGGAGGGGGAGCAGCTCAGATAAAAATGAAGCATTCATTGAGTATCTTCTAACATTTTATCCTGAGTATCTACAGAAGTGGATCAACCTAGTAGATGAAGGCAATACTCAGATTGTAGCCCCAGGACCATACATGTACCCAGCTCCATGATTCGAGAATAGATATGTGAATGAAGGAGCTATCTCTCAAGAAATTGCTCAGTATGCTCTTAAGCTAGGCTTAACTGGTAACAACCCTGAAATCATCAAGGAAAGAGATGCATTGAAGAAGAGGTACTATGGGATGTTCAATCTGGAAGTCCCTGATGATGAGATTGAAGAAGACTGAAGACTTGTAAACTTTATGCGTATGTCTTGTGTTTTTGTTTTTAATTGTAAACTGTAATGACTATCTACTGATCAATGAAAAATTTATCATTTATGCTCAAAGATAATATCTCATTATCTTCTTACATGTCTATGAATTACTTTGATATGCCTGGTTGAAAATTGTTGGGAGAACCTTTTTTGGTTAACTGAAACTTGAGTATAGGTTAGGTTTTCTCAAATGTACCAAGGTGGTTTTGGCATCATCAAAAAGGGGGAAATTGTTGGGAGATGAATTTAATAAAGAAGTTTTGATTAGATCCCAAAACCCTGAGTATGACATGTATCAGGACATCTTGATAGAATAGAATCAGGATCAGGTTTCAATAGATATTAGGACTCATGATTATCTGCACCATGTATAGACAGCATATATAGATCAGGGGATTTTAGTATGCTGTAGACTCAGAAGTACCATGAAGACTAAGAAGAATCCTGAAGAACAGAAGATCCTGAAGACTGTTTTTATACTGATCAAAAGGACCCTGAACAACTATCTTATGAAATAGTGTTATGTTCATTCCTGGTACAAACAAACAGAATATTAGACATTTGTGAACATTAAAGAACATATCAATTCAGAAGAATCAACTTAAAAGAGCAGATTGTTTGTCTCTGTTCAAAGGAAGATCTTGACCAATGAGGAGGCAACAACGCTGTACTCTACTGATACTGAAAGCGACATCTCACTGAAGAAATGTCAGAAATGATATCTTCCAGTTTGCAGAAATTGGTGATTAGGCTACATGGCTGCATATTTCCTAAAACATGCAAGGGAGTGTTCAAACACTAAAATAGCCGTTCATCAATTACCAGAAAAGGAAACCATTGATGCTATCTCTTCCAACGGATAGTTTTTCAAGTGTGACCTAGAGAAGTTGCCTATAAATACCAGTGACCTTCACCATTGAGAGGTTACGGGAAATTACAGCAACTCAAGAGCACATTCGTATTCTTGCAAATTGAAGCACTCGAAAAAACCTAGAATTTCCCAAGTGTTTCACATTGGAGAGAGCTCATTCACTAAGCCTAGATTTGATAAGTTATATCCAAAGCTTTGTAGAGATATCCTAGCCTTTGCTTTTGTTCTTATTGTAAAAGGATATCTCACCCTAGTTGGAAACCAACCCAAACCCAAACCCTTTGATAAGGTAGTTTGAGTGTGTGTTTTGTTGGTGAGTCAGAGTTGTAAAGAGTGAGTAAGCTGCAGGTTAGTCAGCCAAAAAACTCTAGAGAATAAGTTAGTAAGCTACTTGTGGTAGTCTGAAAACTTGTGTGTGTTGAGTTAGTAAGCTGCAGTGAGTCAGCCAGAAAACTCAAAGTAGAAAAGTGAGTAAGCTACAGTGAGTTAGCCTGAAAGCTTTAGGAAGTGGTTAAGGAATTTATCTGAAGATCAGAGAGAGTGGACGTAGGAGCTTGAGTCTCTGAACCACTATAA
This sequence comes from Stenogyne calaminthoides, assembly GCA_037126765.1. NCBI lineage: Eukaryota > Viridiplantae > Streptophyta > Magnoliopsida > Lamiales > Lamiaceae > Stenogyne > Stenogyne calaminthoides. Next base: position 24,502,045 of record JBBCBC010000007.1, on the reverse strand, counting down.
TTGATGTGTTGTTTGCTTTCTATACTGCATTATATCTGTTGCATGTTTTTCACTGAAAGCATATTTCACTGATACTAAGTTGGAATCAATCTACTGAATGAGCATTAACTGATTCACAACCTTAATCACTATTTTACTAAGGAAGAGATTTTTCAGCAAGCTAAAACGAGTATAAACTTAGGGCCAACCATTCCGCACTCTTGATTAGCTAGAACAAATAGTTACCAAACTGAACTAACTCTACTGAGAATTCAGTAAGATAATTATCTGATCCAAGCTTCTCAAGATCTCTGATAAAATTTCAGGATCGGGCTATTAATCGGAAGCTTCTCAAAGTCGCCGGGATCATTGTCTCGATGAGACTTTGACTCAGGGCAATTTGTGCTTCTCAGAACAAAATTCTCAGGACAACCTGACCCTTCTGATCTCAGTGAAGAAAAGTTTGAAAAATCACTGAACACGTGTATTCCCCCCCCATACACGTGTAAGACTCGTTTACACCGGGACCAACAAGTGGTATCAGAGCAGTGGTTCATTTTGACCACTTGCTTTGGTAGCCATAGTCTTATTTGCTGAAAGACTTTGGTGGTCTACTGAATAGATCTTATTGCTGATATCTTACAAGGCTCATTTATCATGCCTTCTAAGAAACTTCCTATGTTCTCTGTTGAGAGCTATGACCTATGGAGACTGATAATACATGCTCATCTGTATTCCAAACATTAGAGAATGTGGAGAGTGGTTTCTGAAGAACCATTCAAATACATCAATTGTGAATCCTTTAATGCGATCATCGAGAGGAATGATCGCAGGGATGAATTCCCAAAACCTGATGATCAACTTACTCCTGATGAGAGAAAGTTAGTCAATTTGGATTACATTGATAAAGATACTCTATATAGCACTATTGGTGATGGTGTTATGGGTTGGTCAATATAGCACATTGAGAGAAAGTTAGTCAATTTGGATTGCCATCAGTACTAGCTTACCCTCTTTCTTTGATACCACTTGTTGGTCCCGGTGCAAAACCCATGAAATGAGGAAAAAATCATGTAATGCATATAAAGCAGGGGAGAAGGAATGGTGATTCCAAATTTTTGCTTTTAAATCTATGTGATGTGTTTTGCTTATTATTGAATGCATATGACAAGTAAGAACATAAAGAAATAAAGAACACAACTAAGTATAGTGGTTCGGAGACTCAAGCTCCTACATCCACTCTCCCTTATCCTAGGGAAATTCCTTCAAACGGGACTTATCTCCCTCCACGGGATTGCCTACAGATATTTAATGAGCTCTCACTCAAATTGGACTTATCACCCTCTCGGGCTCGCCTCGGGACTTATCACCCTCCACGGGATTGCCTACAGATGTTTACCGAGTTCACACTCCAACTGGACTTATCACCCTCTCGGGCTCGCCTCGGGACTTATCACCCTCCACGGGATTGCCTAACAATTACCTCACTTCACCACTAGTTATCTCTTTCGAGAATGGGGTTTGGATTTGGTGTTGTCTCCAACTATGGTGAGATTTTTCCTTACATTTATTTAGCCTCAATGCTAAGGATGGGAAAATCTCTCTAAGCTTAGGATATTACATTTGTCCTTAGATCTAGGGTAGAACACTCTTTGAATATATTTGTATATCTACAGACTTGTGTTCTATGGTGGGAATGCTTAAGTATATGGCTCTTGGCTCTGTAGCATCTTTTTCCATATTCTCCACTCTTTAGAATGATGAAAGAACTTGTATTTATAGTGTGGATTTGAATGTTACCGTTGGAGAGAATCACATTCAAATCCATACTATTCTGTAAGTTCTGCAGCTTTTTCAGGTTGGTTGTCTTCCTCTCATTGGTCCACGTCAACTGAATCTAACGGCTATATTCTTAAGGATCTTCTGAGTCTTCAGGGTTCTCTGAGTCTTCAGGGTTCTCTGAGTCTTCAGGATTCTTTGAGTCGAGGATCCTTCGAAGTCTTGTGATTCTTCCCGAGTCTTCGTGATTCTTTTACTCAGGATTCTTTGATTCAACAGACTTCTCTTATTGGACCTTATTCGATCGTATCTTGACACTTAGGCTAAGAAAGTTAAGCTCTCTTCGACTTCGGACATCCACGCCCTCGGTCATTTTATTTCGAGGCTATCGATTTCTTCTTGCTTGATCGATCATTTTCCGATCGATCAAGACATCTTCGAGTTAACATATCAGGGTAGCATTAGGTTAGTACATCAGGTCATCTTATCTGATCTCGATCACGTCTGATCTTGATCAGTCTTATCTGATCCTCTTTTGATTAGCAGTCTTCTCTTATGACCTTATACAGGGGTTTCTTTTCGATCAACTTATGCGCTTTCGTTTTCTTCCGTCATCCGATCGGTCTATTCTCGTTATCGATCGGTGACTCTCTCTTTCGATTTCTTTGGCTTAGCTTTTTCTTCAATTCTAATTTTGCTCAGCTCATCAGTTAACTCCGAACTCATCTTACTCATCTGATCTCGATTAGCCTCGTCTGCAGCCTCGTCTGATCTCGATCATCTTCGTCTAGTTTTTGTGAGTTCCCCCTCAACTTGTTCTCTCGTTCCCCCTCAACTTGTTATCTGTAAGTTAGCTTAAATAACACAAGTTGATAATGTTTTGGCATAATTCATCAAAACTAAAATATCCCAACAATCACTGAACACGTGTATTCCCCCATACACGTGTAAGACTCGTTTGCACCGGGACCAACATGTGTAATTTTTTAGATGTTTTAGGGTAAAGTTTAAAGTAATGTAGTTGCTTTATTTCCTTATTAGGAAATGTGCCAACGAATTCGAGACGGACCTTTTTAGCAAATGTTCCATTAAATCTGGGACGAAGAGAGTAATATTTTTAATCTCAATGATCAACCCTTAAATTTTATTTTGAAAAACTTTTTCAGTTCGATAAAAATTCGTGTTAATCCAGTTTATGGTAAATTTTATTTTTTTAATATGACTATTATACTAAAAAAATTAGTAATATGCACAAAAAATATCATTGTTTAAAAAATTAAACATTTTTAAATAGAGATAAATTTGTGCATAATATTATATACGTTATTTATAAACTTGATTCACGAGATTGTTACTCTTCCATAGAAATGACCCATATTAATCATAATTCGGTAAATAACTTGCAATTATGAATTAAAATATACTCCAACTGACAAAATTTCTTCCATATTTCAAATGAATTAAGTTGAATAAAATCTTCCAAATCCAAAGCAAAAAAACTCTCAATATCAAGATCACGAATTTTAAGTTATTTTTACATGAACTAATCATACAAAGTCATTACCAAAAAAAATCATACCAAGTCATTAAGAGTATGTTTGACACGGTTTATAAGGTCTTTAAAACAACTTATAAGATATTTAGAAACTTATAAGTTTCTTAATTTTATTTGGTTCTTAAAATAAACTCTTTAGAGCTTATAAACTCCAAAAAAATAAGTTGGGATATCTTAACTTATTTTACAAAATATGTATAAAATTTACCTAATCTTTCTAAGTCCCAACCCGGCCCGAACCCGACCCAGCAGAGCTCAATCCAGCCCGGCCAGAACCCATCTCAGCCCGAATCCAGCGCGATCCGAACTCGGTCCGAGCATCTCAATATTAAAATAATAAAAAATAATTATTTTATATTATATTAAAAATTATTTTCTTTTAAAAAAAATTATTAAAGAACTTATAAATTTTATTAGCCAAACATTTTAACAACTTATAAGCTACTTAAAAATTGTAACTTATAAGCTCTTAAAATAACTTATAAAACATTAGAGCTTATAAAATATTTAAAATAAGCTTAACCAAACTTGCCCTAAATCTCAATTCCAAATAACTGAATTAGTATGTGTACTGTATACTAAAAATGAAATCCTTAAATAGAAAATTCTATTTGACAAATATTTATGGGGTCAAATACACGTCTTACCTAATAAAATTGTACAAGACTGCCACGCACAAGACCCCCTCATTTTAATGAGGGACTTTCTGTATAGTACTGTTGTTCATAAAATAGATTTTATCTACGTTGGGGTGCTGGTCACTGCCCAACACCCCCACCTGCTGCCACCTGTCCACCACCACCCTCTCCCCAATTTTTTTTTTTTATTTTTAGTTTTTATGACTTAATGTTTAAATTAGTTTTGTAATTTAAATAAATTAATAATTATATTTTAACATTTGTACTAAATAAAATTTTGATACACATAAAATATCTTTTCACTTGTTCGATCATTTGTCCAAACGACTACTTTCATATAATTTTATTTTTTTACATATTTTTTTTTTGGATTATTGCAATATAAATTTAACTCTCGTCTGTTTTAAAATATTAAATCATCCTTCTCAAATTATGATTTGTTTCATTTTGAGACCATTTCACGAAAGACGAGTATTTTTTATTTATTTATTTTATCAGCATATATATTTGTATAATAAACTAAAAATGATCGTAATGACAATAAGATATATACTTTTCAGACAAAAATTTCTATGAGACAGTCTCATACATAAGAGGGTGTACAAATTAACACTCGTTTCTTTTATGCCTTGTCTTATCATAAGACCTTCTCACGCGAGTGTACCTACACTTTTAATTTTGATTTGATTTAACTATCAATTTAATTAAAATATAAAGAAGATTGTATTAAAAAAATTATATTTATCTTTTAATCAAAAATTTGTTCAGTGCAAATGTAAAAGTGTTATAACCATGTAATAATAATTTATTTTAAATTACAAATATAATTTAAACATTAAGAACCAAAAGAAAAATTGAAAAAAAAAAGGGTTAATTCTAAAAAAAATACACGACCTTTACGCTCAGTAACAATTTAATCACGACTTTTAATATTTTTGTAAAAAATCACAATCTTTTATTGTGTTTCAATCTGATACCTACTTATTTAAAACCTGACAGAAAGAAGTGACATGGCTCGCCAAAACTTGTGTCTTAGCTCCACATCAAATGCCACGTAATAATTTTTTTTTTTTTTTTTAATTCCACATCAATAATATCTCTTTCAACTTTTCTAAAGTAACACTTTTCGCATTGCACTATGTTTTATAAACGTTTTTTTTTCTTCAGGATTACAAAACAAAACTAACACTTTTAATTTCAGAATTTTAATAAATAAAAAATGATTTCAAAATTTAATTATGTGGCATCTGATGTGACGCTCAGATACAAGTTCCGGCGGCCTATGTTACTTTTTTCTGCCCGAATTTCAAAAATAGGTATCAGATTTAAACACAATAAAAGGTTGAGATTTTTTACAAAAAATATTAAAGGCCGTGATTAAATTGATATTGAGTGTAAAAGTCGTGTATTTTTTAGAATTAACACAAAAAAGAAAAGAAAAGAGGGGAGGGGCAGTGGGCACGTGGCAGCAGGTTGGGGGTACCCTAAGATCGACCAAACCATAAAATATTAGTGTAAATAAAGAGGATCTAATGATTTGTAAATCTAGCATAGTTGAACCAGATTAAACAAATTTTCCCAAAAAAATCACATAAAAGCAAAATAGTAAAATTTATCTCTAGTCTGTGTTACTATAAAAACAGGTATCTATTACTGTAAGGGCAAAAATATATGTTACTACGTGATGATGAGAATGTTGGAATATAGAGGCAGGTAAAACACATAATCACATGCGCAGCGGAAATTAAAGTTCACCAACACGAAAAATTTAATTGCATACAGATCACAATAATCATAACGAGAAATCTTATAGTAACTCGAGAGCAGATTTCTCTACTACGGTATCCACGTAATCCCCAATTACAGATTTGCACGGATTTGTCAGCGTTGAATCCCGAGACAGATTTTTAGGAAAATCAAAACTCTAAATTTTATGGAGAAAATATGAAGTCCCTACTTTTTGTGAATCCCAATAGCTTGTATATATAAGGAAGCTTAGCTTATTTCCCAAGCTAGCCCAATTAGGGAAATAAAATCCCTAATCTTGAATTAAATTAATTCCTTTTAATTTAATTCCCTAAATATAAATCTCTGCGGATTTAAATGTCTTATATGAAAATCTCTACGATTTATTTCTATATACATTAAATCCTACAATTATATTCCAACTATAATTATTGGGAATTCTTATTTAATTAAATCCAATTTAATTAAATATTAATAATAATTAATTCCAAATTAATCTATTATTAATTACTTCTCCATAAATTAAATATTAAATTCAATTTAACATTTAATCAACCAACTATAATCCGTAAAAGGGAACTACTTGTTATGTGACCCATAGGCCCTCATATACCGAGCGATTAGTCAAACAAACGGTCTTAATTGAACCCTAGTCAATAAATCAGACATTCTCTGTAACGCCCCGAATCCAGAATGCCGGCTCTTGCACCTTCGACACTCTAAACTCGGGTCGCCACTTAGTGATTGTAAAATCTGAGCTTAAAAAGTTCTTTTTTTAAAAATATAACGACAAACATAAGTATTACATTTTGCAGCGGAAAATATTAATGACAAATATAAGTTATGAAAAAGCAGTGTGGGCCCGTTTGTTAAAACTAGGTTATGACATTATAATAAAATCAGTCGTTTACAAGATAGCATTGTTGGGAGATGAATTTAATAAAGATATGATTTTGATTAGATCTCAAAACCCTGAGTATGACATGTTCAGAATAATCTTGATAGTTGAGTCAGGATTCAGTTTTAGAGTATTCAGGATGTTATCTGCAAAATGTATAGTCAGCAGATATAGATAAGGTTAGATTCAAGATTCAAAAACTCAAGAAGTTTTCAAGAAACCAAGTTTCAAGATGAAACAAGTTTCAAGACTCAAGATGAAACGAAGAAATCAAGACTCAAGATGAAATCGAGATATCAAGTCTCAAAGTGAGAAATCGAGATATCAAGACTCAAAGATGAAATCAAGAATCAAGACTGTAGATGAAGACTCAAAGATATCACCAAGACATCCAGAAGATTCGTAAGACGCTGAAGACTCAAGATCCTCAAGACACGTAAGACTCAAGACTTTGAAGACTCAAGACTCGTAAGACTCAAGACACGTAAGATGTAAGATCAAGAATCAAGATCAAGAATATCAAGCACAAAGAATTATCAAGACTCAAGAATGTATTGAATGCTAAGTATAAACCCGAATGTTCCGAGGCATCGAACATATCTATCCAAGGATGCAAGATCGAGAAGATCGCGATTCCTTAGAAAAAATTAGATATTGCCCATAACATTCAAATGCGCATAAAAGGAACTAAGACAAAGTGTTGTTAAGGTTATATCACTCGAGATTATAACCAAAAAGAGTCGTTGAGTTGTCTACCTTTAACCGGAGACAAAAGTCAAAAAGAGGAAGACAACACATACCATATCGACAAATGATAAATGACAAGTCATTTAAAAAAGATGTCAGAAGTACTAAGTTCCAGACTGCAAAAAGTGAAGACCGGCTACATGAAAGGTTATTGCCTAAAACGTGTTAGGAAGTGTCAAACCCTAAATATAGTCGTTTCTCACACACCATAAGAGGAAACTCTCGGAGCTATCTCTCCAACGGATAGTTTTTTAAGAGTGACCTTGGTGTATGCCTATAAATACTTGTGACCTTCTACATTGAAAGGTTACGGGAAATTTGTAAGCAACTCAAGAGCTCAAACTTATTATTGCAAGTTGAAGCACTCGAAAACCCAAGAATTTCCCAAGTGCTTTATATTGAAGAGAGCTCATTTCACTAAGCCTAACTTGATAAGATATATCCAAAAGCTTAGTCGAGATATCCTAGCCTTTGCATTGTACTTTATTGTAAAGGATATCTCATCCTAGTTGGAAACCAACCAAGAAACCCCAAACCCTTTAGAAGGTAGTTTGAGTGTGATTGTTGGTGAGATTGGAGTTGTAAAGAGTGAGTAAATTACAGAGGTAGTCAGAAAGCTCTAGAGGAGAAGTTAGTAAGCTAGTTGTGGTAGTCTGAAAGCTTATGTGAGTTGAGTAAGTGTTGGGATATTTTAGTTTTGATGAATTATGCCAAAACATTATCAACTTGTGTTATTGAAGCTAATTTACAGATAACAAGTTGAGGGGGAACGAGAGAACAAATTGAGGGGGAACTCACGAAAATCAGAAGAAGATGATCGAGATCAAAGGAAGTTGAGCCATTTAGATCGAGATCGGATGAGTAAGAAGAGTTCGAGTCAAATCGATGAGCCGAGAAAAATCGGAAGAGAAGAAAAGAAAGCCACCGGAAGATGAGATGAAGACGGATGATGACGGAGATGACCGAAATTGACTGTCGGATGATCAAGAATGCACGAGCTGATCCGGTGATCGAAGAGCGCATAAACCGATCGTAAAGAAACCGACCGTAAGATCAAGAAAAGGTTGCAGATGGAAGAGAGGAGGATGAGATCCGAGATCGTGATTGAGATCAGATATGAAGATGAGCAGATGATCAAGATCAGACGTGATTGAGATCAGATGTGCTAAACTGATATGCTAACCTAATATGTTAATCTGATGTACTAATTTGATGCAGATAAATTGATATGCTGACCTGATGCTATACTGATATGATCATGAGAGCTGATCAGATCAGGCGAGAAGAAATCAGATATTAGAAAACCAGAAATCTACATACCAGATCAGGAAAGAAGTCATCAGAAGAGAAGTCATCTGAAGTCATATTCACTGAGAATCAGAACGCTGCTGATGATCAGTTAGCTCGAAAAGCTAGTGACCGAAGGTCGGGATGTCTAAAGTTAGAAGAATCGAACTCGGTCACTGAGTGTCAAGATGCTCGATCGACAAGGTCCGCTGAAGAGAAGTCTACTGAATCAAGAATCCTGAGTCCAAGGAAGCCTGAGTTCGAAGAAGCTAAGGATCAGATAAACCTGGAGACTCAGAAGATCCTGAAGAATATAGCCATTAGATTCAGCTGACAAGGACCAATGAGAGGAAGACAACCAGCCTGAAAAAGCTGCAGAAGCTACAGAATAGTATGGATTTGAATGTGACCCCTTCCAACGGTAACATTCAAATCCACACTATAAATACAAGATCTTCCTTCATTATCAAGCAATGGAGGATCTGCAAAGTGAAATTAAAGCCAAATATTCAAGCAACTCCATTCAAGAACACAGAGCATTAAATATCCAAATTTACCCAAGAGTGTTCTTCATTGTATCTAAGCATAAATGTCATATCCTAAGCTTAGAGAGATTTTCCCATCCTTAGCATTGAGACTAAACAAATGTAAGGGAAAATCTCAACCTAGTTGGAAACCAAACAAACCTTACCCAAATCAGTCGGTTAAGTTTGTAGGTGAGTGTGAACTCGGTAAACATCTAGCAATCCCGAAAGGGAGGGTAGGCAATCCTGTGAGGGTGATAAGTCCCGTTTGAGTGTGAACTCGGTAAACATCTGTTGGGTGTTGGACTAACACGTTAAACTAAGTCCAGTTGGTTAAGTAGGTGCCCCTGTTGATAGGGAAGAGTGGATGTAGGAGTTGGAATCCGAACCACTATAAAATTGTGTGTTCTTTACTGTTTTATGTTCTTACTTGCCATATGCATTTGTTTATAAAAAAAAAAAAAAAAATTGGAATCACTCTGCCCTCCCCCCTGTTTTATATGCATTGAATGAAATGTTTGCTTCAGCACGCACAAAATCGGTTTTAATCGGGACCTCACAGTGGTATCAGAGCGGGTAGTTCAAGAGATCATAGTTTTTAATGTGACCATCTGAACTGATCTTTGAAAACAAAAAACCGATCTCTGTAAAAATTCATATATTCTAATGTTTTAGCGTCATTATCAAAAAGGGAGAAATTGTTGGGATATTTTAGTTTTGATGAATTATGCCAAAACATTATCAACTTGTGTTATTGAAGCTAATTTACAGATAACAAGTTGAGGGGGAACGAGAGAACAAATTGAGGGGGAACTCACGAAAAATCGCATTTAAGATGATCGAGATCAGCGGTTATTTACAGAGACCGACGAGATCAGATGAGTAAGAAGAGTTCCGGAGTCAACTGATGAGCTGAGAAAAATCAGAAGAGAAGAAAAGCTAAGCCACCGATCGAAGATCGATGACCGGATGACCAGATCGATGATGACGTAACAGATTCGATCGGATGATCGGAATGCGACGAGCCGATCCGGTGATCGTAAGAGCGCATAAACCGGATCGTAAAGAAACCGACCGTAAGATCAGAGAAAAGGTTGCGATCGTAAGAGGAGCAGATGAGATCGACGAGATCGACGTGATCAAGATCGATATGAAGATGAGCGGATGATCAAGATCGACGTGATTGAGATCGGGCAATGCTAAACCGATATGCTAACCTAATATGCTAACTCGATGTACTAATCGATGCAGATAAACCGATAGGCCGACTGATGCTATATCGATCCGATCATGAGAGTCGATCGATCAAAGTAGAAGAAATCGATATCGAGAAAACCGTAAATTTGCATACCAGATCGGGGAAAGAAGTCATCAAGAGAAGTCATATGAAGTCATATTCACCGAGAATCGAACGCCGCTGATGATCGATTAACTCGAAAGTCTTAGTGACTGAAGGTCGGGATGTTCAAGTCGAAGAATCGAACTCGGCCACTTCGAAAGTGTCAAGATGCCCGATCGATAAGGTCCGGCCAAGAGAAGTCTCTTTGAATCAAGAATCCTGAGTCCAAGGAAGCCTGAGTTCGAAGAAGCTGAGGATCAGATAAACCTGGAGACTCAAAAGATCCTGAAGAATATAGCCGTTAGATTCAGCTGACAAGGACCAATGAGAGGAAGACAACCAGCCTGAAAAAGCTGCAGAAGCTACAGAATAGTATGGATTTGAATGTGACCCCTTCCAACGGTAACATTCAAATCCACACTATAAATACAAGATCTTCCTTCATTATCAAGCAATGGAGGATCTGCAAAGTGAAATTAAAGCCAAATATTCAAGCAACTCCATTCAAGAACACAGAGCATTAAATATCCAAATTTACCCAAGAGTGTTCTTCATTGTATCTAAGCATAAATGTCATATCCTAAGCTTAGAGAGATTTTTCCATCCTTAGCATTGAGGCTAAACAAATGTAAGGGAAAATCTCAACCTAGTTGGAAACCAAACAAACCTTACCCAAATCAGTATGTTAAGTTTGTAGGTAAGTGTGAACTCGGTAAACATCTAGCAATCCCGAAAGGGAGGGTAGGCAATCCTGTGAGGGTGATAAGTCCCGTTTGAGTGTGAACTCGGTAAACATCTGTTGGGTGTTGGACTAACACGTTAAACTAAGTCCAGTTGGTTAAGTAGGTGCCCCTGTTGATAGGGAAGAGTGGATGTAGGAGTTGGACTCCGAACCACTATAAAATCGTGTGTTCTTTACTGCTTTATGTTCTTACTTGCCATATGCATTTGATTATAAGCAAAAAAAATTGGAATCACTCTGCCCTCGCCCCTGTTTTATATGCATTGAATGAAATGTTTGCTTCCGCACGCGCAAAATCGGTTTTAATCGGGACCTCACACAGATTTTCAACATCCCTCAAGATCAAAGAGAAATGCCAGAAGGATACAAGCCAAGAGACTGAAGAATCAGAAGACCACTTAGGATCAGCTGTTTTTAAACTCAAACTTTTCTGATGTAATATGTAATCGATAAATCTAATGAAAGAAAAGTCTATTTTCTGATCCTAAGACAAAATCTCATTGTCTTCTGATTATATGCTCTTTATTGTTCTATATTTATCAACTGTGCTTGGTTTCTCAAAGTGTTTTGGTTTCATCAAAAAGGGGGAAATTGTTGGGAAATTTAGAGTTTTGATGAAAGTTCTAAAACACATGTAATAGGACCGGTCGGACACATTGTCGATCGATGCTTTTATTACCAGTTATAAGATTACCAGTTGATAATTATTGTATAGAACAACTGATGTAGAAGATAGGTCACATATTGAGGGGGAACCTCAATATGTATAGGTCAGATCTAAAGATCAAAAGATCAGCTGATATCCGACAGGCCAGAAGGCAAAGGAAGGATAGAAGATCAGATCGATCTGATAAAGTCAGATATCTCAGCTGAAATCATGAAGTTCAAATTCAGAAGACTTGAAGATCAGATGACTTCCAGAAGATCAGACCAGAAGACCGACATCAGTCGAGTCTGCTAGTTGAAGCTAAGACAACTGGCACCAGAAGACTCTATCAGTAGATCGATCGGTTGTATTGATCGGTCCACACCAAAGTGAAAAACCGATGTTTCACCTAATCATCGTCGATGAACAAGAAGAATGTCAACCCGAGTTGGTAGAACACAACACCGAAAAAGTGCTTCATTAACCAATAAGAACAAGACACGTATGATCGAGCTTAAATTACGGATTTGGTCTTTGCTTTTGTCAAACGGCTATAAAAAATACTATTCACGAAATTCAAATTGCTTCTCCAACGGCGTCACATCAATTTCGAGGTCTATAAATATGAAATTATTCTTCCAACGGCTCTTTGATTTGAGGTCTATAAATATGAGATTAACTGACGAAAAAACTATCAAGAAGCTCAAGCTATAATCAAATTTCATACGAAGAACACAAACTTGAAGATTATTTTCTAAGTGTTCATCCCATAGTTCTTAGCACATAAATCTTTTCATCTAGCTGATAGGCTACTTAAAAACTAGGAAAGATTTCAAAGTTGGAACAAAAACAATCTTACCCAAAACCCAAAGTTAGGTTAAGTTGTTTAGCAAGATTCCAGACTAGGGTTTCTAGTCCTGATTTCTGGGATCAGTTGAGTGAGAACTCTTTAAATATCTGTTGGTGTACTGTGTTGGACTAACACAATAATCTAAGTCCAGTTGGTTTAGTTGGTGCCCCTTGTGATAGGGAAGAGTGGACGTAGGACTGGTTGTCCGAACCACTATAAATCTTGTGTGCATTTACCTACTTTGATTAACTGTTTTCCACAATCGCACACAACTTAATTAAAGTTGCATACATTTTCTAAGTTAAGATCAGCTAGCACCAAGTTTCTGATCTGATCAGTTTGACACTTTAGTCAACTGGTTGAAAGACCGACTTTGGAATCTGATTTATTAAAACTGGTTTTTCACACGGGTAAAAATTAGCTTCCGCTGTCGTTAAACCGATAGATACCGAGCCCGACCGCCTTCAGCGATTAGTAAGTTGGATATCGATCAAACTGATTTCTTTTGCACTCGATCAAATGCTAATCGCTTTCACACGATCTGCAAAAAGTTTTCAGAAGTCTATTCACCTCTCCCCTCTAGACTTCTGCCCTCACAAACCCGTTCGGGACCTACATAAGCAATAAAAGAACAAGGAATGTGAGAGAGTTTTTTCATTCATAAGGCCAATGACCAATTACAAAGCCCGAAGGGGCGAACAATGCCATAAAAAAATTATAATGCCTCAAGCACAAGGAGTAGGGTCGAATGGAGTTAGGCTTATTGATGGCAATCTGACTCACCCTCATCTGCAAATGGCAAACCAATGGCATGAAGGGTGGATCCAACACAAACTGAGAGACTCCCCGTCAACTTCCCTTTATTCTTCGTAAACCCAGAAGTCTACACTAAGCCACAATGACTTATCTGAATCTACACCACTATGAGATTCTAATTTCACAAAAAAAGACCTCTAGAAAAGTGTGTAGAGATGTTATGAACGAGTTGGTCAAACATTATCAAAATTCAAGGCTATTAGAGAAATGACTGTTTCCTACTTCAAATGAACTCTATGTCAAACTTGTTGATAAAAATGGGATGAATATGGAAAGAGAATTCAAGGTGTCGATCAAATTTGCTTCCAAAGCAAATAAGCGCCTTTCTATCTGAGTCTTCAAAAGGTAGGCGATACTATAGGAGGCGCCCCACGAAGCTCTACAAACTTTAGTATGGTTGGGATATTTGTTTCCTCCCACGATTGAGCAACAATGAGAATGTAATAATTGGCCGAAATAGTGAAAAGATTTTTAATAAAATCTTCGTACTACTAGAGCACTTTTTGGAACCTATCTCAGATCCCAATCATATCCTCAGATCCCTCAATAAAAATTCTTCATCCGTTCACAACATCACCAAAGCGAAGCTAATGAGAAAGGGGAGAGATCGCCAGAAACCCCATTAGAGAGTTTTTAAATTGCCAGAAAATAGGCCTTTAAATCTCTAGGGCTTCAGAAATTTTTTCTAGTAGTATGGGAGAGGGTGGGGGGGGGGGGAGGCGATTGGAAGTTTTCCAAAAGATTTATGGGGGTCAAGGTGCAAACCCTAAAAAAAATGGTGATTTCTCATCTCACTCACGTGGCTCCAAACCGCAGGGGCGCCCAATTAGAGGAGCGCGTCGAATCCAACCACCGTCATCACACAGTTTCACGTAGAAACCAACAGTAGACGTGTTTTCTTTTCGAGGCGACCCGTCATTTCCACCTCTTGAGCCGCCAATCGCAACGTGACATGTGTCCCTAGAAACACCTTTCGTTTCTTCTGATGTGAAGTCACCATTGGAACGTCAATCAAAGGGACGCCTCTCCCAAGCATTTCAAACATCAACGGTCACAACCCACGCCTCGACCTCGACATGATCCTTGACCTCGACAAAGAAGACCTCGACATTGAATTCGATGAAGCAGTCCACTAACTTACCAGTTTCACCGTCGAAATACCTCGATGGCCGAACTGGGGGCAATTGTTCAGGCACGATTATTTCCAAATGCCATGACTCCCCATGCTGGCGAAGTCACACTAGAGAGGTCCCACCTTGCGACTAGCTGTTATCTTTGACGGAGAATCAGAGCCGAGAAGCATCCTCATCGAAAAAATATTTGCTCGGCGAGCGAGCAACAATTTACATAGAGAGACCTACGGCTAGCAACTTACAGTTAAGGCAGGATAGAGTTTTCCGACAAGGAAGAGATCGTACATTGGGGGTCGAACCAGCTCGACCTCACCCAGTTCGTAGCTCAACTATCACAGACACGCCAACCAGACAAGATCACCTCTAGATAGAAAAGACATCATTGTAACAATGGTAGTTGGTAGGACCATACCTAGATAAGGAAGTAAATCAAGGAATATAAGAAAATCTTATGTCTGCGTACAACTTGCGAGTTTCTAGTGGGCTATAATCTATCCATCAAGGTTAGATTTAATGTTGCCAACTCAAATAACATTTATTGTACTATAAATACTGCCTTTAAGGCACAATAAATGGGACAAACCTTAAGTCTGAGCCTAAAAACTCAACAAATCTCTTTGCATTTATTAAGAAAAACAAATCTCTTTGCATTTAATAATTTTTTTTCTTAAATTGCATTAAAGGTTTAATCGTTGGATTGAGGAGTTAGAGCATTCATTTGTTCTAACTAATTAATTCATTATTTTATCCGATTTCTTGTCACATCAATCCTCATTAATCTACTCGGATCTATATCGGGTAACAACAAAAACAAATCACATGTTTTAGTTAAATAAATTGCATGTTTATGGTGCACTGATATATACAATATGAGTAAGTCTCCGGTAAAATAAGTTCGCAGTATAAAATTTATATCATTACATACTTTTACACTTATCAATTGTAATTGGTACACTAATACACTAAGATCATAATATTAAATGATATCAATATTAATTTACAAAAATAATAATATTAATTTCATATTAATTTACAAAAATATCAATATTAATTTGCAAAAATAATAATATTAATGATATCAATAACTTGTCATAATCAAAACGTTTACTTTTATTTAGTACTATAACTATATAAACAACGAAATTAATTGCGGCCAATGCGCAACAGTGAATGTGGGCGACTTAAAAAAGAAATTCAAATTCAAAAAGGAAAAGGAGTAAAAGCGTAGGGCTTTTGTAGTAAATTTTAAGAGGAGGGCAATTTAGTAACCTTAACACCTGACTCCAATTTATCCTGCCATTTCCTGCTCACTTTCTGTTCAACTTTCCGCCTTCTCTTTTGTTCTCTTGTTTAGTTTTCTCTCTGCGATGGAAATCAAACATAAATCAGCCATAAAGAAAGCAAACATGATCAGCCAAATCGTACGGCTGAAGCGCCTCGTCAAACGCTGGAAATCCAACAGCCGCACCCCCTCCGGTTCCGTCGCTGTCTACGTCGGCCCGGAGCGCCGCCGGTTCGTCATCCCCACCCGGTTCTTGAACCTCCCGGTTTTCGTCGCCCTCCTCGACCAGGCCGAAGAGGAGTTCGGTTTTCAGCCGACCGGCGGCCTCACTCTCCCCTGCGAAACCGGGTTTTTCGCCTTCATCCTCCGCCTTCTAGAACAAGACGAGGAGAAATACCGCCGGACCGGGTTAGACGGGTTCTTGAAAATGGTCCTTGAACCGGGTTTTGAACCGGGTTTACAGATGATGTGTAAAGAGCCTTCGCCTTCTGCGTCGGCTTTTTATTTGTTCGATAACTCCAATGCTGCGGCACAGGGCTAGGGTTTGAAATTGGATTTGGAATTGGAATTGACTGAGGTTAGATTTTGAGGGTTTGTTTTTATTGTGTTTTGACAACATCCTTGAGGCCGGAGTTTTAATGGCGAATTCATGGTTAATCAATGAGATGTTGGTTTTAATTTGTCAAATCCCAATTTATTTTTTGGTATTGGGGGATTAATTGCAATTTTGTTTTAGGGTCAGGGATTAACATGATGATGTTGTTGTTGATATTAATCTGTTTTGTTGGATATTCTTGTCCATTGATGTTGAAATGTGGAATCTTGTGTTTAAGGATTTCGCTTTCGTTATACAGTATGGCGCGTGCATACTTGTTCTGTTAATTGAAATGGAATTACTTGTAAAATTTTATTGGCAAATTATATCATAAACAAGTTTCATATGAGTTTTACACGAAGATGTGAAATTGGTTAATGAGTAAGATTATTAATCATGATAATTAAAGAGTATAAAATGTATTACTCATAAATAATAATATTGAAGGGTCTAATTTATATTATAGTAAAAATATAAATAATTATAATATATTATATTACAAAAATGTATCAGTAGATGAATAAGGTCACGGCGTACCAATTCAATTTTTCCTTTAAATGATTTGGTATAATTGGTTCCTGAAAAAAGACTTAAACATCGTGATCCTGGTTTTTTGCTTGGGACTTGGGGGAGATTTATTCAACTAAATATATTTGAAATTTGGAAGAATATATGATACTAATTGCATCAAGAGTAGGACATTCTAACGGAAAAGTGTCACAAAATAAGGGGTTTAAATTTTTTGTAATCCTGTAACTTTGTTTCGTTTTGAAATTGATCTCGATTGGTTTGACTTTTTTATTTTGGTTATGTAAATTATCAAAAAATTTGAAATTGGTCATTTAACCTATTATAGCAGGTCACCAAACTGTAATCTTCTAGGTAATTATTTTGTTTTTTCCTTTAAGTTTCTAAATGTCACCTAAACTTTTTTAATCCAAATAATTTGTATCGAGATTTTTTTTCGTATTTTTTTAGGAAGGGAGAGTGGTTTTTTGCGTTTATTGATTTAATTTTTTTATTTTTGGGTTAGTTTAGACCCAGTAAATCGACATGATTCGATTTGTCTTTTGATATACAAATTGTTTTAAACCCGACCTAAATTACTAGGATTAAAAAAGTTCAAGTGACGCTTCGAAATTAAAGAAAAAAATAAAATAATTACATATGTGGTTTTTACTTGCTTGGTAACCTGCTGCAGCAGGTGAAAATGACCAATTTCAAAATTTTAAAAAACTTATGGACCAAAATAAAAGAATCAAAACAATCGGGACCAATTTCAAAACAATATAAAGTTATAGGACTATAAAAAATTTAATCCTCAAAATAAAATATAAGAGCTGATCATAGAGATTAATAAAAATATCCGGTAATTTTTTAAGTCCAAACTGTAATCTTCCCCTGTAAAAACTCGAACCTAAGGATTTCGCTTTCGTTATACAGTATGGTGTATGCTTGTTCTGTTAATTGAAATGGAAAACTCGATTATTATATAATTTTATTTTGATAAAGCATAGGGGGAACAAGTTTGATACAGAAGGTTTGTGAAATTAAGTAAGAGGTGCAACCTATATTACTGAAGAATGTTAATTGTGATAACTGAAATGTATGTTTTTGTACTATATAAAAGGTATTAGTCATAATATTGAAAGATTTTATTTATATTACAGTGTATTAGTAGTGATAACTAAATGAAAAAAAATATTAGTCGTGATAAATGAAGGGTTAAAATTTATAAATATCGAATCAGTTTCACGATAAACAAATTTCATAAGAAATTTACTATTTTATTTTATTTTTTTGAAAATGATTTGGTATAATTAGTTCCTGAAAAAAGACTTAAAAATCGTGATCCTGAGTTTTTTGCTTGGGACTTGGAAGATTTATTCAACTAAATTTATTTGAAATTTGGAAGAATATATGATTCTAATTTCATTAAGAGCAGGACATTCTAACGGAAAAGTGTCACAATATAAAATATAAGAGCTGATCATACAGATTAATAATATCCGGTAATTTTTTAAGTCCAAACTGTAATATTCCCCTGATCTGCTTTTTCTCTTTGATTTGGCAATTGTAACTCAAAAAAAATAATTGTTTGAAGTTTTGTGGATCGATTGTAAGACAAAATCTAAAAGTACGTGGGTTTTGTGCTTATAGTCGGGCTGAGAAATTTTGGACTTCAAAGTTTTTGGAGATTTCAAAATCCTAAAAAAAATTGATAATATGATATTTTGGTGATTTTATAGGATACGATTGTATAGTAGGAAAAAAAAGTTGATTGATTTGTATTATTATATTATTAATGTAAATTGTAATGATTGAATGAATGCGATTTATAAAAAATTGTGTAAAAGTGAGGAGATATGGTATACTAGTACGCTATTATAAGACCAAAGGAAGTGTATGCTTGTTTCGGTTGGTAGTCAGGAATCGAACCTAAAGGGTATGTTTGTTTCGTGATTTATGTGTGCGGGGGAAGTCTGATTTTGAAATCTTATGGACTTCAAAGTCTTTGTAAATAGTAAAAAATATGCGTTTGTTTTGATATTTTGATAGGATGTGATTTTAATTTATGTCAAATCAATGTTTAATAGTGATTGATATATTATTATTATATTGTGTTGAGAGTGAGAAAAATAGTGATGTAATTGTATTGAATTTTACGAAAAATAAGGATATAGATGTACTTTATAAGAGATAATTTTAAAGTTTAGTTTTTAACACGTGGTTTTCAAAGTTCTAAGTCTATTCGGTTGAGTCTCAGATATACCCAAAAAGACTCGTTTATCTAAAAACTCGAACAAATTCTCCTCGACCAAAAAAAGAATTCAAATGAATTCTCATTTGATTTATCAAGAATTAATTGTGAACAAAACCATCACATTTTCCTAAATTTTTCTAAATTGCAGTTTACTCTAACACTATATAAGAAAATAGAGGATTGCCTACGGACTATTACAATATGTCAGTAATGTTGCATAAGGGATGTAATTCGTAGGAAATTTTATTTGTAAGTCATTTCTAAACTACAAATATAATCATCAACGGAAATTTAAGTTACCTAGAAAATTATCTTTTGTAGTTAATTTGTTTGCCTACGAAAATTACAAATATGTAGTTAGTTTCTTCGTATGTAATTTATTTGCCTAGAAAATTATTTTGTGTAGGTAATTTTTTCATAGATTATTTTAAAAATTGGTAGGTAAATCGTAGGTAATACTTACTCTTTAAAGATCAAATTATTTTTGTAGAAAAATTTCTTACCCATTTAAAAAATTTCATAAGTAATTCTTCATCTTGTAATTAAATGTTTTATTTTTTTTTTGATCGGTAAAATTTAATTTTTATAAATGAAACTCAATTTTAACATATATTTTTTCAAACATAGCTTTTGGGGCATTATACCTCTTGATCATGGCCTGGGTGATATAGCGTCCAACGTGAAAATTATACCTTCTGTCCATTTTATTTACTAACATGAAATGACATCGTTTAATACTTCAAGTTGGACGTCATTCATGTCATTCACTGTCCGAAAATATACTGACCACAAGCTATATTTGCAAAAAATACTAAAATTAAATTTTATTTATTAAAATAAAAAAAATTAGATTAAACTATAATTTAAAAAAATATGGTAATTTTATTTGTAATTACAGTAAAAACCCCTATAGGAATACTCTATATAGGAATAAACTCTCTATAGTAATAAAAAGTCACGGTCCCAACTCGGGACCAGTTATATTTAGGAATAAACTCCACCTTGTAATAAGACATATTATTTTTTGGTCACATCTTAAGGATTTATGTCTCCATATAAGAATAAATTACATTATATATAAAAAATTATATATCATTACAGTTAAAATGACATAAAATATCTATCAACTTTGGGTGTCATTTGCTTGAAATAGAAAAATGTACTAATTTTATGAAAAATATACATGTATTGAATAAATATTTATACACATGTGAGCAATAATTATTGTTAGTTCTTAGGTACATGCATATTAGTTGTTTCATGTATTATATATACTTTGAAAGTGTATGTTTTTATTTTAGTCAAATTCATATTAATTAGATATATGAATTTGTTAATAAATTTACATACATGTATTGTAGTATAGTATGTTTTATATTGAATGTTTTTTTTTTAAAATTATTTTTTTTATGTAAAACTCTATTTAAGAATAACCTCCCTATATTAATATTTTTTCCCGGTCCCTACAATATGACTCTAGGGAGTTTTTATTGTAAGTTATTTATCAATTAATTAATTTTGATTTCTCCCTTGTGAAATGGTCTCTTTAATTTTTTTTTATCAGTAAAATGGTCTCTTTAATATATGTCGTTCTTTACCTTGAGGCACTCTTGCATGAGACCGTGTTACGGTGAGATGAAATGTAATTTGAGCATTGACGCTTTAACACTTTGAGAGTAGTGGGTGTCAATTGTGCTAAGTTATATTCCGTCTCATGCATGAGACCGTCTCATACGAATTTTTGTCATTTACCTTTCATTAATAAAGTTTTGTTACTGTTTCGTCGGCTGGAATAAGATCAAAGCCATTATAAGTTTGACCAAGTTGATTGAGATTTTAGTAGTTAAAATTAATTTTTTTTAAAGGTAATTAATTACAATAGTTCCCTAAGATAATTAGTAACAATAATTTCTTCTACTACCGGACACATGACATAACACATCTTTTTGTTTCGTTATAGATCGAAACTGCAACCACCACAAGAGGTGGACCACCCGGTGTTGGGGTTATACGTGAAAGTATGCTTTTACTTTGTATAACCTATGTATTAAACACTTATTTACTGAAATAAATTGTTTATCATTGTTGCTTTAAATATGATTGAATGTTATATATATTTATTGCAAACCGTTCGTAGCAAGCGTTACATTGTAGTTAACGTGGTGATACCAGATCACAGAAGATCACGTTAACAGTTCCTTGTATACGAGTGCGTGTTTCACAACTTAGATAGATCCGAACAATCTATTGGTAGAAGTTGATGTGTAAGACTCAGATTGACTTGTCTTGACCAAGAGATTACACTAGTGCATTCGATGAGCTGAAGCGGACCTACAAAAAGGATAAACTCATTCGCACTGACTTAAGGGGTGAAGAGTTAGACCTCAGTGGTTGTTGATTTCTTAATCTCTGTCACTTAATAAGGATTGTGTGTGATTAATAGTTATTGTTTTGACTTATAAATGGGAAGAGAATCATTGCGACTTCGATACACTATATCTTGGGCAATAATATTAATTACACGACAGTTGCTAAATTAATACAGAGAATCGTGTGCTTGCAAAAGTCTTGCTTGATTGGTCCCCTTGGTGGGCCCAGAACCTTTATCGTACCAAATCTTGCAAGTGGAATTAATTTTCCGGTATGGATAATAAAGCTGGGCTGTCCTTACTCGAAGGATAAAGATATTAATTAATATAAAGCTTTTCAGTGGCTTAATTAATTAATGGACTAAATAATCTTAAACACGGGAAATAATAACCGGGAGCCATATTACCATAATATGGGTTAAGATTGGATAGTGCAATATTAATTATATAGTGGTATTAATTAATATTAATGAGCTGAATTATATTGTGGCTCAATATTGGAATTCAGAAGTCCATTGGAAGGTCCATCTTAATTCTCCTAAAGGAAAGTAGCCCAAATAATAGTCCAATAAATAAAAGGTGTTTAAAATAAAATAAATTTATTGTTGCAATATTTCCTATTATTTTCGAAAATATTAAAGAAAAGAGGGAGAAGGATTTTCTTGAAAATATTTTATGGAAAGGAGATAATGTATTCTTTGAATATAAGATTATCCTATAAATTCAAGAAAACTCCCACTTGGCTTCTTTAATAGGGATTTTTTCGAAAATCTTGCATAAGAGAGGGAAGAAAGATTTTCTTGATTTTCTTGGAAAGATTTTATGGAAGATATGTATTCTTGGAATACAAGAATATCTCATAAATTCAAGAAAGATCCAATCTTGAAATTCTTTTCTTGATTTTCGAAAATTTAGGCCATATTGAGGGTGTGAGATTTTTGTGGAAAAATACACATGAAAAGAAGAATATATTGGATATATTTAAGATTTCTTGGAGATCAAGAAAAGATCTTTCCTAGCCTAATTATGCTCCAAAATTTCGAACCCCTTGTCTTATAAATAGGGGATGAATTTTTCATTCCCAACGAGTGTTCCATGTGTTGGAAATATTACAAATCCACAAAGGTGGTGCAACAATATTTTTATTTTCCTTGTTTTATAAATCGTTCATTGGAGGACCTTCCACCGGGGTTATTGGACGAGGACTTGGGAATACTTGAGAAGGACTTTTGGTGGGTATCTAGATACTTGATCCTGTCTGTCTCAGATCGTCTCTCCAACGGGTAAGTTTACGTAAACTCCTAGAAATTCCGCATGCTAGGATATTTTACGTGAATATTATTTGCATGTTGTTGTTGGATGAATTATTATTTGAATTCACTTAGGTAAATTCATGCTAGTTGTTGGTCCCGGTGCTAACGAGTCTCACACGTGTATGGGGGGGGGAAATACACGTGTTCAGTGATTTTTAAACTTTTCTTTCACTGAGGTCAGATGGGTCAGGTTATCCAGATAATTTTGCCCTGAGAAGCACTGATTGCCCTGAGTCAAAATCTACTGAGACAATGATCCTGAGCTTCTTTCAGAAGTTTTAGATTAGCCCAACTGATCCTGAATTTATCAGAGATCCTGAGGAGCTTGGATCAGATAATTATCTTACTGAACACTTAGTAGAGTTAGTTCAGTTTGGTAACTATTTGTTCTTAGATACTCAAGCGTGCGGAATGGTTGGCCCTAAGTTTATACTCGTTTTAGTTTTGCTGAAATATCTTCTTCCTTTAGTAAAAATGTGATTAAGGCTGTGACCAATTTTATGCAAGTTCAGTGGATTGGTTCCAACTGAATATCAGTGAAATATGCTTTCAGTGAAAAACATGCAACAGATAATAATGCAGTACAGAAAGCAAACAACACAGCAATTATAGTTGTTCAGAGACTCAAGCTCCTACGTCCACTCTCTCTGATCTTCAGAGAAAATCCTTAACCACTTCCTAAAGCTTTCAGGCTAACTCACTGTAGCTTACTCACTTTTCTACCTTGAGTTTTCTGGCTGACTCACTGCAGCTTACTAACTCAAACACATACAAGTGTTCAGACTACCACAAGTAGCTTACTAACTTCTTCTCTAGAGTTTTCTGGCTAACTCACTGTAGCTTACTAACTCTTTACAACTCTAACTCACAAACAAAACACACACAAACTACCTTAACAAAGGGTTTGGGTTTTGGGTTGGTTTCCAACTAGGGTGAGATATCCTTTACAATAAGAACTAATGCAAAGGCTAGGATATCTCTTCTAAACTTTGGATATATATATCACTCTAGGCTTAGAATAGTGAGCTCTCTCCAATGTGAAACACTTGGAAAATTCTAGGGTTTTCGAGTGCATCAATTTGCAATAATATGAATGAGCTCTTGAGTTGCTTTGAAATTTCCCGTGACCTCTCAATGTAAAGGGTCACTGGTATTTATAGGCAACTTCACCAAGGTCACTCTTTGAAAACTATCCGTTGGAAGAGATAGCTTTATGAGTTTCTTCTTCTGGTTTTTGATGAACGACTATTTTTAGGGTTTGAACACTCCCTTGAATGTTTTAGGAAATATGGAGTCATGTAGCCAATCACCAATTTTTGCAGTTTGGAACTTAGTACTACTGACATAATTCAGGTCCTATCGCTTTTCGATGTCGATGAAATCTGTGTTGTCTTCCCTCGATTGGTTCTTGTCTTCAGTGAATGTAGACAAACAAAACGGCTCTTTTTGGTCAATCTCTCTGAATGAGATAACCTGAAACAACACTTAGACTTAGTTCCTTTTGTCTGCACTAGAATGTTTTGGGCAATATCTACTTTTCTGAATATGTGCATTTTTCTCAGTTTTGTAGTCTCTGAGATAGATATTATTCGGTGCCTACGAACATTCGAGGTTATCTTGAGTATTCAATATCTTCTTGAGTCTTGAAGAACTCTCTGAGTCTTGATGTCTTTGACAACTTCTTGAGTCTTGATGTCTTGATTACTTCTTGAGTCTTGATGTCTTGACAACTTTCATTGAGTCTTGATGTCTTGATAACTTCTTCGAGTTTTGAGTTCTTGATTTACTTCTTCGAGTCTTTGATGTCTTCAACAACTTCTGAGTCTTGGTGTCTTCAAAATCTAACTTTGATCTATATCTCTATCGACTATACATGGTGCGATAACTTCGAACAATCTATCTTGAAACCCGACTCGATCTATCAAGATTATCTGAACATGTCATACTCGGGGTTTTTGGATCTAATCAAAACTTCTTTATTAAATTCATCTCCCAATAATTTCCCCCTTTTTGATGATGCCAAAACCATCTTGTTACATTTAAGAAAACCTAACCTATACTCAGGTTTCAGTTTATCTGTTACAAACCAAAATGGCAATTTTTCCCAACAATTTCCTTAACAATCTGGCATATCAAGACATGTAAAAAGATAATGAGATATTATCTTTTGAGCATAAAGATAAAGTTTTCATTGATGTAGGATAAGAGTTACAGATTACAATGAAAATAAAAAACAACTGAATTTAAAACAGAAGTACAAAGTCTTCAGTCTTCTTCCACTTCATCCTCTGGCACTTCCAGGTTGAACATCCCGTAGTATCTCTTCTTCAGTTCATCCCTTTCCTTGATGATATCAGGGTTGTTTCCTGTTAGGCCTAGCTGGATGACATACTGGGTTATTTCCTGAGAAATGGCTGCTTCATTCACATAGCCATTCTCAAACCTAGGAGCTGGTACATGTATGGACCAAGGGCTACTATCTGCGTGTTTTCTTCATCTGCCATGTTGATCCAACTTTACAGGTATTTAGGATAAAATGTCAGTAAGTACTCAATGAAGGCTTCATTCTTATCCGAGCTGCTCCCCCTCCATTCTCTCAGAATCTCATAATAGAACCAGAAGGTTCTCTTGATCTCTTCCCATGCATCATTGAATTGAATAGGCATCCACTTGTCAATGTGCGGCCATTTCTGAGTCTTTTCTGTACCTCTCCTTTTTCTTAGAAACTTTTTGAATCCACCTCTTCTCTTTTGTTCTTCTTCTTTCTTCTTTCTGATCAGAGAAGCACAAGATACTGAAGCAGCAGTTCTTTTCTCCTTTTCAATTTGCAGGGCCTTCAGAGTCTTCTTGGTATCAAAAGTCTCTAGTTGAGTTTCAGTTTCCTTTTCTGGTTCTCTATCTGATTCTTCAAAATCCATAATCAGCTTCCTCTGAGTAGGTTTAGCTACCTTTGCTCTTTTCTTCTTTTCAGTTTCAACAAAGGCAACTGCTTTTCTCTTTTCAGGTCTGGCTTGTTCTTCTTCTGCCTTGCTTGTTTCCACCATCCTTCTATCACTCAATTTCTCAAAAATTACTTCCTGAATGGTTTGCTCAGATGTTTGAGTGAAGATAGGTTTCTCAGCTTCTTTGAACTCCAGTTTCTCAGTGGCTTCAATCTCTCTTAAGGCATCAACAATTTTCTTTCATTCAGCTTCTTTTTTAGCCTTTCTCTCCAAGGTTTGTGCCAACAACTCACTTAATTTGCCATCAGGCCTTTCCCCCTTTTTGGCACCAAACCTTGGGAGTAGTTGAGTCAGTGCAGTATCCATATAGTATTGCTCCTTGCTCATACTGCGCACTGCCCCTGCCAACTGATCATGCTCATCTTCTAGCCTCATCATGTAGTTTTTGGCCATTGAGAACTCATCCGAAAGAGGAGCAAACTGCTTTGAGAAGACATCATTCATCATCTCTGTCATCTTGGTCATGAGCAGAGAGCCCATTTCCTCAATAGCTGTTTTGATCATCAGATCATTCTTCTCAATCAACTTGGCTTCAAGATAGGCAGTTCTTTCTTGATACATCTGCTTCATGTTGGCATTAAGCTCGTATGTACTCCATCAATCTTTCCATCTAATGTAGCTAATTTACGATAGAGTTGTTTGAAGCGTGTCGGATGATGAAAGGTTCGGGTTCTCAATTTTTCTGTGAGAATTTTTTGAAAGATGGCCGGGACTAACTCCATCAAGCTTTTGAGATCATGACCACAAATATCTCTTCCAGAGAATTCTTTAACTCATCCAGATTTGTGTGAAAATCAACCATCGAGTTTGTACAACATTTTCCTTAGATTCTCAAGATTTTGAGATTGACTTGCAATATCTCTTCCATCCTTGGCTCTATCTTCTTTAACTCATCCAGATTGGTGTGAAATCAACCTGTTGGGAGTTTGTACAACATTTTCCAACTGAATCGGTGCTCAATTATAGGAGCCTCAATAATGCATATCATAAACATCGATTTAAACATATTGAGATCCAAGACTCAAGAAAGTCGAATCCCCGGCATAATGTATAAAAGTGCCAAAAGGTCGTCGGATAACTCAGATGGAAGAATGCTAACTTCGATGACTTCGAGGTTTATTCGATATCAATTGGTTCAAAGATCGATGATAGATTCCCCATCTCGACTCTCGTTTTTCCTTCATACGTCTGCGACCGAACAAGATGAATACAAACCTTAGTTGGAGGAACAACAACGCAAAGCAAGGATTCCTTCTCCTTCTCGATTTTTTCATCATCATCTCCCTTATTATCTTATCTTTATTTTGATCATGGGGAGCTCTATAAATATAGGCAAACATTGCCTTTACGAAACGAGATTCAAATTGCTCCAATACTCTTTGATCTCAAGGTCTATAAATATGGGAAACTTGAGGTGAACATAATCTTTGGGAAAACAAACTTTCTTTCGAAGAACATCAAGAACACAACTAAGCTTATTTTTTTTTTTCATCCCAATTCATTAAAATCAATCACTTTTCATTCTTAGCTTGGAACCTCAACAATTTTCCCCAAACCCACGAGATAATTGTTTAGCAAGATTTCGAGGCTAGGGTTTCTCTGCATTTTCCACGGTTGAGTGAGAACTCTTCTCCCTGTCTATATGAAGCAACACACTAATCTATCTCGGTTAAGGAGTGTTTGATTGAAAGGGAAGAGTGGAATACTTGGTTTGTCCGAACCACTTAAATCTTGTGTGCCGGCTTTGAAGAACATATCTTAAAAGGTAAGGGATAGGCATTCACGGACCTTAAAAGATAAATCTTGGAATGATTTCACGGGTAAACTTAAGATGAACCTTTCCCCTTGTTCGCCATTCGATCTCTTGGCTTCTCCTTCTTCAATCTTGGGCTTTCGGGAGATCCATGGGTTGAGTGTATGAGTTCGAGCCTCACTTGATGGATCAAGAAATGGTTCATTGATTCGCATCAAGTTCACAATTCTCGAGGTTGGACGATCGGCGTCTTCTCTGCAGGTCTTTCTTTTATTTTGATGAGGGATCCGAGGTCCCTTGAAGTTTTCTTTTTCAGAGATTTTATCATTCTTAGCTTGGTTTTTTCGAGAGGTTTGATCCTCGGAAAAAAACTCATTCCACCACTCTTCTCCTCGGCAATTTCTTGCTCATGCACATTTGTCACTACGAGCAAAAACCTAAAGTGGAGCATTTCAACCCCCAAGATTGTTCCCCTTGAGGTTGAGTTTCTTTCCTTTTCAATCTTGGGCCTCAAGAGGGTTCAGAGTGTAAGTTAGATTGAAATGGTTCATTCAAGCGCATCTAAGTTCAAAGACAATTCACGAGGAGCGATGCTCACGACCGACGTCTTTCTTCGAGGTTTTTCACTGAGAGATTTTTCTCCTTTTAATTTGTACCTTAAAAATCGGGGCATTTTCCCTTAGCTTGATTTTGGCTTCTTCATTAGCCTTTTCAATAGATTCTTGTTCGAGTCTCCTCCCTTTCTCCGAGACTTTCCCTTAGAGTTTGGCTTTTCATTAGTTTTTCTTTCCTCTCAAAGTTTTTCTTTCTTTCCTTCTTTGTTGGTTTGAACATGTTTTTGACTTTGGAAAGGAAGTGGAATCGCAAAAAGATGTCATCGTCTTCTCTCTGACGTTTCCAAGATAAATGCAATCTTGGTTGCATGTAGAATCTTTCCTTTGATAACTCTGAGCCATTCACCTTTCAGAATTTGTTTGGCTTGATCACTCACCACCTTGATCAAATAGTGCAACCAATTGAATGCCGTGGAAGGTGAATCTTCAATCGCCGCCATTAGCCTTAACTTAGGTGTGCTTATCTGTTCGAAACTACCAGATCTACTCATGATGCATTTGCTTACAATATCCAACAATACTCGATATTTAGGCTTCAAATGCTTCTTATTCAAAGTAGCTTCAAACTTTACAGGATGCTCAGTAATTTTATCCAAATACTCTTATTCCCTACCCATCATGTATACCGTAGGGTCTTCACCTCTATCACTTAACTCATATATGGCGTTCAGATTCTTAGGAATAATATAAAATTCCCTAACAAAATCCACATATTTTGAACCATGCTCCAAATGCTAGATCATGTCGAGACTCTATGCAATTCTCATCATCTAACTGCATATTAGAGATAAACTCAATTACCTCTTTCGCATATTCGACCTCTGGTTGATTTGCGACCAGGCATATAAGCTTTGCCAAACGAATCATATGCAACGCCTCCTCCTCGTGAGTTGCATTGGACGTGCTTTCTAGAGAAACGACATATTTGTACCACGGTTTGTTGGAAATGGCGAGTTTGTCATATACAGAGAGTGTCATTTTTGGAGAATTTCTGGTGAAGGGTTTTGAGATAGGTAAAAAATTTCTGGGCAATCGAAGGTTTCGAAGCAGAGTGTTTGAAGATGAAGGCTTTTTTGAAATACGGCTTGAATGGAGTCTTTCAATGGATATATGATTTTAATTTATGGAAAATCGCGTAGATGAAGGTTTTGACGGTCAAGATTAAAAATCGACTAAAATGAGTATTTGAAAGGACGATTTCACAAATACTTAGCCGCCAATTTATCCCTATTGGTGATTAATGATCAGTGCATTTAATTACTGTTCCTGCAGACCATTGACTTTCCTCGTGGATTTCAAAGGTCCCGCCCAATTATTTCTTCAGGTGTTTTGTCATTTATTGCCAATGATTACTGAGATTCAGATAGACAATAAATGTGGTGCATGAGTAAATACTTCTTCAAACTAATTTTCTCCATCAGTCTTACTGAGTTTTGACCTTGATAAAATGTCAGTATAATACTGAGTACTGATCTTCAGGATAACTGAGTTTCCCAAGACCCGGTGTTCAAGATTTCAATTTTATCCTGAGTTTTTCAAGAAAAAACGAGAAAACTTCATGCATCCGAAAACCTTCAATTTTTTGATTTGCTTTATTCACTGGATCCAACATACCTAATTCAACCGATAGTTTACGAAATCTTGATTGATTAAAAGGTTTAGTTAAGGTTTAGTTACGTTTATATATGAAATCTCGATGTCTTTCTTCTCAACATGATGTCTCGATGAAGTGATATCGATATCAACATGCTTACATCCGGTGTGTAATCTGAGGATTTTTTGTGTAATAGCAATTGCACTATTATTATCACAAAATATAGGTACTTCATTGGCTATAATCTTATAATCCCTCAATTGTTGTGCGAGCTAAAGAATCATGCTGTGCAATGACTTCTGCGACCATGTATTCAAACTTTCAAGAGATCTTGGTTGCTCTTGAGGTTTGTTTATTTGAAAACCATGATATCTGTTTACTTCAAGAAATTGACAAGTTCTGTGGTAGACTTCTGTCAATTCTACATCCTCCATAATCGAAGATCTCGAATAACCAGTTAATTCAAGGTTATCATCAGCTGGATACCATAATCCTCTATTCACAGTGCCTTTAAGATATTTCAGAATCTTTTTGGCAGCCTCCATGTGACTAGCCTTAGGATTAGCTTGGTATCTTGCACATATCCCAACAACAAATGTTATATCAGGCCTACTTGCTGTGAGATATAGCAGTGATCCAATGATCCCTCTATAATCAGTGTGATTTACTGATTTGCCTTCAGGATCAGGATCCATCTTGTAGTTAGTATTTATGGGAATTCTAACTGCATTGCAATTTTGTACTCCATACTTTGCAATCAGATCTCTGGTGTATTTTGCTTGATTGATGAATAGTCATTCCTTAGTTTGTTTCACCTGAAGTCTAAGAAAGAAATCCATCTCCCCATCATTGACATCTCAAACTTTCCTTTCATCAGAGTAGAAAACTTTTCACACAACTGATGATTTGGAGATCCAAATATGATGTCATCCACATAGATTTGAACTAGTAAAATATCCTTTCCATCTTCTATCCTGAACAAAGTCCTATCAACAGTTCCTTTGATAAAACCATGGTCAGTAAGAAACTGAGAAAGGGTATCATACCATGCTCGGGGTGCTTGCTTAAGACCATACAAGGCTTTCCTGAGCCTGTAAACTTGGTCATTCTAACAAAATCCTGGAGGTTGTTCCACATATACTTCCTCCTTAAGCACACCATTCAGAAATGCACTTTTCACATCCATCTGATAGACTGTGAATTTCATGTGGGCAGCATATGCAAGAAACAATCTGATGGCTTCTAGTCTTGCAACAGGTGCAAAGGTTTCATCATAATCCAAGCCTTCTTCTTGGGAATAACCTTGTGCAACTAGCCTTGCCTTGTTTCTCACAATGTTGTTGTTTTCAGCTCTCTTATTCTTGAACACCCACTTAGTTCCAATCACATTGTGCCTTTTAGGTCTGTCCACTAGCTCCCAAACTTCATTCCTTGAGAACTGATTCAATTCTTCTTGCATAGCAACAATCCAGAATGAGTCTTGTAGAGCTTCTTCAATCTTAGTAGGTTCTTTTTCAGATAGGAAGCAGCAGAACAAAGCACTTTCACCATGGAACCGTCTTGTCTTTACTCCTTCTAATAGATCACCCACAATCTGATTTGTAGGATGGCTATCCAACCGTTTTCTCCTTGATGTTCCCCCTTCAGTAGTGTCCTCAACATCAGAAATGTTAGGTTTAGGCAGTTCATTAAATTCAGGGAACAACAGAAAAGGAGAAAGGGAATCATCTTCCTCAGGGGATATTCTATTCAGAACATTGTCAGAGACATTTATTCCCCCTTGGTTGATATATTCTTAGTTTGCCTCAGCTGTGACCACATCTTCATCGGCATTACATACCTGAGTCTGAACTGGTGTATGTTCAGATTGGTCAGCTTCAGTGTGTTGGCTTTCCTTCAGTGGAGAATTTTCATCCTGAGTCTCACCATCCTGAGTTTTTCCATCCTGAACTTCTTTGTCAGAGTCTGATTCACTCCATTCATAGAAAGTGACTAACATCTTCTTTTCAGGTTCAGAGGATTTCTTTTTCAGGCTAAGTCTGGTGATTCTCTTGGTCAGTTCTCCTGAGTCATGTTCCTGTTTCTTCTGAACACAAGTAGATTCATAAAAAACAACATGAGGTGTTTCTTCCACAATAAGAGTCCTACAGTTGTAAACTCTGAAGGTTTTACTGACTTCAGAATATCCTAAGAATATTCCTTCATCAGCTTTGCTAACAAAAGTTTTCAACTGATCTTTACCATTATTGTGTATGAAACACTTGCAACCAAACACACGAAAGAAAGAAACAAGAGGCTTCCTTTCATTCCACAACTCATAAGGAACACCATTAATATGAACAGAGTCAACTTCAAGGGTTCCATATCCTTCAGTTTGTCCTTTGGAGTTGTCTCAGTGAGTAGTTGCTTATATCCTGTCATATGTCTTGAACATCCACTATCCAGATACCATACAACAGGTGCCAATTCATTTCCACTCATCAGTGCTATGTTGTATTCATTCAGCTCAGTGCCCTTTCATTTACCTGAAAAACAGATCAGTTTTTAGGTACCCATTTGGTGTAGGGTCCTACCAGGTTAGCTGTACCTTTTGGAACCCAAATCTGCCTGATAACTCTAATTACTTTAGAGTGGCTGATTTGTCTCCCATAAACATCTACATACACATTCACTACCCTAGGTGCCTTGGCAGTACCTTGTGTATGAGTGCCAGCCTTAACATGAACATGAGCCTTAGAGTTCTTCTTGGGTTCAGGATTTTTGTTCAAGTGCCTTATCTTTGGTGCAACTGGTCTCTGTCTCTGCTGACTTGGGTTCAGGAAACCTTTACCCTTAGACAAGTGGGGTTTAGGTTGCCTATCTTTGAAATTGGGGTCTTTCAATGTCGAGGACTTGGTCTTTTCGGTTGAGAATATCTTTCTTTGAAAGTGTTTCTCTTACGAAAAATTCCTCGATGGTCCAAAGGCAGATCTCTTGAGGTTGGTATTCTTACTTTGAGCCTTTGAAATCTTGGCTCGAAAATTTCCCTACCGAGTGTTCAGTTTTCTAGCCTTTTCTAAGGTTTGGGCTTTCTTCCCTAAACCTTCAGTTTTTTCTAAAAACCATAGGTCCTTTACCCTTGTCTAAAACTTCCGGGCGGTTCTTCAAGAAGAAGATTAGATGTCATTTGGTTTAACAAAAAGGCAGTCTTTGGTGCTACTAGAAGAAAAGATTGAAGAAGACCTTGTGAGGTTCCCCCTGGAATGTATCCCAATCCAGCTTTTATAGTTGCAGGTCTTTGATAACTCTGAATTTCATCTATCACTTTAGATGCAGAATTCAATAGACAAGACGAATATTCTACAAAAGGAATATCAATCGTCTAACGGACAAATTACTGAAGTGCCACCTCGCGAAGCCAAAGAGAAAGTGACACGGGCACAAAAAGAGCTGACAATGCGGGATTCGACGCTGCGGACATAAACGACGCTAATCATGCCTACGGCCATGCCGATATTCGGAGCACGTCACAATCATATCCTACAACCTACCTAATATAGCCCGAAATTCAAATTGCTCCCCAACGACTCTTTGATTTTGAGGTCTATAAAATGTGATTGCTCGTCAAGTGAAGAAAAGAG
This sequence comes from Stenogyne calaminthoides, assembly GCA_037126765.1. NCBI lineage: Eukaryota > Viridiplantae > Streptophyta > Magnoliopsida > Lamiales > Lamiaceae > Stenogyne > Stenogyne calaminthoides. The sequence goes on along the minus strand of JBBCBC010000007.1, from coordinate 24,468,460 downwards.
AGCACCAACGACCAACACATGAACAATTGAGCAAAGCAGAACAACAACATTAACGTAAATTATCAAGAAGCAAAAAGCCTTCAGAATTTTCGCTCGAAGAACACCATTTTTGAAGATTATTCTTAAGTGTTCTTCCCATTGGTCTTAGCAAGAAATCCTATCCACTAGCATTTGGCTACCTAAACACTAGGATAGATTTCCAGTTGGAACCTCAACATTCTTTACCCAAACTCAAGTTAGGTTAAGTTTGTCACCGCAAGATTTCAGACTAGGGATTCTAGTTTCTGATTTCTGATATCGGTTGAGTGTGAACTTGATAAACATCTGTTGAGTGTTGGACTAACACATTAAACTAAGTACAGTCGGTTAAGTCGGTTAAGTTGCCCAACCACTATAAAAGTCTTATGTGCATTTACTTGCTCTTTATTACTTTACACTATTCACACAACTGAGCTTAAAATTGCATACATATTCTAAGTTAACATCAGTCTGCACCAAGCAACTGATCTGATCAGGTTGACACCTTAGTCAGCCGGTTGAAAACTGACTTGAGAATCTGATTTGATAAAACTGGTTTTTCACACGGGTATTTACAAGCTTCTGCACTATCAGTTAAACAGAGAGATATCAAACTGATCTGCCCTCAGGCACTCAGTAAGGTTGAACATCAGTCCAAACTGACTCACTAGCACTCTGATCAGGCAATCTGCAAATCACACCTGATCCGCACGAAAAGTTTTCAGAAGTCTATTCACCCATCCCCTCTAGACTTCTGCCCTCACAAAACCCGTTTGGGACCTACAAGTGGTATCAGAGCAGTGGTTCTACAGACCACTGGCTTTGAGTATCATCGATTCTTGAGGAAGAATCTTTGTGGTCATTTGAACAGATCTTGAAAAACCATTTTCAAAACTCATTCGTTTTCAAAATCACATTTAGCATGGATAACACCTCTGGTATGTATCATGATTTGCCTAAGTTTTCAATTGATGAGTATGCAGATTGGACTATATACATGTGCAACCATCTGGGATCGATAAGCGGCAGAATGATGGAAGTCATTGAACGAGGACCCATCATCATATATCACGATAACCCAGCGGTTGGAGGAGATCCAGATCATGCACCTGGAAGCCTTGTTCGAAAAAGTCCAGCCCTGATGGATGCAGAAGAAAGAAAGCTGTATACTCTAGATACAATCGCCAGGCATATAATCATGAAGACGATGGATAAGATCACCAAGGAGAAGATAAAGTATCTCAAAATAGCAAAACAAATGTGGGATACTCTTGCTGAGATGTGAGAAGGATATGATCAGATCAAAGACAGCCGACTACAAGCTGAACTGGTGAAGTTCGATAAGCTCAAGATGTTGCCAAACAAAACCATCAATGAGCTTGATGGGAGGATCACCATGTCAGTAAACAAGCTACGAGAACTTGGAAGAGAGATGTCAGACAAAGACATAAATTACAAGATACTGAGATCTCTCACCAAGAAGTGGGACATGAAAGTTACGGTAATCAAGGATTGCCAATACATTGCCAAGATGAAGCCAAGTAGCTTGTTCCTAAACCTTAAAGCCCACGAGTTTGATCTAATCGAAAGAGGGCAAGCAGATGAAGACGAGACGCCTGTTGAAGCCTCAACCTCCACATCTAAATCAGTTGCAATCAAAGTAACCAGCAGCAGATCAAAGGCCACTGAACCTGTTGGAAACATCATAAGCTAAGCTGAACAGATCACTTTACTTACCAGGAAACTTAAAAGATCAAATATTCAACTCGGTAAGTATCGCAGATTCTACAAGGATTATCAAGACAACAGAAGAATCAGGAGGCCAACTGACAAATCTCTAGAAAGGAACAGATCAGATGACCGAAGGGATCAAAAAGATGATAAAAGAGATGATCGGTCAGACGAGAGAAGAGATAACAGATCTGACAGAAGGAGTTCAAACTACAATCAGAAAGGAAAGTCACCTGACAGATCCTACAGACGTAGTGACTCACCTGGCAGAGAAAGATCCGTGGATCGTGGATCATGCTTCAACTGCGAAAAACCAGGTCACTACAGCTTCGACTGCCCAGACCTAACTCCCAGAGAAAGAGAAGAGAAGCGGAATAGAAGAGAGCAACGCTTCAGAGATAGAAAAGCTATGGTTGCTGACACATCAGGAATTGATGATTCCTATCTACCTTCTGAGGATTCTGGCTACTCATCTGTAGAAGATTTCTGTCTGATAAGCAATACAAATGATTTCTTCGACCATGAAGATCTGATATTCTCTTCAGATGACGATGAAATCTGTCTGATGGCCAGGGAGGAAGACCATTCTGAGGTAACCTCCAAACCTTCTGCTTTTTCAATTTCCACACCAGCTATTATTAGCACACCTACTGGAGAGATTGACTTGCAGCTCTACTCTGAGCAATTTCTTGATGATCTCTCTGATGCAGTAGACACTTATACAATAGTGGAAGCTGAAAATGATAAGCTAAGGATCAGAAATAATCAGCTTGTTAAAGAGAACGCTATCAGTAAAGCTGCTAAACTGAAATCAGCTGAAACTGCTCAGAAGGTAACTGAAGAACTTAAAGTTCTGAAAGTTAAATCTTCTGATCAGGAGAAGCAAATCAAAGATCAGCTAGCAATCAACAAACAACAAGCTGATGATTTCAAAATTCTACAAGCTAAGTTTGATGAGCTATTCCTACTACATGAGAGTCTAAAATCTACTAAGGATAGTTTGCGCAAGAAAATAGAGGTTTTCACAAAATCATCAAAAACTGATCAAGATATGAACACCTATTTTCGAACGCCGACTAACAAGAAGGGAATTGGGTATGAGAACCCTTCTACATCCTCAAAAGCCCCGTTTGATTCACTTCAAAAGGGTGTAATCAAACGAGTCTCTGACAAAGATACACAAAAAGCTAAACATGTATCTGATAAGGGAAAGAGACCTGCTGAGCAAGTAAGGCAAGTGCCTAATCAGAAAGGGAACATAAATGGACCCCAACTGATTAAGCATCAGCCGAGGAATCAATAGAAGAACCCAGTTCTTCTGAAGAAACCTCAACCTGATCAGCAGATTAGGTATCAGAAGAGACAACCTATAAAAAGGAAATCTAATCTGAGACCCAATCGAGGTCAGCTGCCTAACAAGCAAGCTATGGGTAAACTGCAAAAACCATCTATGCCAAGAAGATATGAATCTTTTAATGGTAGCAGTCGCACTTACCCTTATAACCAGAGATCTAGGGCTACTGCACCTGAGCCCCACTGGGTTAAAAGAAGACAAAACGTAAAGAAAAATCCCAAGTCTTCTGATTCATCCAAGGCTCACACGAATAATCATACTAATCAGAAAGAATATAAAGAGACGTATGATTATGTTGATATGTATGGGAGACAAATCAGGCCTTCTAATCTATCTGATTACCATAGAAGTGCCCTGTTTGTGTGGATCCCTAAATCCACCACTAATCCCTCAGGACCCAATTCCAAAGGGGTACCTAAAGCCTGATTCGATTGCAGGTTCGCGTGGGACTGGCCAACAAGGGAGGTGTACAAGCAACTATCTGGTACATCGATAGTGGATGCTCAAGACACATGACTGGAAGCAAACATCTCCTTAGCTCTTACAAAGAACAAGAAGGCCCACGTGTACTCTTCGGTGATGATAACTTTGGTTTTACCAAAGGATTAGGAACCTTAGAGAATGATGATGTACAAGTAACTGGAGGCTAGAATGTCGAAGGATTAAAGCACAATCTACTATCAGTATCACAATTCTGCGACAACGGATTCAGCGTTGAGTTCTCGAGTGATAAGTGTACGATTAGGAATCGAGCTACTCAACAAATCCTGCTAACTGGTTCAAGGAAAGGCACGATCTACATAGCAAATTGGAACAGTTGCCCAAGAAATGCATGCTTAATTGTTAAGAGTTCCAAAAGTAGCAGTTGGCTCTGGCACAAAAGAATGAGTCATCTAAACTTCAAGACTCTTAACAAGATAGCTAGGGTGCCTTTGGTTGAGGGACTTACAAATGAGGTATTCTCAAAGGATCAGACATGTACCGCATGTCAGAAGGGAAAACAAGTTAAAGCCTCATTCAAGGGAATACGGACCAAAGATCCAAGAGAAAAATCAAGAATCGCTCCATATGGATCTATTCGGACCCGATTACTTTAGTCGATCTCGGTGGATTTAAATATACTCTGGTAATCGTGGATGATTATTCCAAGTTTACTTGGGTTGTATTCTTATACAAGAAGAACGAGACAACTACAAAGATACCCGAGCTGCTCAAGAAACTACAAAACAAAAAGGGTGTCAGCATAGTAAAAATCAGATCAGAATTCCTGAATTCTTTTATTACTGATTTTTGCATTGAGTTTATGTTGGGAAATTCTGTATTTTAGTTTTGATGGAAGTTCCATAACAGGTTGTAATAGGACCGGTCGGACACATTAGGGATCGATGACTTAGAATCGATTAAGATGACCAAATTGAAATGTATAGATAGGTGATGTAAAGATAGGTCACATATTGAGGGGGAACTCAATATGTATAGGTCAGTCAAGTATCGGATGAGCGGATAAGGTCGGATGATCAAGACTAAGAACAAATCAAGATAAGAAGTCGGAAGATCGGTGAAGACAAAAGACATCAAGACTCAGATGAACTCAAGACTCGGATAAACTCAAGACTCGTTAAACTCGAAGACTCGGATGAACTCGAAGACTCGGATAAAACTCAAGACTCAAAGAATAAACCGGAAGACTCAAGACGATGAAGACATCGAGGCTCGAGTCACCAAGATCCGGAAGACTACCGGATGACTCAAGACCTATATCGGCCCGAAATCAGATATTGAGCAAAGACAATCTGCATCATAAGACTCAACAAGGTAGACTGATCAATTACTTGATCAAGTCAGCTCACACCTGGCGTCAATAAAAAAGATACATCAGACAAGACGAATCTTCTACAAAAGGAATATCAATCGTCTAACGGACAAATTACTGAGTGCCGCCTCGCGAAGCCAAGGAGAAAGCGACACGTGCACAAAAAAGAGCTGACATTGCGGGATTCGACGCTGCGGACATAAACGGTGCTAATCATGCCTACGGCTACACCGATAATCAGAGCACGTCACAATCATATCCTACAACATACCTAATATAACCCGAAATTCAAATTGCTCTCCAACGGCTCTTTGATTTTGAGTTCTATAAAATGGGATCGATCTTCAAATTGAAGAAAAGGCGAAGAACTAACACGGAGACACCGCAAAAGAAGCAAAACACTACAGCAAAATCTCCGCTCGAAGAACACCATATTTGAAGATTATTCTTAGTGTGTTCATCCCATTGTTCTTAGCAAGAAATCCTATCCACTAGCATTTGGCTACCTAAAACACCAGGATAGATTTCCAGTTGGAACCCTCAAACATTCTTTACCCAAACTCAAGTTAGGTTAAGTTTTGTTATCGCAAGATTTCAGACTAGGGATTCTAGTTTTCCGATTTCTAGTTCAGTTGAGTGTGAACTCGATAAACATCTGTAGAGTGTGAACTCAGTAAACATCTATCGGCCATCCCGTGAGGGAGATAAGTCCCGCAGGTTAAGATCGGTTAAGGTTCCCCTGTGTTAAGGGAAGAGTGGACGTAAGACGGGTTTCGTTTGAACCACTATAAAAAGTCTTGTGTGCTTTTACGTGCTTTCTTATTGCTTTACACCATTCACACAACTGAGTTTAAAATTGCATACATATTCTAAGTTAAGCTCGACCAAGCACCAACCAATTCGATCGATCAAGGTTGACACCTTAGTCACCTAGTTGAAAACCCGACTTAAGAATCAATTGATAAAACCTGGTTTTTCACGGGTTAAAACAAGCTTCCGCACTCTCAGTTCAACTGACAGATATCAAACTGATCTGCCCTCAAGCACTCAGTAAGATTGAACATCATTCCAAACTGACACACTAAAGACTCGATCAGAAATCAGATTCACACCGATCCAAGACGAAAAAGTTTTTAGAAGTCTATTCACCCCCCCTCTAGACTTCTACCCTCACAAAACCCGATTCGGGACCTACAAGTGGTATCGAGAGCGGTGGTTCTGAGACCACCGGGCTTTGAGTATCATCAATTCTTGAGGAAGAATCTTTGTGGTCATTTGAACAGATCTTTGAAAAATCGTTTTTCAAAACTCATTCGTTTTCAAAATCTTTCAAAGATGGATAATACCTCTGGTATGTATCATGATTTGCCTAAGTTTTCAATTGATGAGTATGCAGATTGGACTATATATATGTGCAACCATCTAGGATCGATAAGCGGCAGAATGATGGAAGTCATTGAACGAGGACCCATCATTATATATCACGACAACCCAGCAATTGGAGGAGATCCAGACTATGCACCGGGAAGTCTTGTACGAAAAAGCCCAGCCCTGATGGATGCAGAAGAAAGAAAGATGTATACTCTAGATACAACCGCCAGGCATATAATCATGAAGACGATGGATAAAATCACCAAGGAGAAGATAAAGTATCTCAAAACTGCAAAACAAATGTGGGATACTCTTGCTGAGATGTGCGAAGGAAATGATCAGATCAAAGACAGCCGACTACAAGCCGAATTGGTGAAGTTCGAAAAGCTCAAAATGCTGCCCAACGAGACCATCAACGAGCTCGATGGGAGGATCACCATGTCAGTAAATAAGCTACGAGAACTTGGAAGAGATATGTCAGACAAAGATATCAACTACAAGATCCTAAGATCTCTCACCAAGAAATGGGACATGAAAGTCACAGTAATCAAGGATTGCCAAGACATTTCTAAGATGAAGCCGAGTAGCTTGTTTCTAAGCCTTAAAGCCCACGAGTTCAATTTAATCGAAAGAGGACAAGCAGATGAAGACGAGATGCCTGCTGAAGCCTCAACGTCTAAATCAGTTGCGTTTAAAGCAACCAGCAGCAGATCAAAGGCCAGTGAACCTGTTGGAAACATAATGAGTCAAGCAGAACAGATCGCTCTGCTTATTAGGAAACTTGAAAGATCAAATACTCAACTTGGTAAGTATCGCAGATTCTACAGAGACTATCAAGACGACAGAAGAAACATGAGGCCAACTGATAGATCACTAGAAAGAACCAGATCTGATGATCAAAGAGATCACAGAGAAGAAAAGAAAAGAGATGATCTGTCAGATGAGAGAAGAGATAACAGATCTGACATAAGGAGTTGGGATACATTATCGAAAGGGAAGTCACCTGACAGATCCTACAGACAGAGTGACTCACCTGGCAGAGGAAGTTCCGTGGATCGAGGTTCATGCTTCAACTGCGAGAAACCAGGTCACTACAAAGACCGGACGCCTCGACCTAACTCCCGTGAGAAAGAGAAGAGAAGCGGATCAAGAGAACAAATATGTCGAGATGTAAAAGCCATGGTTGTTTATACATCCGGAATTGATGATTCCTATCCGCTTCCCGAGGATTCTCGCTACTCATCTCAGAGAAGACTTATTCGATAAGCGATCTTTGTTGACTTCCACGAACATGAAGATCGATATTATCTTCGGGATGAAGATGAAATCTGCCGATGGCCAAGAGGAAGACAAACTGAGGTAACCTCCAAACCTTCCTTTTTCAATTTCCACACCTGCTATTATTAGCACACCTGCTGGAGAGATTGACTTGCAGCTCTACTCTGAGCAATTGCTTGATGATCTCTCTGATGCAGTAGACACTTATACAATAGTGGAAGCTAAAAATGACAAGCTAAGGATCGTAAATAATAAATTTTATTAAAGAGAACGATGTCATTAAAACTCTTTGAATCAAGTCACTAAAACTGCTCAGAAGGTAAATAAGGAACTTAACATTCTGAAAGTTAAATCTTCTGATCAGGAGAAGCAGATCAAAGATCAGCTAGCAATCAAAAAACAGCAAGCTGATGATTTCAAAATCCTTCAAGCTAAATTTGATGAGCTATTCCGACTACATGAGAGTCTAAAATCTACTGAGGATAGTTTGCGCAAGAAAATAGAGGTTTTCACGAAGTCATAAAAAACCGTTCAAGATATGAACACCTAATTTCGAACGCCGACTAACAAGAAGGGAATTAGGTATGAGAACCCTTCTACATCCTCAAAAGCCCCGTTTGATTCACTTCACAAGGGTGTAATCAAACGAGTCTCTGACAAAGATACACAAAAAGCTAAACATGTATCTGATAAGGGAAAAAGACCTGTTGAGCAAGTAAGGCAAGTGCCTAATCAGAAAGGGAACATAAATGGACCCCAACTGACTAAGCATCAGCCGAGGAATCAACAGAAGAACCCAGTTCTTCTGAAGAAACCTCAACCTGATTAGCAGATTAGGTATCAGAAGAGACAACCTATAAAAAGAAAATCTAATCTGAGACCCAATCAAGGTCAGCTGCCTAATAAGCAAGTTATAGGTAAACTGCAAAGACCATCTATGCCAAGAAGATATGAATCTTTCGATGGTAGCAGTCGTACCTACCCTTATAACCAGAGACCTAGGGCTACTGCATCTGAGCCACACTGGATTAAAAGAAGACAAAATATAAAGAAAAATCCCAAGTCTTCTAAGTCACCCAAGGCTCACACGAATAATCATACTAATCAGAAAGCATATGAAGAGACGTATGATTATGTTGATATGTATGAGAGACAAATCAGACCTTCTAATCTATCTGATTACCATAGAAGTGCTCTGTTTGTGTGGATCCCTAAATCCACCACTAACCCCCCAGGACCCAATTCAAAAGGGGTACCTAAAGCCTGATTTGAGTGCAGGTTCGCGTGGGACTGGCCAACAAAGGAGGTGTACAAGCAACCATCTGGTACATCGATAGTGGATGCTCAAGGCACATGAATGAAAGCAAACATCTCCTTAGCTCTTACAAAGAACAAGAAGGCCCATGTGTACTCTTCGGTGATGATAACTTTGGTTTTACCAAAGGATTCAGAACCTTAGAGAATGATGATGTACAGGTAACTGGAGTCTCGTATGTCGAAGGATTAAAGCATAATCTACTATCAGTATCACAATTCTGCTACAACAGATTCAACGTTGAGTTCTCGAGGGACAAGTGTACGATAAGGAATCGAGCTACTCAACAAATCTTGCTAACTGGTTCAAGGAAAGACACAATCTACACAACAGTTTAGAACAGTTGCCCAAGAAATGCATGCTTAATTGTTAAGAGTTCCAAAAGTAGCAGTTGGCTCTGGCACAAAAGAATGAGTCATCTGAACTTTAAGACTCTTAACAAGATAGCTAGGATGTCTTTGGTTGAGGGACTTTCGAATGAGGTATTCTCTAAAGATCAGACATGTGCCGCATGTCAGAAGGGAAAACAAGTAAAAGCCTCGTTCAAGGGAATACCTGGGCCAGCATTCAGTAGAGTACTGCAACTGCTCCATATGGATCTATTCAGACCAGTTACACCAGTCAGTCTCAGTGGACGCAAATATACTCTAGTAATCGTGGATGATTATTCCAAGTTTACTTGGGTTGTATTCTTATACAAGAAGAACGAGACAACGACAAAGATACCCGAGCTGCTCAAGAAGCTACAAAACGAAAAGGGTGTCAGCATAGTAAAAATCAGATCAGATAAAGGTACAGAGTTTCTGAATTCCTTTATCACTGACTTTTGCACTGAGTTTGGTATACAACATGAAACGTCAGCTGCAAGACGCCACAACAAAATGGAGTAGCAGAACGGAGAAACAGAACTCTCAAGGAAAATTTGCTCGCACTATGTTAAATTGAACATCGACACCAAACCATTTATGGGCGTATAATCAACATCAGATGCCATACTCGTAACAGATGTTTCTCGACTAAGACTCACTTCAAAACACCCTATGAACTATGGAAGGCGTAAAACCTCGTGTTTCATACTTCCATGTTTTTGGGTGCAAGTGTTTCATACACAACAATGGGAAAAGTCAGTTGAAGACTTTTGAGGCCAAGTTAGATGAGGGCATATTCTTAGGATATTCCTCATCCAGCAAGGCTTTCAGGGCTTACAACAAACGAACCCTAGTTGTGGAAGAAACACCCCATGTGGTCTTTGATGAGACATGTTTCAACAAGAGAAAGTCGCCTCGTAACAAGCCGCACCAGATCAACCGCTACCTGATACGCAGAAAATGGATCAGCTAAGTATCAAGGAGAAAGAAGCTGAACACGTAACAGTGTACATCCTAGAACTTGATCTTGCTGATTCAACAGGTCAATCGGACCCCAAGGTACGCATTAACAATCGCTGCTGAAGAAGTTGGTACAATTTGAGATAAAAGATCAACCGAACCATCGGGTTCGGGGGAACTCTGAAGTTCCTCTGAGCAGTACATCGACACATGATGAGTCCAACATCAGCTGAGACATGTTCTTATCAAGTGGATCACAATTCCGCACCATTCCCAATCACTAGTAATGAACTACTATCAGAAATGGATGATGTTCTTCAAACAAATGCACATCAGAACAGAAGGACTTGGATTACCAGTCATCCAACTGATCTGATTATCGGAGACCCATCTGTTAGAGTCAAAACTAGACATTAGATTGGTGAAAGTGCCATGTACTGTTGCTATCTGTCTTTGAAGGAACCAACTACTGTAGACGAAGCTCTACAAGACGCAAGCTGGATTCTAGCCATGCAAGAGGAACTGGAACAGTTTGAGAGGAAATCAAGTTTGAAAAACCGGTGGACGTAACCAACTCATCAAGACGTGATTGGCACGAAGTGGGTATTCAAGAACAAGAGAGATAAGAATAATGTCATAACTAGGAATAAGGCAAGACTTGTTGCTAAAGGGTATTCACAATCAGAAGGAATTGATTATGATGAGACCTTTGCACCAGTCACTCGCCTAGAAGCCATTCAAATTTATTTCGGCATATACGCCTACGAGGGTTCACTATGTATCAGATGGATGTAAAGAGTGCATTCTTAAATGGGGTACTAGCAGAGGAAGTTTATGTCGAACAACCTCCAGGCTTTGAAAAAGGCAACCAAGTGTACCGTTTAAGGAAAGCTCTTTACGTCCTGAAATAAGCTCCTCGAGCTTGGTATGATACACTCTATCAGTTCATGATAGACAGCGGGTTCACTAAAGGAATAGTGGACAGAACCTTATTCAGAATAGAAGATGGAGAAGATATTCTGATGGTTCAGATTTACGTGGACGACATCATCTTCGGATCTCCCACCAAGAAGTTATGTGAAAAGTTCAGCAAATTGATGCAAGGGAAGTTCGAGATGTCCATGATGGGTCAGATGAATTACTTTCTGGGTTTACAAGTCAAGCAGAGTACAGAAGGGATATTCATCTTCCAGGCGAAGTACACAAGGAATCTTCTGGCAAAGTTTGGAGTTCAACATTGCAAGGAAGCCAGAATTCCCATGATGACCGGGTTCAAGATGGATCCAGATGAAGATGGTCAGAAAGTTAATCGTAAAGAATATAGAGCTCGATTGGATCACTACTATACCGACCGCCAGCCAGACGGACATTACTTTTTGGCAAAAGAGGTGTATGTGATGATTTCAAGCAAATCCAATGCAAAGCCACCTAGAAGCGACTAAGCGGATTCTCAAGTATCTGAAGGGGACTGTAAACCTTGGTTTATTTTACCCATCAGATGATAATCTAGAGCTTAGTGGGTATTCTCGATTCGACATGGAGGGTTTTAATCGATGAGGAAGTCAACCTCAGGTTCATGTTAGTTTCTGGGAATTAAACTGATCTCTTGGTTTTTGAAGAAGCAGACATCAGTTGCGACATCTACTACTGAAGCAGAATATATGGCTGCAGGAAGCTGTTGTTCCCAACTGCTCTGGCTAAGTCAGCAACTGAGGGATTACAACATCGTAGCTAAGAACGTACCTATATTCTGTGAAATTAATAGTGTTATTACAATCACTCAGAATCCTGTTCTACATACAAGATGCAAGCATGTGGATGTCAGACACCATTTTATCAGAGATCACGTTGAAAAGAAGAATATCAGGATGGAAAAGATCCATACTGACAAGCATAAAGCTGACATCTTAACCAAGCCGCTAGCTGAGATCAGATTCAGAGATTTATGCAACGAGCTAGGGCTTTTGGATCTCGGAGAAAGTGCACCAAAAATGATTGATGGTTTGATCTCCAGAACCAGTTGGTTAAAAGACTAACCAGGTTAAGAGAAATCAATTGAGTTAGGAATCTCAACTGATCAGACGACCAGACGAGGAGCCGATCTGAAGTTCAGATAAGGAGCAGATCAGAAAGTCAGACAAGTAGCCGATCTGAAGTTTAGACAAGGAGCAGATCAGTTCAAGACATATCAGATTAAGGGGGAACTGATCAGATTGGAAGATTACTTTATAAGTCGATTAAAGCTGCAGTCAACAAGCAAGTCAAGTTCAAAGCTACAGATCGCATAAGTCAGAAGAAGCAACACAACAATGAAATAATAGAATTTTTCATTGATAAAGACCCGGAGGTCAGATTTACAAGTTACAAGTGATATCACTAGCTACCTTCAAGCTACCTTCAAGTGGTATTACAAGCTACAAGTACAAGAAGACCCGGAGGTCAATACATAAACCATAAGCCCTAAGCCAACCCTAGGCAGGGAAAGAGAGAGAGAGTTCAAGGTATGATGCTCTCATTTTCCCTCGATCCTAGAAGAGGCGTCAGAGAGGCTTCTAGAATCTTGAGCCAATCTCAAAAGCTTCGGAGTGAGGAGCGAGAGAGGCTTTGAAGGATGTCCAAGCCAGGAGCCCTCAGACGTGAGATCAATGGGCTCTCCAACTGTTAAATGGGACACAATGCCATAGGTTTGGTCACAAGGATCAAACAGACACTAGTGTCGCATGCAAAAATTGAGCTTGATATACGAAGATCAGCTGTTATCTGATCAAGATCGTATACCAAACTCACGTTTTGTTTCAGACTGAGTTTGTTGATGCTAATTTCGACATCTCGATAGGCGCACAAGGTGCATACGGTTAGGAGAAGTACCTTCTCATTTGCCTTAGCAGATCCGCCTCCACGGTGGTAAAGAAGCTTAGCATTGATCGTATGTGAAATCTTAGATGATTTATTAAAAGCAGCGGTGTGAAGGAACATACAGGGTTGATTTGAGAAGCTGAATTCATTGGAAAAGGGCTAAAGGTTCTCACCGGAAATAAGGAACTCATCGGAAAAGCATGAAGTATATGCTAAAGAAGATGAATGGTTTATGTTGTGTTGTTTGCCTAATCACCCCAGGCTAATTTATAGAAGGAAATTAGGGTATAAATGCAAATTTATTTTCTCAGAAGATCTTAAGAGAAATTTGCATCGACAACGCGTAAGGAACACGCGACTAATGGTTGGATGAGTTGACGGTGTGAAGTAATCACAGCGTATCTATGCCATTATTACGGAATGTCAAATCGCGCCGACTTTTGGACTCCCCAAAGTAAATGTTTTGGCGGGAGTTGACTTCAGTAAATGCGGGTTGGTTAGAAGAAGACTGAAGGATAGAGTGTATCAGGTAAGTGGATCAGATAAGTGACGAAATGTTTCAAGCAAGAATCTGATCAGATGAGTAAGATATTGTTGGGAAATGCTTAAGGCTACCATCAGTAAGGTCAACAAGTACTAGATCAGATCACAGTGGTAACTGGTTGAATACAATATCAATCAGTCAGATACGTTCTCTTATTTATCCCTTTCTGAATACCTTACATGCGTTATTTAAATAAAATGTTTTTACTCTGTTTTCACCTTATGACGCATGCTCTGCAAAACTTTTAATGCGAACTTGGGAATGTGTATTTAATGAGTTTTATTGCGAATTTTCGAGTCCGAAATACGAGAAGACTACTTTTCTCAACCGTGCAATCAAAATACTTTTTGGCCGACTAATCTCAGCCACTGATTTCAAAACACGGATACTTGAGTACTTTGGAAAGATGTGCAAAAAGGTTTTCCCTCGCATACTATAAAATCCAAATCTTTCTCAGAAAACTTCTTTCCACTACTTCGTCTTCTCAAAAGTTCTTAAAAGATCAAAACTTTCAAAATCTTCAGAGAATTACTTTCGAAATCAATTGATTCTACTCTTCCGATTTCTAATTCATTCGAATCAATTTCTGGTAATTTCTTGTTTAATTATTGCATGATTTCGATTTCTCTCTGGTACCTAGGTTTACAAGTTGTGATGCTATGTTTCTGTAATTTGTATAAGATCTAAACGCTTATTTGCTAAATTGATGCTAAAATTACTGGTTTGACTGAATTTATTGAAACATCTTACTCAAACTAAACATCAATCTGCACATCGCACAGAAATGGCATATCTTGTTCCACGACCGGGCCAAGGGAAAAAGTTCTGCAACTTTGCATTGATGAAGAAAGACATCATTGATGAGAAGTATGTAGTTTTCACCATCACCTCAGATCCTGAATCGCTGGAAATTCTGGAGTGCTTGCGAGCGTGTGGGCTAGAACGATATTGCTCTACACGCCAGAACATCGTCCACAAACATGAAGCCCTGGAATTTTTATACAATCTACAGAGGGATGAAGACAATGATGCTGACCTGATTTCTTCCTTTGGCGGACTGGAAGTTCGAGTGTCGAATGACGATCTCCAGAGGATATTCGGTCTAACTCGAGGAAGCATCAATCCAGAGACCTACACGACTGATGTAGGAGAAAAGGAATTTCTTGAAGCCAAGCCTGTGAGCCCTGGAAACAAGGAGAACACGACGAACGTCAAAGCCTCCTATCTGAAGAGAAAATATCACCTTCTTCTTGAGATCGTTCAGAAGGTGATCATGTGCTCAACCTACAGTCGTGATGCAGTCACTTCGTATAAGATCAGTTTCATGGCTGCAATAATCAAGAAGGATTCAGATATAGATTGGTTGGGTATGGTCAAGGCATGACTGAGAAAAGACTCCGGGAAGTTCAAACTGACCCAGAGCAATGAAGTGTGCTTATCTTCCAAGTGCTCCTTCACACACAAAATATCTATCATTCTGTCAGATAAGCTGCCACAGAATTATGAATGGAACGAGAATGGAGTGAAGATATATCAAGTAAAGCACAAGGCCATATTGGGCAAGGATGAGTCCCTACCTGGACAAGCTGATGAAGATCCAACTCCTTATGTGCCCAAACCCAAGGGAGAAAAGAAGGGAAATGATAAGGCAACTGCATCGTCTGAAGTGCAGGAAAAGGCCGTACCAGAGAAGAGGATGAAGAGGAAGGTTCTGGCCAAGAAACCAGATGCTCAGCGAAAACGTAAGAAGAGAGTCACATCTCCTCTGAAGACTGCTCCAAGTTCTGCCCAGCAAGTTAGCAGAACGAAGGATCTGATGCAAGTAGGATCAGAAGAGGAGATAGCAGTCCGCTCTGAGCCCATTATCAGAGAAGTAAGGGAAGAGCAGATGATCGCAGCAGAAGGAGAGAAATCTGTAAGAGGGACAGAAGTGGAGCAATCTGAGGAAGAATCACCATCTGATTCTCTGCCTCTCACCAAGATCTTCCAGAGAGCAAGATCCCCAACGCCCACTTCCAAATCACCATCACCCTCTCCTCAAAAATCATCACCACTACCCTCTCTCCACAAAACCTTCTCACCCTCACCCTCACCTATCAGATCACCAAGATCTCCCACACCACCAATCAATGAACCTGTTCAGGAAACTGAACACCCTCAACACACTGAAAACGAACCTGAACCACAAATATCCCAATCTCCAATCAAGTCACAAGAGCCTGAGAGATCCGACAAGCGAGTGTCCATCTCTCATAATCCCTTCAACACCAGAACCGTGCTTGCTTCACCTGCTTCAGAAAGCACCATCATAAGAATAATGAAGCAACAGATCAAGGAGTATCTGCTGGATCTATGCCCTGAATTGGATCAACATCCTGGCATCCAGCAACAAATAGAAGAGATTGTGTTCTGGAGGGATATCCGACTGAAAAACATTGAAGAATTTCTGATTCTCATGACAACTCTGGGATCAGATTTCTTTGAAGACTTGGAGTTGAAATGTTTAAACAATGCTGGGATTGAAAGTGTTGTGGAATTGGCATCTGATGATGATATCAGATGGTTGATTCACGAAAGGTTCGGAATTGCTGATAACAGGGAGAAAACCGTTAAACCTCCTACAGATCATGAGGGAGCTGCCGATGAACCAAGAATGGGTGCTACAGATGAGACCCGACTTGGCAAGGCTTCAACATCTGACCAGACTGCTACGATGAGCTCTGATACCCTAGATCTTTATACTGAGAAGATTCAGGATGGGATCAAGGCTGCTATTGAACATAAATTCACAGCGTTCACAGCGTTCACAGCAGATCTGATGAAGCGATTTGAAGAAGAGCAAGCAAAAATAGTTGATAAAGAAAGAAGTCACGCAGTTGGGATGCATAATGCCATCCTTTCTGAAGTAATGCAACTAGTAAATCCTCTTGTCGAGAAGCTCAATCTACAGTCTGACAAACTCAAAGTTCAGACAGATATGCTCAATCAGATACAGGTACTATTGGAGAATGTCTAGGCATCCTTGGACAAAACGGACAACCACATGGATATGGGTTGAAAACATTTTCTAGCTTCTATAGAACGAGCAAGACAGGAAATCGAAGCTGCTCTCAGACGCTTCTTCACTCCTGCACCTTCTGCCACCTTTGAGATCACTCCTCTTGTTGTCGAGGAACTCAGAGAGGAGATCTCACGGCAATTAACTGCTCTGAACCGCAAGATGTCCAACCTCTTTGATGAAACCAAAAAGGGGGAAGGAAAAGAGAATAAAGAGAAGGAAGAAAAACAGACATAGTTGGTAACAATTTCATCTCTACCAGAGACCACTGTATCTGACTTGCCAGCCACTCCATCTGCTGATCTTGTTGCTGAAGTGAAAGAAACTGTGGAGCAACATAGCAAAGAGATCACTGAGCAAAAAATTGCTCTTTCAGAGGTTATTGCCAGAGTCGACAAGATTGAAGACTTTTCTTCGTTCGTACGGAAAAGAATGGATACTGATGATCAGGCCAAGAGCTTTGAACTCACTAAGAAATTAGCTAAAGAAGACGAACAAGATGAACCTGAGCAAACTCTGAGGAGAAAGAAAGACAAAGGCAAGATGATGAAAGCAACTGCGGAAGATCAGAGACAAGGCCAGCTATTCTCTACCAAAATCCAGATGATTCCTGAACAAATTCAAGAGCAAACAAGACAGAGAATAAGAAAGGCCGCCATCAAAAAGCAGAAGTTAGCAGAGGCTAAGGGACTGAACATGACTTACATCCGAAGGAAGAGGAAGAACGAAGCTGCTGTAGAAGAGATTGCTTGGGAGAAGAATGCCCTTCCGGCAACTGTTAAAGACATCCTCTGTGCACGGCTAGATCTGCTTCTAGAATGGGATCAGATCAGAGGAGAATGGTTGTGTGGACGATACATCCCGGAGAAGATTCCGATTCATCAAGATCGATCGAAAATGATGATGAATTTTAATGGTTAGAAATGATGTATCCGGACTTCTACCGACAAAGTGATGAAAGAAGGAAAGATCATGTCACCGATACGAAAGCTCCACCCTTTGAACTACTCCTTCCACCAAGGCCCGCATAAAAAAGCTAGATGCTGTAAAGTTCAAGAATGCCTACTATGGATTTGCTGAAAAAGGAGGGATCCATAGAAGAGAAGATCTGGACAAGCTGATGCAAAGGATGTACAAGATGTTTGGCATCCCAAAAGAACTGCAAATGTTCAAGTACACCTGAGGAAGACAACTTGGAATCAGATGATAGGTACGCTTTTCTTGTATTCTATAATTCACACACCTATCTGAATTAAATATTCCATCTCTCTGATTCTAAGACAACATCTCATTGTCTTCTAAGGTATGTACTGATTTCATTATCTGCATTTCTATTCGTGGTATCTATTTTTCTGATTAAGTGTTTTGGTTCCATCAAAAAAGGGGAAATTGTTGGGAATTTTCAGATTTTAGTTTTGATGGAAGTTCCAAAACAAAGTTGTAATAGGACCAATCGGACTGTTATTTGATCGATGACTTAGAATCGATTAAGATGACCAAATTTAAATGTATAGATAGTCGATGTAAAAGATAGGTCACATATTGAGGGGGAACTCAATATGTATAGGTCAGGTCGAAGTATCAGATGACCCAGATAAGGTCAGATGATCAGAAGACTAAGAACAAATCAGAAGATAAGAAGTCAGAAGATCAGGTGAGGACAAAAGACATCAAGACTCGGATGAACTCAAGACTTAGATAAACTCAAGACTCAGTTAAACCTGAAGACTCAGATGAACTCAAGACTCGGATAAACTCAAGACTCAAGAATAAACTCAAGACTCAAGATAACCGAAGACACCGATGCTCGAGTCACCAAGATCCGAAAAGACTACCGTAAGACACAAGACCTATATCAGCCGAGTCTACATATTGAGCTAAGACAATCTGCATCATAAGACTCAACAAGGTAGACTGATCAATTACTTGATCAAGTCAGCTCACACCTGACATCAATAAAAAAGATACACCAGACAAGACGAATCTTCTAGAAAAGGAATATCAATCGTTTAACGGAAAAATTACTGAGTGCCACCTCGCGAAGCCAAGGAGAAAGTGATACGTGCACAAAAAGAGCTGACACTGCGGGATTCGCGGACATAAACGGTGCTAATCATGCCTATGGCTACGCCAATAATCGGAGCACGTCACAATCATATCCTACAACCTACCTAATATAACCCGAAATTCAAATTGCTCTCCAATGGCTCTTTGATTTCGAGGTTTATAAAATGGGATCGATCTTCAAATTGAAGAAAAGGCGAAGAACAAACACGGAGACACCGCAAAAGAAGCAAAAAACTACAGCAAAATCTCCGCTCGAAGAACACCATATTTGAAGATTATTCTTAGAGTGTTCATCCCATTGTTCTTAGCAAGAAATCCTATCCACTAGCATTTGGCTACCTAAAACACCAGGATTGATTTCCATTTGGAACCCTCAAACATTCTTTACCCAAACTCAAGTTAGGTTAAGTTTGTTATCGCAAGATTTCAGACTAGGGATTCTAGTTTTCTGATTTCTAGTTCGGTTGAGGGTGAACTCGATAAACATCTGTAGAGTGTGAACTCAGTAAATATCTATCGGCCATCCCGTGAGGGAGATAAGTCCCACAGGTTAAGATCGGTTAAGTTCGGTTAAGGTTCACCTATGTTAAGAGAAGAGTGGACGTAAGACGGGTTTCGTCTGAACCACTAAAAAAAGTCTTGTGTGCTTTTACGTGATTTCTTATTGCTTTACACCATTCACACAACTGAGTTTAAAATTGCATAAATATTCTAAGTTAAGCTCAGTGTGCACCAAGCAACTGATCTGATCAGGTTGACACCTTAGTCAGCTAGTTGAAAACTGACTTAAGAATCTGAATTGATAAAACTGGTTTTTCACACGGGTTAAAACAAGCTTCCGCACTCTCAGTTCAACTGACAGATATCAAACTGATCTGCCCTCAGGCACTCAGTAAGATTGAACATCAATCCAAACTGACACACTAACACTGATCAGGAAATCTGCATTCACACCTGATCCGCACGAAAAGTTTTAGAAGTCTATTCACCCCTCCCCTCTAGACTTCTACCCTCACAAAACCCGTTCGGGACCTACAGTTTGGTATACAGCATGAGACGACAGCTGGAAGAATGCCACAACAAAATGGAGTAGCAAAACGGAGAAATAGAACTCTCAAGGAAGTTGCTCGCACTATGTTAGCTGAACATGCGACACCAAGCCATTTTTTAGGCGTATAATCAACATCAGATGCCACACTCGTAGCAGATGTTCTCTAACTAAGACTCACTTCAAAACACCTTATGAACTGTGGAAAGGCAGAAAACCTCGGGTTTCTTACTTCCATATTTTTGGGTGCAAGTGTTTCATTCACAACAATGGGAAAAGTCAGTTGAAGACTTTTGAGGCCAAGTCAGATGAGGGTATATTCTTAGAATATTCCTCATCCAGCAAGGCTTTCAGGGTTTACAACAAACGAACCCTAGTTGTGGAAGAAACACCCCATGTGGTCTTTGATGAGACATCCTCTGAACAAGAGAAAGCTGCCTCAGAACAAGCCGTACCAGATCAACCGGTACCTGATACATAGAAAATGGATCAGCTAAGTATCAAGGAGAAAGAATCTGAACACGTAATAGTGTATATCCCAGAACTTGATCTTGCTGATTCACCAGGTCAATCAGATCATAAGGTACGCATAACAACTGTCGATGAAGAAGTTCGGCACAATTTGAGAGACAAGATCAATCGAACCATCCGGTTTGGGGAACTTCGAAGTTCCTACGAGCAGATATCAAACACATGATGAGTCCAACATCACCGAGATATGTTCTTATCAAGTGGATCATAATTCCGCACCACTCCCAATCACTAGTAATGAACTACTATCAGAAATGGATGATGTTCTCCAAATAGACACGAATCAGAGAAGAAGGACCTGGATTACCAGTCATCCAACTGATCTGATTATCGGAGACCCATCTGATAGAGTCAAAACTAGACATCAGATTGGTGAAAGTGCCATGTATTGTTGTTTCTCGTCTTTGAAGGAACCAACTACATGAGAGGAAGCTCTACAAGACTCAAGTGGATTCTAGCCATGCAAGAGGAACTGGAACAGTTTGAGAGGAATCAAGTTTGGAAACTGGTGGACAGACCAACTCATCAAGACGTGATTGACACGAAGTGGGTATTCAAGAACAAGAGAGATGAGAATAATGTCATAACCAGGAATAAGGCAAGACTTGTTGCTAAGGGGTATTCACAATCAGAAGGAATTGATTATGATGAGACCTTTGCACCAGTCGCTCGCCTAGAAGCCATTCGGTTGTTTCTGGCATATGCTGTCCACAGAGGGTTCATTGTGAATCAGATGGATGTAAAGAGTGCATTCTTAAACGGGGTACTAGCAGAGGAAGTTTATGTCGAACAACCTCCAGGCTTTGAAAAAGGCAATCAAGTGTACCGTTTAAGAAAAGCTCTTTATGGCCTGAAACAAGCTCCTCGACCTTGGTATGATACACTCTCTCAGTTCTTGATAGACAGTAGATTAACTAAAGGAATAGTGGACAGAACCTTATTCAGAATAGAAGATGGAGAAGATATTCTGATGGTTCAGATTACGTGGACGACATCATCTTTGGATCTCCCAACAAGAAGCTGTGTGAGAAATTCAGCAAGTTGATGCAAGGGAAGTTCGAGATGTCCATGATGGGTCGATGAATTACTTTTTGGGTTTACAAGTCAGAGTACATAAGGGATATTCATCCGCCAAAGAAGTACACAAGGAATTCCATCGCCAAGTTTGGAGTTCAACAATGTAAGGGTTTAATTCCCATGATGACCGGGTTCAAGATGGATCCAGATGAGGACGGATTAAAACTAATCGAGAAAGAATATAGGGCTCTCATTGGATATCTACTATACCCGACCGCCCGGCCAGACGGATATGACTTTTGCAGTAGGTGTATGTGCCAGATTTCAAGAAAATCCAACGAAAAGCCACCTAGAAGCAGCTAAGCTGATTCTCAAGTATCTGAAGGGGACAATAAACCTTAGTTTATTTTACCCATAAGATAATAATCTAGAGCTTAGTGGGTATTTCGATTCTGATTACGGAGGTTGCAAAATCGACAGGAAGTTAACCTCAGGTTCATGTCAGTTTCTGGGAAATAAACTGATCTCTTGGTTTTCGAAGAAGCAAATATCGATTCGCGACATCTACTATCAAGGAGAATATATGGGCTGAAGTCGTTGTTCCCAATCGCTCTGGCTAAGTAAATCGGCGGTGAGGATTACAACATCTAGCTAAGAACGTACTATATATACGTGACGATAATAGTCTTTATTGAAATCACTCAGAATCCTTTTCTACATACAAGATGCAAGCATGTGGATGTCAGACACCATTTTATCAGAGATCATGTTGAAAAGAAGAATATCAGAATGGAAAAGATCCATACTGACAAGCAGAAAGCTGATATTTTAACTAAGCCGCTAAATGAGATCGATTCGAGAATTATGCAACGAGCTAGGGCTTCTGGATCTCGGAGAAAGTGCACCAGAAATAGTTGGTGGACTGATCTCCAGAACCAGTTGGTTAAGAGACTAACTAGGTTAAGAGGAATCAGTTGAGTTAGGAATCTCAACTGATCAGACAATCAGACAAGTAGCCGATCTGAAGATCAGACAAGGAGCCGTCGGAAAAATCGGACAAGAAAGCAGATCGAAGATCGGACAAGGAGGCGAATCAGTTCAAGATATATCAGATTAAGGGGGAACTGATCAGATTGAAATGGCATATCTTGTTCCACGACCGGGCCAAGGGAAAAAGTTCTGCAACTTTGCATCGATGAAGAAAGACATCATTGATGAGAAGTATGTAGTATTCACAATCACCTCAGATCCTGAATCGCTGAAAATTCTGGAGTGCTTGCGAACGTGTGGACTTGAACGATATTGCTCTACACATCAGAATATTGTCCACACACATGAAGCCCTGGAGTTTCTATACAATCTACAGAGGGATGAAGACATGATGCTGACCTGTTGGTCTGGAAGTACGAGTGTCGAATGATGATCTCCAGAGGATATTCGGTCTAACTCGAGGAAGCATCAATCCAGAGACCTACACGACTGATGTAGGAGAAAAGGAATTTCTTGAAGCCGAGCTGTTGAGACCAGCAAACAAGGAGAATACGACGAATGTCAAAGCCTCCTACCTAAAGAGGAAATATCGCCTTCTCCTTGAGATCGTTCAGAAGGTGATTATGTGCTCAACTTACAGTCTTGATGCTGTCACTTCATATAAGATTAGTGTCATGGCTGCAATCATTAAGAAGGCTTCAGATATGGATTGGTTGGGTATGGTCAAGGCACGTCTACGGAAAGACTCGGGGAAGTTCGAACTGACCCAGAGAAATGAAGTGTGCTTATCTTCCAAGTGCTCCTTCATACACAAAATCTCAATCATTCTGTCAGATAAGCTGCCAAAGAACTATAAATGGAATGAGAATGGAGCAAAGATATATCAAGCAAAGCACAAGGCCATATTGGGCAAGGATGAGCCCCTGCCTGGACAATCTGATGAGGATCCAACTCCTTATGTGCCCAAACCCAAGGGAGAAAAGAAGGGAAAAGAAAAGGCAACTGCATCTTCTGAAGCGCAGGGAACGACCATTCCAGAGAAGAGGATGAAGAGGAAGGATCTGACCAAGAAACCAGATGCTCAGCGGAAACGTCAGAAGAGAGTTACATCTCCTCTGAAGACTGCTCTAAGTTCTGCTCAGCAAGTTCACAGAACAGAGGATCTGATTCAGATGGAATCAGAAAAGCAGATAGCAGTCAGCTCTGAGCACACTGCCAGAGAAGTAAGGGATGAGCAGATGATCGAAGCACAAGGAGAGAAATCTGTCAGAGGGACAGAAGTGGAGCACTCTGAGGAAGAATCACCATCTGATTCTCTGCCTCTCACCAAGATCTTCCAGAGAGAAAGATCGCCTACGCCCACTTCCAAATCGCCATCACCCTCTCCTCAAAAATCATCACCACCACCCTCCCCTCATAAAATCTTCTCACCCTCACCCTCACCCTCACCTATCAGATCACCCGGATCTCCCACTCCCCAATCAATGAACCCGCTTAAAACCAACACCCTCAACACGCTGAAAACGAACCTGAACCACATATAGCCCCATCTCACTCCCAATCTCCAAACAAGTCACAAGAACCTGAGAGATCTGACAAGCTAGGGTCTATCTCTCTTAATCCCTTCAATACCGTAACTGCGGCTTGCTTCACCGTTTTGTAAAGCCCGATCATAAGGATAATGGCAACAGATCAAGGAGTATCTCTTTGGACTGCGGCCCTGAATTGGATCAACATCCCGCATCCAAAGAACAGATAGAAGAAATTGTGTTCGGAGGGATATCGATCGAAAAAGCATCGAGGAATTTCTGATCCTCATGACAACTCTGGGGTCTGATTTCTTTGTAGACTTGGAGATGAAGTGCTTGAACAATGCTGGGAATGAAAGCGCTGTTGAATTGGCCTCTGACGATGATATCAGATGGTTGAATCATGAAAGGTTCGGAATTGTTGATAACAGGGAGGAAACTGTTCAACCTCCTACAGATCATGAGGGAGCTGCCGATGAACCAAGAATGGGTGTTGTAGATGAGACCCGACTTGGCAAGGCTTCAACATCTGACCAGACTGCTATGCTGAGCTCCGATACCCTAGATCTTTATACTGAGAAGATTCAGGATGGGATCAAGGCTGCTATTGAAGACAAATTCGCAGCGTTCACAGCAGATCTGATGAAGCGGTTTGAAGAAAAGCAAGCAAAACTGGTTGACAGAGAAAGAAGTAACACAGTTGGGATGCATAATGCCATCCCTTCAAGTAATGCAACTAGTAAATCCTCTCTTGCCGAAGCTCAATCTCGGTCGACAAACTCAAAGTTCAGACAGATATGCTCAATGAGACACAGGTACTATTGGAAAATGTCTGGGCATCCTTGGAGAAAACTGACAACCACATGGATATGGGTTGGAAACACTTTGTAGCTTCTGCAGAACGAGCAAGATAGGACATCGAATTTGCTCTCAGACGCTTTTTAACTCCTGCACCTTCTGCCACCGCTCAGATCACTCCTCTTGTTGTTGAGGAACTCAGAGAGGAGATCTCACGGCAATTCATTGCTCTGAACCGCAGGCTGTCCAACCTCTTTGATGAAACCAAAAAGGGGGAAGGACAAGAGAATAAAGAGAAGAAAGAAAAACGGACACAGTTGGTAACAATTGCATCTCTACCAGAAATCACTGTATCTGACTTGCCAGTCACTCCATCTACTGATCTCGTTGCTAAAATGAAAGAAACTGTGGAGCAACATAGCAAAGAGATCACTGAGCAGAAGACTGCTCTTTCAGAGGTTATTGCCAGAGTCGACAAGATTGAAGACTTTTCTTCGTTCGTACAAAAAAGAATGGAAACTGATGATCAGGCCAAGAGCCTTGAACTCGCTAAGAAATTAGCTGAAGAAGACGAACAAGATGAACCTGAGCAAACTCTGAGGAGAAAGAAAGGTAAAGGCAAGATGGTGAAAGCAACTGCGGAAGATCAGAGACAAGGCCAATTATTCTCTACCAAAAGACAGATGACTCCTGAACAAACTCAAGAGCAAATCAGACAGAGAATAAGAGAGGCTGCCATCAAGAAGAAGAAGTTAGCAGAGGCTAAGGGACTAAATATCGCATACATCAGAAGGAAGAGTAAGAACGAAGCTGCAGCAGAGGAGATTGCTTGGGAGAAGAATGCCCTTCCGGCACCTGTTAAAGACATCCTCTGTGCCCGACTAGATCTGCTTCCTGAATGGGAGCAGATCAGAGGAGAATGGTTGTGTGACGTGTACATCCTGGAGATGATTCCGATTCATCAAAACCAAACAGAAAATGATGATGAATTTCAGAAATGGTTAGAAACGAAGTATCCAGATTTCTACCAGACAGTGATGAAGGAAGGAAAGATCATGTCACTAATACCTGAAGCTCCATCCTTTGAACTACTCCATCCACCTTTGCGTCCAGACAAAAAGCTAGATGCTGTCAAATTCAAGAATGCCTACTATGGATTTGCTGAAAAAGGAGGGATCCATAGAAAAGAAGATTTGGACAAGCTGATGCAAAGGATGTACAAGGTGTTTGGCATCCCCAAAGAACTACAAATGTTCAAGTACACATGAAGAAGACAACTTGGAATCAGATGATAGGTACGCTTTTCATATATTCTGTAACGCACACACCTATCTGAATGAAATATTCCATCTCTCTGATTCTAAGACAACATCTCATTGTCTTCTAAAGTATGTACTGTTTTACATTATCTGCATTTCTATTCGTGGTATCTGTTTTTCTGATTAAGTGTTTCGGTTCCATCAAAAAGGGGGAAATTGTTGGGAAATCTGTATTTTAGTTTTGATGGAAGTTCCAAAACAGGTTGTAATAGGACCAGTCAGACCTGTTAGTTGACTGATGACTTAGAATCAGATTAAGATGACCAGCTGAAATGTATAGATAGCTGATGTAAAAGATAGGTCACATATTGAGGGGGAACTCAATATGTATAGGTCAGGTCCAAGTATCAGATGACCCAGATAGGGTCAGATAATCAGAGGCTAAGAACAAATCAGAAGAAAAGAAGTCAGAAGATCAGGTGAAGATAGAAGACACTGAAGACTCAGAAGAACCTGAAGACTCAGATAAACCTGAAGACTCAGATGAAACTGAAGACTCAGATGAACCTGAAGACTCAGAAGAACCTGAAGACTCAGATGAACCTGAAGACTCAGATAAACCTGAAGACTCAGTAACAAACCTGAAGACTCAGTATGACTGAAGACACTGAGGCTCAGAGTCACCTGAAGATCAAAAGACTACCAGAAGACCTGAAGACCTACATCAGTCGAGTCTGCATATTGTGCTAAGACAATCTGCATCAGAAGACTCTACAAGGTAGATTGATCAGTTATCTGATCAAGTCAGCTCTCACCTGGCGTCAACCAAAATGGTACACCAGACATGACGAATATTCTACAAAAGGAATATCAATCGTCTAACGGAAAAATTACTAAAGTGCCACCTAGCGAAGCCAAAGAGAAAGCGACACGTGCACAAAAAGAGCTGACAATGCGGGATTCGACGCTATGGACATAAACAACGCTAATCATGCCTACGGCCACGCCGATATTCGGAGCACGTCACAATCATATCCTACAACCTACCTAATATTGCCCGAAATTCAAATTGATCTCCAACGGCTCTTTGATTTCGAGGTCTATAAAATGGGATTGCTTGTCAAGTGAAGAAAAGAGAGCACCAACGACCAACACATGAACAATTGAGCAAAGCGGAACAACAACATTAACGCAAATTATCAAGAAGCAAAAAGCCTTCAGAATTTCCGCTCGAAGAACACCGTTTTTGAAGATTATTCTTAAGTGTTCTTCCCATTGGTCTTAGAAAGAAATCCTATCCACTAGCATTTGGCTACCTAAACACTAGGATAGATTTCCAGTTGGAACCTCAACATTCTTTACCCAAACTCAAGTTAGGTTAAGTTTGTCACCGCAAGATTTCAGACTAGGGATTCTAGTTTCTGATTTCTGATATCGGTTGAGTGTGAACTTGAAAAACATCTGTTGAGTGTTGGAATAACACATTAAACTAAGTACAGTCGGTTATGTTGGTTAAGTCGGTTAAGTTGCCCCTGTGTTAAGGGAAGAGTGGACGTAAGACGGGTTTCGTCTGAACCACTATAAAAGTCTTGTGTGCATTTACTTGCTCTTTATTGCTTTACACTATTCACACAACTGAGCTTAAAATTGCATACATATTCTAAGTTAACATCAGTTTGCACCAAGCAACTGATCTGATCAGGTTGACACCTTAGTCAGCCGGTTAAAAACTGACTTGAGAATCTGATTTGATAAAACTGGTTTTTCACACGGGTATTTACAAGCTTTCGACTATCGTTAAACCGACAGATATCAAATCGATTCGCCTTAGTAATCGAGTAAGGTTGAACATCGGTCCCAAAATCGACTCATTAGCACTCGATCAAAAGAAAAACCGCAAATCACACCCGATCCAAGACAAAAAGTTTTTAGAAGTCTATTCACCCCTCCCCTCTAGACTTCTGCCCTCACAAAACCCGTTCGGGACCTACATAGATGAAGAATATCCTTGTTGTCAGATTTCTTAGTTTTCTTGTCAATTACAAACTCATAAGCTTTCAGTTCAGAGAAAACTTGTTGGTATGGCATGGAATCAATATTTTTGGTGTTTTCAATCACCACATCATGTATATCCCATTTCTTAGACAATCCTCTAAGAATTTTCAGTGCCACTTCTCTCTGTGGGTATCTTTTCCCAAGAGCACTCAGATCATTCATGATGCTTAGTAAAACAGTGATTAAGGCTGTGACCAATTTTATGCAAGTTCAGTGGATTGGTTCCAACTGAATATTAGTGAAATATGCTTTCAGTGAAAAACATGCAACAGATAATAATGCAGTACAGAAAGCAAACAACACAACAATTATAGTTGTTCAGAGACTCAAGCTCCTACGTCCACTCTCTCTGATCTTCAGAGAAATTCCTTAACCACTTCCTAAGCTTTCAGGCTAACTCACTGTAGCTTACTCACTTTTCTACCTTGAGTTTTCTGGCTGACTCACTGCAGCTTACTAACTCAAACACATACAAGTGTTCAGACTACCACAAGTAGCTTACTAACTTCTTCTCTAGAGTTTTCTGGCTAACTCACTGTAGCTTACTAACTCTTTACAACTCTAACTCACCAACAAAACACACACAAACTACCTTAACAAAGGGTTTGGGTTTTGGGTTGGTTTCCAACTAGGGTGAGATATCCTTTACAATAAGAACTAATGCAAAGGCTAGAATATCTCTTCTAAGCTTTGGATATATGTTGGTCCCGGTGCAAACGATTCTTACACGTGTATGGGGGGGAATACACGTGTTCAGTGATTTTAAAACTTTTTCTTCACTGAGGTCAGATGGGTCAGGTTGTCCTGATGATTTGGTCCTGAGAAGCACAAATCGCCCTGAGTCAAAGTCTACCTGAGACAGTGATCCTGAGCTGCTTTCAGAAACCTCAGATAATCCCAACTGAGCCTGAGTACTTTCAGAGTTACTGTGTTGCTTGAATAGCTTACTTAGATGTGCGGAATGGTTGGCCCTAAGTTTATACTCGTTTTATGCTTTGCTGAAAACTTCCTTTTTAATGGAATAATGATTAGGCTATGATTCAGTTATATGCAGCTTCAGTGGATTGATTCCAACTGAGTATCAGTGAAAAGATGCTTTCAGTTTAAAGGTATGCAACAGATAATCAATGCAGTACAGAAGGCAAATAACATAGCAAGTTATAGTGGTTCAGAGACTCAAGCTCCTACGTCCACTCTCTCTGACTCTTCAGAGAAATTCACTAATCACTTCCTAAGGTTTTCTGACTACCTCTGTAGTTTACTAACCTTTCTTCTTCCTAAGGTTTTCTGACTACCTCTGTAGTTTACTAACCTTTCTATTTTGAGTTTTCTGACTACCTCTGTAGTTTACTTACTCAAAACACACACAAGCTTTCTGACTATCCAAGATAGTTTACTCACTTCTTCTCTAGAGCTTTCTGACTACCTCAATGTAGTTTACTAACTCTTTACAACTCCAACTCACCAACAATCACACTCAAACTACCTTACAAAGGGTTTGGGGTTTCTTGGTTGGTTTCCAACTAGGATGAGATATCCTTTTGCAATTAAGTACAATGCAAAGGCTAGGATATCTCTACTAAGCTTTGGATATATCTTATCAAATCTAGGCTTAGTGAATGAGCTCTCTTCAATGTAAAGCACTTGGGAAATTCTTGGGTTTTCGAGTGCTTCAACTTGCAATAATAAGTTTGAGCTCTTGAGTTGCTTACAAATTTCCCGTAACCTTCAATGTAGATGGTCACAAGTATTTATAGGCTAACACCAAGGTCACTCTTGAAAAACTATCCGTTGGAAGAGATAGCTTCGTGAGTTTCCTCTTATGGTGTGTGATGAACGACTATATTTAGGGTTTGACACTCCCTACCATGTTTTAGGCAAAGTGCTTTTCATGCAGCCAGTCACCACTTTTTGCAGTCTGGAACATAGTACTACTGACATGCTTTCAGTGACCTATCGCTTTCAATGTCAGTAAAGTACAGTGTTGTCTTCCTCTGATTGGCTGTTGTCTTCAGTTAAGTAGACAAACACAACGGCTCTTTTTGGTCAATATCTCTGAGTGATATAACCTTAACAACACTTAGTTTTAGTTCCTTTTGTCTGCATTTGAATGTCTTGGGCTATATCTATTCTTCTAAGTGATCGCGTTCTTCTCAGTATTGTATCCTTCAGATAGATATTTTCAGTGCCTCGGAACATTTAGGTTTATACTGAGCATTTAGTACATTCTTTTGAGTCTTGATAATTCACATGCCCGGTATCCTTTGTCTTGATCTTGATCTTCTGTGTCTTACGTGTCTTGAGTCTTGATGTCTTACGAGTCTTACGAGTCTTCACGGATATCTTGGTGATATCTTGAGATTTTCATCTTGAGTCTTGATTTCTCAATTTCTCTCGAGTCTTGGTTTCTCAATTTCAAACTGAGTCTTCAGATTCTCAATTTCACCTTTGAGTCTTGATTCTCGATTTCTATTTGATTTTTCGGTTTCTCGGTTTCATCTTTTGAAACTTGAAACTTTAGTTTCATCTTGAAACCGGTTTCTTGAAACTTCTTGAGTCTTGAATCTTGAATCTATCCTGATCTATATCTGCTGACTATACATTGTGCAGATGACATCCTGAACACTCTAAAACTTAATCCTGACTCAACTATCAAGATTATCCTTAACATGTCATACTCAGGGGTTTTGGGATCTAATAAAAATCTTCTTTTATTAAATTCATCTCCCAAAAATTTCCCCCTTTTTGATGATGCCAAAACCATCTTGTTACAAAACACTTAACCTATACTTAGGTTTCGGTTTTTCCTATTACAAGATTGGTATATCTCCCAACAACAATCTCCCAACAATTTCTTCAACAATGAATCTCTCAACAATTTCATCACCAAACAACATTCAGGCATATCAAAAGTAAAGACATGTAAAGTAAGATAATGAGGTATTATCTTTGAGCAAAAATGATAAAGTTTCATTGATGAATGGTAGACAGTTACAACTTAAAATGAACTTATCAGAAAAAAATAAAAGACAAAAAAATAAGAAAATTACAAGAGTCTTATGAGTCTTGATCTTCAGTCTTCTTTGCTCTTCTGCTCTGGTTCTTCAGTTCTCTTCTTCCACCTCATCAGCAGGCACTTCAAGGTTAAACATTCCACAATATCTTTTCTTCAGTGCATCTCTCTCCTTGATGATATCAGGATTGTTCCCTGTCAGGCCCAACTGAATAGCGTACTGAGCAATCTCCTAAGAAATGGTTGTTTCATTCACCAAGCCATTCTCCAGCCTAGGAGGAGGGTACGAGTATGGACCAGGGGCTGTTATCTGAATCTTTCCTTCATCCGCAAGGTTAATCCAGCTTTGAAGATACTTCGGATAAAAGGTCAGTAGATAGTCGATGAAAGCCTCATTGGGATCTGAGCTCTCCCTCTCCATTCTCTTAGCACATCATAGTAGAACCAAAATGTTCTCTTGATTTCTTCCCACGCATCGTTGAACTGGATTGGCATCCACTTGTCAACAAGCGGCCATTTCTGTGCTTTAGTATTCCCTCTCCTCTTGCTTGCGAACTTCTTGAAACCACTCCTTCGCCTCTGCTCTTCTTCCATCTTCTTTCTAATCACGGGTACTCCAGAAACCGAAGCAGTAGTTTTCTTGGCTTGCTCAACTTGGAGTGATCTCAGAGCACTTCTTGTATTGAAGACTTTCTTTTGAGGCTCTTCCTCAGACTCTTCAATATCCAGTATCAGCTTCCTCTGAGTTGGCTTAGAAGCCTTTGCTCTCTTTCCTTCAGGCTCAACAAAAGCCACAACTTTCCTTTTAATGGGCAATTCAGCTCCAGCTTGGCTTGTCCCAACTCTTCTTCTATCACTCAGCTTCTCTGTAGCTACTTCTTGCATGGTTTCTTCAGAAACCCGAGTGTAGATGGGCTTCTCCACCATCTTGAATTTCAGCTTCTCAGTGGCTTCGACTTCTTGCAAGGCTTCAACAATCTTTTTCTTCTCTGCTTCTTTGTTAGCCTTTCTTTCCAAAGTATGTTCCAATAACTTTCTCAGTTCAGCTCCGGGTTTTTCCCCCTTCTTGGAACCATACTTTGGCAGAAGTCTGGATAGTGCAGTGTCCATATGATACTGCTCCTTGCTGACACTACGCACTTCCCCTGCCAACTGATCTTGCTCTTCTTTGAGCCTTCTTAGGTGGTTCTTTGCCACGGAGAACTCTTCAGACATCTGGGCAAATTGGCTGGAGAGAGCTTCTTTGAACATGTCTGTCATCTTGGCCATGAGCATTGAGCTCATCTCCTCAACAGCATTCTTAACTAGCATCTCATTCTTCTCCACCAATTTGGCTTCAAGATATTCAGTCCTTTCCTGATGCTTCAGCTCTGCACTTATCTCAGCTTTGACCCCATCCATCTTTTCTTCCATCTTTCCTTCCATGGAGGTCAGCTTCTCAGTCAGAGTGTTCTGAAGTTGCAACAGGTCTGAAGAAGAACTCAGACTTTCCATCTTCTGATCTTGGTTGGCCAATACCTCCTCAATCTGAGCAACTTTGTTCATGATTGGCTCAACCTTCTCCAGTTTTTCCATAATTGGGGTGAGATCAATCTCAGGAGCATATGTGATCTGCTGTTTTTCCTGAGCCGGTTGATCAGCCTGAGTTTCAGTCTGAACCAGAGTCTCAGTCTCAGTCTGAGCTTCAGTCTCAGTCTGAGTCTGGGTTTCCACCTGAGCTTGGGTGTCCACCTGAGCTTGGGTATCTACCTGAGCTTGGGTGTCTACCTGAGCCTCAGTCTGCATATCAGACATTACAGAATTAAAGATAGATACTTCAGTAGCCCTGGCATAAGTTTTAATAGTGCCAAAAATTACCTGAAGGCTAACTTCAGTCTGGGGATGTTTGACAGCAGGCTTTTCAGCATCAGTACCCTCTTTCTCCATTTGAGATTGACTCTCATCATCCCTTTGTTGGTCCCCATCATGAGATTTGTCTTTGGAGCTCGGGGCACCAACCTCAGCATCCTTCCTCTCAGCAATTTTCTTCTTAACCAGCTCATCAAAGTCAGAAGTTTTCATCCTGAGCTTGGTGTTCCTGAATCCTGAGAATTCAGTAAGAACAGTTGTTTCCTCATTCCACCAGTCTTCACCTCTGTATGAAGCGATATTGAGCATTTCAAGCAATGTCTGGTTGAGAATGTAGAATGTTGACCTCAATCTGAAGAAGATGTCTTGGAGGTCAGGGAATGTGCTAAGCTCAGGGTACCGGTCTAGAATGAACCATTCCCCCTTGCTTCGCCACTCAGTCTCTTTAGCTTCACCCTTCTTGAGCTTCGGGATCTCAGGTTCATTAGGAAAATCTGCTGAAGGATCTAGGAATGGATCACTCGGGAGTTCATCGAGGTTTAACATCTCCTGAGGCTCAGCAATATCTGAGGATTGGGCAGGCAGCTCCTCAGTCTGAATCTGAATTGGTTCTGAGGTCTGAGCTGGCACTTCCTCAACAGGAATCTGAGCTTGCTCTGAGGTCTGAGCAAGTACTTCCTCAGCAGGAATCTTAGCTGTCTCTGAGGTCTGAGGTCCTTGGAAGATTTCTTGAGAGAACTTGTCAGTGCTTAGTGACGTCTCAAGAACCTCAGAGAAGACTTGCTCCTCAATTTGCTCCTGTGTCATGGATATAACCTGAGCCAACACTTGCAAAGGCAATTTTTGAGCTTTTTGGCCCTCAGGTTGTATCTCCTCAGACTCACTCTCCTCCTCATCAGTGACAATCACCATTCTTCTGCGCTTTGGAGCAAGGGTCTTCTTCTTCAATGTTTCACCCTTCTCCCTCTTAACCTCCATCAAAGCCTTCCCCCTGGCTTTATGGGCTTCTTCAGCAGCAGCAGGTGATTCCACTTTCTTATCTTTCTTCCCTTTTAAAGTCTTCTTTGCAGCAGTAGGCTTGAACATCACCTTAGACTTAGGGAACGGAGTGGAGTCGGCAAAGATATCATCCTCTTCTCGACACATCTCCAAAATAAAAGCTATTTTGGTTGCATGGAGTATCTTGCCTTTTATTGAGATTGATCCATCCTCCTTCTTGATTAGCTTGGCCTGGTCACTCACCACTTTAATCAGATATTTCAACCAGTTGAAATCCTTGGTGGGTGAGTCTTCAATTGCTGCCATCAATCGGATTTTGGGAGTGCTTATCTGCTCCAAGCTCCCCGATCAACTCATAATACACTTACTGACAATATCCATCAAAACTCTGTACTTCGGCTTCAAATGCCGTTTATTCAGAGTTGCCTCAAACTTAATAGGATGCTCTGTTATCCTATCAAGGTATTCCTGCTCCCGACCCAACATATACGTTTTGGGATCCTCTCCTCTATCACACAACTTAAAAACATCATTTAGATTTCTGGGGACTATATACAACTCCCGCACAAAATCTACATACTTCGAGGTATGCTCTAGATGGGAAACAGAAATTTTGGACTCAATACGATCTTCCTCATCGATTTCCAGATTCGAAATAAACTCTATTACCTCTTTAGAGTATTCGGCCTCCGGTTGGCTTGCGATGAGATTTGTCAGTTTTTCTAATCGGATCATGTGAAGTGCCTCTTCTTCATGGGTCGCGTTGGATGTGCTTTCTAGTGAAACCACATATTCATACCATGGCTTGTTAGATTCAGCCAGTTTGTCTAATATTGTGTAAGTCATTTTGAAGATTTTGAAGGTTTAGGGTTTTGAAAATGACAAGGGTTTCTGGGCAAAAGGGATTTTTATTTGTAGAGTGTTTTGGGAATGAGGGTTTGTGAAAATAGGGCTTGAATGGCTTTCAAAAGAATATATAGATCAATTCGTGGGAAGTCGTATCGATTGATGAAAAATCAACGGTTGAGATTGATCACAGATTAATCGGGTATACGAAAGGACGATCTCACAAAAAATACGCCGCCATTTTAACCTTATTGGTGATTAATTAAATCAGAGCAATTAATGACTGTTGACCTTCTTCGGCATTTCAAAGATCCCACCCAAAACATTCTCTTCAGGTGTTTTAGTATTTATTGCAAATGATTACTGAGATTCACTTAAGCAATAAATGAGTTGCATGAGTCTTTACTTCTTCAGATTAATTTTCCTATCAGTCTTACTGAGTATTGACCTTGATAAAATGTCAGTATAATACTGAGTACTGAACGGGTTCAGTATGATACTGAGTACTGAGCCAGATCAGTATAATACTGAGCACTGATCTTCAGCATACCTGAGTTTTTCAAGACTCGGATTTCAGTACTTCTAATTTTATCCTGAGTTTCTCAGTAGAATCCTGAGAAAACTTCATGCATCTGAAAACATTTCAATTTTTCAGATTTACTTTATACACCTGGATCCAACATCCCTAATTCAACTGATAGTTCCTGAAATCTTGATTCAGTCAAAGGTTTAATCAAGATATCAGCTCTCTGCTTATCAGTATGAATCTTCTCCATCCTGATGTCCTTCTTCTCTACATGATCTCTGATGAAGTGATGTCTGATATCCACATGCTTGCATCTGGTGTGCAATACCGAATTTTGTGAAATAGCAATAGCACTATTATTATCACAAAATATTGGTACTTCATTGGCTACAACCTTATAATCCCTTAATTGTTGTCTGAGCCAAAGAATCTATGCACAACAACTTCCTGCAGCCATGTATTCAACTTCAGTAGTACTGGTTGCTATTGAGGTCTGTTTCTTTGAAAACCAGGATATCAGCTTACTTCCAAGAAATTGACAAGTTTCTGTAGTGGACTTCCTGTCAATTCTACAGCCTCCATAATCAGCATCTGAATAACCAGTTAATTCAAGGTTATCATCAGCTGGATACCATAATCCTCTATTCACTGTGCCCTTAAGATACTTAAGTATCTTTTTGGCAGCCTACATGTGACTAGCCTTAGGATTAGCTTGGTATCTTGCACATATCCCAACAACAAATGTTATATCATGCCTACTTGCTGTGAGATAGAGCAATGATCCAATGATCCCTCTATAATCTGTGTGACTTATTGATTTGCCTTCAGGATCAGGATCCATCTTGTAGTAAGTATTCATGGGAATTCTAACTGCATTGCAATTTTGTACACCATACTTGGCAATCAGATCTCTGGTGTACTTTGCTTGGTTGATGAAGATTCCTTCCTTTGATTGTTTCACTTGAAGTCCTAGAAATAAATTCATCTCCCCCATCATAGACATCTCAAACTTACCTTTCATCAGTGTAGAAAACTTTTCACACAACTGATGATTTGGAGATCCAAAAATGATGTCATCTACATATATCTGAACTAGTAAGATATCTTCCCCATCTTCTATCCTGAACAAAGTTCTATCAACAGTTCCTTTGATAAAACCATGGTCAGTAAGAAACTGAGAAAGGGTATCATACCATGCTCTGGGTGCTTGCTTAAGACCATACAAGGCTTTTCTGATCCTGTAAACTTGGTCATTCTGTCTGAAACCAGGAGGTTGTTCCACATAAACCTCTTCTTTAAGCACACCGTTCAGAAATGCACTTTTCACATCCATCTGATAGACTGTGAACTTCATGTGGGCAGCATATGCAAGAAACAATCTGATGGCTTCTAGTCTTGCAACAGGTGCAAAAGTTTCATCATAATCCAAGCCTTCTTCTTGGGAATAACCTTGTGCAACTAGCCTTGCCTTGTTTCTTACAATATTGTTGTTCTCATCCCTTTTATTCTTGAATACCCACTTGGTTCCAATAACATTGTGCCTTTCAGGCCTATCCACTAGCTCCCATACTTCATTTCTTGAGAATTGATTTAGCTCTTCTTGCATAGCAGTAATCCAATAAGAATCTTGTAGAGCTTCTTCAATCTCAGTAGGCTCTTTCTCTGATAGGAAGCAGCAAAATAGGGCACTTTCACCATGGAACCTTCTTGTTTTAACACCATCAGTTAGATCATCCACAATCTGACTTGTAGGATGACTATCTAACCAACTTCTTCTGGATGTTCCCCCTTCAATAGTATCCTCAACATTTGAAATATTAGGTTCAATTAGTTCATTAAATTCAGGGAACAATAGAAAAGGAGAAAGGGAATCATCTTCCTCAGGGGAAATTCCATTCAGAACATTGTCAAAGACATTTGTTCCCCTTTGGTTGATAGATTCAGAAATTGCCTCAAGCTGTGACCACATCTTCATTGGCATCACATACATGAGTCTGAACTGGTGTCTGTTCAGATTGGTCATCTTTTGTGTGTTGGCTTTCCTGAGTCTCACCATCCTGAGTTCCATCCTGAACTTCTTTGTCTGAGTCCGAGTCACTCCATTCATAGAAGGTGACTGACTTCTTCTTTTTCGTGTTCGAGAGGATGTTTTGTCATTCTTTTTTCGGGCTTAGTCCGGTGATTCTCTTGGTCGGTTCTTTTCAAGATCATGTTCTGTTTCTTCGAACACAAGTAGATTCATCAAAAACAACATGAGGTGTTTCTTCCACAATAAGAGTCCTACTGAGCTTGTAAACTCTGAAGGTTTTTATCGATTTCGAATATCCTAAGAATATTCCTTCATCGACTTTGTTATCAAAATGTTTTTAACGGATCTTTATCATTATTGTGTATGAAACACTTGTAACCAAACACACACGAAAAAGAAAGAAACAAGAGGCTTCCTTTCATTCCAAAGCTCGTATGGTGTTTTGCCTTGACTTTTTGGTCAAGCATGGATCTGTTTTGAGAATAGCATGCAAAGTGTTGCGACTCAAATTTCAAAATCTTTTAGGAATCTAAAACCACTATATCATTGTCCTTAAACTTCTTTTAGAGTCCCGATCCTTCTCTCAACAACACCATTTTGTTGTGGGGTCCCTTGCGGTGATGTTTCATGAGTAATTCCATTTCTTTGCACAATAATCGATATAATATGGTTTATAAATTCGGTTCCTTTTATCGATCCGATCTTGACCACACTCGAGGTTCTTTTCAATCTTGAGCCTTTTCAATGAGTTCAGCAGTTTTATTCGAGTCTCTTTCTTTACTAAGTAAGAATATGACCCTAAGTATATCTTGAGTAGTCATCAACTACTACGAAAGTGTATATTTCACGCCATTTGTGCTCCTTTGGTGTTCTTGGACCAAAAAGATCCATATGCAACAATTTGAGTATTCTTTCAAGAGAAACATCTACTTTACTTTTTAAATGATGCTCTAATTTGTTTTTCTTTTTTGCGCATCACAAACATGTTCCTTCTTGAACACTTCATTTGGCAACCTCTCACAAGTGCTAATCTTGCAAGTTTATTCGGGGTTTTGAAATTCGTGTGATTCATCCTTTTTGTGCCATAACCAACGGGTATCTGTGGAACTTTTTGCAACCAAACATGTATCTTTAGGAGTTGAACTCAATCAAGAAGATACACATTTCCTTTTCTAGTACCGGTCCAAGAGTATTTTTTACGTGAGGTATCATCTTTCACATAACATAAGTTCTTAGAGAACTCAACATTAAAACCCCTTATCACGAAATTGGCTTATTGAAAGCAAATTATGCTTCAATCCAGATACATATGAAACACCATGGATATGAACTGAATTGATTTCCAAAGTTCCATATCCTTCAGTCTGTCCCTTGGAGTTATCTCCAAATGTGATCTGAGGGCATCCACTGTCAAGATACCATATAGCAGGGGCCATTTCATCTCCACTCATCGGTCTTTATGTGATCTTCAATCATTTCGGTGCCTTTTTTTTCTCCTAAAAAACAAATCGGTTCTTAGGTACCCAATTGGTGTAGGGTCCTACCAGTTATTTGTACCTTTTGAATTCAAATCGCTCGACAACTCTAATCACTTTAGAGTGGCCGATCATCTTCCATAAACATCTACATACACATTTACCATTGTGGGTGCCTTAGCAGTGTCCTGTGTATGAGTGCTAGCCTTGGCATGAACATGAGCCTTAAAAATTTTCTTGGGTACAGGCTTTTTGTTCCATTGCTTTGGCTTCTGTGCAGCTGGTCTGAATCTTTGTTGACTTGGGTTCAGGTAACCTTTACCCTTAGGCAAGTGGGGCTTAGGTTGCTGTCTTTGAAATAGGGTCTTTCAAGATTCTCGAGGACTTGGTCTTTTCGATTGAGAATGTCTCTGCTTTGAGTGTTTTCTCTTCTCGAAAATTCCTCTCTTTGGTTCAATCTTGATCCCTTTCGGGTTTGCATTCTTCTTACCGAGGCTTCAAAGTACTTGCTTGAAATTTTCCTACTGAGTGGTCAGGTTTTCTAGCCTTCACCTGAGGTTTGGGCTTTCTTACCTGAACATTCAATTTTTCTGGAACCATAGGTCCTTTTCCCTTGTCTAAAACCTTGGGCATTTCTTCAGTTTGAAGTGTAGGTGCCACTGGTTTTACAAAGATTGTCTTCTTGCTACTTGATGCAAAGATTAGGATGACCTTGTGAGGTTCCCCTGGAATGTATCCCAATCCAAATTTTATAGTGGCGGGTCTCGATAACTCTGAATTTCATCTATTACTTTAGATGCAGTATTCAATAGAGCTAGCTTCTTCTGCGCACTATCCTCACATTTTTGTAGAGTTTTATGCTTCTCAGAGAGGTCATTGAACTTAGTTCTGATCAACTGAATCTCCTCAATTGGATTCTCTAGTTTTCCATTTAGGGTCTCTATCAACTTCTTTTTCTCGAGAGTTGTACTTTTCGTAACATCCGGTTCATCAAGAGTTCCCATTAATTGAGAAGTGATCTCAAAGATTACTAGAGTCTTTCCACTTAAGATTTTCAAAGAATCGGTTCTTTGTTTCGCTCTTGAGTTTCATTCAAAGATTCTTGTAAAACAACATAGTCCTTCATCAGACTCTCAAAAGAATCCATCAGGTCAAATTGACTGTTTACAGTGGAACTTGATAACTCTTGTGCTAGTGTAGGAGCAACAACAGAGAAAGAAGAATTTACCTCCTCCACAGCCATTAGACAGATGTCATCACTGTCACTATCTGAGAACATTTCATCTGAAGAGCTGGAACCTTCTTCAGAGTGTTTCTCTTCATCTACAACCATGGCTTTCTTTCTGGAGAACTTCTTGTCTCTCTTTGCTTGCCTTTCTCTTCTCTCCTTCGCACTTAGGTCTGGACAGTCACACTGGAAGTGACCTTTCTTTTGGCAGTTATAGCATCTGTTGGCATCATCATCCTGATCACTTTCTTCTTTAGACTTGGAGTCCTTCTTTTTGGATGAAGATCCTTCAGCTTTCAGGTCTTTTCTCTTCTCAGTGGATCTGTCCTCAGCCTTTGAATCTCTCTGGTACCTGTGATTCCTGTAATAGTTTTTATATTTTCCATATCTACTATTAAGCCTTTCAAACCTCCTTGCCATCAGTGCTAGCTTATCCTCAAGCTCATCCTGATTTTTGGCAAGTGAGTTCTCAGACTCTCTAGTTTTACAGGATTTTTCCTTGGCTTTGAAAGCCACATTTTTACTAGATGAAGAATCATCTTTGCTGTCAGCTTTCTTTGATTTCTTATCAATAACAAACTCATAAGCTTTCAGCTCAGAGAAGACTTGTTGGTATGACATTGAATCAATGTTCTTGGTGTTTTTAATCACCACTGCATGAATATCCCATTTTTTAGATAGACCTCTAAGAATTTTCAATGCAACTTCTCTTTGTGGATATCTCTTTCCAAGTGCATTCAGATCATTCATTATGCTAGTGAATCTGACTTCCAATTTGTCAATAGATTCACCATCTTCCATTTCAAAACTGTCAAACTTTCCAATGGCAACTGAAAGTTTGTTTTCCTTGATATGATCTGTGCCTTGGCACATTACAGCTAGTGTATCCCATATTTCTTTGGCAGTATTACAATGAGAAATCATTCCCATCACACCATCATCAATAGTGCTATATAGTGTGTCTTTGGCAATATAGTCTAGATTGACTAACTTCCTCTCCTCAGGAGTAAGTTGATCATCAGACTTAGGAAATTCAGTCCTGGGATCATTTCTCTCATTTTCTGTAACTCTGGGATTCACCATAGTGAATTGGAATGGTCCTTCAGAGACCACTCTCCACATATGTTCATGTTTAGAATACAGGTGAGCCTGCATTCTCAGTCTCCACAAATCATAGTTCTCTACTGAGAACATGGGAAGTTTCTTAGAAGACATTATGTCTGAGTCTTTTAAGATTTCAGCAAATAAGATCTGTTCAGATAGACCACAAGAATCTTTAGCAAATAAGACTATGGTCAACAAAGCAGGTGGTCAAGTTGAACCACTTCTCTGATACCAGTTGTTGGTCCCGGTGCAAATGAGTCTTACACGTGTATGGGGGGGAATACACGTGTTCAGTGATTTTAAAACTTTTTCTTCACTGAGGTCAGATGGGTCAGGTTGTCCTGATGATTTGGTCCTGAGAAGCACAAATCGCCCTGAGTCAAAGTCTACCTGAGACAGTGATCCTGAGCTGCTTTCAGAAACCTCAGATAATCCCAACTGAGCTTGAGTACTTTCAGAGTTACTGAGTTGCTTGAATAGCTTACTCAGATGTGCGGAATGGTTGGCCCTAAGTTTATACTCGTTTTATGCTTTGCTGAAAACTTCCTTTTTTAATGGAATAGTGATTAGGCTGTGATTCAGTTATATGCAGCTTCAATGGATTGATTCCAACTGAGTATCAGTGAAAAGATGCTTTCAGTTTAAAGGTATGCAACAGATAATCAATGCAGTACAGAAAGCAAATAACACAGCAAGTTATAGTGGTTCAGAGACTCAAGCTCCTACGTCCACTCTCTCTGACTCTTCAGAGAAATTCACTAATCACTTCCTAAGGTTTTCTGACTACCTCTGTAGTTTACTAACTTTTCTTCTTCCTAAGGTTTTCTGACTACCTCTGTAGTTTACTAACCTTTCTATTTTTAGCTTTCTGACTACCTCTGTAGTTTACTTACTCAAAACACACACAAGCTTTCTGACTATCCAAGATAGTTTACTCGCTTCTTCTCTAGAGCTTTCTGAATACCTCAATGTCGTTTACTAAATCTTTACAACTCCAACTCACCAACAATCACACTCAAACTACCTTACAAAGGGTTTGGGGTTTCTTGGTTGGTTTCCAACTAGGATGAGATATCCTTTACAATTAAGTACAATGCAAAGGCTAGGATATCTCTACTAAGCTTTGGATATATCTTATCAAATCTAGGCTTAGTGAATGAGCTCTCTTCAATGTAAAGCACTTGGGAATTTTTTGGGTTTTCGAGTGCTTCAACTTGCAATAATAAGTTTGATCTCTTGAGTTGCTTACAAATTTCCCGTAACATTCAATGTAGATGGTCACAAGTATTTATAGGCATACACCAAGCTCACTCTTGAAAAACTATCCATTGGAAGAGATAGCTTCATGAGTTTCCTCTTATGGTGTGTGATGAACGGCTATATTTAGGGTTTGACACTCCCTAGCATGTTTTAGGCAATATGCTTTTCATGCAGCCAGTCACCACTTTTTGCAATATGGAACATAGTACTACTGACATGCTTTCAGTGACCCGTCGCTTTCAGTGTCAGTAAAGTACAGTGTTGTCCTCCTCTGATTGGTTGTTGTCTTCAGTTAAGTGGACAAACACAACGGCTCTTTTTGGTCAATATCTCTGAGTGATATAACCTTAACAACACTTAGTTTTAGTTCCTTTTGTCTGCATTTGAATGTCTTGGGCAATATCTATTCTTCAGTAATTAATGTGCCTTCAGTATCCTTTGTCTTGATCTTAAATGTACGTGTCTTATGAGTCTTGATCTTACGAGTCTTGATGTCTTACGAGTCTTCAGAGTTGTCTAAGTCTTCACAGATATACTGACTAATATACTGAGTCTTCATCTTGAGTCTTGGTTTCTCGATTTCTCCATTTTGAGTCTTGATTTTCTCGATTTCTGCTTGAGTCTTGATTCTCGATTTCAATCGAGTCTTGATTCTCGATTTCACATCGATTTTTTGTTTTTCGATTTCATCTTGAAACTTGGTTTCTTGAAACTTTCGAGTCTTCAGAATCTTTGGAATCTATCCTGATCTATATCTGCTGACTATACATTGTGAAGATAACATCATGAACACTCTAAAACTGAATCCTGACTCAACTATCAAGATTATCCTGAACATGTCATACTCAGGGGTTTTGGGATCTAATCAAAATCTTCTTTTATTAAATTCATCTCCCAACAATATATCTATCACTCTAGGCTTAGAATATTGAGCTCTCTCCAATGTGAAACACTTGGGAAATTCTAGGGTTTTCGAGTGCTTCAATTTGCAATAATACGAATGAGCTCTTGAGTTGCTTTGAAATTTCCCGTGACCTCTCAATGTAAAGGGTCACTGGTATTTATAGGCAACTTCACCAAGGTCACTCTTTGAAAACTATCCGTTGGAAGAGATAGCTTTATGAGTTTCCTCTTCTGGTGTTTGATGAACGACTATTTTTAGGGTTTGAACACTCCCTTGCATGTTTTAGGAAATATGCAGTCATGTAGCCAATCACCAATTTTTGCAATCTGGAACTTAGTACTACTGACATAATTGAGTGGTCCTGCGCTTTTCGAAGGTCGATTGAAGTATGATGTTGTCTTCCTCCGATTGGTTCTTGTCTTGATGAATGTAGACAAACAAAACGGCTCTTTTGGTCAATCTCTCTGAATGAGATAACTCAAACAACACTTAGACTTAGTTCCTTTTTTATGCACTAGAATGTTTTTGGGCAATATCTACTTTTCTAAATATATGCGTTTTTCTCGTTTTGTAGTCTCTGAGATAGATATTATTGGTGCCTCTCGAACATTCAGGTTATCTTTGAGTATTCAATATCTTCTTGAAGTCTTGATAACTCACCGAGTCTTCGGATGTCTTCAAAGAACTTCATCGAGTCTTGATGTCTTGATTATTTATCGAGTCTTGATGTGTCAAAGAACTTATCGAGTCTTGATGTCTTGAGAACTTCATCGAGTCTTGATGTCTTGAGAACTTCATTGAGTCTTGATGTCTTGATTACTTCGAGTCTTGATGTCTTCAAAGAACTTCTTGAGTCTTGATGTCTTCAAAATCTAACCCGATCTATATCTCACGACTATACATGGTGCAGATAACTTTCTGAACAATCTATACTGAAACCTGACTCAGTCTATCAAGATTATCCTGAACATGTCATACTCAGGGTTTTGGGATCTAATCAAAACTTCTTTATTAAGTTCATCTCCCAACACTAGTAATAATTGTTAATTTAAATTTGTGTTTATGAGGTCATCCCGATAGATCCTGGCATATGTTATCCCAACAACTGGTATCAGAGCCCTGGTTCGGGCACTGATCTTTTAAACTGTAATTTAAATTGTTGTTCATTAAAATTGAAATTGGATAGTAGAACTGTTAGATCTGTTTTGCAGGTATCCAATTGTCATGGTATTTTAATGTGCTTATTTACATGCAAATAAATTGTTGGTTTTTAATTCGATTCGTTCGGATTCGTTTTACCTCGTGAGAAAATCCACGAGTAGATTAGGATTTGTTTGATTTGTTCAATGTAATAGACTAGTCTAGATCTAGGTTTATTTATTTTTCATAAATAAATTGTAACCGGATCGTGAACAAAGACGGAGACAGAGAATTAAAGACGAATGCCCAAATGCCCGGACGTACGCGAGCCATGGCGGAGCACGCGGACTAGGCGGAACGCATAGTGACTGCGCGCACCACCCTGGCGATCGCGCACGGGGC
Organism: Stenogyne calaminthoides; assembly: GCA_037126765.1. Taxonomy (NCBI): domain Eukaryota; kingdom Viridiplantae; phylum Streptophyta; class Magnoliopsida; order Lamiales; family Lamiaceae; genus Stenogyne; species Stenogyne calaminthoides. The sequence goes on along the minus strand of JBBCBC010000007.1, from coordinate 24,423,726 downwards.
ATGGCTGACGCGCTAGGCACGCGAGCCTGTTGATAGGAAATTAAGGGGTGCCCGAATCTATTCAAGTTGAATTTAAATACATATTTAAATTAATCAATTAATTACTAACATGAATTAATCCTAATTCAATTCAACATAATAATTAATGAACGAATAAACATCATGCGTACACGTATTTCACGTAAAACCTAAGCATGCGGAATCTAGGAATTACGTAAGTACTAACCTCTCGTAGAGACAACCACTGAGACGTTGGATCAACCCAAAGTGCCTTCTCAAATATGTCCCACGTCCACGAACGTAATCCGATGGGAGGATTATCAACGAACGATTTTAAACTAAAAGAGAAAATAAAATATTTGGCCACCACCTTTGTGGATTTCTAATTTTTCCAACACATGGAATTGCACTTGGGGATGAAAAATTCATCCCCTATTTATAATACTTGAAGGTGGTCGAAATTTAGCCTTAGGAATAAGATGGGAAAATCTTTTTCTTGATCTCCAAGAAATCATGAATATATCCAATATATTCTTTTCTCCATAAATATTCCACAAAATATCCCACCTCCTTATATTATAGATGTTTTCGAAAATCTCACATAAGTAGGGAAGAAATAAGATCTTTTTCCTTTCTTGAACTTATGGGATAAACTTGTATCTCAAGAATACTTATTCCACAAGATCTTTCCAAGAAAATCAAGAAAAAATCTTTTCTCTCTCCCATCTATTATTTTCGAAAATAATTAGGAAAAATGGGCCAAAATATTTTCTTCTCCTTTACATTAATTGGAATTTAGTTTGGGCTATTTGAGGGGCCTTTAGGAGAAATAAGATTGGACCTCCAATGGGCTATGAAGCTTTAATATTTAGCCAAAATATTATTAAAGTCCATTAATATTAATTTACTCCACTATAAAATTAATATTGAACTATCTATCTTAACCCACACTACGCCTTCACAATAATATGGCTCCCAGTCATTATTTCCCGCATTTCAGATTATCTTAGTCCATTAATTAATTAAGTCACTGAACAGACTTTATATTAATTAATATCTTTGTCCTTGGAGTAAAGACAGCTCAACATTATTATCCATACCGGAAATAAATTTTCACTTGCAAGATTTGGTATGATAAAGATTCTGAGCCCACCAAGGGGACAAATCAAGCAAGCCGTACTTGCACGTGATTCTCCATATTAAATCTTAGCAATCGTCATGTAACTAATAATATTGCCCAAGATACAAGGTATCGAATCACATTGATTCTCTTCCTATCATAAGTCAAAGCAATAGTTATTAATTTCACACGATCCTATTTAAGGAACGGAGATTAAGAAATAACGAACCACAGAGGTATAATTCTTGTATATTCAGTACCGAAGAATTTATCCTCCTATAGGTCATTTTCAGCGCATCAAGATGCACTAGTGTAATCCCTTGGTCAAGATAAGCCAATCCGAGCCTTACACTTCAACCTTTCATGATGGGTTGTTCATTTCCATCTGGGTTGTGAATTTGTACTTAGTCACGGGGAACTTTTAATTTGATCTTCTGTGATCTGGTATCACCAAATTAACTACAACGTAACACGTACTGACTTTACCGAACGGGTATGCAATAAATATATATAACATTCATTCATATTTAATGCAGCATGTGATAAATAATTTATTTCAGTAAAATAAATAAGAAATTCAGTTTGGTTATACAAAGTAAAAGCATACTTTTCAGTATAACCCCAACAATCTCCCACTTATACTCAAACTCTGCTTTTAAGTATACTACAACATGTCTCGTGTTCTATGTGACATCTAATGTCACCCTACATGAACCTAATTATATTTCTCCCACTTATACTCAAAGCAGTTTGGCAATGCTCTTGACACGCATTCCTTCCACATGTCTCTCGAATGTACTCTGAGGCAGACCCTTTGTGAATGAATCTGCTAGGTTGTCTTCAGACGCAATCTTTGCCACTTCTATATCTCCTCTCTTAACGATTTCTCGTATAAGATGGTATTTTCTTTCTATGTATTTGCTGGCCTTGTGGGCTCTCGGTTCCCTAGAATTTGCAACTGCTCCAGCGTTATCACAGTAAACCGTGATCATGCTGGGTAAATCCGGAACGACATCCAAGTCCACCAGGAAGTTCTTGAGGCAAACCGCTTCTTTCGCTGCTTCACAAGCAGCTACATATTCGGCTTCCATGGTAGAATCGGCGATGCATTTCTGCTTAACGCTTCTCCACGTCATGGCTCCTCCCCCCATGCAAAACACACTACCCGAGGTTGACTTTCTGGAGTCTATGTCTGATTAGAAATCTGATTCCGTATAACCGATGGGGATTAGACTGTCCGATTGATAAACCAACATTCTGTCCCGTGTGCTCTTCAAATACTTCAGAATGTTCTTAACCGCAGTCCAATGCTCTTTTCCAGGGTTACTTTGATATCTTGCAACCATTCCTACGGCGAAGCAGATATCCGGTCTCGTGCACAGCATCGCGTACATGAGGCTTCCCATAGCCGAAGCATAAGGGATGCCCTTCATGTCATCTATTTCCTTTTGTGTCTTGGGACACATTTCCTTGGATAGATGGATTCCATGTCTGAAAAGTATAAAGCCTTTCTTGGAATCTTGTATGATGAATCGCATCAAAACGGTATCTATGTATGAAGCTTGCGAAAGCCCGATCATCCTTTTCTTGCGATCTCAAGTGATCTTGATCCCTAGGACGTGACCGGCTTCTCCCAAGTCCTTCATATCAAACTATTTTGACAGCCATGACCTTACGTCTGACAACATCTTTACATCGTTCCCGATGAGTAGAATGTCATCTACGTATAGTACCAAGAATACCAAGGCAGTTCAGTCACGCTTTTTATACACACAACTTTCGAAACCATTTTGATCAAAACCGTAGGATTTTATAACTTGATCAAAACACTGATTCCAAGCACGGGATTCCTGCTTCAGCCCATAAATGGACTTCTTTAGCTTGCAAACCAGATGCTCTTGGCCTTTTTCAATGAATCCTTCGGGTTGTTGCATATAGATTTCTTCATCAAGACTTCCGTTGAGGAAAGCTGTCTTGACATCCATTTGCCAGATCTCAAAATCTAGATGCGCAGCAATCGACAAGAGAATTCGGATGGACTTGAGCATGGCTAGGGTGAAAAGGTTTCCTCATAGTCGATCCCTTCTTTCTGAGTGTACCCTTTCGCCATGAGTCTCGCTTTAAAGGTTTCAACCTTCCCATCCGGTCCCATTTTTCTCTTATATACCCACTTGCATCCAATGGGTTTTACCCCATTAAGTGGTTCGACTAGCTCCCACACTTTATTGTGATCCATTAAACCCATCTCGGCTTCCATTGTTGTTTGCCAAGATGTCACATACTTGTCTTGGATCGCCTCGTTGTAGGACCATGGATCTGATTCTTCTCCCGAGATCAAGTTCGAGGACTCTCCGATCCCTAAGAATCTCTCGGGTTACTGGACAACCCTCCCACTACAACGAGGTTCCGATTGTGTAGGCGTGACGCGTGGTATGTCTTCTTGTACAGTTGGCAACGGAGTTGGCCCCTTAAGTTCTTCCAAGGTAATCTCGCTTCTAGGTTTTTTATCATTCATATAGTCTTCTTCCAAAAATCTAAAGTGCGTACTAATTACGACCTTTTGATCTTCGGAACCATAGAACATGCATCCCTTCGTTCCTTCGGGGTATCCTATAAACAAACCTTAATTCCGAACGTGAATCCAATTTCCCGACTTCCCTAACCAACATGTATGCCGGACACCCCCAGATCCTCATGTGTCCTAAGCTAGGCTTTCGCCCCGTCCACAACTCCCTAGGGGTTTTTGGAACCGATTTGGATGACACTAAGTTCAGAATATAAGCCGTTGTTTGCAAGGTGTAACCCCAAAACAATTTTGGTAAATCCGCATAACTCATCATTGATCTTACCATTTCTAAAAGCGTTCTGTTTCTTCGTTCTGCAACCCCGTTTTGTTGAGGTCTACCGGGTGCAGTCAACTGGGATGCAATCCCTTCTTCCGACAAGTAGTTCAAGAATTCATCACTGAGGTATTCGCCTCCACGATCGGATCGTAGAAACTTGATACGCTTTTTCTTATGATTCTCTGTTTGAGCCTTAAATTCTTTGAATTTATCAAAGGTCTCAGATTTATGCTTCATTAGGAAAATGTATCCATAGCGTGAGTAATCATCGATAAATGTAACGAAATACTCGTACCCGCCTATTGCTTTGATTTGCATTGGACCACATACATCGGTGTGGATGATCTCCAACACTTCTTTAGCTCTAAGTCCCTTGGCTCCAAATGCCCTCTTGGTCATTTTACCCTCCAAACATGATTAGCAAGTTGGAAATGATTCAACCAGGAAAGACTCCAATGAACCATCTTGCACCAACCTTTGGATCCTTTATGGATTAATATGACCTAATCTTAGGTGCCAAAGAAGTGTCTCGTTCACATTGGTCGAACATTTCCTTTTGCTCAAAATAGTAGATGAGTTATAGGATGCATTGTGTGTGTGATGTGCACAGTTAATCATGTAGAGATTGTTCGTAATGTTCCATGACAGATAACCACATCGTTATGAAAAACAGTAACATGCTCATTAAAACGAACAGAATATCCATCAACAAATAGTTTTGAAACTGAAATAAGATTTTTACGAAAAACTGAAACATAAAGAACATCTCTTAAAATTAAACTCTTGTCTTCAAAAGATAGGTGCACATCTCCCACTGTTTCAGCTGCCACTCTCGTAGCATAGCCCAGCGTGACGAGGATCTCTCTTCCGCTAAGTTGTCGGGTCTGCTTCAACCCCTGTAAAGTGAAAAAAAAAATGATCAGTGGATCCCGTATCCACTACCCACGAATGGGTAACATACGCCGCTAAACAAGTTTCAACAACTAGTGCGAGAGAATTACCTTTCTTTCCATTCCTCTTGGGTTTGGAACAGGCCCACCTCCAATGTCCTTTTTCACCGCAGTTAAAACATTTTCCTGTTGGTTTCTTTTGGATTCCTAACCTACTTACCGTCTTACCTTTTTATTTCTTATTATGAGCTTCGCTTTGGTTCTGACTAATCATCTTCACTTTGACCTTGCCTTCCACTGACCTAGATCTTGAAAGAAGTTTCTTAGTCACCAAAGCCTCGTCTTCTTGTCCTAAATGTTTCTCTATCGTCTCCAAGACTTCTTGTAGAGTATCCATAGTAAACATGTGATCACTCATCACAAAACTACAGTAAAACTCATTAAAACATCTCGGAAGAGTTAGGAACAAGAATTCGATCTGAGCCCCGTCATCATACTTAGCACTGAGGTAAGCAAGTTTCTCAAATTGGCGCCTGAATTTGAGAACATGATCCCTTGCAGGTGTTCCCTCCGTCATCTTTAGCTTTGCCACGCCATCAACATGAAAACTTTCAGTCATGCGGCTTTCTGTTGAAAACATTTCTTCGAGACTTTGCATGATTTCTGCAGCTGTTTCAACATCTTTATGAATGTGTTTCAAATCATCAGACAATGAAGTCAAGATCATACACTTCATAAATTTGTTGGCCTGCTCCCAGATTTCATAGATGGATCTCTCCGCATTTGATGACTCATCAGTAATTTTTCAGGTTTGGATCCCCCAAGAACCCAATGTTGTGGTTGTGCAGTGAGGACAAATTTCATATTTCTTTTCCAAACTCCATAGTTTTCACCAGTAAGTTGGTTTTCTTTGAGCATATATTTCAATGGATTAAAAGGTTGTGACATGATGATACTGAAGATAAGCATACATCTTGTGTTAATGTCCTGATTAACACAAAGAAAATCACATAATTCGATCACATGATTCATATTGAAATCTCAAAAAAAATATGAACATCCATCAGCCAACATCTCAAAACAGTTTTAAATGAGCCTCTTGGGAGGGTTATCATTTAAATCACATTCAAGCAGGTTACAAACAAGAACAGTTACAAACCTTTAATTTTAAAAAAATTAATAGTTGCTCCCACTTGACCAATATAAAATTGACAGGGACTTTGGCGAAGTATATGCATATCAATTTTATACCTAAGTAATAACCATGATTAAATACAAAATTACTACTTCGTTTTGATCGAGCCTCTTGGGAGGGTCATCGTCGCCACTAATAATAATTCACAATCATCCTTTTGAGAATTTATTCATGTGAAAGCTATCTTTTTGGCCGTCTCTTGGGGAATTTCTCCAAAAGAATTCACAAATAAATAAATCATGGAGGTCAAAATTAATTCGATTCATAATCAAATTAATTATTAAAACATACTTAGTAATTTTGAGTTTGAGATTTTTCGTTGGGCAATTCTCATGCAAACACATTTAAACAAATTAAATAAAGCACAAGAAAATACAACAATAAATCAAGCAAAGCAGAAAAATAAACATATTGGGCACAAATTATCCAATTGTCATGATTTGATTTTTCTTGGCTTGATTTTGAAGAAACACCGTCTTGAATTTCTCCCACTCGTTCGTCTCGAAAAAAAACTCCGTCTCGAAACGCCACACCAAGTAGCTTTCATGGTTAGGATGCACGCCCGCATCCGGCGGACCCATCGCGGCGGCCGTGCCCGTCTAGGCACTGTCCTCGCGACGCCTAGCGGTGCTCGGCAGCGTCGGCGCCTCAGTATCGCCCGACGCGCCTCGGCATCGCATCGCCCACCTCTCCTCGGCGGCCTCGGCGACAGCATCGAGCTGCCGTCGCATACCAGCGCGCCCGTGCATGCGACGACATGCAGCGCCTCACTAGCCTCGCCGCGCCGCCCGACTTTGTGTCGCGCGCCCGTGCACTCACTCTATCTCTGCGCGCATGCGAGTCTTAGCCGACCCTTTGGCACCGCCAGGCGCCATGCCATCGTGTGCTGGCGGCGTCCGTGTTCTTGGCGTGCCTCCTTGGCACGTTTTTTACGCGATGCACGCCGTTTTACTACTTGTTCAGTCCGTTTTAATTTCTCGTCTCCATCTTCGTCTTCGACCAGGTTACAATTTATTTAACGAAAAATAAATACACCTTAAATCTAGACTAGTCTATTACAATGAATAAATCAAATAGCCTAATCTACTCGTGGATTTTCTCACAAGAAAAATAAATTCGAACGAGTCGAATTAAAACCATTCATAACATGAAATAAATAAACACATTGGATACCATGACAATTGGATCTAACAATTCTAACTATCTACTATCCAATTTTCAATAAAATTTAATGGCCAACATAATTTAAATAACAATTTAAATACAGAGCTCGAAACCGAGGCTCTGATACCATTTGTTGGGAAATTAAGGGGTGCCCAGATCTATTTGAGTTGAATTTAAATACATATTTAAATTAATCAATTAATTACTAACATGAATTAATCCTAATTTAATTCAACATAATAATTAATGAATGAATAAACATCATGCGTACACGTATTTCACGTAAAACCTAAGCATGCGGAATCTAGGAATTACGTAAATACTAACCTCTCGTAGAGACAACCGCTGAGACGTTGGATCAACCCAAAGTGTCTTCTCAAATATGTCCCACGTCCACGAACGTAATCCGGAGGGAGGATTATCAACGAACAATTTTAAACTAAAAGAGAAAATAAAATATTTGGCCACCACCTTTGTGGATTTCTAATTTTTCCAACACATGGAATTGCACTTGGGGATGAAAAATTCATCCCCTATTTATAATACTTGAGGTGGTCGAAATTTAGCCCTAGGAATAAGATGGAAAAATCTTTTTCTTGATCTCCAAGAAATCTTGAATATATCCAATATATTCTTTTCTCCATAAATATTCCACAAAATATCCCTCCTACTTATATTATAGATGTTTTCGAAAATCTCACATAAGTAGGGAATAAATAAGATCTTTTTCCTTTCTTGAACTTATGGGATAAACTTGTATCTCAAGAATACTTATTCCACAAGATCTTTCCAAGAAAATCAAGAAAAAATCTTTTCTCTCTCCCATCTATTATTTTCGAAAATAATTAGGAAAAATGGGCCAAAATATTTTCTTCTCCTTTTCATTAATTGGACTTTAGTTTGGACTTTTGAGGGGTCTTTAGGAGAAATAAGATTGAACCTCCAATGGGCTATGAAGCTTTAATATTTAGCAAAAATATTATTCAAGCCCATTAATATTAATTTACTCCACTATAAAATTAATATTGAACTATCCATCTTAACCCACACTACGCCTTCACAATAATATGGCTCCCGGTCATTATTTCCCGCGTTTAAGATTATCTTAGTCCATTAATTAATTAAGTCACTGAACAGACTTTATATTAATTAATATCTTTGTCCTTGGAGTAAAGACAACTCAACATTATTATCCATACCGGAAATCAATTTCCACTTGCAAGATTTGGTATGATAAAGATTCTGAGCCCACCAAGGGGACAAATCAAGCAAGCCGTACTTGCACGCGATTCTCCGTATTAAATCTTAACAATCGTCATGTAACTTGTTGGGAAATATGTAACTTAGTTTTGATGGATGTTCCAAAACAGGTTGTAATAGGACCAGTCAGACCTGTTAGCTGACTGATGACTTATAATCAGATTAAGATGACCAGCTGAAATGTATAGATAGCTGAAGTAAAAGATAGGTCACATAATGAGCGGGAACTCAATATGTATAGGTCAGGTCGATGTATCAGATGACCCAGATAAGGTCAGATGATCAGAAGACTAAGCGCAAATCAGAAGACAAGAAGTCAGAAGATCAGGTGAAGACAAGAAGACACTGAAGACTCAGATGAACCTGAAGACTCAGATGAAGCTAAAGACTCAGATAAACACTGAAGACTCAGATGAACCTGAAGACTCAGATAAGCCTGAAGACTCAGCAACAAACCTGAGGACTCAGTACGACTGAATACACTGAGGCTCAGAGACACCTGAAGATCAAAAGACCTGAAGACCTACATTCAGCAGAGTCTGCATATTGAAGCTAAGACAATGTGCATCTGAAGACTCAATCAAGGTAGACTGATCAGTTACCTGATCAAGTCAGCTCACACCTGGTGACAATCAAAATGATACACCAGACAAGCGAATCTTCTACAAAAGGAATATCAATCGTCTAACGGATAAATTCCTTAAGTACCGCCTCGCGAAGCCAAGAAGAAAGCGACACGTGTACAAAAAGAGCTGACATTGCGGGTTACGATGCTGAGGACAAAAATGGCGCTAATGATGCCTGTGGCCACGCCGATAATCGGAGCACATCACAATCATATCCTACAACCTACCTAATATAGCCCGAAATTCAAATTGCTCTCCAACGGCTCTTTGATTTCGAGGTCTATAAAATGGGATCGATCTTCATTTTGAAGACAAAGGACCAACAGTGATTAACAAGCACCAACGAGTTAAAACAAGCAAGAACAAACACGGAGACACCGCAAAAGAAGCTAAAGCTACAGCAAAATCTCCGTTCAAAGAACACTACATTTGAAGATTATTCTCAGAGTGTTCATCCCATTAGTTCTTAGCAAGAAATCCTATCCACTAACATTTTGGCTACCTAAAGCATCAAGATAGATTTCCAGTTAGAACCCTCAAACATTCTTTACCCAAACGCAAGTTAGGTTAAGTCTGAAGAGTGCGAACTCATTAAACATCTCGGCTATCCTTTTTAAGGATATAAGTCCCGCTGGTTACGTTTGTAGTGTGGGAACTCGATAAACATCTCAGCCATCCTGAAAAGGTTATAAGTCCCGTAGGTTAAGCTTGAGTGGGAACTCGGTAAACATCTCGGCCATCCTGAAAAGGATATAAGTCTCGCAGGTTAAGTTTGTAAGAGTGAGAACTCGGTAAGGCCATCCTGAAAAGGATATAAGTCCCTCAGGTTAAAGTAGGTTAAGGTTCCCCTGTGTTAAGGGAATAGTGGACGTAGGACGGGTTTCGTCTGAACCACTATAAAAAGTCTTGTGTGCATTTACTTGCTTTCTTATTGCTTTACACAAGTCACACAACTGAGTTTTAAAATGCATACATATTCTAAGTTAAGCTCAGTCTGCACCAAGCAACTGATCTGATCAGATTGACACCTTAGTCAACTGGTTGAAAACTGACTTCAGAATCAAATTGATAAAACTGGTTTTTCACACGGGTAAAAACAAGCTTCCGCACCATTTAGTTAAACTGACAGATATCAAACTGATCTACCTTCAGGCACTTAGTAAGATTGAACATCAGTCTAAACTGATACACTAGCACTCTGATCGGGTAATCTGCAGTTCACACCTAATCCACACGAAAAGTTTTAGAAGTCTATTCACCCCTCCCCTCTAGACTTCCACCCTCACAAAACCCGTTCGGGACCTACAAGTGGTATCAGAGCAGTGGTTCTACAGACCACTGGCTTTGAGTATCATCGATTCTTGAGGAAGAATCTTTGTGGTCATTTGAACAGATCTTGAAAACCGTTTTTAAAACTCATTCGTTTTCAAAATCACTCAACATGGATAATACCTCTGGTATGTATCATGATTTGCCTAAGTTTTCAATTGATGAGTATGCAGATTGGACTATATATATGTGCAACCATCTAGGATCGATAAGCGGCAGAATGATGGAAGTCATCAAACGAGGACCCATCATCATATATTACGACAACCCAACAGTTGGAGGAGATCCAGATTTTGCCACTGGAAGTGTTGTGCAAAAAAGCCCAGCCTTGATGGATGCAGAGGAAAGAAAGTTGTATACTCTAGATACAATCGCCAGGCATATAATCATGAAGACAATGGATAAAGTCACCAAAGAGAAGATAAAGTATCTCAAAACTGCAAAAGCAATGTGGGATACTCTTGCTGAGATATGCGAAGGAAATGATCAGATCAAAGATAGCCGCCTACAAGCTGAACTGGTGAAGTTCGAAAAGTTAAAGATGTTGCCCAACGAGACAATCAATGAGCTCGATGGGAGGATCACCATGTCAGTAAATAAGCTACGAGAACTTGGTAGAGAGATGTCAGTCAAAGATATCAACTACAAGATCTTAAGATCTCTCACCAAGAAATGGGACAGGAAAGTCACGGTAATCAAGGATTGCCAAGACATTTCAAAGATGAAGCCGAGTAGCTTGTTCTTAAGCCTTAAAGCTCACGAGTTCGACTTAATCGAAAGAGGACAAGCAGATAAAGACGAAATGCCTGCTGAAGCCTCAACGTCTAAATCAGTTGCATTTAAAGCAACTAGCAGCAGATCCCACTGAACCTGTTGGAAACATATTAAGTCAAGCAGAACACATCGCTCTGCTTACCAGGAAACTTGAAAGAACAAATACTCAGCTTGGTAAGTACCAGAGATTCTGCAGTGACTATCAAAGAAACAGGAGGCCAACAGACAGATCACGAGAAAGAACCAGATTTGATGATCGAAGAGATCACAGAGAAGAAAAGAAAAGAGATGATCTGACAGATGAGAGAAGAGATAACAGATCTGACAGAAGGAGCTCAGATTACTATCAGAAAGGAAAGTCACCTGACAGATCCTATAGACGAAGTGACACACCTGGCAGAGGAAGTTCCGTAGATCGAGGATCATGCTTCAACTGCGAGAAACCAGGTCACTACAGCACCGACTGCCCTGACCTGACTCCTAGAGAAAGAGAAGAAAAACGGAACAAAAGAGAGCAACGCCTCAGAGATAGGAAAGCCCTGGTAGCTGACACATCTGGAATTGATGATTCTTATCTGCATTCTGAGGACTCTGGCTACTCTTCTATAGAAGACTTCTGTCTGATAAGCAGTGTTGTTGACTTCCACGAGCAAGAAGATCAGATATTCTCTTCAGATGATGATGAAGTCTGCCTAATGGCCAAGGAGGACCAATCTGAGGTAACCTCCAAACCTTCTGCTTTTTCAAATTCCACATCTGCTATTATTAGCACACCTGCTGGAGAGATCGACTTGCAGCTCTACTTTGAGCAATTGCTTGATGATCTCTCTGATGCAGTAGACACTTATACAATAGTGGAAGCTGAAAATGACAAGCTAAGGATCATAAATAATCAGCTTGTTAAAGAGAACGCTCTCAGTAAAGCTACTGAACTTAAATCCGCTGAAACTGTTCAGAACGTAATTGAGGAACTTAACATTCTGAAAGTTAAATCTTCTGATAAGGAGAAGCAGATCAAAGATCAGCTAGCAATCAACAAACAGCAAGCTGATAATTTCAAAATCCTTCAAGCTAAATTTGATGAGCTATTCCGACTACATGAGAGTCTAAAAACTACTGAGGATAGTTTGCGCAAGAAAATAGAGGTTTTCACGAAGTCATCTAAAACCGTTCAAGAAATGAACACCTATTTTCGAACGCCGACTAACAAGAAGGGAATTGGGTATGAGAACACTTCTACATCCTCAAAATCCCCGTTTGATTCACTTCAGAAGGGTGTAATCAAAAAATCTATGACAAAGATACACTAAAAGCTAAACTTGTATCTGATAAGGGAAAAAGTCCTGCTGAGCAAGTAAGACAGGTGCCTAATCAGAAAGGGAACAGAAATGAACCCCAACTGATAAAGCATCAGCCGAGGAATCAACAGAAGAACCCAGTTCTTCTGAAGAAACCTCAACCTGATCAGCAGATTAGGTATCAAAAGAGACAACCTGTAAGAAGGAAATCTAATCTGAGACCCAATCAAGGTCAGCTGCCTAATAAGCAAGCTATAGGTAAACTGCAAAGACCACCTATGCCAAAAAGATATGAATTTTTTGATGGTAGCAGTCGTACCTACCCTTATAACTAGAGATCTAGGGCTACTGCACCTGAGCCACACTGGATTAAAAGAAGACAAAATATAAAGAAAAATCCCAAGTCTTCTAAGTCAACCAAGGCTCACACGAATAATCATACTAATCAGAAAGCATACAAAGAGATGTATGATTATGTTGATATGTATGGGAGACAAATCAGACCTTCTAATCTATCAGATTTTCATAGAAGTGCTCTGTTTGTGTGGGTCCCTAAATCCACCACTAATCCCCCAGGACCCAATTCCAAAGGGGTACCTAAAGCCTGATTTGATTGCAGGTTCGCATGGGACTGACCAACAAAGGAGGTGCACAAGCAACTATCTAGTACATCGATAGTGGATGCTCAAGGCACATGACTGGAAGCAAACATCTCCTTAGCTCTTACAAAGAACAAAAAGGCCCACGTGTACTCTTCGGTGATGATAACTTTGGTTTTACCAAAGGATTCGGAACCTTAGAGAATGATGATGTACAAGTAATTGGAGTCTTGTATGTCGAAGGATTGAAGCACAATCTACTATTAGTATCACAATTCTGCGACAACGAATTCAGCGTTGAGTTCTCGAGCAACAATTGTACGATAAGGAATCTAGCCACTCAACAAATCTTCCTAACTGGTTCAAGGAAAGGCACAATCTACACAGCAGATTGGAACAGTTGCCCAAAGAATACATGCTTAATTGTTAAGAGTTCTAAAAGTAGCAGTTGGCTCTGGCACAAAAGAATGAGTCATCTGAACTTCAAGACTCTCAACAAGATCGCTAGGATGTCTTTGGTTGAGGGACTTCCAAATGAGATATTCTCCAAAGATCAGACATGTGCCGCATGTCAGAAGGGAAAACAAGTTAAAGCCTCATTCAAGGGAATACGGACCAAAGACATCAAAGAGAGTATTAGAATCGCTCCATATGGATCTATTCGCACAGATTATACCGGTCGATCTCGATGGGACTTGAAAAATATACTCTTGTAATCATGGATGATTATTCCAAGTTTGCTTGGGTTGTATTCTTATACAAGAAGAACGAGACAACGACTAAGATACTCGAGCTGCTCAAGAAGCTACAAAACGAGAAGGGTGTCAGCATAGTAAAAATCAGATCGAGATAAAGATCTGAGTTCTGAATTCCTTTATTAATGATTTTTTGCTCGAGTTTGGTATACAAAGATGAAACGTCGGTACCGCAAGAACACCACAACAAAATGGAGTAGCAGAACGGAGAAACAGAACTCTCAAGGAAGCTGTTCGCACTATGTTAGCTGAACATGCTACACCAAGCCGTTTCTGGGCACAAGCAATCAACACAGCATGCCATACTCAGAACAGATGTTCTCTGACTAAGACTCACTTCAAAACACCTTATGAACTGTGGAAGGACAGAAAACCTCGTGTTTCATACTTCCATGTTTTTTGGGTGCAAGTGTTTTATTCACAACAATGGGAAAAGTCAGTTGAAGACTTTTGAGGCCAAGTCGATGAAGGTATATTCTTAGGATATTCCTCATCCCAAGATGGCTTTCAGGGTTTACAACAAACGAACCCTAGTTGTGGAAGAAACACCCCATGTAGTCTTTGATGAGACATCTTCTGAACAAGAGAAAGCTGCCTCGTAACAAGCCGCATCGGATCAACCGCCACCGACACGTGAGAAAATGGATCACCTAAGCATCAAGGAGAAAGGTTTGAACACATAAAAGTGTACATCCCGTAACTTGATCTTGTCGATTCAACAGTCTATCGGACCACTAAGGTACGCATAACCGTTAAGTGAAGAAGTTGCATACCGAGATAAAGATCAACTGAACCATCTGGTTCAGGGGGAACTCCTGAAGTTCCTACGAACAGACATCAGCACATGATGAGTCCAACATCAGCTGAGACATGTTCTTATCAAGTGGATCATAACTCCGCACCACTCCCAATCACTAGTAATGAACTATCAGATATGGATGATGTTCTCCAAACAGACGCACATCAAAAGCGAAGGACTCGGATTACGGTCATCCAACCGATCGATTATCGGAGACCCATCTGATAGAGTCAAAATTAGACATCAGATTGGTGAAAGTGCCATGTACTGTTGTTATCTGTCTTTGAAGGAACAAATTACAGTAGAGGAAGCTCTACAAGAAGCAAGCTGGATTCTAGCCATGCAAGAGGAGCTGGAACAGTTTGAGAGGAATCAAGTTTGGAAATTGGTGGACAGACCAACTCATCAAGACGTAATTGGCACGAAGTGGGTATTCAAGAACAAGAGAGATGAGAAAAATGTCATAACCAGGAATAAGGCAAGACTTGTTGCTAAGGGGTATTCACAATCAGAAGTAATTGATTATGATGAGACCTTTTGCGACCGCTCGCTTTAGAAGCCATTCGTTTTTTCGCATATGCCCGCCCAGAGGGTTCACTGTGTATCAGATGGATGTAAAGAGTGCATTCTTAAACGGGGTACTAGCAGAGGAAGTTTATATCGAACAACCTCCAGGCTTTGAAAAAGGCAACCAAGTGTACCGTTTAAGGGATGCTCTTTACGGATTGAAACAAGCTCCTCGAGCTTGGTATGATACACTCTCTCAGTTCTTGACAAACAGCGGGTTCACTAAAGGAATAGTGGACATAACATTATTCAGAATAGAAGATGGAGAAGATATTCTGATGGTTCAGATCTACGTGGACGACATCATCTTCGGATCTCCCAACAAAAAGCTATGTGAGAAGTTCAGCAAGTTGATGCAAGGGAAGTTCGAGATGTCCATGATGGGTCAGATGAATTACTTTCTGGGTTTACAAGTCAAGCAGAGTACAGAAGGGATATTCATCTGCCAGGCGAAGTATACAAGGAATCTACTGGCAAAGTTTGGAGTTCAACATTGCAAGGAAGCCAGAATTCCCATGATGACCGGGTTCAAGATGGATCCAGACGAAGATGGTCAGAAAATGAATCAGAAGGAGTATAGAGCTCTAATTGGATCACTACTATACCTGACTGCCAGCAGACCAGACATTACGTTTGCAGTAGGTGTATGTGCCAGATTTCAAGCAAATCCAATGCAAAGCCACCTGAAAAAGCGATTTTAAGCGGATTCTCAAGTATCTGCAGGGGACTGTAAACCTTGGTTTATTTTACCCATCAGATGACAATCTAGAGCTTAGTGGGTATTCTGATTCAGATTACGGAGGTTGTAGAAGTGACAGGAAGTCAACCTCAGGTTCATCTCAGTTTCTGGGAAATAAGCTGATCTCATGGTTTTCGAAGAAGCAGACATCGATTCGCCATCTACTTGAAGGTAATATATGGTCTGCGTGAAGTCGTTGTTCCCAATCGCCGCTAAGTCAAGTGGTGAGGGATTACAACATCGTAGCTAAGAACATACCTATATTCTGTGATAGTAATAGTGTTATTGCAATCACTCAGAATCCCGTTCTACATACAAGATGCAAGCATGTGAATGTCAGACACCATTTTATCAGAGATCATGTTGAAAAGAAGAATATCAGGATGGAAAAGATCCATCTCGACAAAAAAGTCGATATCTTAACCAAGCCGCTAGCTGAGATCAGATTCAAAGAGTTATGCAACGAGCTAGGGCTTTTGGATCTTGGAGAAAATGCACCAGATATGGTTGAAGGAATGATCTCCAAAACCAGTTGGTTAAAAGACTAACCAGGTTAAGTGGAATTAGTTGAGATTAGGAATCTCAACTGATCAGACGACCAGACGAGGAGCCGATCTGAAGTTCAGATAAGGAGCAGATCAGAAAGTTAGATAAGTAGCCGATCTGAAGTTCAGACAAAGGGCAGATCAGTTCAAGACATATCAGATTAAGGGGGAACTGATCAAATTGGAAGATTACTTTATAAGTCGATTAAATCTACAGTCAACAAGCAAATCAAGATTAAAGCTACAGATCGCATAAGTCAGAAGAAACAACACAGCAATAGAATAACAGAGTTTTTCATTGATAAAGACCCGGAGGTCAGATTTACAAGTTACAAGTGATATCACAAGCTACAAATGCTACAGCTATCTTCAAGTGGTATTACAAGTACAAGAAGACCCGGAGGTCAAATCATAAACCATCAACCCTAAGACAACCCTAGGCAGGGAAGGAGAGAGAGAGATTTTAAGAGCTGATGCTCTCAGACTCTCCGACCCAGGGGGCAGCAGGGAAGCTTCTAGAATCCTGAAAGCCGCTCTTAGAATCTTGGAGTGAGGAGCGAGAGCGAGCCTTAAAGGATCTTTAAGCTAAGAGCCCTTAGACCTAAAATCAATGGACTCTCCAGCTGTTAAATGGGACACAGTGCCACAGGTTTGGTCACAAAGACCATATGGCCATGAGTGTCTCATGCAAATATTGAGTTTGATACACTATTTTGTATATCAAACCCATGTTTTGTTTCAGACTAAGTCTGTTGATGCTAATTCCGTCATCTCGATAGGCGTACAAGGTGCATACGGTTAGGAGAAGTGCCTTCTCATTTGCTTTAGCAGATCTGCCTCCACGGTGGTAAAAAAGCTTAGCATTGATCGTATGTGAAATCTTAGATGACGACGAAAGCAGTGTAAAGAAACACACAGGGTTGATCTGAGAAGCTGAATTCATTGGAAAAGGGGTAAAGGTTCCCACCGGAAGTTTCACCGGAAATAAGGAACTCATCGGAAAAGCATGAAGGATATGCTAAAGAAGATGAAATGGTTTATGATAGTGTTGTTTGCCTAACACCCCAGGTTAATTTATAGAAGGAAATTAGGGGTATAAATGCAAATTTTATCTTCTTAGAAAAATCTTAAGAGAAATTTGCATCAACAACGCGTTAGGTACACGCGGCTAATGGTTGGATGAGTTAACGGTGTGATTAAATCACAGCGTATCTATGCCATTATTACGGTATGTCAAATCGCGCCGATTTGGGAATCGAGGAGACTTTTGGACTCCCCGAAGTAAAAGTGTTGGCGGGAGTTGACTTCAGTAAATGCGGGTTGTTTAGAAGAATGTCTAGAAGAAGACTGAAGGATATAGAGTATCAGAAAAGAGGATCAGATAAGTGGCGAAGTGTTTGAAGCAAGAATCTGATCAGATAAGTGAGATATTGTTCGGAAATACATAAGGCAACCATCACATAAGTCAACAAAGTACCAGATCAGATCACCGTGGTAACTGATTGATTACAATATCAATTAGTCAGATACGCTCTCTTATTTATCTCTTTCTGAATACCTTATATGCGTTATTTATTTTAATTGATTTATTTTACACTGTTCATGACGCATGCTCTGCAAAGCTTTTAATGCGGACTTGGGAAAATGTTTTCAAAACGTTTTATTGTGATTTTTCGAGTCCGAAAAACGAGAAGACTACTTTTCTCAACCATGCGATCAAAATACCTTTTGGCCGATTAATCTCAGCCATCAATTTCAAAACACGGATACTTGAGTACTTTGGAAAGTTGTGCAAAAAGGTTTTCCCTCGTATTCTACAAAATCCAAATTGTTTTATCAGAAAACCGCTTTCCACTACTTCGTCTTCTCAAAAGCTCTTAAAAGGATCATTTTTTTTAAAAATCCTCAGAGAATTACCTTCGAAATTATTTGATTCTACTCTTCCGATTTCAAAATCTTTCGAATCAATTACTGGTAATTTCCTGTTTTAATTAATTGTATGATCTCAATTTCTCTATGGTACCTAGGTTTTCAAGTTGTGATTCTGTTTTTTACTTGATCTAAACGCTTACTTGCTAAATAGATGCTGAAATTACGAGTTTGACTGAATTTTATGAATTATCTTACTCAAACTAAACATCAATTTGCATATCGTACAGAAATGGCACACCTTGTTTCAAGATCGGGCCAAGGGAAAAAGTAGTGCAACTTTGCATCGATGAAGAAAGACATCATTGATGAAAAGTACGTCGTCTTCAACATCACCTCAGATTCGGAATCGCTGGAAATTCTGGAGTGCCTTCGAGAGTGTGGACTGGAACAATATTGCTCTACTCATCAGAACATCGTTCACACCCATGAAGCCCTGGAGTTTCTTTACAATCTGCAGAGGGATGAAGACAATGATGCTGACCTGATTTCTTCCGTTGGCGGAATGAAAGTTCGAGTGACGAATGACGATCTACAGAGGATATTCGGACTAACTCGAGGAAGCATCAATCCATAGACCTACACGACTACTATAGGAGAAAAGGAGTTTCTTAAAGCCGAACTGTTGAGACCAGCAAACAAGGAGAACACGACGAACGTCAAATCCTCCTATCTGAAGAGAAAGTATCGCCTTCTTCTTGAAATTGTTCAGAAGGTGATCATGTGCTCAACTTACAACCTTGATGCGGTCACTTCTTACAAGATAAGTGTCGCCATTTTGCAATAATCAAGAAGGCTTCGGACATCGATTGGTTGGGTATGGTCAAAACAAAGATCGAGAAAAGACTCGGGAAGTTCGAGCTGACCCAGAGCAATGAAGTGTGCTTATCTTCGAAGTGCTCATTCATACACAAAATCTCTATCATTCTGTCAGATAAGCTGACACGGAATTATGAATGGAACGAGAATGGAGCGAAGGTTTACCAAGCAAAGCACAAGGCCATACTGGGCAAGGATGAGTCCCTACCTGGACAAGTTGATGAGGATCCGACTCCTTATGTGCCCAAACCCAAGGGAGAAAAGAAAGGAAAAGATAAGGTAACTGCATCGTCTGAAGTGCAGGAAAAGGCCATTCCAGAGAAGAGGATGATGAGGAAGGATCTGGCCAAGAAACCAGATGCTCAGCGGAAATGTCAGAAGAGAGTCCCGTCTTCTCTGAAGACTGCTCCAAGTTCTGCCAAGCCAGCCAGCAGAACGGAGGATCTGATGCAAGAAGAATCAGAAGAGGAGATAGCAGTTCGCTCTAAGCCAACTATCAGAGAATTAAGGGAAGAGCAGATGATCGCAGCAGAAGGAGAGAAATCTGTCAGAGGGACAGAAGTGGAGCAATCTGAGGAAGAATCACCATTTGATTCTCTACCTCTAACCAAGATCTTCCAGAGAGCAAGGTCGCCAATTCCCACTTCCAAATCACCATCACCCTCTCTTCAAAAATCATCACCTCCACCCTCTCCCCACAAAACCTTCTCACCCTGACCCTCACCTCTCAGAACAACTTCTCCCACACCACCAATCAATGAACCAGTTCAGGAAACTGAACACCCTCAACACGCTGAAAACGAACCTGAACTACAAACATCCCAATCCCCTATCCAGTCTCAAGAACCTGAGAGATCCGACGAATGTGTGTCCATCTCTCATAAACAGTACTTGCTTCACCTGCTCCAGAGAGCCCCATCATAAGGATTATGAAGCAACAGATCAAAGAGTATCTGCTGGATCTATGCCCTGAATTGGATCAACATCCTAGCATCCAGCAACAAATAGAGGAGATAGTGTTCTGGAGGGATATCAGACTGAAGAGCATTGAAGAACTTCTGATTCTAATGACAACTCTGGGATCAGATTTCTTTGTAGACTTGGAGTTGAAATGTCTACACATTGCTGGGATTGAAAGTGCTATTGAATTAGCATCTGACGATGATATCAGATGGCTGATTCACGAAAGGTTCGGAATTGCTGATAACAGGGAGGAAACAGTTCAACCTCCTACAGATCATGAGGGAGCTGCCGATGAACCAAGAATGGGTGTTGCAGATGAGACCCAATTTGGCAAGGCTTCAACATCTGAACAGACTGCTACGATGAGCTCTGATACCCTAGATCGTCACTCTCAGAAGATTCAGGATGGGATCAAGACTGCATTTGAAGACAAATTCGCAGCGCTCACGGCATATCTAATGAAGCGATTTGAAGATGAGCAAGCGAAACTAGTTGACAAGGAATAAAGTCACACAGTTGGGATGCACAATGCCATCCTTGCTGAAGTAATGCAACTAGTATATCCTCTTGCTGAGAAGCTCAAGCTCCAGTCTGACAAACTCACAGTTCAGACAGAGATGCTCAATCAGACACATGTACTTTTGGAGAGTGTATGGGCATCCTTGGACAAGACCAACAACCACTTAGATATGGGTTGGAAACATTTTCTAGCTTCTACAGAACGAGCAAGACAGGAGATCGAAACTGCTCTCAGACGCTTCTTCACGCCTGCACCTTCTGCCACCGTTCAGATCACTCCTCTTGTTGTCGAGGAACTCAGAGAGGAGATCTCACGGCAATTAACAGCTCTGAACCGCAAGATGTCCAACCTCTTTGATGCAACCAAAAAGGGGGAAGGAAAAGAGTCTGAAGAAAAAGAGGATACAGAAAAACAGACTCAAGAAAAAGAGAAGGAAGAAAAATAGACTCAGACACAGTTGGTAAAATTTTTATCTCTACCAAAAACCACTGTATCTGACTTGCCAGCTACTCCATCTACAGATCTCGTTGCTGAAATGAAAGAAACTGTGGAGCAACACAGTAAAGAGATCCCTGAGCAGAAAAGTGCTCTTTCAGAGGTAACTGCCAGAGTCGACAAGATTGAAGACTTCTCTTCGTTCGTCCAGAAAAGAATGGAAACTAATGATCAGGCCAAGAGCCTTGAACTCGCTAAGAAATTAGCTGAAGAAGACGAACAAGATGAACCTGAGAAAACTCTGAGGAGGAAGAAAGGCAAAGGCAAGATGATGAAAGCAAATGCGGAAGATCAGAGACAAGGCCAGCTATTCTCCACCAAAAGCCAGATGACAAGTTCAAGAGCAGACAAGACTGAGAATAAGAGAGGCCGCAATCAAGAAGCAGAAGTTAGCAGAGGCAAAGGGACTGAACATCGCCTACATCCGAAGGAAAAGGAAGAACGAAGCTGCAGCAGAGGAGATTGCTTGGGAGAAGAATGCCCTTCCGGCACCTGTTAAAGGCATCCTCTGTGCACGACAAGATTTGCTTCCAGAATGGGATCAAATCAGAGGATAATGGTTATGTGACGTCTACATCCTGGAGAAGATTCCAATTCATCAAGATCAGACTGAAAATGATGATGAATTCCGGAACTGGTTAGAAACAAAGTATCCAGACTTCTACCAGACAGTGATGAAAGAAGGCAAGATCATGTCACTTATACCAGAAGCTCCACCCTTTGAACCACTTCTTCCACCTTTGCGTCCAGACAACAAACTAGATCCTGTTAAATTCAAGAATATCTACTATGGACTTGCTGAAAAAGGAGGAATCCATAGAAAAGAAGAGTTGGACAAGCTAATGCAAAGGATGTACAGGATGTTTGGCATCCCCAAAGAACTGCAAATGTTCAAGTACACCTGAAGAAGACAACTTGGAATCAGATGATAGGTACACTTTTCATGTATACTACAATGCACACACCTATCTGAATGAAATTTTACATCTCACTGATTCTAAGACAACATCTCACTATCTTCTGAGGTATGTACTGTTTGCATCATCTTCATTTCCATTCATGGTATCTATTTTTCTGATTAAGTTTGTTTAAGTGTTTTGGTTCCATCAAAAAGGGGGAAATTGTTGGAAAATATGTAACTTAGTTTTGATGGAAGTTCCAAAACAGGTTGTAATAGGACCAGTCAGACCTGTTAGCTGACTGATGACTTATAATCAGATTAAGATGACCAGCTGAAATGTATAGATAGCTGAAGTAAAAGATAGGTCACATATTGAGGGGGAACTCAATATGTATAGGTCAGGTCGATGTATCAGATGACCCAGATAAGGTCAGATGATCAGAAGACAAAGCGCAAATCAGAAGACAGAAAGTCAGAAGATCAGGTGAAGACAAGAAGACACTGAAGACTCAGATGAAGCTGAAGACTCAGATAAACACTGAAGACTCAGATGAACCTGAAGACTCGGATAAGCCTGAAGACTCAGCAACAAACCTGAGGACTCAGTACGACTGAATACACTGAGGCTCAGAGACACCTGAAGATCAAAAGACCTGAAGACCTACATTCAGCAGAGTCTGTATATTGAAGCTAAGACAATGTGCATCTGAAGACTCAATCAAGGTAGACTGATCAGTTACCTGATCAAGTCAGCTCACACCTGGTGACAATCA
This sequence comes from Stenogyne calaminthoides, assembly GCA_037126765.1. NCBI lineage: Eukaryota > Viridiplantae > Streptophyta > Magnoliopsida > Lamiales > Lamiaceae > Stenogyne > Stenogyne calaminthoides. The sequence continues at coordinate 24,400,823 of JBBCBC010000007.1, read as the reverse complement.
AAATGATACACCAGACAAGTGAATGTTCTACAAAAGGAATATAAATCGCCTAACGGACAAATTCCTTAAGTACCGCCTCGTGAAGCCAAGAAGAAAGCGACACGTGTACAAAAAGAGCTGACATTGCGGGATACAATGCTGCGGACAAAAACAGCGCTAATGATGCCTACGGCCACGCCGATAATCGGAGCACGTCACAATCATATCCTACAACCTACCTAATATAGCCCGAAATTCAAATTGCTCTCCAACGGCTCTTTGATTTCGAGGTCTATAAAATGGGATCGATCTTCATTTTGAAGACAAGGGACCAACAGTGATTAACAAGCACCAACGAATGAAAACAAGCAAAAACAAACACGGAGACACCGCAAAAGAAGCTAAAGCTACAGCAAAATCTCCGTTCAAAGAACACTACATTTGAAGATTATTCTCAGAGTGTTCATCCCATTAGTTCTTAGCAAGAAATCCTATCTACTAGCATTTTGGCTACCTAAAGCATCAGGATAGATTTCCAGTTGGAACCCTCAAACATTCTTTACCCAAACGCAAGTTAGGTTAAGTCTGTAGAGTGCGAACTCATTAAACATCTAGGCTATCCTTTTTAAGGATATAAGTCCCGCTGGTTACGTTTGTAGAGTGGGAACTCGATAAACATCCCGGCCATCCTGAAAAGGATATAAGTCCCGTAGGTTAAGCTTGAGTGGGTACTCGGTAAACATCTCGGCCATCCTGAAAAGGATATAAGTCCCGCAGGTTAACTTTGTAAGAGTGAGAACTCGGTAAACATCTCGGCCATCCTGAAAAGGATATAAGTCCCGCAGGTTAAAGTAGGTTAAGGTTCCCCTGTGTTAAGGGAAGAGTGGACGTAGGACGGGTTTCGTCTGAACCACTATAAAAAGTCTTGTGTGCATTTACTTGCTTTCTTATTGCTTTACACAAGTCACACAACTGAGTTTTAAAATGCATACATATTCTAAGTTAAGCTCAGTCTGCACCAAGCAACTGATATGATCAGATTGACACCTTAGTCAACTGGTTGAAAACTGACTTCAGAATCAAATTGATAAAACTGGTTTTTCACACGGGTAAAAACAAGCTTCCGCACCATTCGCTTAAACCGACAGATATCAAACCGACCGCTTTTTAGGCACTCAAGAAGATTGAACATCGTCTAAACCGATACACTAGCACTCTGATCGGGTAATCTGCAGTTCACACCTGATCCTCACGAAAAGTTTTAGAAGTCTATTCACCCCTCCCCTCTAGACTTCCACCCTCACAAAACCCGTTCGGGACCTACATAACTAATAATATTGCCCAAGATACAAGGTATCGAATCACATTGATTCTCTTCCCATCATAAGTCAAAGCAATAGTTATTATTTTCACATGATCCTATTTAAGGAACGGAGATTAAGAAATAACGAACCACTGAGGTCTAATTCTTGTATATTCAGTACCGAAGAATTTATCCTCCTATAGGTCCTTTTCAGCGCATCAAGATGCACTAGTGTAATCCCTTGGTCAAGACAAGCCAATCCGAGCCTTACACTTCAACCTTTCATGATGGGTTGTTCATTTCCATCTGGGTTGTGAATTTGTAGTTAGTCACGGGGAACTGTTAATTTGATCATCTGTGATCTGGTATCACCAAATTAACTACAACGTAATGCGTACTGACTTTACCGAATGGGTATGCAATAAATATATATAACATTCATTCATATTTAATGCAGCATGTGATAAATAATTTATTTCAGTAAAATAAATAAGAAATTCAGTTTGGTTATACAAAGTAAAATCATACTTTTCAGTATAACCCCAACACTTGTGGGCGTCGAGGGCCGCACTCGGCGCATGTTGGGCGTGCGAGGGCCGAGGCGAGCGGGGCTGAGCTGGACGACGGGGCACGAGACCCCGAAAGCGGGCGAGTCCGGGCGATGCTTTGTGCGCGCAAGGCTATGGGCGACGGGGCGGGATGGCCGATCTGGACCGGGGCGTGCGCCTAGGCGCATGCGACTCGCCTTCCGGGTCGTGAGCTACTCGTTTTCCGGACGTCGTCCTAACCCAAAATGGAGGACGTTTAAAGAATTGTTGCGGATTCAGTGGGAGCTTTTCGAGAAGAATGATGAAAGCAAAAGATGGGACGATTTCTGAAGATCAAGATTTGGAATTTAAACCATGATAGTTGGATATATGTGTCCAACGTGATTTATTTAATCTTGATGCTTGTTTTAAATTCGTGCAATTTTATTTATTTAATGTGTTTGCATGATTTGGAATTGTCTAAAAGAAAATCTCACTTTCAAAAATTACTAAGTATGTTTTATTGACAAATTTTATTCCGGATAATAAAATTACGTCAAATTGACCTCCATGATTTATTTATTTGTGAATTCTTTTGGAGAAATTTCCCCAACCGAACGACCAAAAGATGGATTTCACATGAATAAATTCCCAAAAGGATGATTGTGAATTATTATTAGTGGCGACGATGATCCTCCCAATGAGGCTCATACAAAGCGAAGTAATAATTATGTATTTAATCATGGTTATTACTTAGGTATAAAATATATATGCATATACTTCTTCGAAGTCCCTGTCAATTTTATATTGGTCAAGTGAGAGCCGACTATTAATTTTGAATTAAAGGTTTGTAATTGTTCTTGTTTGTAACCTGCTTGAATGTGTTTAAATACACAGTTCACCCAACGTGACCTATTTAAACTGTTTTGAGATGTCGACTGATGCATGTTCATATTGTTTTGATATTTTGATATGAACTATGTGATCGAATTGAGTGATAATTTTGTGCTTACACAAATTGTTATTTATTTCAGTTCAGCATGTCGCAACCTTTTAATCCACTGTTATATACACTCAAAGAACATCAATTAACTGGTGATAACTATGTTATTTGGAAATGAAATATGAGTTTTGTCCTACCTGCACAAGAACACAATTGGGTTCTCGAGATGCCCGAGCCAAACAAACCAACTGAAAGATCAACCGAAGCGGAGAGATCTTTATATAATGATTGGGAGCAAGCCAATGAACCTATGAAGTATATAATCTTGACATCTTTGTCTGAGGATTTGAGATACATTCATGAAGGTGTTGAATCTGCCGCGTAAATTATGCAAAGTCTCGAAGATATATTTTTAACAAAGAACCGCATGATCGATCAGTTCAAATGTGATGGTGTGACAATGCTGAAAATGACTGAGGGAACACCAGTAAGGGATCATATTCTCAAGGTCAAGCTTTATATTGACAATCTTGCTTATCTCGGTGCTAAGTATAGTAGTGAGGTTCAAGTGGATTCTCTGTTCCTGACTCTTCCAAAATGTTTTGATGAGTTTTACTGTAGTTTTGTGATGAGTGATCACATGTTCACTAGGGATACTCTTAAAGAAGCTTTGGAGACGATAGAGAAACATTTGGGACAAGAAGATAAAGCCTTGGTGACCAAAAGTTTTTTCTCAAAATCTAGACCAACGGATGGCAAGGTTGATGAAAAAATGGATGGTGGAAACCAAGGAAACCTCACTGCCAAGAAAGGTAGAGAAAAGAAGGTCAAATGGATGGGTGTCAAAAGGAATCCAAAAGGGAAGTGTTTCAACTGTGGTGAAAAAGGACATTGGAGGAATGCCTGTTCCAATCCCAAAAGGAGAGGAAAGAAAGGTAATTCTCACGCACTAGTTGTTGAAACTTGTTTACCGGCGTATGCTACCCACTCGTGGGTAATGGATACGGGATCCACTGATCATGTTTGTTTCACGTTATAGGGGTTCAAACTAACCCGGCAACTTAGTGGAAGTGAGATCCTCATCACACTGGGCGATGCTACGAGAGTATCAGCTGAAGCAGTGGGAGACGTGCACCTGTCTTTTGAAGACAAGTTTTTAGTTTTGAGAGATGTTTTCTTTATGTTCCAGTTTTTTGCAAAAACCTTATTTCAGTTGCTAAACTTATTAATGATGGATATTCTGTTCGTTTTTCTAAGCAAGTTACTATTTATCATAACGATGTGTTTACCTGTCATGGAACTTTACAAAACAATCTTTATGCTATTAAATATGCACACCACTCACAAAATGCATCTTATAACACATCGACTGTTTCATGAAATAAGAGAAAATGTTCAGAAAATGTGAATGAGACACTTCTATGTCATCTAAGACTGAGTCATATTAATCTAAATAGGATCCAAAGGTTGGTGAAAGATGGTTCGCTGTCGAACCTACAGTTAGAACCACTTCCAACCTGTGAATCATGTTTGGAGGGTAAGATGACCAAGAGGGCATTTGGAGCCAAGGGGAGTAGAGCCATAGAAGTGTTGTAAATCGTTCATACTGACGTGTGTGGTCCAATGTCAACCAAAGCTAGAGGTGGTTATGAGTATTTCGTGACTTTCACGGATGGTTACTCAAGGTTCGGGTACATTTTCCTCATGAAACAAAAATCGGAAACCTTTGATAAATTCAAAGAGTTCAAAGCCGAAGTGGAGAATCATCAGGAAAATAGTATCAAGTTTCTACGATCTGATCGTGGAGGCGAATACCTCAGCGATGAGTCTTTGAACTACCTGTCAGACGAGGGCATTGTTTCCCAGTTGACTGCACCCGGAACCCCTCAACAAAATGGGGTTGCAGAACGAAGAAACAGAACACTCTTAGAAATGGTCAGATCCATGATGAGTTATTAAGATCTACCCAAGTCGTTTTGGGGTCATGCCTTGGAAAGAGCGGCTTACGTTCTGAATCTGGTGCCATCCAAATCGGTTCCCAAAACCCCTAAAGAGTTGTGGACCGGGCGCAAGCCCTGTCTGAGACACCTAAGAATTTGGGGGTGTCCGGCATACGTGCTAGACAAGGAAGCCGGTAAGTTGGATGCACGATCGGAACTAAGGTTGTTTATAGGATATCCCATGGGAACAAAAAAGGGTGCATGTTCTATGGTCCGAAGATCAAAAAAAGGTGGTAATAAGTGCACGACTTTAGATTTTTGGAAGAAGACTTTATGAACAATCAAAAGCCCAAAAGTGAGATTACCTTAAACGAAATAAGAGGGCAAACTCCTATACCATTTATGCGGTAGATATACCAAGCGTCACACCAAACACAATCGGAACCTCGTCAGAGTGGAAGGGTTGTTCGACAACCTGAGAGATTCATGGGGATAGGAGAATCTTCGGATTTGGTCCTCGGGGATAGTGAATCAGACCCCTGGTCCTACAAGGAGGCAGTCCAAGATAAGAATTTAGAATCCTGGCAAACCGCAATGGAAGCCGAGATGGGCTCAATGGATCATAATCAGGTGTGGGAGCTAGTTGTACCACCCAGTGGGGTAAAACCCATTGGATGCAAGTGGGTCTACAAGAGGAAAAGAAGACCGGACGGGAAGGTGGAAATTTTTAAAGCTAGGCTTGTGGCAAAGGGATACACTTAGAAAGAGGGTATCGATTATGAAGAAACCTTTTCGCCTGTAGCCATGCTTAAGTCCATCCGTATTCTCTTGGCAATAGTTGCGCATCTAGATTTTGTGTTGGGATTATATTGAAAAGTATGCTTTTTACTTTGTATAATCGAAACTGAATTTCGGACTTATTTTTGAAATAAATTATTTATCGGTGATGCTTTAAATATGATTGAATGTTATATATATTTCTTTGCATAACTGTTCAATAATTCATCGTGTTACATTGTAGTTAATTTAGTGATACCGGATCACGTAAGATTAAATTAATAAAGGTCCTTGTAACTAAAAGTACGTCATTCACGACCTAGATGGAAATGAACAACCCATCGTGAAAGGTTGAGGTGTAAGGCTCAGATTGGTTTGTCTTGACCAAGAGATTACACTAGTGCATGGTGATCTTATTTGAATAGGACCCTCTGAGGAGGATAAATTCTTGAATCGAACAAGGAAGAATTAGACCTCGGTGGTTCGTTATTTCTTAACCTTCTTCCCTTAAATAGGATCACGTGGGATTAGTAACTATTGCTTTGACTTATCATGGGTAGCTTAATCGAGAGATTCAATACTTTTTATCTTGGGCAATATTATTGGTCACATGTGATTGCTAAGATTTAATACGAAGAATCGTGTGCAAAGCACGCTTGCTTGATTTGCCCCCTTGGGAGGTTCATAAGTTTTATCATACCAAATCTTGCAAGTGGAATTAGTTTGGGTATGGATAATAATGTTGAACCGTTCCTCGACCAAGGACAAAAGATATTAATTAACGGAAAGCTATTTCGGTGGCTTGAATTAATTGATGGGCTAGATAATCTTAAACACGGGAAATAATGACCGGGAGCCATATTGACTGTAATATGGGTTAAGATGGATGGTGCAATATTAATTATGTAGTGGGATTAATTAATATTTATGGGCTTGAATTATATTGTGGCTCAATATTAGATATTCAAGATCCATTAGAAGGTCCAATCTTAATTCTCCTAAAGGCCCCCGAGTAGCCCAACAAATAGTCCAATAACTGAAAAAGGTGATTAAAATAAAATAAATATTGTTGCTTAATTTTCCTATGATATTTTTGAAATTTATGGATAAAAAGAGGAGAAAGATTTTCTTTGAATTTAGTTATGGAATGAAGATATGTATTCTTGGATTACAAGATTATCTCATTAAATTCAAGAAATCTCCCACTTGGTTATTCATTAAGGAATTTGAAATTTTTTGAAATATATGGGCAAGAAAGATTTTCTTGATTTTCTTGAAAAGATATTATGGAAGATATGTATTTCTTGAAATACAAGAATATCTCATAAATTCAAGAAGATCGAAATCTTGGTATCTTGCCTAGTATTTTCGAAAATTACCCATAATTGAGGAGGTGGGATTTTTGTGGAATATTTTAATTATGGGAAAAAGAATATAGGAGATATATTCAAGATTTCTTGGTGACCAAGAAAAGTCTTTTCCCACATTGATTTTCTACTAAAATTTTCGACCCCTCCTCTCCTATAAATAGGGATGGTTAGTTCATTCCCAAGTACAATTCCATGTCTTTGGAAATATTAGCAAATCCACATAAGTGGTGCAACAAAGTTTATTTTTTTTCCTATTGTTAATTGTTCGACGAGTGTCCTTCCACCGGATAGTTGAGCAAGGGCTAAGGGAATACTTGGGAAGTCCTTTTGGTTAGTCCGTTCGACCGAAGTCACTGCCATCCCGAGAGGTACGTTCACGTAAACCCGTAGATTCCGCATGCGTAGGTTTTACGTGGCTTTTTATATGCATGATTTGTTGTTGCAATTATTATTTGAATTAATATAGGATTAATTCATGCTAGTAATAATTAATGAATTAAATTTGTATTTAAATATTCACCCCGAATAGATCTGTGCAACTCATTCCCCAACATTTTGAGATCTGGAAAATGGATGTCAAAATAGCTTTCCTTAACGGGAGTCTTGACGAGGAAATCTATATGCAACAGCCCAAAAATTTCATCGAAAAAGGCCAAGAACACCTTGTGTGCAAGCTAAAGAAGTCCATTTATGGACTTAAGCAAGCATCTCGGGCTTAGAACCAATGTTTTGATCATGTAATCAAATCTTATGGGTTTGTTCAAAACGATTTCGAGAGTTGTGTTTATAGAAGTGTGACGAAACTGCCTTGGTATTCCTAGTACTATACGTAGACGATATTCTGCTCATCGGAAACGATGTAAAGGTTTTATCAGACGTAAGGGTATGGCTGTCAAAACAGTTTGATATGAAGGACTTAGGGGAAGCCGGTCATGTTCTTGGGATCAAGATCACTCGAGATCGAAAGAAAAGAATGATCAGCTTATCGCAAGCTTCGTACATAGATACCGTTTTGAAGTGTTTCAACATGCAAGATTCCACTGATCATGTTTGTTTCACGTTATAGGGGTTCAAACTAACCCGGCAACTTAGTGGAAGTGAGATCCTCATCACACTGGGCGATGCTACGAGAGTATCAGCTGAAGCAGTGGGAGACGTGCACCTGTCTTTTGAAGACAAGTTTTTAGTTTTGAGAGATGTTTTCTTTATGTTCCAGTTTTTTGCAAAAACCTTATTTCAGTTGCTAAACTTATTAATGATGGATATTCTGTTCGTTTTTCTAAGCAAGTTACTATTTATCGTAACGATGTGTTTACCTGTCATGGAATTTTACAAAACAATCTTTATACTATTAAATATGCACACCACTCACAAAATGCATCTTATAACACATCGACTGTTTCATGAAATAAGAGAAAATGTTCAGAAAATGTGAATGAGACACTTCTATGTCATCTAAGACTGAGTCATATTAATCTAAATAGGATCCAAAGGTTGGTGAAAGATGGTTCGCTATCGAACCTACAGTTAGAACCACTTCCAACCTGTGAATCATGTTTGGAGGGTAAGATGACCAAGAGGGCATTTGGAGCCAAGGGGAGTAGAGCCATAGAAGTGTTGTAAATCGTTCATACTGACGTGTGTGGTCCAATGTCAACCAAAGCTAGAGGTGGCTATGAGTATTTCGTGACTTTCACGGATGGTTACTCAAGGTTCGGGTACATTTTCCTCATGAAACAAAAATCGGAAACCTTTGATAAATTCAAAGAGTTCAAAGCCGAAGTGGAGAATCATCAGGAAAATAGTATCAAGTTTCTACGATCTGATCGTGGAGGCGAATACCTCAGCGATGAGTCTTTGAACTACCTGTCAGACGAGGGCATTGTTTCCCAGTTGACTGCACCCGGAACCCCTCAACAAAATGGGGTTGCAGAACGAAGAAACAGAACACTCTTAGAAATGGTCAGATCCATGATGAGTTATTCAGATCTACCCAAGTCGTTTTGGGGTCATGCCTTGGAAAGAGCGGCTTACGTTCTGAATCTGGTGCCATCCAAATCGGTTCCCAAAACCCCTAAAGAGTTGTGGACCGGGCGCAAGCCCTGTCTGAGACACCTAAGAATTTGGGGGTGTCCGGCATACGTGCTAGACAAGGAAGCCAGTAAGTTGGATGCACGATCAGAACTAAGGTTGTTTATAGGATATCCCATGGGAACAAAAGGGTGCATGTTCTATGGTCCCGAAGATCAAAAGGTGGTAATAAGTACGCACTTTAGATTTTTGGAAGAAGACTTTATGAACAATCAAAAGCCCAAAAGTGAGATTACCTTAAACGAAATAAGAGGGCAAACTCCTATACCAACTGTACAGGTAGATATACCAAGCGTCACACCGACACAATCGGAACCTCGTCGTAGTGGAAGGGTTGTTCGACAACCTGAGAGATTCATGGGGATAGGATAATCTTCGGATTTGGTCCCCGGGGATAGTGAATCAGACCCCTGGTCCTACAAGGAGGCAGTCCAAGATAAGAATTTAGAATCCTGGCAAACCGCAATGGAAGCCGAGATGGGCTCAATGGATCATAATCAGGTGTGGGAGCTAGTTGTACCACCCAGTGGGGTAAAACCCATTGGATGCAAGTGGGTCTACAAGAGGAAAAGAAGACCGGACGGGAAGGTGGAAATCTTTAAAGCTAGGCTTGTGGCAAAGGGATACACTTAGAAAGAGGGTATCGATTATGAAGAAACCTTTTCGCCTGTAGCCATGCTTAAGTCCATCCGTATTCTCTTGGCAATAGTTGCGCATCTAGATTTTGTGTTGGGATTATACTGAAAAGTATGCTTTTTACTTTGTATAATCGAAACTGAATTTCCAGACTTATTTACTGAAATAAATTATTTATCAGTGATGCTTTAAATATGATTGAATGTTATATATATTTACTGCATAACTGTTCAATAATTCGTACGTGTTACATTGTAGTTAATTTAGTGATACCAGATCACAGAAGATTAAATTAACAGTCCCTTGTAACTAAAAGTACGTCATTCACGACCTAGATGGAAATGAACAACCCATCGTGAAAGGTTGAGGTGTAAGGCTCAGATTGGTTTGTCTTGACCAAGAGATTACACTAGTGCATGACTGATGCGCTGAATAGGACCTACAGGAGGATAAATTCTTCAGAACTGAACAAGGAAGAATTAGACCTCAGTGGTTCGTTATTTCTTAACCTTCTTCCCTTAAATAGGATCACGTGGGATTAGTAACTATTGCTTTGACTTATCATGGGTAGCGAATCAGAGAGATTCAATACTTTTTATCTTGGGCAATATTATTGGTCACATGTGATTGCTAAGATTTAATACGAAGAATCGTGTGCAAGTACGCTTGCTTGATTTGCCCCCTTGGGAGGTTCATAAGTTTTATCATACCAAATTTTGCAAGTGGAATTAGTTTCCGGTATGGATAATAATGTTGAACCGTTCCTCGACCAAGGACAAAAGATATTAATTAACGGAAAGCTATTTCAGTGGCTTGAATTAATTGATGGGCTAGATAATCTTAAACACGGGAAATAATGACCGGGAGCCATATTGACTGTAATATGGGTTAAGATGGATGGTGCAATATTAATTATGTAGTGGGATTAATTAATATTTATGGGCTTGAATTATATTGTGGCTCAATATTAGATATTCAAGATCCATTAGAAGGTCCAATCTTAATTCTCCTAAAGGCCCCTGAGTAGCCCAACAAATAGTCCAATAACTGAAAAAGGTGATTAAAATAAAATAAATATTGTTGCTTAATTTTCCTATGATATTTTTGAAATTTATGGATAAAAGAGGGAGAAAGATTTTCTTTGAATTTAGTTATGGAATGAAGATATGTATTCTTGGATTACAAGATTATCTCATTAAATTCAAGAAATCTCCCACTTGGTTATTCATTAAGGAATTTCGAATTTTTTGGAAATATAGTGGGCAAGAAAGATTTTCTTGATTTTCTTGAAAAGATATTATGGAAGATATGTATTTCTTGAAATACAAGAATATCTCATAAATTCAAGAAGATCGAAATCTTGGTATCTTGCCTAGTATTTTCGAAAATTACCCATAATTGAGGAGGTGGGATTTTTGTGGAATATTTTAATTATGGGAAAAAGAATATAGGAGATATATTCAAGATTTCTTGGTGACCAAGAAAAGTCTTTTCCCACATTGATTTTCTACTAAAATTTTCGACCCCTCCTCTCCTATAAATAGGGGATGGTTAGTTCATTCCCAAGTACAATTCCATGTGCTGGAAATATTAGCAAATCCACATAAGTGGTGCAACAAAGTTTATTTTTTTTCCTATTGTTAATTGTTCGACGAGTGTCCTTCCACCGGATAGTTGAGCAAGGGCTAAGGGAATACTTGGGATGTCCTTTTGGTTAGTCCGTTCGACCGAAGTCACTGCCATCCCGAGAGGTACGTTCACGTAAACCCGTAGATTCCGCATGCGTAGGTTTTACGTGGCTTTTTATATGCATGATTTGTTGTTGCAATTATTATTTGAATTAATATAGGATTAATTCATGCTAGTAATAATTAATGAATTAAATTTGTATTTAAATATTCACCCCGAATAGATCTGTGCAACTCATTCCCCAACATTTTGAGATCTGGAAAATGGATGTCAAAATAGCTTTCCTTAACGGGAGTCTTGACGAGGAAATCTATATGCAACAGCCCAAAAATTTCATCGAAAAAGGCCAAGAACACCTTGTGTGCAAGCTGAAGAAGTCCATTTATGGACTTAAGCAAGCATCTCGGGCTTAGAACCAATGTTTTGATCATGTAATCAAATCTTATGGGTTTGTTCAAAACGATTTCGAGAGTTGTGTTTATAGAAAGTGTGACGAAACTGCCTTGGTATTCCTAGTACTATACGTAGACGATATTCTGCTCATCGGAAACGATGTAAAGGTTTTATCAGACGTAAGGGTATGGCTGTCAAAACAGTTTGATATGAAGGACTTAGGGGAAGCCGGTCATGTTCTTGGGATCAAGATCACTCGAGATCGAAAGAAAAGAATGATCAGCTTATCGCAAGCTTCATACATAGATACCGTTTTGAAGTGTTTCAACATGCAAGATTCCAAGAAGGGTTTTGTACCTTTCAGGCACGGAATCCATCTATCGAAAGACATGTGCCTTAAGACACAAAGGGAGATAGATGACATGAGAGGGATTCCTTATGCATCGGCAGTGGGAAGCCTCATGTATGCTATGTTGTGTACGAGACCGGATATCTGCTACGCCGTAGGCATGGTAGCGAGATATCAGAGCAAACCCTGAAATCAACATTGGACTGTTGTTAAGAACATTCTGAAGTATCTGAAAAGAACTCGAGATAGAATGCTGGTTTATCAGTCAAGCAGTTTATTTTCAGTGGGATACACGGACTCGGATTTCCAATCAGACCTAGATTCCAGAAAATCTACCTCGGGTAGTGTGTTTTGTCTGGGGGAGGAGCTGTAACATGGAGAAGCGTTAAGCAGAAATGCATCGCAGATTCTACCATGGAAGCCGAATATGTAGCTGCTTGTGAAGCAGAGAAAGAAGCGGTGTGGCTCAAGAACTTCCTAGTGGACTTGGAAGTATTCGGAATTTGCCCAGCACAATCACGGTCTTTTGTGATAATGCCGGAGCAATTGCAAATTCAAGGGAACCGAGAGCCCACAAGGCCAACAAACACATTGAAAGGAAATACCATCTTATACGAAAAATCGTTAAGAGAGGAGATATAGAGGTGGCAAAGATCGCGTCGGAAGACAACATAGCTAATCTATTCACAAAGGGTCTGCCTCAGTTAACATTCGAGAGACATGTGGAAGGAATGAGTGTCAAGAGCGTTGTCAATCTGTGGGAGAAGTGGGAGAAGTGTTATTAGGTTGATGTAGGTGACATTAGATGTCACCAGATAATACATCAGACATGCTGTGGTATACTTAAAAGCAGACTTTGAGTATAAGTGGGAGATTGTTGGGGTTATACGTGAAAGTATGCTTTTACTATGTATAACCTATGTATTAAACACTTATTTACTAAAATAAATTGTTTATCACTGTTGCTTTAAATATGATTGAATGTTATATATATTTATTGCAAACCGTTTGTGGCAAGTGTTACATTGTAGTTAACGTGGTGATACCAGATCACAGAAGATCACGTTAACAGTTCCTTGTATACGAGTGAGTGTTTCACAACTTAGATAGATCCGAACAATCTATTGGTAGAAGTTGATGTGTAAGGCTCAGATTGACTTGTCTTGACCAACATATTACACTAGTGCATTCGTTGCGCTGAAGCGGACCTACAGAGAGGATAAACTCATTCGCACTGACTTAAGGGATGAAGAGTTAGACCTCAGTGGTTGTTGATTTCTTATTCTCTGTCACTTAATAAGGACTGTGTGTGATTAGTAGTTATTGCTTTGACTTATAAATGGGAAGAGAATCATTGCGACTTCGATACCCTATATCTTGGGAAATAATATTAATTGCACGACAATTGCTAAATTAATACAGAGAATCGTGTGCTTACAAAAGTCTTGCTTGATTGGTCCCCTTGGTGGGCCCGGAACTTTTATCATACCAAATCTTGCAAGTGAAATTAATTTTCCGGTATGGATAATAAAGCAGGGATGTCCTTACTCCAAGGATAAAGATATTAATTAATATAAAGCTTTTCAGTGGCTTAATTAATTAATGGACTAAATAATCTTAAACACGGGAAATAATAACCGGGAGTCATATTACCGTAATATGGGTTAAGATTGGATAGTGCAATATTAATTATATAGTGGTATTAATTAATATTAATGGGCTGAATTATATTGTGGCTCAATATTGGAATTCTGAAGTACATTGGAAGGTCCATCTTAATTCTCCTAAAGGCCCCTCAAGTAGCCCAAATAATAGTCCAATAAATAAAAGGTGTTTAAAATAAAATAAATTTATTGTTGCAAAATTTCCTATTATTTTCGAAAATATTAAAGAAAAGAGGGAGAAGGATTTTCTTGAAAAGATTTTATGGAAAGAAGATAACGTATTCTTGGAATATAAGATTATCCCATAAATTCAAAAAAACTCCCACTTGGCTTCTTTAATAAGGAATTTTTCGAAAATCTTGCATAAGAAAGGGAAGAAAGATTTTATTGATTTTCTTGGAAAGATTTTATGGAAGATATGTATTCTTGGAATACAAGAATATCTCATAAATTCAAGAAAGATCCAATCTTGAAATTCTTTTCTTGATTTTTGAAAATTTAGGCCATATTGAGGGTGTGAGATTTTTGTGAAAAAATACACATGAAAAGAAGAATATATTGGATATATTCAAGATTTTTTGGAGATCAAGAAAAGATCTTTCCTAGCCTAATTATGCTCCAAAATTTCGAACCCCCTTATCTTATAAATAGGGGATGAATTTTTCATTCCCAACGAGTGTTCCATGTGTTGGAAATATTACAAATCCACAAAGGTGATGCAACAATAATTTTATTTTCCTTGTTTTAAAATCGTTCATTGGAGGACCTTCCACCGGGGTTATTGGACGAGGACTTGGGAATACTTGAGAAGGACTTTTGGTGGGTATCCAGATACTTGATCCTGTGTGTCTCAGATCATCTCTCCAACGGGTAAGTTTACGTAAACTCCTAGAAATTCCGCATGCTAGGATATTTTACGTGAATATTATTTGCATGTTGTTGTTGGATGAATTATTATTTGAATTCACTTAGGTAAATTCATGCTAGTAATAATTGTTAATATAAATTTGTGTTTATGAGGTCATCCCGATAGATCCTGACATATGTTATCCCAACACCCGGAACTGCAACCACTCCGCAACTGAAACCACAACCACCACAAGAGGGAGATTTATGGCGGGCCACCACAAGAGATAATAAGTTTTTACTCTTTGTGTCTCGAACCCAAAACTTCGGGGTCTTAGGCAGTGAAGTTCTAACCACTTGAGATATCCACACTTGACAGTAGTCAAAATTGATTAAGGTCCGATTAATTGAGCGTGACTTAACAATTATTATTTTTTTTTTTTTTAAATACTGATAAAATTAATTTTGAAACCAATTTTTTTTTTTCAAATTTTTTAAATTAGTATTGACTGGTTGGCATGATAAAAAAACCTAAAAAAGAACAAAACATCTTGAATTTTCAAAAGACAAACTATATTTTATGTTAAAAAACTCCTATGAGACGATTTTATATATAAGACGACGTGTAAATTTGTACAAATCAACACTCATCCTTTTTAAAATGTTTAAGAGTCAATATCCAAATTATGGCTCACATAAATGTTCCTCATATTTGATAAAGAAGTACGCAAGCTCACCGTGCAACAAGATTAATATCACGTTTCTTAACCAATAAAGTATATATATTCTGCCTAAATATATATATATATATATATATATATATATATATATCCACATCATCAATTCTAAAATTTTAATGTATTTATTAATTATGTTATGTTAATATAACAAATTAATATCCTCAAATCTCTCACATCAATCTAACTAATTTCCTTAAATCAAATCTTTCACTTTCCCAAAAAAATTCAAGCAGCACGTCCATATGATCATTGATATTTGTGAAATACCTATCAATTTTCAATCCACATTCAATATTTTTAGTAATTTTTTGTATATTATTAAATTCCACATTCAATATTTTTAGTAATTTTTTGTATATTATTAAATTGTGAAAAAATTACATAGGCAAAGATCCAAATTTATTTTTTATACATGTGGTGAATGTGTAATATTTTAACTAGTAACACTTCCAATTTAACATTAATTGTTTTTTATTTATTTTTTAGTAAATTTGTTCTATATTTATTAGAACAAAATATTACACATATTGAACATACAAAAAAAAAAAAAATTGAACTTTACCCACAAAAAATTTACGCATAATTTCTGTACCTGCAATTTTTCTATTTATTTTTGTACAAACTTGTTTTTATTTTTACGATTGTTAGAATAAAATTGTTTAGATGTACAATTTGTTTAAGATTGATGCTTGTGTGCACTAATTGCAATTTTGCAATTGATGCAATTGGATACAATTTTAATTTGGATGAACCATAAACTCTAAACCATAAACCTTAAACCATGAATCATTCGGATCGGGTGAACCATGAACCACTCGGACCGAGTCGAGTTGGGTCCGTACCGGGTAAATAAATAAATAAATAAAAATTTGAAAAAAAAAACTGGAAAAAAAAAATTCAATTGCATTAATTTAGAATTGGAGCAAAAGTGGACACAAGTATTTGTGTTTGCTTAATGAGCAATATTCATAAAGAAACCACTGACATTCTGCCACCTTAATTGTTTTACCTTTTTTCTCCAAGTTCAAAAGTTTTTTTTTTCTTTAAAAAGAAATTGGACGCATGGTGTAAGTTGGAAGTGTTACTAGCTAAAATATTACACATTCACCCCATGTATTAAAAAAATAAAAAATTTGATCTCCGCCTATATAATTTTTTCACAATTTAATAATATACAAAAAATTGCTAAAAATATTAATATAAATATGGATTGAAAATTTGATAGGTATTTCACAAATATCAATGATCATATGGGCGTGCTGCTTGAATTTTTTTGGGAAAGGGAAAGATTTGATTTAAGGAAATTAGTTAGATTGATGTGAGAGATTTGAGGATATTAATTTGTTATATTAACATAACATAATTAACAAATACATTAAAAATTTAGAATTGATGATGTGGATGGCCAACTAAGCAATTTGGCTCTATAAGGTGACCACTCGTGGTCTCATATATAAAAAAAAAAATATATATATATATATATATATATATATATATATAAATGTTTTTCTACCGTTAGTAGTAATTATTGATTAAAGTTTCATATTTATATTTGATGTAACAATCGAATTTTCCATCAATCGCGTAATCTGTTTGACTGAATAGTAATCGGACTATAAGACCCATCATCATTCAAATTATATAAACATTGATTGATAATTTTTTTAAGCATATACATTGATTGACTGATTGCACTAAAACAATTAATGGACAAATTTCATGTAAGAGATCGGTAAAACTGATTATGGGTATGAGTTATATAATTATATTATAAAAATAAAATAATCGTGATAACTGAAAAGTAATTTATTATTACATAAAGTATATTACTCGTGATATTGAAGGATACAAACATATATTATAATAGGGTATGAATGTTGGGATACGTTATGTCAGGATCTATCGGGATGACATCATAAACACAAATTTAAATTACCGATTATTATTAGCATGAATTAACCTACATGAATTCATATAATAATCAATCCAACAACAACATGCAAACAATAATTCACGTAAAAGACCCTAGCATGCGGAATTTCTAGGAGTTTACGTAAACGTACCAGTTGGAGAGACAATCTGAGACAGGTAGAATCAGGTATCTGGCTACCAACCAAAAGTCTTTCTCAAGTATTCCTAAGTCCTTGCTCAACAACCTTGGTGGAAGGTTCTCCAATGAACAATTATAAAATAAAGGAAAAATAAATAATTTGTTGCACCAGCTTTGTGGATTTCAAAATTTTCCAACTCATGGAATTGTGTTGAGGATTAAAAATTCATCCCCTATTTATAATAGGAGAGGGGGGGAGGGGGGAACGAAAATTTGAGCCAAAATAGGGTTAGAAAAGATCTTTTCTTGAACTCCAAGAAATCTTGAATATATCCTATATATTCTTCTTTCCATGTGTATTTTTTCACAAAAATCTCACACCCTTATTTACCCTAAATTTTTGAAAATAATAGGGAGATTTGCAAGATTTGATATTTCTTGAATTTATGAGATATTCTTGTACTCCAAGAATACATATCTTTCTCCATAAAATATTTCCAAGAAAATCAAGAAAATCTTTCTTCCTTTTTATTCCTCTAAATTTTTGAAAAATACAATTAAAGAAACCAAGTGGGAGATTTCTTGAATTTATGAGATAATCTTGTATTCCAAGAATACTTATCTCCTTTCCACAAAAAATCTTTTCAAGAAAATCCTTCTCCATCTTTTTCTCTAATATTTTCGAAATAAAGGAAAAATATGCAACAAAAATATTTAATTTATTTTAAATACCTTTTCATTTAATGGACATTAATTGGGCTACTTGAGGGGTCTTTATGAAGATTAAGATGGACCTCTCAATGGGCTTCTGAATTCCAATATTGAGCCACAATATAATTCAGCCCATTAATATTAATTAATTCCACTATATAATTAATATTGCACTATCCATCTCAACCCATATTACGGTAATATGGCTCCCGGTTATTATTTTCCGTGTTTAAGATTATTTTGTCAATTAATTAATTAAGCCACTGAAAAGCTTTATATTAATTAGTATCTTTATCCTTGGAGTAAGGACATCTCAATATTATTATCCATACCGGAAAATTAATTTCACTTGCAAGATTTGGTATGATAAAGGTTCTGAGTCCACCAAGGGGACTAATCACGCAAGACTCTCCAAGCAACCGATTCTTGTCATGTAATTAAGATTATTGCCCAAGATATAAGGTATCGAAGTCGCAGTGATTCTCTTCCCATTATTAGTCAAAACAATAATTATTAATCGCACACAGTTCTTATTAAGTGACAGAGATTAATAAATCAACAACCACTGAGGTCTAACTCTTCATCCCATAAGTCAGTGCGAATGAGTTTATCCTCTTTGTAGGTCCGTTTCAGACACATCAAATGCACTAGTGCAGTCTCTCGGTCTAGACAAGTCAATCTGAGTCTTACAAATCAACTTCTACCAATAAATTGTTCAGATCTATCTAAGTTGTGAAACACGCACTTGTGTACAAGGGACTGTT
This sequence comes from Stenogyne calaminthoides, assembly GCA_037126765.1. Classification (NCBI taxonomy): domain Eukaryota; kingdom Viridiplantae; phylum Streptophyta; class Magnoliopsida; order Lamiales; family Lamiaceae; genus Stenogyne; species Stenogyne calaminthoides. The sequence goes on along the minus strand of JBBCBC010000007.1, from coordinate 24,382,051 downwards.
AACGTGATCTTCTGTGATCTGGTATCACCACGTTAACTACAATGTAACACGTGTTATTTGTTTGTTTGGTTGTTTGGGCTGTTTTTCCCGTTTGGACTGGCCTCGTTTTGGGTTACAGTCCACCTACGTTTAACCTTGGGCCGGGTTGAGGCTCATCTTCTTTTCTTTTTTCTTTTAATAAGACTTGATTTTAGTAACACGTGCTATTCTACCAACGGTTTGCAATAAATATATATAACATTCAATCATATTTAAAGCAACATTGATAAATAATTTATTTCAGTAAATAAGTGTTTAATACAAAGATTATACAAAATAAAAGCATACTTTCACGCATAACTCCAACAATGAATAATGATAACCTAGATTGCATAACTGCAGATATGACAAGGTACAAATACTGGAATATAGATTAAAAAAATGGGTAATCTACGACATGATTACGACTAATATTTTTTAATTATTTTATTTATCTTTGTAAATAAAAATATTTTCATAATTTTTTTTTAAAAAAATATGTGCACGTGTCTATGTATTCGAATGCAATTTTTTTAACACCTAAACAAATAAAGTCAAAACAAAAGGAATATCACAATAAAACATGTGAACAACGAACAATTTGATAGTGGTATGATCGTGTGAGTAATTGAGAGAGCGAATATCTTTTTTTTACTATTTATTTGCTAGGGTTTATATGAGTTAATTAATTTTAAGGTAAAAAAATATTAATTTTGCAAATTTAACTCTGCGTGTATCTATTCGTGTCCGACATGCTGATCAGTAGAGTTCGTTACGGTGCCCAAAATTATTATTAATATTTTTTATCGGGACATGCCACATGGGGTATCGGGATCGTATCTCACCTGTATCGGGGAATATAAATACTCTTGGAGTATCCGACACCATCTTATTAAAAAATTCGGAGTACCCATGTGTTCTAGGTGATAATTGAAAAGTATGACTTACATTATAAAATTATATTAGTCTTGATTACTAAAGGTTCAAATCTGTAAATATAAAATTATTTTTACGGTGAACAAATTTTACAGGAGGCCTACTCAATCATTTGATATTTAATTACACATAAATACATAAGAATTTCTAAAAATATCATATGAAATTTAAATGACAAAGTATAGTGTGAACAAGTGTCACACAAGAATCTGTGAAAGTGGTTAATGAGTGTGACTTATATTACTAAAGGATATTAGTTGTTATAATTGAAGAGCGTGAATTTTTACTATAAATAGTATTACTCACAACATTGAAGAGTGTGACTCACATTACAGCAGGGGGTTTAGTAGTAATAAATAATTAAAGGATGTGACTTATATTACAAAAAGATATTAATGGTGATAACTAAAAGATCATACCTATAAAAAAAGAATCAATTTCACGTTGAACAAATTTCACAACAGATCAACTTTAAATATATATAGCTAATTTTATTTTAATGTTTAAAATTTACGTAGAAATCATTTGAAGTTTTAACTTCCTTTTTATTAATAGAACATATTACGTTCACCATCCCTCACAATTATATAATTTTGTTTGATTTTTTACAAAAATTAAAAGATAAATAGTTTTAGAAAAGTAAACCAGACAATTAATTTTTTATTATAACCTTATTTAATAAATAGTATACCTTCCAATGTAATTAATGCATGTGTTATATTAATAAATGAATTAGAAAAAAATACTTTATATAAAAACAAGTATATATAATTTGGACATTCATAAAAAAAATAAATATATATATATATAATAGGAACGCATGAGTAATAATTTGCACTCGTATCTTATTGTATTTCGTTACATTTATTGAATACATTTACCCCAAATGACAAAAGTTTGTATTAGACGGTCTCATATATGAGTTAGAATACAAAATAGACAAATCAATATCATTTTTTTCTAAGGTGTTAAAATATCATATTTAAATTATACTAAATATCACCATGAGACTATCTCATGCAATTGTATCTTTATTCTCTATATATAGTTGTAGTAGGGTTTTTTTTTTTTTTTTTTTTTTTCATTCATCCCAAAGTATAGGATTGTTTTTTAATTTTATTAAAGCATTAAGAATTCATCAATTGAAAAGTCCATATTTAATACACTTACTTTTAGTAAAATATATTAATGAACATTTAATTTGTGTACATGGATGAAATAGAAAAAAATCTCAGAAAATTACAATTTCAATAATATTAATTATACTTTCTTAATTTGAGTGAAAAATTGTACAGATTGTCATAAAGGTATGAAGGTAGTTACTATTTAATTAAATACGATAAATATTATACTTTAAAGAGATAATTTTCTGAAAATATGGTACCTATGATATTAGTTCAAAAAAAAAAGAGATAAAAATTCGGGAATTCTGAGAGGGTCAAATTAGGCTAAGTGGATTATTCTTAAAAGTTAGAGCAAATTGCAAAATAGGAAATTAGGCTCTCAGTTTGTGTTACTATAAAGACAAGTATATATTACTTTAAGAGCAAGTATGTGTTACTATGTGATGATGAATAAAAAAATATACTCCCTTCATCCCGTACTTGTTTACTCCTTTGGTTCCGGCATGAGTTTTAATGTGAGAGTTGTTTTTTAGTATTTAAAGGGATAAAGTGACTTTTAGTTGAGTGTATTATAGTCTTTTCTACTTTATTATTAACGTAGATGACTTCTTGTAGGTAAAAATAGGGGTGGAAAAAAATACCGAACATTTTGGTATATAAAAATTCAATAAATATAAGATTTTTATATACCGTACGGTGTACCGTATCGAACATTTCGGTATATAAAAAATTCAATAAATATAAAATTTTGAAACTTTCAATATACACAATTCAATATGAGTATGCTTACTGAATATACGAATGAACATCGTTACAATTCAATAACACACATGTAATCCATTATCCATTTTTTCTTCATCATATCGAGCCCAGGAGACATAAATATTGATATATTCTCCTCAATTATTATATAGAACCCCCAAAGTCCATCATAATTATGAGGTACACCGTATTGCCTTGTCATGACATGATTCTCAAAATAATAAAAATAAAATTTTAAATATCTTCAGTCAAATAGGCATTAACAATTGATTCTTCAACAATTGTATTGTTCTTAACTTTGTCTAATTTTCGAAGATACCTAATATATAAGACATCATAAATTTATAAACAATATATATGTTAAGATATTGTAAATTTTAATATAAGTTTTTTTTTAAGGTAAAGATGAAATATTATAACACGAGCACAAGGGGTACTCGAAACCCTTAACATACAAGTCCCAACAAACAGATTCCTATAGATTTATAGCTTACTCGGAATGCACTGCCAAGGTTGGGAATTTACAAATAAAACGAAAAATCAAAAGTTACCGGGTAATGAGAACGAATCCACTTCCACGAGCAAAATTTAATACCATCGATAAGTTCCTCCAAAGTGTAGGTGTTGTCTTTGAAAATGATCCCATTACGAACATTCCAAATCTTCCAAACTGTCGCTTGTCAAATTAGCCCGAAAAACTTCCTCTTGACTTTTTCACCCTCTGACTCCGTAAACTCGATGAAATGCTCACGGACGGAGGACGAAAAAAGTAATGGTTTGTCAAACCAAGATCCAATAGCTTGCCAAACAAGGATAGCTACCGGGCACGAAATAAGATTATTGTTTGAAGTTTCCATCGGTCCTTTACACATCGAGCAAGCCCCATTTCCCACACCCTCTCGGATACCACGTTTGAGCAACTTATCTTTTGTGGCCAATCTCTCACGAACAGATTTCCACGAGAAAGCAGAGACTTTAGTAGGGACCGCCTTCCACCACAGCTTCTTCCAAGGAAAATCACTCTCGTCACCTCCAGGGTTGGCCTCATACATATCATTTTTGTGAAACTGCCACGAGACGAACCTTGCCACCTCCAAGCATCCTTTACTCCCGAACGAACTAAGTGCCTGCTTACATACTGCCAAAGATCCAAAGATTCAACAAATTCATTAGGAGTTAACTCTCTAACCCACCTAAAAACCCATGACTTACTCACATCATCCCACACACTCCCAATGGACTCTTTCTTTTGGACCGACAACTCGAACAACAAAGGAAACCTATCCTTCAACCGACATCTATCCTCAGACCACGGATCGACCCAAAATGACGCCTTAAAACCATTTCCCAACAAGAACCTGCCTATCTCTAAACAACTCACCCACCGGACTCCACCACAACTGATACAAATCTTTCCACTACAAAGACCACTTCTTACCAACCCGACTAACATCAGAAACCCATTTAAAAGACCCGTACTTTGACTCTATAACTCTGACCCATAACGACTCCTCCCCAGACACCCACCTCAAAAGCCACTTGCACAATAAGGCTTGATTAAAATATTTGATATCTCTCACTCCCAACCCTCCCTTAAACTTATCACGACATACAGACTCCCATTTGACCCAAGCGGTTTTACGACTCAACCCTTCCCCCCGCCATAAAAAGTGCCATTGAAGTTTGATCAGGGTTTGAATTACACACTCAGGAGCTTTGAAAAAGAATAAGTAGTAAATTGGTAGAGCCGATAAAACCGAATTTAAAAGCACTTGACGACCTCCAAAGGATAGATACTGTCTTTCCCACCCTGATAGTTTCTTCCGGAACCTGTCAATCAATGGCTTCCAAACTTCCATATTTCTGAAATTCGCACCAATTGGTAACCCCAAATATAAGAATGGGAACCCAATTTTGCACCCTAACACCTCTGCAATCGCCTCCATTTGGTGATTTTCAATGCGACACCATGGACCGAGCTCTTGTGGAAATTGACTTTCAAGCCAGACGATATCTCAAACAACCTAAGAATTCCTCTTAAACATCTTGCATTCTTCAAAGACGCTTCCCCAAGAAGCCTTTGCGGTCGCTCTAAACCGCAAGTGGCTTATCAAAACCTTTTTCTTTCCAACCTCAATCCCATCAAAATCCTTCGTCTCAACAACTTTTCTCATCAAACAGCTAAGACCTTCAGCAGCAATCAAGAATAGGAACGGGGATAGAGGGTCACCCTGCCGGATTCCTCTTTGGAGCTGGAACTCCCCAGTGGTACTTCCATTAATCAACACTGACATCGAGGCTGACGAAACACACCCCGAATCCATTTTATCCATTTCCAGTGGAACTGCATACCTCTCATCATATCATCAAGGAAGTCCCACAAGATTTAGTCATATGCTTTTTCGAAGTCCACTTTGAACACAAAACCTTTCATTTTTTCCTTCTTCATACAATCCACAACTTCATTGAGAACTAAAGTGCTATCCAAAATCTATTTGTTGCCACCAAAAGCTGATTGGAAATCTGACACAACCGAGCTCACTACCTTAGCCAATCTGTTCGCCAACACCTTTGCCACAATCTTATACATGCACCCGATTAGTGAGATCGATCGAAAATCTGTCAAGCTGCTAGCATCTGTTTTCTTCGGGATCAAAGTGACAAACGACGAGTTTCCACCCTTCACAATTCTCCCATTCTCATGAAAGTCAGCCATGAGTGCCATGATGTCAGTCTTCAAAATTGGCCACATTTTCTTCACGAACTAAAAAGTGAAACCATCTAGCCCTGGGCTCTTATTTCCCCCACAACTCCACACAACTGACTTCACTTCCTCTTCAAGGAAAGGCTTGATAAGAAAATTATTCTCTAGCTCTGATACTTTCTGGGAGATCAAACCAGATAGAGACAAAGACCCCACCTGCTTTCTCGAAAAATGATTTCTAAAGAATCGGTATGCCTCTCCTTTAACTTTCTCAACATCTTCAACTCACATCCCATCAATCATCAACCCATCGATTGTGTTAGACCTTCTTCTCTTGTTAACACAATTGTGGAAGTATGAAGAGTTTGCATCCCCTTCCCGAATCCACTGAACTCTGGCCTTTTGGAACGTGTAACTGTCTCTTACCTTTTTTAGGTGCCACACTCTTCTTTTGCATCCTTCAAATGTTTACACTCGTCAGGAGAGAGATCACGATTTTCCTGTAACCGATCCAGCTCATCAACCGATGAGTTTGCTTCCTTCAATTTTTGCTCTAAATCCCCGAACTTTTCATTGCTCCAGATTTTGATGTCACTCTTCAGAAGTTTGAGTTTTTCTTTAAACACAAAGCTCCCCCATCCTTGACACGTATAACTAGCCCATTTAGCTTCCACAAATTTGGCCAACTCTGGGTGCTTTAGCCAAATGTTGAAGAAACGAAACGGCTTCGGTCCCCAGTTCTGATCACATTAGTGAAGGAAGATTGGACAATGATCTGAGCTACCCTTAGGTAGCCCACGTAACTTGCACGACCCCCATTCTGTACTCCAGTCAGACGAAACTAGAGCTCGATCGATACAGCTACAGCATTTCCCATCAAGCCGAGACCATGTGAATTTTCTCCCAACCAACCCCACATCAATTAAGCATGCTTCCCTAATGAAATCCTCAAACTTTCTTGAATTGGAGCTTAGAAAGTACACATTCATTCCCTTTCTATCATTGCAGCTCCTAACCTCATTAAAATCCCCGATTAAACACCAACACACTGCTTGACTACTCTGAATTTTTTCCACTAAGGTTTTCCACAATTTTGCTTTTTTCCTAGATTCTCTAGGCCCATATATGTTAACAACCCCAACCCATTTCCCTGTTGCTAGCCATTTACCCTCGACCCCTATTGCTCCTTCTACAGCCCAAACATCACCTACCTCTAGCTTCTCGGCATTCCATACACTCAACATACCACCTGACAGACCAACAGAATTCACAGCAACCCATCCTACCCTCACTCCCTCATCCCACACATAACCAGGATCAAAAGATGAGTGGTCACAGCACTTAGACTCTTGAATGCATACAAAATCAGGACAAAACTTACAGATGAGTCCTCTGATTTCTTGCTTCTTTAGTCTCCCTCCTATTCCTCTTATATTGTAGGACAAAATCTTCATCAGGAAACAATTTGTGGATGATCACTCTTCCCTTTGTTTGCCAGATTCTCTATTTCACGTATCCTTTTCAGAACCACGCCTTCATTACCATCATTTATAATACCCAGTTTCTTTCCCAATGAACATATTTGCTCTGGTTGCATACTGACCATTATTGGCTTTGTCCCCTCTACCATTGTTTCTGTTTCTTCTCCTTGATCTTTACATTTGTTACCGCCTATCCTTTTATCCTTCTTTTCTGCAGATTCCCGGAGTCCCTCTGTGAAGATTGCCCATTCTTTTGACTTTTTTTTTCCACAGTTTCTTCTTCTGCAATTTTTTTAATCTTTTCTGTCTTGCTCTTTTGAAAATTTCTGCCTTGACTATATCAGGTGCTGCTTGCTTCTCTACCAGAGAACCAATTTGCTGTGGCACTTCCAAATTTTCTGCCTTGACTATATCGAGCTCATCTGCCTCCGCCACCTTTGGTTGACTATTTAAGTCTTCCTGAATGTTACAAAAGATGCTTGCAACATCGGCCACCGTATTTGGCATCCTTGACCGTCGCTTGCCCATAGAAATAACAGACTGGCTGCGCTCTGACTCTTGTTCAAGAGTTATGCCCACAGGAGAGTACCTTATTGAACTAATCGGACCACTTCGAGACAGGATTTTAATTTTTGGATCCCTAAAAAACTCCTTCGTCGTTCCGCCGCCAGTGTCCTTCATTTTTTCTTCACAAATTGCTCAGTTGAAATACACGCTCAGGGCTTTCATAATTGTGAATTGAGCCATTTCTCCTTCCAGTATTCTTATTGGTCTCTTCCAATCCAGCAGATAAATTGCTTTCACATGGCCCATTAATCTCTTTATTATTTCTTGGGCTTTTGACTTCTTTGATTGGACCTATTTTAATTAACCCATCTGTTAATTCCTGAGTCACCATGTTGGTTTGAATTGCAATTGGGCTGAGAATGTGATTGGCCGCTCCACCTAAGACTGAATCATTTAATTCAGTATTTGATTCGCCCCACTCGCCCCTAATCTCACCAGCATCGCCATAAAATCTGGGACTTGCTAGGGAATCGGATTTCCCTTCAATAAGGCATTCATTCCTTACCTTCCCGAAATTCTCGGAATTCTTTTCAATCATAGGCGTCATAATTGCGTGTATTGGTGGACTCGCCCTTTTTTCGAGATCATTAATCACACCATTGACTATATCCTCCTGACTGTTCGCATGCCCAGAATTCGGTGCTAATTGACCGGAAACGGCTACTTTTGAGCCACAGGAATTTGATGAAAAATCTGTACTTTCCGGTTGAGCGATAAACCGACGGCCATGTGTTTCCTCATGTGTGGTTTTGCCACCCTTTTCCCCACCATCAGGGATTTCCATAATTGAAATAGTGAGGCTACGCGATCCCAACTGACATTTCACCGACTTGATAATTGGTGCAAATATTTCTGTTCTTATCATGACTCTAGCGGCCTTCAAACATCGCCTCTCCCTAGTTTGGGTAGTCACCATCAATTATGATACCGTCTTCAGCCAGGATCCACTACAAAAACGATTCATTCCAAAGGTTGATTGGAATACCAACCAGTTGAATCCATGTGGTTCTCGCCGTTAGGCCATCCTGGATCTCCCAATGATGCCAATCACTCAAATGGCCCTTCAGCCATGCACCCTCCTCCACCGTGAAAAATGGTTTTTTCGATAAATCCTCACCAAAGATTAGCCAGTCATCACCAGATATGGGGCTAATTTGAATGTTTTTTGTATCCGAGAGCTACTAATTCCTTTTTCCCGCTTAGCCACCGATCAGGCCTCTTAGCGACTCCCACGATAGCCCCTTTCATCCAGTCGAACTCTTTCTTTCCTGGAGAATATTTTCTAGGAGAGCCAGTAATGCATACCTGGAAAGTATCAATGTTTTTTGGCTCCCCGATTGGGTGTTCTGTTCCATGTTGGTTTCTTTCCGATTTGACTCCAGATTTTGGACCTGACTTTGTTATCTTTAGAGCATCGACAAAAGTTGTATTTTCTATTCTCAATGCTGGATTTATGATTCTCCCACTTTTCTGAATTGCCGCTGCCAATTTAGACACCTGCTCCACATATTTAGAGACGTTGGTCCTCAACTTGTAACTGCCGATCCAAATGCTGTCAAGGCTTTTTTCGAGATCTTTTACCGATTGAACACCGTGAAACCGGGCGAAAGCGTATCGCCAACCCATTTTGTTTTTTTTTGTTCGGAATCATTACATCTTCCACTCTGCCGTACTTTGAGAATATTTCCTTCAGATCAATGGATTTCCATGCATCTGGGAAGTTTGTGACTTAAAAACTACAGTCTTTTCGAACTTGTCATTTCTCTACTGTTCCTTCCGATTCTACCAGGTTGTTTCAAACTGTATCTACCAAATTTTGGTCGGTCCATGCTTTTAACTCGGATTGCTTCTACCAGATCTACATACTTTATCAGGTTTTGGGTGGTTCCTCATGGTTGCACTCGTAGGTTAAAAGGGAAGGCTTGGGATCACACTAGAAGGTAGGTGTTTACACTCGCTCACCAACACTCGAAAATCTTCACAATCCGATAGGCGCCCAAAGCATTACAAGATCGTTCACTTGCCCGGATAGTGTTAATGTTCCTATCGAAAAGTTAATTCTAGCACTCCGATAGGCGCCCAAGGCATCACAAGATCGTTCACTTGCCCAGAAGCGTTGGTGTTCCTATCGTGATGTTAGATAGAAGATTACCATCCTATTAAATTCGCACTAAATGAATACATTTATTTATATTGCGCTTGACTAACAATTTTTTCCATCGAATAAAAAAGTTGGATGAAAATATATATTACAAATTGCACAAGACTGAAGTTTCTGTTTCCAACCGAATCATATCCTCCACTAAAATGATCGCGAAAGTCAAGTTTTTGAAGTACGGACCGAGCTTAGTGATCTAGATCATGTGAACCCTAGTTCATGTGAACTCTTCTTTTTTAAAAGTATCACCTTTTAGTATATGAAGTGTTATTGTTTAGCTTATGAAATGTCACTATATAGTGATTTTGAGAAGAATAACACATAAAATTAATCATTTTTTTAAACAGTGACACTTCTTGATGAATTACATCGCATGATGAATGTTTTTTGATAAGGCACGGATAGTGATTTTTCGAAAGGAGTGAAATGGATAAGGTTGGAGAGAGTTTGCATGCCAAAAGAAGCCTTAAAGGATCTTCACTTATTCAGGGGATGTTTTGGAACTAATCTAGCACTAAAGAAACACTTTTTTTTAAAAAAAATTGGGTCACACCAACTTAAAAAAAAAATGCTTCTAACTATTCAAAAAGTGGTTCAAAACACCCCCTCAATATTGCACTTCTTGGGAAAATTGGTTGGCGCCTACTATCTGATATTACTTCATTGGTGTCAAGACTTTTGAAGGTGAGGCACTTTAGGACTGGGAATTTCTTGACAGCAAAGCTTGGCCACTATCCAAGCTATACTTGGATTAACTTTATGGCAGCTCAAGACCTTGAGAGAAAGGGAGTGAGGTGAAAATTCTAATATCACTACATACTTTTAGTGTAATCATTTGCCTGAAACCCTAATTATCATATATATTCGAGAGTGTCTTAGAATTTAATGATTTAAAAAAATATGAGTGAGTCTCATGTGCATCCATGTGCACCGTGCATTCATATTGCATTTTAGGACCGTGCAACTTGTTATACTGAAAGATGCAACTTATTTACACTGAACCGTGCAACTATTTTTCCATATTAATAGTTGCACGATTCAGTGTAAAAAAATTGCATCTTTCAGTATAACAAGTTGTATGGTTCTAGAATGCACTATTAGTGAACGGTGCACATGGATGCATACAAGATTTAATAAATATATATATATATATATATATATATATATATATATATATATGTTACGGTTATATACTGAAAAATATGCTTTTAGTGCTACTTTGTATACACATTGATTCTTGCACTTTTATTTATGAGGATAATTTTTTTATCACTATTTGCTTTAAATATAATGAATGTTATATATTTATTGCATAAACGTTCAAAGATACTTTACATTGTAGACAATGTGGTGTGTAGTAGATCACAAAAGATCAAATTGTCAGTTCCTTGTAAATAAGTATATTGATTCACAAATTAGATGGAATTGAATAATCCATTGGTAGAAGTTGAGATGTAAGACTCGGATTGGTTTGTCTTGACTAGGCTTGGCAGTGGGGCAGGGAATCCCCTTTCCCCGCGGGGAACCGACCCGAACGGGGTGGGGAATCCCTGCAAAAATTACCCGTGGGGTGGGGATGGTTTTTTTCCCCCGAAGGCGGGGCCAAGGATAGTATTTCCCGCCACGCAGGGATCCCCGCCCCGTTATACGGTGGGGCCCCAATTTTTTTTATTTAAATTAATAATATATATATATATAAATGAATAATTATATTTGTAAAATTTTCTAAACCTAATCTGCATTCTCTTCCCTCCCACAGTCCCTCTCCCTCCCGTTGTCCCGTTGTCCCTCAGCCTCTCCCTCATTCTTCTCTCACCCTTACCTCACGCCATCCCGCCATCCGACGGTCGCTAACGACCACCACTCTCTCGTCAGCTCACTTGCCAGCGCCCACCAGTCTGCCACTTGCCAGCGCTCGCCAGTCGCCATCTCCCCAAAAAGGTTTGTTTTTTTCTTTTTACAAATTTAAAAGTTATATATTATGTGAATAAAAATTGGATTTATTTCCTAATTCAAAGTTGATTTCACTGTCGATGAATTTATTGAGATTTTGGTTGTTGATGTTAATTTCTTTTTATGTACTTATATATATATATATATATATATATATATATATATATATATATGTGTGTGTGTGTGTGTGTGTGTATGGGTATATATATATTTATATATCTTTGTTGATGTTGTTCTCTTTTACTCTAGAAAAGTGATTTATTTGTAAGAAAACATGAACTAATTAATTGTGAAAAGTGTTTAATTTAGTGGGATCGATCACATTGGATACTTGAGAGTTTTTCTTGCGTGATTTCTTGTTTTCTTGTACATTGTTTTGTTATGTTTTCTGTTAGTTTTGAAATTCGAAGCAATTTGGTTATTTATCTATAGTGCATCTTAATTTCTGATTGGAATTGTGTTGATCACAAATTTGATAGAAAAGGATCTCTGATGATCCCCTGCTTTCTCTCTCGTGGATTTATTCCTTTTTTCTTAGGGATTTAATTAAATTAATTTCCTAATTCAACAACTTCTTATTAGTTCATTGAATATCTCAATTATTCATTAATTTTTTTCCTAATTAGAAATTTTTATAGGAAACAAATTTATTATTGAATGTGTTCACGACTTACTAAATTTGTCTATGTATCTATTCGTAATGAGTTGCTCATTTTTAAAATTTAATTTGGGATTAACTATTTTTTTTATAATATGTGATATATCAACTTCCAACGTGCCTACTAAAAATTCTTTGTGTGATCCCGCACCTAGCTCTCAACCACCAAATGATGGTACTCCAATAATCATGTCGGGGGATGAGATTCCGACACCAAATAATTCAAATCAAATAAATTGTACGGATGAAAGTGAAGACACTTTGTCATTAGCAAATAAAAAAGGCTTGACATCAGAAGCGTAGAATTGTAGGTCCCGAACGGGTTTTGTGAGGGTGAAAGTCTAGAGGGGAGGGGTGAATAGACTTCCAAAACTTTTCGTGCGGATCAGGTGTGATTTGCAGATTACCCGATCAGAGTGCTAGTGCATCAGTTAGGAATTGATGTTCAATCTTACTGAGTGCCCGAGGGCATATCAATTTGATATCTGTCAGTCTAACTGAGAGTGCGGAAGCTTGTTTTAACCCGTGTGAAAAACCAGTTTTATCAATTCAGATTCTTAAGTCAGTTTTCAACCAGCTGACTAAGGTGTCAACCCGATCAGATCAGTTACTTGGTGCAGACTGAGCTTAACTTAGAATATGTATGCGCTTTTAAACTCAGTTGTGTGAATAGTGTAAAGCATTAAGAAAGCACGTAAATGCACACAAGACTTTTTATAGTGGTTCAGACGAAATTCATCTTACGCCCACTCTTCCCTTAACACAGGGGAACCTTAACCGAGCTTAACCGAACTTAACCTGTGGGACTTATATCCCTCATGGGATGGCCGAAATGTTTATTGAGTTCACACTCTACAGATGTTTATCGAGTTCACACTCAACCGAACTAGAAATTAGAAAACTAGAATCCCTAGTCTGAAATCTTCCGGGAACAAACTTAACCTAACTTGCATTTGGGTAAAGAATGTTTGAGGGTTCCAACTGGAAATCTATCCTGGTGTTTTAGGTAGCCAAAATGCTAGTGGATAGGATTTCTTGCTAAGAACAATGGGATGAACACTCTAAGAATAATCTTCAAATATGGTGTTCTTCGAGCGGAAATTCTGAAGGCTTTTTGCTTCTTGAGAATCTGCATTAATGATGTTGTTCCGCTTTGCTCAATTGTTCATGTGATAGTAGTTGGTCTCTCCTTGTCTTTCTTTCGAGCAATCCCATTTTATAGACCTCGAAATCAAAGAGCCGTTGGAGAGCAATTTGAATTTCGGGCTATATTAGGTAGGTTGTAGGATATGATTGTGACGTGCTCCGATTATCGACGTGGCCGTAGGCATGATTAACACCATTTTTGTCCGCAGCGATCGTATCCAGCATTGTCAGCTCTTTTTGTGCACGTGTCGCTTTCTCCTTGGCTTCGCGAGGAGGCATTTCAGTAATTTGTCCATTAGACGATTGATATTCCTTTTGTAGAAGATTCGTCTTGTCTGGTGTATATTTTTGATTGTCACGTGGTGTGGTGACTTGATCAATAACCGTCGATCTACCTTGTTGAGTCTTTTGTTGCAGATTGTCTTAGCTCAATATGCAGACTCGGCTGAATGTAGGTCTTCAGGTCTTTTTGATCTTCAGGTGTCTCTGAGCCTCAGTGTATTTCAAATCATACCGAAGTCTTCGGGTTTATTCTTTTGAAGTCTTGAGGTTTATCGAGTCTTCAAGGTCATCCGAGTCTTGGTGTCTATCCGAGTCTTGAGTTCATCCGAGTCTTGAGTTCATCTGTCTTCACCTGATCTTCTGACTTCTTGTCTTCTGATTTGTCCTTAGTCTTCTGATCATCTGACCTTATCTGGGTCATCTGATACTTCGACCTGACCTATACATATTGAGTTCCCCCTCAATATGTGACCTATCTTTACATCGATTTATCTATACATTTAAATTTGGTCATCTTAATTTGATTCTAAGTCATCGAAGATCGATTCTAAGTCATCAATACCTAACAGTCCGATTTGGTCCTATTACCTTTTGTTTTGGAACTTCCATCAAAACTAAAATACAGATTTCCCAACAATTTCCCCCTTTTTGATGGAATCAAAACACTTAATCAAAAAAACAGATACCATGAATGGAAATATAGATAATGTAAACAGTACATACCTCAGAAGACAATGAGATGTTGTCTTAGAATCAGTGAGATGGAATATTTCATTCAGATAGGTTTGTGCATTATAGAATACATGAAAAGCGTACCTATCATCTGATTCTAAGTTGTCTTCCTCAGGTGTACTTGAACATTTGTAACTCTTTGGGGATGCCAAACATCCTGTACATCCTTTGCATTAGTTTGTCCAGCTCTTCTCTTCTATGGATCCCTCCTTTTTCAGCAAATCCATAGTAGGTATTTTTGAACTTTACAGGATCTAGCTTTTTGTCTGGACGCAAAGGTGGAAGGAGTAGTTCAAAGGGTGGAGCTTCTGGTATTAGTGACATGATCTTGCCTTCTTTCACCACCGTATGCGGTAGGAGTGCGGATACTTTGTTTCTAACCGGCCCGAATTCATCATCATTTTCAGTCCGATCTTGATGAATTGGAATCTTCTCCAGGATGTAGACGTCACATAACCATTCTCCTCTGATCTGATACCATTCTGGAAGTAGATCTAGCCGTGCACAGAGCATGTCTTTAACAGTTAGGAAGGGCATTCTTCTCCCAAGCAATCTCCCTCTGCGCAACCGTTCTTCCTCTTCCTTTGGATGTAGCGATGTTCGGTCCCTTATCCTCTACTAACTTCTGCTTCTTGATGACGACCTCTCTTATTCTCTGTCGTGTTTGCTCTTGAACTTGTTCAGGAGTCATCTGGCTTTTGGTAGAGAATAGGTGGCCTTGTCTCTCGATCTTCCATGATTCTTTCACCATCTTGCCTTTGCCTTTCTTTCTCCTCGAGTCCGCTTTCGAGTTCATCTTGTTCTTCTTCTTGACTAATTTCTTAGCGAGTTCAAGGCTCTTGGCACGATCATCGATTTCCATTCTTTTACAGACGAGCGAAGAAAAGTCTTCAATCTTAATCGACTCTGGGGAGTAATCTCGAAAAAAGCGTTTTTCTTCTCATTGATCTCTTTGCTATGTTTCTCTCTGTTTCCTTCACTTCAAAGAACGAGATCGATAGATGGAGTGGTTTGGCAAGTCAAATCTGATGGTTTTCGGTAGAGATGAAATTGTTACCAACTGTGTCTGTTTTTCTTCCTTCTCTTTATTCTCTTTTCCTTCCCCCTTTTTGGTTTCATCAAAGAGGTTGGACATCTTGCGGTTCAAAGAAGTTAATTGCCGTGAGATCTCCTCTCTGAGTTCCTCGACAACAAGAGAGTAATCTGAGCAGTGGCGAAGGTGCGAGGAGTGAAGAAAGCGTCGAGAGCAATTTAGATTTCCTATCTTGCTCATGCTCAGAGAAGCTAGAAAATGTTTCCAACCCATATCCATGTGGTTGTTAGTTTTGTCCAAGGATGCCGGACATTTTCCAAAAAGTACGTGGTTCGATTGAGCATCTCTCGTTCGAACCGTGAGTTTGTCGATCGAGTTTGAGCTTCTCAGCAAGAGGATTTACTAGTTGCATTACTTCAGCAAGGATGTCATTGTGCATCCCAATTGTGTGACTTCATTCCTTGTCAACTAGTTTTGCTTGCTCATCTTCAAATCAGTTCATCAGATCTGCTGTGAGTGCTGCGAATTTGTCTTCAAATGCAGCCTTGATCCCATCCTGAATCTTCTCGTTGTAATGATCTATGGTATCAGAGCTCATCGTAGCAGTCTGGTCAGATGTTGATGCCTTGCCAAGTCGGGTCTCATCTGTAGCACCCATTCTTGGTTCATCGACAACTCCCTCATGATCTGTAGGAGGTTGAACGGTTTCCTCCCTGTTATCAGCAATTCCGAACCTTTCGTGAATCAACCATCTGATATCATCGTCAGATGCCAATTCAACAGCACTTTCAATCCTAGCAGTGTTCAAGCACTTCAACTCCAAGTCGACAAAGAAATCTGATCCCAGAGTTGTCATGAGAATCAGAAATTCTTCAATGCTTTTCAGTCTGATATCCCTCCAGAACACTATTTCTTCTATCATTCTTTGGATGCGGGATGTTGATCCAATTCGGGCATAGATCCCAGATACTCCTTGATCTGTTGCTTCATTATCCTTATGATGGTGCTTTCTGGAGCAGGTGAAGCAAGCACGGTTCTGGTATTGAAGGGATTATGAGAGACGGACACTCGCTTATCGGATCTCTCAGGCTCCTATGACTTGATTGGAGATTGGGATATTTGTGGGGATATGTGTGGTTCATTTTCAGTGTTTTGAGGGTGTTCAATTTTCTGAACGGGTTGATTGATTGGTGGTGTGGGAGATCTTGGTGATCTGACAGGCGAGGGTGAGGGTGAGAAGGTTTTGTGGGGAGG
This sequence comes from Stenogyne calaminthoides, assembly GCA_037126765.1. NCBI lineage: Eukaryota > Viridiplantae > Streptophyta > Magnoliopsida > Lamiales > Lamiaceae > Stenogyne > Stenogyne calaminthoides. Next base: position 24,365,243 of record JBBCBC010000007.1, on the reverse strand, counting down.
TGATGATGATTTTTGAGGAGAGGGTGATGGTGATTTGGAAGTGGGCGTTGGCGATTTTGCTCTCTGGAAGATCTTGGTGAGAGGCAAGAGAATCGGATGGTGATTCTTCCTCGATTGCTCCACGTCGCCCGCCGATTTCTCTCCTTTCTTTGTGATCATCTGCTTCTTCCTTACTTCTCGATAGTTGGCTCGGGCGGATTTGCTATCTCTTCTTACGATCTTACTTGCGCCGGATCGCCGTTCACGACTTCTTTGGGCATAACTTGGAGCGATTTTCGGAGGAGATGAGACTCTCTTCCGATGTTTTAATTTGAGCATCTGGTTTCTTGGCCAGATCCTTCCTCTTCATCCTCTTCTCTGGAATGGCCTCTTCCTGCACTTCAGATGATGCAGTTGCCTTATCTTTTCCCTTCTTTTCTCCCTTGGGTTTGGGCACATAAGGAGTTGGATCCTCATCAGATTGTCCAGTTAGGGACTCATCTTTGCCCAATATGGCCTTGTGCTTTGCTTGATATATCTTCGCTCCATTCTCGTTCCATTTATAATTCTGTGGCAGCTTATCTGATAGAATGATAGAGATTTTGTGTATGAATGAGCACTTGGAAGATAAGCACACTTCATTGCTTTGGGTCAGTTCGAACTTCCCGGAGTCTTTTCTCAGTCTTGCTTTGACCATACCCAACCAATCGATGTCTGAAGCCTTCTTGATTATTGCAGCCATAACACTTATCTTGTACGAAGTGATTGCATCAAGACTGTAGGTTGAGCACATGATCACCTTCTGAACAATCTCAAGAAGAAGGCGATATTTTCTCTTCAGATAGGAGGCTTTGACGTTCGTCGTGTTCTCCTTGTTTGCAGGTCTCAACAACTCGGCTTCAAGAAATCCCTTTTCTCCTACATCAGTCGTGTAGGTCTATGGATTGATGCTTCCTTGAGTTAGGCCGAATATCCTCTGGAGATCGTCATTCGACACTCGCACTTCCAGTCCTCCAACGGAAGAAATCAGGCCAGCATCAATGTCTTCATCCCTCTGCAAATTGTATAGAAACTCCAGAGCTTCATGTGCGTGGACGATGTTCTGATGTGTAGAGCAATAGCGTTCAAGTCCACACGCTCGCAAGCACTCCAGAATTTCCAGCGATTCAGGGTCTGAGGTGATGGTGAAGACTACGTACTTTTCATCAATGATGTCTTTCTTCATTGATGAAAAATTGCAGAACTTTTTCCATTGGCCCGGTCGTGGAATAAGATATGCCATTTCTGTACGATATGTTGAGTAAGATATTTCAATAAATTCAGTCAAACTAGTAATTTTAGCATCAATTTAGCAAATAAGCGTTTAGATCTAATAAAAATTACAGAAATATATCATCACGATTTGTAAACCTAGGTACCAGAGAGAAATTGAGATCATGCAATTAATTAAACAAGAAATTACCAGAAATTGATTCGAAAGATTTAGAAATCGGAAGAGTAGAATCAATTGATCTCGAAAGTAATTATTTGAAGGTTTTTTTTGAAAGAATTTGATCTTTTAAGAGCTTTGGGAAGACGAAGTAGTGGAAAGAAGTTTTCTGAGAAAGATTTGGATTTTATAGAATACGAGGGAAAACCTTTTTGCACAACTTTCCAAAGTACTCAAGTATCCGTGTTTTGAAATCAGTGGCTGAGATTAGTCGGCCAAAAAGTATTTTGATCGCACGGTTGAGAAAAGTAGTCTTCTCGTATTTCGAACTCGAAAATTCGCAATAAAATGCATTAAAAACACATTTCCAAGTCCGCATTAAAAGTTTTGCAGAGCATGCGTCATGAACAGAGTAAAACATTTTATTTAAATAACTCATGTAAGGTATTCAGAAAGGGATAAATAAGAGAACGTATCTGACTGATTGATATTGTAATCAACCAGTTACCACATGTGATCTGATTTGGTACTTGTTGACTTTACTGATGGTAGCCTTAAGCATTTCCCAACAATATCTCACTCATCTGATCAGATTCTTGCTTGAAACACTTCGTTACTTATCTGATCCACTTATCTGATACACTTCATCCTTGGTCTTCTTCTAATCACTCGTATTTCATGAAGTCAACTCCCGCCAAAACTTTTTACTTGGGAGTCCAAAAGTCGCCTCGATTCCCCAAATCGGTAGCGATTTGACATTCCGTAATAATGGCATAGATGCGATGTGATTAATCACACCGTTAACTCATCCAACCATTAGCGCGTGTTCTTTACGCGTTGTCGATGCAAATTTCTCTTAAGGTCTTACGAGAAAATAAATTTGCATTTATACCCCTAATTTCCTTCTATAAATTAGCCTGGGGTGTTTAGGCAAACAACACAACATAAACCATTCATCTTCTTTAGCATATACTTCATGCTTTTCCGATGAGTTCCTTATTTCCGGTGAAACTTTAGGTGGGAACCTTTAACCCTTTTCCAATGAATTCAGCTTCTCAAATCAACCCTGTGTGTTCCTTCACACTGCTTTCGTCGTCATCTAAGATTTCACATACGATCAATGCTAAGATTCTTTACCACCATGGAGGCGGATCTGCTAAGGCAAATGAGAAGACACTTCTCCTAATCGTATGCACCTTGTGCACCTATCGAGATGACTGAATTAACATCAACAGACTTAGTCTGAAACAAAACATGGGTTTGATATACAATCTTGTGTATCAAACTCAATATTTGCATGAGACACTCATGGCCATATGGTCTTTGTGACCAAACCTGTGGCACTGTGTCCCATTTAACAGCTGGAAAGCCCATTGATTTTAGGTCTAAGGGCTCCTAGCTTAAAGATCCTTCAAGGCTCGCTCTCGCTCCTCACTCCGAAGCTCTAAGAGTGGCTTTCAGGATTCTAGAAGCTTCTCTGTGCCCCCTGGGTCAGAGAGTCTGAGAGCATCAGCTCTTAAAATCTCTCTCTCTCCTTCCCTGCCTAGGGTTGTCTTAGGGCTTATGGTTTATGACCTCCTGGTCTTCTTGTACTTGTAATACCACTTGAAGATAGCTTGTAGCACTTGTAGCTTGTGATATCACTTGTAACTAGTAAATCTGACCTCCGGGTCCTTATCAATGAAAAATTCTGTTATTTCATTGTTGTGTTGCTTATTCTGACTTATGCGATCTGCAGCTTTAATTTGACTTGCTTGTTGACTGTAGCTTAATCGACTTATAAAGTGATACTCCAATCTGATCAGTTCCCCCTTAATCTGATATGTCTTGAACTGATCTGCTCCTTGTCTGAACTTCAGATCGGCTACTTATCTGACTTTCTGATCTGCTCCTTATTTGAACTTCAGATCGGCTCCTCGTCTGGTCATCTGATCAGTTGAGATTCCTAACTCAACGGTTTCCACTTAACTTTGTTAGTCTTTTAACCAACTGGTTCTGGAGATCAGTCCTTCAACCATATCTGGTGCATTTTCTCCAAGATCCAGAAGCCCTATCTCGATGCATAACTCTCTGAATCTGATCTCAGCTAGCGGCTTAGTTAAGATATCAGCTTTCTGCTTGTCAGTATGGATCTTTTCCATCGTGATATTCTTATTTTCAACGTGATCTCTGATAAAATGGTGTCTGACATCCACATGCTTGCATCTTGTATGTAGAACAGGATTCTGAGTGATTGCAATAACACTATTACTATCACGAATATAGGTACATTCTTAGCTACGATGTTGTAATCCCTCACCGCCGACTTAGCTAGAGCGGGTTGGGAACAAAATTTTCCTGCTGACCATATATTACGCGCCCAAGTAGTAGATGTCGCGAATCGATGTCCGCTTCTTGAAAACCAAGAGATCGGTTTATTTCCCGTAAACCGACATGAACCCGAGGTTGACTTTTCGTCGATTCTCGCAACCTCCGTGAATCTGAATCAAAATATCCAATAAGCTCCAGATTATCATCTGATGGGTAAAATAAACCAAGGTTTACAGTCCCCTTCAGATACTTGAGAATCCGCTTAGCTTCTTCTAGGTGGCTTTGCATTGGATTTGCTTGATATCCGCACATACACCTCCAAAAAGTAATGTCCGGTCTGGCTGGCGATCGGTATAGTAGTGATCCAATCGAGCTCTATATTCTTTTTTTCGATTAACTTTTCGACCATCTTCATCTGGATCCATCTTGAACCCGGTCATCATTGGAATTCTGGCTTCCTTACAATGTTGAACTCCAAACTTTGCCAGTAGATTCCTTGTGTACTTCGCCTGGCAGATGAATATCCCTTCTGTACTCTGCTTGACTTGTAAACCCAGAAAGTAATTCATCTGACCCATCATGGACAATTCGAACTTCCCTTGCATCAATTTGCTGAACTTCTCACATAGCTTCTTGTTGGGAGATCCGAAGATGATGTCGTCCACGTAAATCTAAACCATCAGAATATCTTCTCCATCTTCTATTCTAAATAATGTTCTGTCCACTATTCCTTTAGTGAACCCACTGTCTATCAAGAATTGAGAGAGTGTATCATACCAAACTCGAGGAGCTTGTTTCAGGCCGTAAAGAGCTTTCCTTAAACGGTACACTTGGTTGCCTTTTTCAAAGCCTGGAGGTTGTTCGACATAAACTTCCTCTGCTAGTACCCCATTTAAGAATGCACTCTTTACATCCATCGATACACAATGTGAACCCTCTATGGGCAAAGATATGCTGTAAAACAAACCCGAATGGCTTCTAAGCGAAAGCAAGCCGGTGCAAAGGTTTCATCATAATCAATTCCTTCTGATTGTGAATACCCTTTAGCAACAAGTCTTGCCTTATTCCTGGTTATGACATTATTCTCATCTCTCTTGTTCTTGAATACCCACTTCGTGCCAATTACGTCTTGATGAGTTGGTCTGTCCACCAGTTTCCAAACTTGATTTCTCTCAAACTAATCCAGTTCCTCTTCCATGGCTAGAATCCAGCTTGCGTCTTGTAGAGCTTCCTCTACTGTAGTTGGTTCCTTCAAAGATAGATATAATAAAGATACATGGCACTTTCACTAATCGATGTCTAGTTTTGACTCTATCGGATGGGTCTCCGATAATCGATCGGTTGGATGGTGGTAATCCAGTCCTTCATTCGATGTGCGTTTATTTGGAGAACATCATCCATATCTGATAGTAGTTCATTACTAGTGATTGGGAGTGGTGCGGAATTATGATCCACTTGATAAGAACATGTCTCAGCTGATGTTGGACTCATCATGTGCTGATGTCTGTTCGTAGGAACTTCAAGGGAGTTCCCCCGAACCGGATGGTTCGATTGATCTTTATCTCGGTAATGACTTCTTCATCGAGCGGTTGTGTGTACCTTAGGGTTTGATTGACCTGTTGAATCAGCAAGATCAAGTTCTGGGATGTACACTGTTACGTGTTCAGGTTCTTTCTCCTTGATGCTTAGTTGATCCATTTTTTGCGTGTCAGGTAGCGGTTGATCTGGTATGGCTTGTTCTGAGGCAGCTTTCTCTTGTTCAGAAGATGTCTCATCAAAGACCACATGTGGTGTTTCTTGCACAACTAGGGTTCGTTTGTTGTAAACTCTGAAAGCCTTGCTGGATGAGGAATATCCTAAGAATATGCCCTCATCTGACTTGGCCTCAAAAGTCTTCAACTGACTTTTCCCATTGTTGTGTATGAAACACTTGCACACACGAGGTTTTCTGTCCTTCCACAGTTCATAAGGTGTTTTGAAGTGAGTCTTAGTCAGAGAACATCTATTCTGAGTATGGCATTCAATATTGATTGCTTCTGCCCAGAAATGGCTTGGTGTGACATGTTCAGCTAACATAGTGCGAGCAGCTTCCTTGAGAGTTCTATTTCTCCGTTCTGCTACTCCATTTTGTTGTGGCGTTCTTGCAGCCGACGTTTCATGCTGTATACCAAACTCAGTGCAAAAATTAGTAATAAAGGAATTCAGGAACTCTGTACCTTCATCTGATCTGATTTTTACTATGCTGACACCCTTCTCGTTTTGTAGCTTCTTGAGTAGCTCGTGTATCTTTGTCGTTTTATCGTTCTTCTTGTATAAGAATACAACCCAAGTAAACTTGGAATAATCATCCACGATTACTAGAGTATATTTGCGTCCACTAAGACTGACTGGTGTAACTGGTCCGAATAGATCCATATGGAGCAGTTGCAGTAGTCTACTGGATGCCGGTCCAGGTATTCCTTTGAATGAGGCTTTAACTTGTTTTCCCTTCTGACATGCGACACATGTCTGATCTTTGGAGAATATCTCATTCGGAAGTCCCTCAACCAAAGACATCCTAACTATCTTGTTAAGAGTCTTGAAGTTCAGATGACTCAATATTTTGTGCCAGAGCCAACTGCTACTTTTGGAACTCTTAACAATTAAGCTTGTATTCCTCGGACAACTATTTCCAATCTTTGTGTGTAGATCGTCCCTTTCCTTGAACGAGTTAGCAAGGTTTGTTGAGTGACTCGATTCCTAATCGCACACTTGTCATTTCGAGAACTCAATTTGAATCCGTTGTCGCAGAAATTGTAATCTTGATAGTAGATTGTGCTTTAATTCTTCAACATCTGAGACTCCGATTACTTGTACATCATCATTCTCTAAGGTTAGAATCCTTTGGTAAAACCAAAGTTATCATCACCGAAGAGTACACGTGGGCCTTCTTGTTCTTTGTAAGTGCTAAGGAGATGTTTGCTTCCAGTCATGTGCTATGAGCATCCACTATTGATGTACCAGATAGTTGCTTGTGCACCTCCTTTGTTGGCCAGTCCCACGCGAACCTGCAATCAAATCAGGCTTTAGGTACCCCTTTGGAATTGGGTCTGGGGGGGTTAGTGGTGGATTTAGGGATCCACACAAATAGAAGCACTTCTATGGTAATCAGATAGATTAGAAGGTCTGATTTGTCTCCCATACAAATCAACATAATCATACGTCTCTTTATATGCTTTCTGATTATGATTATTAGTGTGAGCCTTGGGTGACTTAGAAGACTTGGGATTTTTCTTTATATTTTGTCTTCTTTTAATCCGGTGTAGCTCGGTCAAAAGAGCCCTAGATATAGATCTACGGTTATAAGGGTAGGTCGATTTGCTACCATCAAAAGATTCATATCTCTTTGGCATAGATGGTCTTTGCGGTTTACCTATAGCTTGCTTATTATTAGGCGGTGACCTTGATTGGGTCTCGATTAGATTTCCTTCTTCTGATTGTCTCTTCGATACCTAATCTGCCGATCGAGTTGAGGTTTCTTGTAAGAACGGGTTCTTTCGTTGATTCTACTGATGCTTAATCGATTGGGGTCCATTTTCGATTAGGCACCTGCCTTTACTTTCGGCGAGTCTTTTCCCTTATCGATACATGTTTAGCTTTTTGTGTATCTTTTGTCGAGAGACTCGTTTGATTACACCCTTCGAAGTGAATCAAGCGGGGTTTTTGAGGATGTAGAAGGGTTCTCATACCCAATTCCCTTCTTGTTAGTCGGCATTCGAAAATAGGTGTTCATATCTTGAACGGTTTTTGATGACTTCGTGAAAACTTCTATTTTCTTGCGCAAACTATCTTCAGTAGATTTTAGACTCTCATGTAGTCGGAATAGCTCATCAAATTTAGCTTGAAGGATTTTGAAATCATCAGCTTGCTGTTTGTTGATTGCTAGCTGATCTTTGATCTGCTTCTCCTGATCAGAAGATTTAACTGATGTTAAATCTTAATGAGTGCCTGAGGACAGATCAGTTTGATATATGTCAGTCTAACTGAGAGTGCGGAAGCTTGTTTTAACCCGTGTGAAAAACCAGTTTTATCAATTCAGATTCTTAAGTTCAACCAGCTGACTAAGGTGTCAACCTGATAAGATCATTTGCTTGGTGTAGACTGAGCTTAACTTAGAATATGTATGCACTTTTAAACTCAGTTGTGTGAATAGTGTAAAGCATTAAGAAAGCACGTAAATGCACACAAGACTTTTTATAGTGGTTCAGACGAAACCCGTCTTACGTCCACTCTTCCCTTAACACAGGGGAACCTTAACCGAACTTAGCCGAGCTTAACCAAACTTAACTTGTGGGACTTATATCCCTCACGGGATGGCTGAGATGTTTATTGAGTTCACACTCTACAGATGTTTATCGAGTTCACACTCAACCGAACTAGAAATCAGAAAACTAGAATCCCTAGTCTGAAATCTTCCGGAAACAAACTTAACCTAACTTGCGTTTGGGTAAAGAATGTTTGAGGGTTCCAACTGGAAATCTATCCTGGTGTTTTAGGTAGCCAAAATGCTAGTGGATAGGATTTCTTGCTAAGAACAATGGGATGAACACTCTAAGAATAATCTTCAAATATGGTGTTCTTCGAGCGGAAATTCTGAAGGCTTTTTGCTTCTTGAGAATCTGCGTTAATGATGTTGTTCCACTTTTCTCAATTGTTCATGTGATAGTAGTTGGTCTCTCCTTGTCTTCCTTTCGAGCAATCCCATTTTATAGACCTCGAAATCAAAGAGCCGTTGGAGAGCAATTTGAATTTCGGGCTATATTAGGTAGGTTGTAGGATATGATTGTGACGTGCTCAGATTATCGGTGTGGCCGTAGGCATGATTAGCGCTGTTTTTGTCCGCAGCGTCGTATCCCGCATTGTCAGCTCTTTTTGTGCACGTGTCGCTTTCTCCTTGGCTTCGCGATGCGGCATTTTAGTAATTTGTCCGTTAGACGATAAATATTCCTTTTGTAGAAGATTCATCTTATCTGGTGTATATTTTTGATTGTCACCAGGTGTGAGCTGACTTGATCAGGTAACTGATCAGTCTACCTTGTTGAGTCTTTTGTTGCAGATTGTCTTAGCTCAATATGCAGACTCAGCTGAATGTAGGTCTTCAGGTCTTTTTGATCTTCAGGTGTCTCTGAGCCTCAGTGTATCCAGTCATACTGAGTCTTCAGGTTTGTTACTGAGTCTTCAGGTTTATCTGAGTCTTCAGGTTCATCTGAGTCTTCAGTGTCTATCTGAGTCTTCAGGTTCATCTGAGTCTTCAGGTTCATCTGTCTTCACCTGATCTTCTGACTTCTTGTCTTCTGATTTTTTCTTAATCTTCTGATCATCTGACCTTATCTGGGTCATCTGATACTTTGACCTGACCTATACATATTGAGTTCCCCCTCAATATGTGACCTATCTTTTACATCAGCTATCTATACATTTCAGCTGGTCATCTTAATCTGATTCTAAGTCATCAGTTAGCTAACAGGTCTGACTGGTCCTATTACAACCTATTTTGGAACTTCCATCAAACTAAAATACAGATTTCCCAACAAGAATCATTACAAGAGACAAAAGATTAATGGTGAGTGGAAGGCGATATGCTATTATTGTAAAAAAAACTTGGAGGAGATACAAAGAATGGGACGAGGCACTTGTACGATCATTTCAATATATGCCCATTGAGAAAAAACAAGAGACATAAAGCAATCAATTTTGAGGCCCAAGAAAAATGGCGAGGGAAAAATTGGTGTTTGGGGACTTGCACATTTAATGAAGAAATCGTAAGAAAAGAAATGGTCTCTATGATCATCTTGCATGAGTACCCCTTGAACATCGTGGAACATTTTGGGTTTTGAAGGTTTGTGAGTTCTCTTCAACCACTGTTTAAAGTGGTTTCTCGAAATACGGTGAAGAACGACATAATGAAAATTTATGATTTTGAGAAAAAATAAGATAAAGAGGGCTTTTGATAAGAGCACGGGTAGATTTTCCATCACAACAGACATTAGACAACAAGCAACCAAAAGAAAGGATACATGGTTGTTACAACACATTTTATTGATGAATCTTAAAAGCTCCAAAGTCGAATTGTCAGGTAATTATCTTTTTATACTTTGTTAATCTTTTTTGTTTGCAATTCATGATTATTTGATTTTGTTATTAACATATTATAATTTACTTTAGGTTTATCTACGTTCCATGCCCGCATACATCTGAAGTTATTTGTGATGCTCTTGTTGATTGCTTGATTGATTGGAATCTTGATCATAAGATGTCGACATTGAAATTAGATAATTGTTCAACTAATGATGCTATGATCAATGATATTTTGAAGAAATTGGATAAAAATGATCTTTGGTTGGATGAGTCATTATTGCATATGCGATATTGTGCTCATATTCTGAACTTATTTGTTAAAGATGGTTTGGATGTTACTGGTGATGGTATTGGTTGGATGAGTCATTATTGCATATGCGATATTGTGCTCATATTCTGAACTTATTTGTTAAAGATGGTTTGGATGTTACTGGTGATGGTATTGGTAACATTCGTTCTAGTGTTACTTTTTGGGTAGCCACGCCTAAAAGACGTGAGAAGTTTGAAGAAAATGCTAATCTAGTGAAAGTTCCAACCTCTAGGAAATTGATGTTAGATTGCAAGACAAGATGGAATTCTACTTTTAAAATGTTTGATGTTGCTATTGGTTATAAGAGTGTCTTTAATTGATTGGCAAAAAAGATTGACAAAAAAGAAGCCCCTTTATAAAAGTCTTCCAACAGAGAAAGATTGGAAAAATGCTAAAGTCATTTGTGATAAATTGAAGTTGTTTAATATTGTGACTGAGTTATTTTCAGGGACTGAATATCCTACTGTAAATCTATATTTTCCCAAAATTTGTGAAATTAGATTGGCTTTGAGGAAGTGACTTAATTCTGAGAATTCCACCATTGTGGATATGGCAAAAAAGACGTTAGAAAAGTTTGAAAAATATTGATCTTAGATTAATGGTATTATGGGTGTTGCAACTGTTTTGGATCCTAGATATAAGCTTAAATTGTTGGGCTATTATTTCCCTCTTCTTTATAATAATATAAATGCTAAGATGGAGATTGAAAGGATTAAAAGGATTTGTGTTGATTTGGTGAATGAGTACACATTGAAATCAAAAGCTAGTGAAGTTAGTGCTTCTCTTCAGTCTACAACGTCTTCATCCATGAGTCTTGATGATGTAGATCCAATGAGCAATTATGACAAATTTGTTGCCTCTGAATATGATCAAGATAGTGTAAAAACTGAATTGAATTATTATTTGGAAGAGCCTGTAATACCAAGAAAGATTGATTTTGATATACTAAGTTGGTGGAAGAATGCACTCAAGTATCCTACTTTGCAATTGCTAGAGATATTTTGGCAATTCCTATCTCTACAATGGCTACTAAGTTGGCTTTTAGTATAGGTGGAAGGTTTGTGACCCCACATCGTAGTAACTTCACCATAACACTTTAGAAGCTTTTATATGTTCACAAGATTAGCTTTGGGCTGAAGCAAAATGTATTTAATTTACGTAAATATGTGTTATGATTTTTAATTTCCAAGTTCTAAAAATTTTAATAATCACTTTTGGTATTTCAGAGATTGGTGCAACTACTCACTCACAATATTCCACACTTCTTGATGATGTTGATAATGAGTTGGGCAAGGTAATAATTTATTTATTTTATAATTATTTCTCTTTAAGTATTTAATATTTATTATGATAATAGTTTACTAATATATATAATATTGAAATTATTTATGTTTTTAAGGAGGAGCTTGATATGGATGCTCATGAAACGAAGAATTGAAGGTGCTTAATTATGGGAGAGAACAAATGAGATGAACAATGAACTATTTAATTTTTTTTTTAATATTGTATGCTTAAGTTTATATTTCGAATTTTTGTTGATGTTGAACAATTTTTTATTTTTTTTTTTGTTGTTAAATTTGTACTTTGAATTTGTATACTTTTGTATTAAAATTGTGAAAATCAGATTAAAAAAAAAAGGCGGGGTGGGGCGGGGAACCGGGCCGGTTTATTCCCCGAATGGTTCGCGGGGACGGGGTTGTTCCCCGGGCGCTACCCGCCCCGTTGCCAAGCCTAGTCTTGATTACACCAGTGCATTATGATGTGCTGAATAGGTCCTACATCGAGATAATTCTTCTAGACTGACTTGGAAAGAAGAATTAAATCTCAGTGGTTGTTGATTTCTTAATTTCTGTCACTTAAATGGGATTGTAAGTAATTAATTAGTATTACTTTGATTTATTATGGGTAAAGAATCAATGTGATTCAATACCTTATATTTTGGACAATATTATTAATTATAGGACATATTGCCAAAATTAATACATAAAATTGTGTCTTGGAATGTCAAGTTGATTATGTCCCCTTGGTGGGCTCATAAAGTTTATCATATCAAATCTGACTAGTGGGTTAATTTCCGGTATGATAATAATGTTGAGCTATTATTTCTCAAGGAATAAAAGATATTAATTAATTAAAGCATTCAGTAGCATAAATTAATTAATAAACATTGAATCTTAAACATGGAAAATAATAACTAAGAATTTCGTAATATGGGTTAGGATGAATAATTCAATATTAATTCTATAGTGGAATGAATTAATATTTATGTGCTAGAATAATATTGTGGGTCAATATTTGTTTCTATCCAATCCTAATTCTTGGATTGGAGAGAGAAATTTTATGGAAAAGATATATGGAAAGAAGATACATATGAATGTATTTGGAAAATATCTCTTGGAGAATAAAATCTTCCCACATCTTCCATATTTCCATGAATATGAAAAAGATATATATGGAAGAAGAAATGTGGAAAGAAGATACATATTAATGTATTTGGTAAATATCTCTTGTAGAATAAAATCTTTCCATATCCTCCATATTTCCTAGTAAAATTCGGCCCTCTCATCTTATAAATAGGGGCTGATTTTTCAGCCCCAATTCACAACACATAAGTGAAATTTTCGAACCACATGTTTGCAACAAGAGAGAAAAATTAATTCTTCCTTAAGAGGTTAAATAGTTCGTTTGCTTTCCCACCGGATTGACGAGCTAAGGCTTAGGGAATACTCAAGAAGGCAATTGGGTTGAAACAGTTACTCTTCTCAATGATGTCTCTCTTATTCGAAGGTAAATGTGTTATCCCTTAGTTCCGCATGTTTAGGGATTTACATGTTTTACCATTTATTCATTACATGAATTGTTTGGTTTAATTTTTTAAATCATAGAAGTAGATTTATGATAATTCGTATTTAAATTACGTCCCGAATAGAGCCATGACAAGTTATTTTAAAGATCCACAGGATACTATTGATATAGATCTTTGCACGATCCTTATGTTAATATGGTATCAGAGCCATGAGAGGTAGGGTATATTTAGGTTATATGGTTAATGATTCAATACATCTTAGATTCTTATGAATCTGTTCCGTTTGAAAGATACTGTCAAAAACAGTATTACTCAGGAATACGATATTCCTGAAAATCTTGATTTATTAAATAAATGGACTATTCATAGAATTAGTTAATGCTCTTGTATTCTCTAAATTTGATTTAAAATCAGGTTTTTGGCAAATTCAGATTAATCAACCTGATAGGTATAAAACTGCCTTCAATGTTCCATTTAGTCATTACGAATGGACTGTTATGCCTTTTGGTCTGAAGAATGCTCATTCAGAATTTCAGCAAATTATGAATGACATTTTTAATCCCTATAGTGATTTTATTATTGTCTATATTGATGACATCCTTGTATTTTCTAAAGATATTGAAATACATTTTAAACATCTTGATATGTTTAAAAACTTAGTTATTAAAAATGGTTTAGTCATTTCAAAACCTAAAATGGTTTTATTCCAAACCAAAGTTAAATTTCTTGGTCATATTATTGATAAAGGTAATATTATTCCTATTCAACGTAGTATTGAATTCAGTAATAAATTTCCTGATAAAACTCAGTTACAAAGATTTTTAGGAAGTCTTAATTATGTGTCTTCTTACATTAAAAATATTTCTGAAGATTCCGCTATCTTATATGATAGGCTTAAAAAGAATCATTTTCCTTGGAATGATAATCATACTAAGGTTGTTATTAGAATTAAAGATAAGGTCAAGAATATTCCTTGTCTTATGCTTGCTAATCCCTCATGGGAAAAAATAGTTGAAACTGATGCCTCAGATTTGGGGTATGGTGATATTTTGAAACAAATTAATCCTGATAATAAAAAGAATTATATTATTAGATTTTATTCTGGTAAATGGAATAATAGTCAGAAAAATTATTCTGCCACCGCTAAAGAGATTTTATCTATTGTTAAATGTGTTCTTAAATTCCAAGATGACTTATATAATAAAAAATTTACAATATATACTGATTGTAAAGCTGCTACATTTATGCTCTTTAAAGACTTTGAAAAAAATATTTCAAAGCAAATGTTTGCCAGATGGCAATCACATCTTGCTTATTTTGATTTTAGTATTATCCATAAGCAAGGGAAAGATAATCATCTACCAAATTTTTTAACTCGTGAATTTATTTCTTCATGATAGTTATGAGCCAGTCTGGAAGAAATCCTTATTCCTCATATAGGGGAAGAGGAGGCAGAGGATCTCCTATTTTACAACAAGGGAAGAAATCCCTTTACAATCAGAATATTTCTGGTGTTGGTTCTTCTTCAAAAGAAGGAAATGTTCAAAAGGAATTTCAAGAATTTCTTAAACAGGGAAGTAAAAACATACTAGTTGAGGACAATTCCTCAAAACCAGATGATGGAGCATCATATGCTTCAACTATTAAGAAAAAATACACCTACTTTGATTCTCCAAAGAGAGAATTAATTCTTCACATTGAAGATGATGACGAAAAGTTCAAAGAATCTCCATGGATTCTTATGGAAAAATACATCCCGAATTGTGGATGGACTGTTGAATCTTACAAGACTAGAGGTTTCTATGAAAACATTCTCACTAGTCTTGGCAGTGTGGAAATCCAACATTTTCCACCTAAGAGTAATAGTATTAATTACTCCAAGTTTATTATCAAAAAAATTATCTCCATCCAAAAATGGGGTATTTCTCCTTTATCTGAAAAGAAAATGTTGAATGAAGTCAACAAGATCACTTACCAGTACAATTACTGGGATTACCTTGAGAGTTTTTATAAGACTCTATTTTATCACAATACCAAACATTCTCATACTTGGTTGATCAAATTATGTGATAATATTGGAAGGAATCAAATTCCTAACTTGTTTTTCTCCTGGTGGGAGATTTTTGGTGCTATGGTGAATATTTTGCCAAAAGAGGTTAAACCTCTCTTAGAAGAATACTCTATAGTATCCTCTTCTCTCAAATCTCATAATACAAGTGGTAAAACTATTTGTATGTTTTTCATTGATTCAGGACTCCCATGGGTCTGGAAATGGAGACCAGATTTTGGTTATACTGAAACTGGAATTCCTTGTTTATGGAGGATTTGTTCCACTAGATTTTGGAATAATCTTAATGTTCTTAGACCAGGTTCTAATGAACTTCCTATTCAATAAAATCTTGATACGATTAAATCCAAAATGGATTTTTACAAGAAAAGTATTGAGGACCATGTTCCTAATACTGTTGCTTTTTTTTTTCGAATACTCCAAGAAGTATTTAGGTATTCTCTCTAAAGAGAAAATTATTGATCAATATATGGATCTGATAAAAAATAATCTATTGGAGATATTGATTTCTCAGATTCAAAATCTGATGCTTCTATGTTGTCTGGTTCTGATCTTCAGGACGCTCAAGACCCAAACGAAGATTGCCAAGATCTTTCTCTTCACGAATGCTTTGACTTGTTCAAACACTCTCTTAAAGAGAGAATCAGGGAAAAAAAATTAATTATGGAAGGATCTCATTCACATATGTTCTTTACATCTTTTACAACGGAAGGATGGGATATTCAACATGGAATAATTCGTTCCAGGTTATACTATCTCCTGAATGATACATGAGTTCTTCATTATAATATCTGGAGAGTTCCATCTGATATTCTTATTGATAATGAAAATAATGTGATTAAAAATAAGAATTATTTGAAAGTTCTTAGAAAAAGAATAAGAGTTTTGGAAGAATGGATTCCATGGCTCGAAGCTTCACTTAGAAGGAATGAAGGACTTGGATTTATTTATCCAAATCGTCAAGAATTGGCAAATTTCAAGGAGTCTCTTAAACTCCTAAAAAAGCAAGCTTCATTAATGGCGATTTAGAAAAAAGACTTTGATTTAGCACATTCCAGCAAGATGTGGCTACAGTATCAGATAAAATCAAATTTCGTCATTGCTTGCATCAGCAGACAAAGTACTGTTCATGAATAGTAATTACTATTCAAACTTTTTTTGTCTTTTTGTGGCTTTGTTTTTTTTCTGCACTATTTCTTTTTTATTTTGAAATCCGGGGTTTGATGTCCGGCTCTTTCATCTATAAATAGGTTTGTATTTTCTTTTCAGAGGTACGCTGGAGTTAAGACTCGCCCCCTCTTTCTCTCTCTAAATCCCTCTCTAGTGTGTAACCTTGTAACCTTGTAATATTATTGTTCATAAACTTGTTTATGCTTGTGGCTTTTTAAAAGGTATATTTTTATTTAAATTCAGTATTTTAAAATTTTATTTCTGATGATCGCCGCCTCAATGGTTAGCTAAATTACTTGTATTGAATCATGACCTGACTTGACTAAACTCTACTATCATGTGCATTTGAAATTATATTCCTATATTGATCTATAATTTGATATATCAAAGGTAGAGTTGGTTGAACCGGTAGATTTGAGTTTTCCAGTGATTTTCATGAGTTAACCATGTGGGCTAGCCCTTTTTGCCGTTTTGCCGATGAATAGGCGTAGGCATTCCTGGGTGTAAAAGCTTTTTTCAGGTTAACTCATGGACTATGGAATTTCTCAGTAATTTTCTATCTGTGTTTGTAAAAGATCCACAGGATACTATTGATATAGATCTTTGCACGATCCTTTTGTTAATATGGTATCAGAGCCATGAGAGGTAGGGTATATTTAGGTTATATGATTAATGATTCAATACATCTTAGATTCTTATGAATCTGTTCCGTTTGAAAGATACTGTCAAAAACAGTATTACTCAAGAATACGATATTCCTGAAAATCTTGATTTATTAAATAAATGGACTATTCCTAGAATTGACATGACATAAGTGTTGGTCCCGGTGCAAACGAGTCTCACACGTGTATGGGGGGGGGAATACACGTGTTCAGTGATTTTTAAAACTTTTTCTTCACTGAGATCAGATGGGTCAGGTTGTCTTGAGAATTTTTCCCTGAGAAGCACAAATCGCCCTGAGTCAGAGTCTACTGAGACAATGATCCTGAGCAGCTTTCAGAAGCTTCAGATTAGCCCAACTGATCCTGAATTTTATCAGAGATCCTGAGAAGCTTGGATCAGATAATTATCTTACTGAATACTCAGTAGAGTTAGTTCAGTTTGGTAACTATCTGTTCTAGCTAATCAAGAGTGCGGAATGGTTGGCCCTAAGTTTATACTCGTTTTAACTTGCTGAAAATCTTCTTCCTTTAATAAATCAGTGGTTAAGGCTGTGATCAATTTGATGCAAGTTTAGTGGATTTGTTCCAACTGAATCTCAGTAAAATATGCTTTCAGTGAAAATCATGCAACAGATATAATGCAGTACAGAAAGCAAACAACACAGCAATTATAATGGTTCAGAGACTCAAGCTCCTACATCCACTCTCCCTGATCTTCAGAGAAATTCCTTAACACACTTCCTAAATCTTTTAGGCTGACTCACTGCAGCTTACTAACTTTTCTACCTTGAGTTTTCTGGCTGACTCACTGCAGCTTACTAACTCAATCACACACACAAGTTTTCAGACTACCACAAGTAGCTTACTAACTTCTTCTCTAGAGTTTTCTGGCTGGCTAACCTGCAGCTTACTCACTCTTTACAACTCTAACTCACCAACAAATCACACACACTCAAACTACCTTATCAAAGGGTTTGGGTTTGGGTTTCCAACTAGGGTGAGATATCCTTTACAATAAGAACAAATGCAAAGGCTAGGATATCTCTACTAAGCTTTAGACACTTCTATCAAATCTAGGCTTAGTGAATGAGATCTCTCCAATGTGAAACACTTGGAAAATTCTAGGTTTTTCGAGTGCTTCAATTTGCAAAAATACGAAGGAGCTCTTGAGTTGCTTTGATTTCCCGTAACCTTTCAATGGTGAAGGTCACTGGTTGTTGGGAGATGAATTTAATAGAGAAGTTTTGATTAGATCCCAAAACCCCTGAGTATGACATGTTCAGGATAATCTTGATAGTCTGAGTCAGGTTTCAGTATAGAATTATTAAGGAAGATATCTGCACAATGTATAGTCACCAGATATTAATCAAAGTTTTGATACTGAAGACTCAGGTAAACCTGAATGGTCAGAAGATACTGATGATCTGAAGACTCAGAAGATACTGAAGATCCGAAGACTCAGAAGATACTGAAGATCTGAAGACTCAGAAGATACTGAAGATCAGAAGTCTCAGAAGTTACTGAAGAACTCAGTAGTTACTGAAGACTCAGGATGACCTGAATGTTCAGAGGCACTGAAGAAATATCTATCTGAATACATACAAAACTGAAAAAAAAAATAGATATTGCCCAAAACATTCAAGTGCAGACAAAAGGAACTAAAACTAAGTGTTGTTTAAGGTTTTCTCATTCAGAGAGATTGACCTAAAAGAGCCGTTTTGTTTGTCTACATTCACTGAAGATAAGAACCAATCAGAGGAAGACAACACTGTACTACACTGACACTGAAAGCGACAGGACACTAAATTTCTCAGTAGTACTATGTTCCAGACTACAAAAACGTGGTGATTAGGCTGCATTGGTAACTTGTTACCCAAACCATGCAAGGGAGTATTCAAACTCTAAAATAGCCGTTCATCAATAACCAGAAGAGGAAACCCTTGATGTTATCTCTTCCAACAGATAGTTTTTCAAGAGTAACCTTTGGTAAAGTTGCCTATAAATACCAGTGACCTTCAACATTAAGAGTTTACGGGAAATTACAGCAACTCAAGAGCTCATTCGTATTCTTGCAAATTGTAGCACTCGAAAACCCTAGAATTTCCCAAGTGTTTCACATTGGAGAGAGCTCACTACACTAAGCCTAGATTTGATAGAAATATTTAAAGCTTAGTAGAGATATCCTAGCCTTTGCATTTGTTCTTATTGTAAAGGATATCTCACCCTAGTTGGAAACCCAAACCCAAACCCTTTGATAAGGTAGTTTGAGTGTGTGTGATTTGTTGGTGAGTTAGAGTTGTAAAGAGTGAGTAAGCTGCAGGTTAGCCAGCCAGAAAACTCTAGAGAAGAAGTTAGTAAGCTACTTGTGGTAGTCTGAAAACTTGTGTGTGTGATTGAGTTAGTAAGCTGCAGTGAGTCAGCCAGAAAACTCAAGGTAGAAAAGTTAGTAAGCTGCAGTGAGTCAGCCTAAAAGATTTAGGAAGTGTGTTAAGGAATTTCTCTGAAGATCAGGGAGAGTGGATGTAGGAGCTTGAGTCTCTGAACCATTATAATTGCTGTGTTGTTTGCTTTCTGTACTGCATTATATCTGTTGCATGATTTTCACTGAAAGCATATTTTACTGAGATTCAGTTGGAACAAATCCACTAAACTTGCATCAAATTGATCACAGCCTTAACCACTGATTTATTAAAGGAAGAAGATTTTCAGCAAGTTAAAACGAGTATAAACTTAGGGCCAACCATTCCGCACTCTTGATTAGCTAGAACAGATAGTTACCAAACTGAACTAACTCTACTGAGTATTCAGTAAGATAATTATCTGATCCAAGCTTCTCAGGATCTCTGATAATTTTAGGATCAGTTGGGCTAATCTGAAATTTCTGAAAGCTGCTCAGGATCACTGTCTCAGTAGACTGTGACTCAGGGCGATTTGTGCTTCTCAGGGCAAAATTCTCAGGACAACCTCACCCTTCTGACCTCAGTGACGAAAAAGTTTTAAAAATCTATGAACACGTGTATTCCCCCCATACACGTGTAAGACTCGTTTGCACCGGGACCAACAAGTGGTATCAGAGCAGTGGTTCATTTTGACCACTTGCTTTGGTAGCCATATTCTATTTGCTCAAAGACTTTGGTGGTCTACTGAATAGATCTTTTGTTGATATCTTACAAGGCTCATATCATCATGCCTTCTGTTGTACGGGGAGATAACCCAACCTAAGGAAGGCTTGGGATTGGGTAATCTCATATGTAACATGTTATCCGACTTTGTCCAGCTGGGGCAGGACGGGAGGCGGCTTTAGAGTTTCGGGAGGTCGCCTGCGGCCTGACATAACAAGAAGGTCGCGGTGCAACTTGAAAGAGCCGGAAGTCGCGGTCGAAGTGATCACAACTTCAGTTGGAGATATATATGGACAAGATTGGGGCAGTTATGGTGAGGTGGATTTCTCGGGATGTATCCAGGGAAAGCATATCTGTGAGCGCGACTTGCGGAGCAAGGAAGGAAACCCTGATCAGCCCACGAGAGAAAGCCCACGAAGACTGTAGCCCTAGATTTATGTCTATAAATATCACTTGTAGTGTACGTTGTAAGGGATCGAACTTTTAGCACCCTAGGCATATATTATACAGTACAAATCCTGGCTTGGTGCCCCCAGACGTAGTCTATTCCAAAGACGAACTGGGTAATCAAATCACTTGTCATTTATTGCTTTCGCTGTGGTATTGATCGGAGCATTACTAAATTGTTTGCTTGTTCGCCAGTAACAAAACCAGGTACAACAATTGGCGCCGTCTGGGGGATGATCAATTCCTGCAAAATCACTTTTTTCGAAGGAAGACCCATCTCATCTCTGATCAATACCAATGGCGAGCAATCAAGCTAATCTGAACGGGCAAGATCTGGGCACCCGCAATGGGCGTGAAGCCTTTATGAGCCCTCAACACTCCAGCTCCCATCACGCTCGCTAGCAAGAACCGTTGATGACCCCTGACTGGTGGAACCTGGTGCAGACGCCCGAGGACGCAAAGGCCGTGATGGCCATCCTCAACAAGAAACGTCTCGCGTTTGACGAGGAAGATGTGCAGTTCTCTAAGAAGGCCACCCAGAGGTCGACCAAAAAGCAGCCGCCAAGCCCGAAGGGGCATTCGGGGGCCAATCGCCTACGATCCCGCCAGACATGCCCGGGTCCGGCAATCGCAGCCCCTTAGGAGGCCGGGCAGGTCGAGCAATGTGTTCGACCGACTTGGCAATCTTGGGGTCGGCGAAGCCCCGAGGAACGCGGAAAGATGAGGCACAACGAGCCCCTCGCCATGCCGAAAGCAAGTGGAGCGATTCGCCGAGACCAACCTCCACCATAACGACTTACCGAGGGGGTCGACCGTGCATTGCGGTGACCCCCCAGCGGCAAACGCGACCACTGACCGCCACGATGCTCAGGTCGCAGCACTAACCCGCACGGTCAAGCAACTGATGGAACGCATGGAGAGTTGAAATGGGCCAGCGAGGACAGACCCTTTCCTCGCCGTCCCGGACTCCCCACTCGGAACTTTGATTACCTTGGCGGCTTCTCAAAGGAAGATCAATGTCGCGACCTTGGATCGCCATGATGGGAACGCTGACCAAAAGGGTCCATGTAGCAAAGTATAACTTCGTACACGGCTTCTATGGGCGCCTAATCGACGACAAAATGTCGATTGTTCTCTCTGATCCTGAGCGACCAGGCTCACCAATGGTTCACCTCTCTGCCGCCCCTGTTAGTGGACACTTTCGAGCAACTCGCTTGCGTATTCTTAACGCATTTCACCGACCTGGCGCCCCGACCTGCGACCAGGCAGTGCTTGATGACACCCAGCAGGGGGATACTGAATCTGATCGGTCCTACATTGAAAGGATCGACAAACTAATTTTGGAAGGAGATCCCATTGGGGATGAAGCAAAATTGATGGGGGCTGTCTCCGGCCTGAAGAAGGGGACCAAACTCTGGCAGCGCATGACGGCCGAGTACCCGACCAGCTATGCCAACTTTTGGAGGTGGGCTAGTGACCTGATAAATACGGCGGAGCTCTTGGAATCCCGACTATTTGAGATTAAGGAGGTTGCAGAGCCCAAGAAAAGTTCCAAAAAGTCTTCCTCGCAGTACAAGCCGCCTGGAAGCTTCAATCCTTTTGAGGAAAGCATTCCGGTGAAATTGATGCATGCCCTGGGCATGACCCCCGGAAACATTTTCACTCAGATCCGGAGCGGAATCGCTTCTCCCCCTCCCGGTGAAGAATAATGGCAAAATGTAACCCCAACAAGTATTGTCACTTTCATGAACAAAGTCGGGAACTATACCAAAGGAGTGCAAGGACCTCGGTTGCCCTAACTCGAGATTCAGATGAGGATGGCTCGCTGACGAGTTCATCAGGCGACCTCAGAAGAATGGGGACCAGGCCCCGCGAGGTCGTCAGCAAGGAGAGCGTGTCCACAGGAACAACAACCGAGGAGTGGGGCAAGGGGAGCGATGCATCCCGCCCATGCCGGAAAATGCGGGAGATCACATGATACACACTCTCTCCCCCTTAGGGACTGTCGGGGGGCTAGCCACCAGCTCCCCCTCCAAGCGAAGGATGAAAGCCGAAATAAGGGAGTTAGAGAACGCCAGGAAGATGGCGTTGCCCATCCTCGTCCTTAGGGAAGAGTCCAGTACTATCGAGTTTGGAGAACAGGACAAGGCCGGGGTAGTCTACCCCAATGTCGATCCCTTGGTGATCCGGGCCAACATCATGGGGACTACGGTGTGCCGACTCCTGGTCGACGGGGGGGCTTTCTGCAACATCCTATTCAAGAAGACCCTCAATCAGCTCGGGGATTACTATGCCTATGTCACCCCGTGCGACCACCTCGTGAAAGGGTTTGGCGACGCTACTGTGAGGCCCACCGGGATGATCCGATTGGCCGTTGAGCTGGTTTCTACACTTAATAGTGAGGTTAGGGCAACTAGGCTGTTAGACTTTTTAGTAGTCGACCTTCCCAGCACCTACAATGGTTTCCTAGGGAGGCCTTTTGAACATGAATTCGAGGCTGCGTCCTCTACTTTCTATTTTTGTGTAAAGTTTCCCACCACGAGTGGGGTGGTCGGCACCGTTAAGGGTGACCAAGTTGATGCGAGATGTTGTTTGACTTACTCTTTGTCTCCTTTCAATTCTGCACTAGTACCTATCAAACAAGCACTTGTAATAGATACCAATAAACAGAATGAAGAATTAAGAGAGACAAGGATAAACAGGAAAAGAACCTACAATGACCTCGACCCAAGAATAGGGCACGAACCTGATGAATTCATGATTGAGGCCAAAATCGACGATCCCCAACGAGATGGCCCCAGAGCCATCCTGGGGGAAGAGCTAGAGAAGGTCAAGGTCGATCCAACTCCCCCGGATCTGGAGGTCATTATCGGCTCCAAAATACCAAACGACCTGAAGGGGGAAGTCATTGACTTTCTCAAAAAGAACCTAGATGTCTTTGCTTGGTCGCACAAAGACATGGTGGGGATCGATCCAGAGATCACGTGCCATCGACTCCACATTGATCCATCCCGGAAGCCGGTTGCTTAGAAGAGGCGAAAATTTGGCCCTGAGAAGTATGCCACCTTGGCGGAAGAAGTAAAGAAACTGCTGGATAACGACCTGATCATGCAGGCCGACCAACCACAGTGGGTAGCCAATGTAGTATTGGTAAATAAATCCAATGGGACCTGGCGGTTATGTATCGACTTCAGCGACCTCAACGAGGCCTGCCCTAAAGACTTCTTCCCGATGCCACATATCAATCACCTGATAGATAGTACGACCGGACACAAAATGATGTCATTCATGGATTCTTTCGCTGGATATCACCAAATAGCCATGCACGAACCAGATCGGCAGCACACCATGTTTCTGACGGAAAAGAACCTATATTGCTGGAAGAGAATACCGTTCGGCTTGAAAAACACAGGGGCAACATACCAAAGGCTGGTCAATCACATGTTTGCCGACCAGATAGGGAAGTCAGTAGAAGTCTATGTCGACGACACATCGTCAAAAGCCTAAAAAGAGAAGACCACTTGCTTCACCTCGCGCAGACATTTGAAATCCTCAGAAAATTCAGCATGAGACTCAACCCCAAGAAGTGTAACTTCGGAGTGGAGTCGGGGAAGTTCTTCGGACACTTGGTCAGTAAGCGGGGCATCGAGGCGAACCCAGGGAAGGTTAAAGCTGTACTAGACATGGGGGCACCCCGAAATGTGAGAGAAGTTCAGAGACTCATGGGATGCCTGGCTGCCCTGAGCAGATTCATCTCCTGGATGGGGGACAAATGCAAACCGATGTTCGACACGATCCGTAAGAAGGAAAAATTCGAATGGACACCCGAAAGCCAGGATGCTTTTGAAAAAATCAAAGCTTACCTGGCGGATGTGAGCATGCTGTCCAAACCTGTTCCAGGAGAGAAGCTGTTCTTGTATCTCGCGGCTTCGGAGACCGCCTTGAGCGCGGTACTGGTCTGAGCAGAAGGTCCGGTTCACATGCCCGTTTACTTCATTAGCCACACATTGAACGAGACGGAGCAACGCTACTCCTCGCTAGAGAAGATGGCATACGCATTAGTCATGAGCGTGAGAAAACTGAGACTGTATTCTTCGACCATCAGGTCGAGGTTCTCACTTCCCTACCACTGCGGAATGTACTCCACCATCCGGACACTTCGGGCCGATGCCTCAAATGGGCCATTGAGGTCGGGCAGTACGGCGTAATCTACGCGCCACGACCTGCCATCAAGGCTCATGCACTGGCCGACTTCCTAGTAGAGCTTACGTTCCCGATAGAAGCGGGAAGTTCAGGCAGCTTACCTTGGGAGCTTTTCGTAGATAGGTCGGCGACCTCTCACAAGTCGGGTGCCGGGTGGTTTTATTGAGCCCTGAGGGTATCTCATTCCAGAATTCCATTACCTTCGATTTTCCCGCGACAAACAATGAGGCCGAGTATGAGGCTCTCATTAGGGTCCTGGAAATGGCAACAACCATGGGGGTCAAGAGATTGCAAGTTCATACCGACTCCCAACTCGTGGCCTGCCAAGTTTCGGGGGAATACGAGACTAGGGACGACAGGATGGCGGCCTATCAAGAAGTTGTGAAAACACTGTGCATGAAGTTCACGCAGATCCATGTCAAGCTGATACCAAGAGAGCGGAACTCGCGAGCCGATGCTTTAGCCAGGTTGGCGACCTCCGAGGGATCACCAGATATGAAGGATGTCACCATCACAACACTTCCCCACCCATCCACCGCGCAAGTAACTGTAACAACATTAGAAAACCCGGTGTCGAACTGGATAACACACATCATGGAGTATTTGATAAGCGGCCTATTGCCGACTGATCGTGTCCAGGATCGATAGTTCCAGTTGCGGGCCGCCCGTTACACAATGATCGGCGGGAAATACACGAAAGGGCATGCAGAAACCACACTAGGGGGGAGTCGCTGGCCCACAAAACCACAAGGCAGGGATATTTTTGGCCAACCTTAAGGGCCGATGCCATCGTCTTCGCCCGGAAATGCCACAAATGTCAGATTTATGCCCCCTCTATCAAGGTCGCACCTGAAGAACTCACGAGTATCCTCAGTCCTTGGCCCTTTGCAAAGTGGGGGATAGACATCATTGGGCCACTCCCAATGGCCCCAGGATCGGACAAGTATGCCTTAGTAGCGGTGGATTACTTCACAAAATGGGCCAAGGCTGAGGCACTGGCAACCATCGACCAAGATCATGTCATCAGGTTCATTTGGCGCAACATTATCTGCAGATTCGGACTGCCTCAGGCCATCATATCAGACAACGGGAAGCAGTTCGACGGTACGAAGATCAACGCCTTCTTCAAAAAATGGAAGATTACAAAGCTATTCTCCACCCCATACCACCCCCAATCGAACGGACAGGTCGAGGCCGTGAACAAAATCATAAAGCACACGCTCAAGGCCAAGATCGAAAGGGGGAAAGGGAAATGGGCTAGCGAGCTACCAGATTTGCTATGGGTGTACAGAACAACCTGCAGGAATTCGACGGGCGAAACCCCTCATTCGATATAATTCGGAACTGAGACAGTGGTGCCTGCGGAGGTCGATGTCCCAACTTTCCGGACTAGCCAAGTCGCTTTCGATCACAACGATGAGGCCCTGGAGAGGAACCTAGACCTACTCAAAGAAAAACGATTAGAGGCTAATATGAGAAATGCCAGATACAAGCAGAGGTCTGAGAAATATTACAACTCTAAAGTACGAGTTCGATGCTTTAAGGTTGGGGACCTAGTACAGAAGAAGATACTCGGAGACTCAAAAGGTGCCCTCGGCCCCAATTGGGAGGGCCCATTCCAGATATCGAAGGTCCTACCAAACGGAGCATACGAGCTCGAGAAAGCAGATGGGACCAAGGCTCAATATCCATGGAATGCAACTCATTTGAAAAAATACTACCAGTAGATTTAGGTCCTTGTATCGATCAAGCCGATGTAAACAAGTATTTGCAGTAACAACAATTCTCTCTTCTTTTTGAAATGTAAGATTCCTGTGTAAACCAAGCGGGTCACATGAAAAATATATGATTGATGAAATGCATACCACATGAAAGACATGATCGATAACATGCAGTCGTCGATGAAAGACATGATCGAAAACATGCAGGTCGCATGAAAGACATGATTCATAACGTGCGAACCCGAGGTCCGACTTTAGAAAGACTGGAGGTGAGGTCGCCACCCTAGCTGTGCGGTCATCCCTCGACTTTATAAGACGGCTACGCAAATGTCCAAGAAATAAGTCGCATACAAAATAAGACGACAAGGACTAAGCAAAAATCGCATAAGGAAATCAAGTCAACACAATGAAGGAATTAAAAAGGAGAATTTCATTAATAAAGACCCGAAGGTCGGGGAAAACCCCATTATAATAGACCCGAAGGTCGGTAAAGAGAGCATTCCAATACAATACATTTTTTGGAATCAAGCTAGCGACTTGGTCTATACCACGGAGCCACTTGAACTAGCGACTTGGTCTATACTACATTGCTACTGGGGTGGCATCTCTCGGACGCGGAGGTCGTTGAGAAAGATGCTGTAAAACTATCAGAAAAGGATGTTACAACATTCTTGGAATGTCAGATGCTGCAATGGGGCTTCTAGTGTGAGCAAGCACGAGTGCCATCTTTACGACGCAAAAAACTAAAGGGATTGTGAAGGGCATTTTGGCATGATCGGATTCACATTAAATCAGTATCGTGTATCAAGAGGGGCCCATCACCATTAATCCCATTCCCCCGATCGGCGCCTGAGACATCGTGAGTTAAGGGGCCCCGCCGTCACGGCAGCGGTAGACCCGCCGCCTGGGTAACGACAAAAATTGGCAATGGCTGTATGGCCACCCTCCGGTAAAAGCAAAATCCAAGATGGAGGAACCGTAAAGATGGTCCGAGTCCCGAAAACAATGAGCACAGAGCTAGAGAGGCTTACTGACCGAAAGGGTTTTAAAACGAGAATATCGCCGGAATCGCCCATAGCCGGAGCTTGGAGGCAAAAAGTGGGGAGATCAGAGAGGGACAGTATGAGTTTTCAGTGTGAAATACCCGCCCTATTTATAGATGGAGGGCGGGGGTCAGGTTGAAGTTTCCAACTCTCGAGGGCCCCACAGAAAAATCGGCGGCGCACGTGGGGCGCGTGGACAGGACGCGACTTTTGGTTGGGCTAATTTATGGTGCCCGATACCACCTAATACCCAGGCCATCATTACGGATCTGTCAACCGTCACACCGATTCGGAAAATCGAGACAACATTTTGCCTCCCCAAGGAGGAGATGTCGACGTAGGCACATTTTTTGAGTCCGACCTGCCAGAAGTTGATAAGTTGTACGAGTTCAATTTAAGGCCCCAAGACGAGCTTGCGACCTCGACTTGAGGGGGATGAAATATGGGAGTTTATTTTACATAGTAAGATAAGCACCAGACCAAAACATAAAATAACTTCCATTAATAGAAGACCCGAAGGTCGGGAGAAACACATCATAAACCAAAAGCCCGAAGGCTAGTATAACGGAAAACAAAAAAAAAGTAGAGTTGCGATCTAAGTCCTTCTCAGCTGGGGCAGTCGAGGTCGGGGTAATGACCGTCCCGAAAGGAGTCTCCTGCTGTGTAACCACCGGTGGATCGGCTTCGGGGCTTAAAACCCTCTCCACGATGGGCTCGGCAAGTATGATAACATATGGAGGAACAATTGAGCTCGTCAATTTCTCCGCCAAGGGCTCGGAAGATGTGGCATCCGGGAGGTCAACCAGCGGGGAGCAAGGGAGAGGGCACACGATTTGCCGGGATCGGGAAAGAAGGAGAGATCGATGCCCATATCCTCCAAATCTTGGATATACAACAGAACATCGGGGGCCAGAGGGTTGTCCCGGACATACTCCTTGAGATCAGCGACTAGCCCAGTAAGGTCGCCGGAAGGGTTCGCCTGGTGACATATTCGGATGGCGCCCGCAAAGGGCATCACATACGCGAAATTAACGTTAATCTCTTCGGCGACCTTGTTTGGGCCTCCCCAGTGTCCGGCTCCCTGGCCCGGCGCCTCCTCCCTAGATCGGCCTCCATCTCGGCCACCCTCTTTTCTGCCTGGATCATCTTCAACTTCTCGGCGCCGGTCTCGGTCTCCGCCGAACCCGACTTCGGCTTCTCCTCGCCCAAGCCGCCTTCTAGATCAGCAAGGCGACCCTCGAGGGTCGAGATTCGCAGAAGATGCTCCCCATTAGCTTTCTCTAACCCTTTCTGAGTCTCGGCGCCGCCAAGATCAGTCCGGCCTGATCGAACACACGAGCCTGGGACTCACGGAGATGTCGGAGCTGGGTTTTGGCTTGGGCACTGGTCCTCTCCAAATGAAAGGCCACCTTGAGAGTGTGGACCATGGCCAAGTACATATTACCCATCATTTTCTGACGATGGGCGTTGTCATGATAAGTACGCGTCCATGCCCGGGGCATGTTGTGCACGCTTTGGGAAATGTACCCCGGCCACTTATTGGGGAGGTCGGCCGAAGCAAGGGGAGGACTCCTGAGGAAGCTAACCACCTCGGGGCAAAAGTCGATGGGGCCGATTTCAGGGCTGTAAAGGAAAGCCGAATCATTAGAGTTGTGAGGATTCATGTTGAAAAAAAAAGAGGATCAGGCAAACCATAATGAGGACTTACTCGTTCACCCGCTCCTCCTCCCAAACTAAGAAGGAGTCATCATCTTCGTGCCGACCTCTGGTCCGGGCCAGCGAGGCAGGCTGCGAGCTGGTGGGCAGCGAGGCCGGTGTCGATGTCGTCAGCTGCGATTGGGGGCGGACCCGATCTTTCTTCCCCAGCCCCCTGTTGATTTTGGACTCGTACGTCGAGATCTCCTCCCTCACTCTCTTCCGAGCGTGCCCAGAATTCGGTGGAGTCGACCCCGTAGCCTTCCTCTTGCCTTTATCGACAGTAGAGGGACCAGTGGGGACCGAACCTAGAGGGAGGACCTCGGTGGGAGTCGGCTTCGGAGGGGCGGTTTCAGAGGTCGCCAGTCGCCTCATGTTTCCCAGGATAAATTTCCTATGTGAGGCCATGATGTACGCAGAAGGCTTACGACGGTAAACGGGGGTGTTAGGAACTGCAGGAATGTGAGAAGCCAACCAGTTAGGTCGATATCAAAAGATGTAATAAGCACGGAGTAAGTAATCTTACAAGGGATCTTCAGATGACGCGGGTACGTGTATAAGCCGGCCTTGAGACGGTCGAGCTCAAAGTTCAGGGCATTAACGTCCCGGCAGCTCGAAAGGGTATCACGGACTAGTTTTAAAGCCTCCAAAAAGTCCCAATATAGGTCGGATTTTTGAGGCATGAACACTGCAAAAGAAAATAAGAATTAGATCAGTACGACTTCGGAATCAAGAATATGAGATTTACCGTGTTCTACTCGGTTCACATAATCTGTCGGGACATGTATGGGCAAAGTGCTTGAAGGGTCCACGGACTCCCACGCCCCTCCAACGAACCACCACTTCCTGTGCCAACCATCGACTTTGTTAGGGATCCCACTCACGAGCTCCTTGCCCCGGCGAAGTCGCACGGTGTTGTAGCCGCCGGCTTGGGTAATTGGTGTCATCACGAAAGATATTTCTCCCGGGTTTGGCAACCGATATAGCCCGGCCTGTCCCAGCACAGTCATTGTGGAAAGAATATAGCTCCATCAATTAGGAGTGATCTGGGTCAGACTCTGATTCCAAGCCGCCAGTAGGTGAGAAATCACCGGGTGGAGCGGGAACTGGATCCCGGCCTCCATTGTATGTTCTTTGACCGCGATCATCCCGGGTGGCGGTCGGCGCTCTCATCAGCTGTCGCCCCGTAGAAGTGTACATCCCGGGGGACTTTATAGAGGCGGCGGAGGGACCGGACATAGTAGTCGGTAAGAACGGACCTGTTCTTCTTCTGTGAAGCAACAAAGTCCGACTCGACCGACTTTCGATAGTCACGAGCCGGTCTCTCATAGGGGGTTCGGGCGTCATAGGAGCGGTAATCGAAAACCCGCTCATAAGCTCCATATTGTCGGGGCGGGTTAGAGGTTCCGGATCCACCTTCTGCGATCGGCGCGGCCGGGCGAAACGAGCTCAGTTCTAGAACAGGTATATGTACAATGTCTTCCAACTCCCTCAAAAATTGATCATCAGCCCCTTCATCGTCCCGACCGGCGCCGGAGGCACCGGCGGTCAAGGGCATGGCTGGATCGGTGGTGGCGGTCTCGGTGTTATTACGACGGTATAACTCGGTAATTGCAATATCATCATCGTCGGAAGGTGAAGAAACCAGGAACTGAGGGGGCGTGGGAGCAAATTAGGAACCGGAAGCCATTGATGTGAAATTAGGGAAAGCCGGTTATTTGAAAAGCTTCCAAGTGCCTGAAGAATAGCCGGAAAGTTCAAGCCAGACTTTCAAGAGACGAGAGAGAGGAAGGCTTTTGAGGAGGAACCCTAGACCTATTTATAAAGAGAAGAAGGGTCGAAAGTATAAGTTTTGAATTCTTGGGGACCCCCACAGAAATTAGGACGACGTGGGTGGTGTGTAGGGAGCACGCGATCGCCAATTGGGTGAACTCGCGGTTTGAAACGTCACCTATCTACCGAACCATCATTGCAATCCTGTCACCTGTCAGGCCGGTTGGGGAGACCTAGGCGACTCTACGACTCCCCAAGGACAGAGACTTGACTAGGGCACAGATCCCAAGATCGACTTGCTGTAAGTCGACTAATTTCGATGATTCAAGATAAGATCCTGAAGCGAGCTCGCGACCTCATCTTGAGGGGCAATTGTTGTATGGGGAGATAACCCGACCTAAGGAAGGCTTGGGATTGGGTAATCTCATATGTAACGTGTTATCCGACTTTGTCTAGCTGGGGCAGGACGGGAGGCGGCTTTGGGGTTTCGGGAGGTAGCCTGCGGCCTGACATAACAAGAAGGTTGCGGTGCGACTTGAAAGAGCCAAAAGTCATGGTCGAAGTGATCACAACTTCGGTTGGAGATATATATGGACAAGATTCGGGCAGTTATGGTGAGGCAGATTTCTCGGGAGTTATCCAGGGAAAGAATATCCGTGAGCGCGACTTGCAGAGCAAGAAAGGAAACCCTGATCAGCACACGAGAGAAAGCCCACGAAGATTATAGCCCTAGATTTATGTCTATAAATATCACTAGTAGTGTACGTTGTAAGGGATCGAACTTTTAGCACCCTAGGCATATATTATACAGTACAAATCCTTGCTTGGTGCCCCCAGATGTAGTCTATTCCAAAGACGAACTGGGTAATCAAATCACTTGTCATTTATTGCTTTCGCCGTGGTATTGATCGGAGCATTACTAAATTGTTTGCTTATTCGCCGGTAACAAAACGGGTACAACACCTTCTAAGAAACTTCCTATGTTCTCTGTTGAGAGCTATGACCTATGGAGACTAAGAATGCAGCCTCATCTATATTCTAAACATGAAAGAATGTGGAGAGTGGTTTCTGAAGGACCATTCAAATATATTGTTGTAATTCCCAGAATCACTGATACTGAGAGGAATGATCCCAGAGATGAATTTCCTAAGCCTGATGATAAACTTACTCCTGATGAGAGAAAGTTAGTCAATTTGGACTACATTGCTAAAGATACACTATATAGCACTATTGATGATGGTGTTATGGGGATGATCTCTCATTGTGAAACTGCCAAGGAAATATGGGACACACTTGCTATTATGTGTCAAGGCACAGATCATATTAAAGAGAATAAACTTTCTGTTGCTATTGGAAAGTTTGATAGCTTTGAAATGGAAGATGGTGAATCCATTGACAAACTGGAAGTCAGATTCACTAGCATTATGAATTATCTGAATGCTCTTGGGAAAAGATACCCACAGAGAGAAGTGGCACTGAAAATTCTTAGAGGACTATCTAAGAAATGGGATATACATGCTGTGGTGATTAAAAACACCAAAAATATTGATTCCATGCCGTACCAACAAGTTTTCTCTGAACTGAAAGCTTATGAATTTGTGATTGACAAGAAAACTAAGAAATCTGATAGCAAAGATGATTCTTCATCTAGCAAGAATGTGGCTTTCAGAGCCAAAGAGAAATCCTGTAAATCTAAAGAGTCTGAGAACTCACTTGTCAAAAATCAGGATGAGCAGGAGGATAAGCTAGTACTGATGGCAAGAAGGTTTGAAAGGCTAAATAGCAGATATGGAAAATACAAGAAATATTACAGGAATCACAGGTACAAGAGCAGGAATAACTCAGAGGCTGAGGACAGATCCACTAAGAAAAGGAAGGACCACAAGGCTGAAAGATCCTCATCCAGAAAGAAAAACTCCAAGACCAAGGAGGAAAGTGATCAGGATGATGATGCCAACAGATGCTATAACTGTCAAAAGAAGGGTCACTTCCAATATGATTGTCCTGAGCTGAGTGCCAAAGAAAGAAAGGAGAAACAAGCCAAGAGAGATAGAAAAATCTCCAGCAAGAAGGCTATGATAGCTGAAGAAGAAGAACAATCTGAAGAAGGCTCTAGTTCTTCAGATGAAATATTCTCAGTTAGTGACAGTGATTATGTCTGCCTTGTTGCTATGGAGGAGGTAAATTCTTCTATCTCTGTTGTTACTCCTACACAAGCACCTGAGTTTTCAAGTTCAACTGTAACCAGTAACTTTGACCTGATGGATTCTTTTGAGAATCTGATGAAGGACTATTCTATGTTACAAGAAGTGCTCACAGAAACTGAAGAGCAGAACAAGGAACTGACTGCTGAGAATCTGAAGTGGAAAGACTATAATAATGCTGAAATCACTTCTCAATTGATGGGTACTACTGATGAACTGGATGTTCTGAAAGTACAACTCTCAGAAAAAGAGAAGGTGATAGAAATCGTGAATTAAAAATTAGAAAAATCCATTGAGGAGATTCAGCTTATCAGAAATGAATTCAATGACCTATTTGAGAAGCATGAAACTCTAAAGAAAAGTGAGGATTGTGAGCAGAGAAAGTTAGCTCTATTGAATTCTGCATCTAAAGTAATAGATGAAATTCATAGTTATCAAAGACCTGCAACAATAAAGGCTGGATTGGGATATAAACCAGGGGGAACCTCACAAGGTCTTCTGAATGCTGCTTTTAGTAGCACTATGACTGTCTTTGTTAAACCAGTGGCATGTACTAATCTTCTTACTAAAGAACAACCCAGGGTTTTGGACAAGGGTAAAGGACCTATGGTTTCAGAAAAACTGAAGATTCAGGGAAGAAAGCCCAAACCTCAGGAAAATGCTAGAAAACCTTAACACTCAGTAGGAAATCTTCAGGCAGTACTTCGAAGCCTCAGACTAAGAATACCAACCTGAAGAGATCTGCACTGAACCATCAGAGGAATTTCAGAAGAGAAACACTCAGCAGAGATATTCTCAACTGAAAAGACCAAGTCCTCAGATTACTGAAAGACCAAAATTTCAGTACAGGCAACCTAAACCCCACTTGCATTAGGGTAAAGGTTTCCTGAACCCAAGTCAGCAGAGACAGAGATCAGCTGCACCAAAACCAAGGCATTGGAACAAAAGGCCTGAACCCAAGAAGAACTCTAAGGCTCATGTTCATGCTAAGGCTGGCACTCATACCCAGGGTACTGCCAAGGCACCTAGGGTGGTGAATGTGTATGGGAGACAAATCAGCCACTCTAAAGTAATTAGAGTTATCAGGTAGATTTGGGTTCCAAAAGGTACAGCTAACCTGGTATGACCCTACACCAAATGGGTACCTAAGAACTGATCTGTTTTTCAGGTAAAGGAAAAGGGCACTGAGCTGAATGAAGACAAAATAGCCCTGATGAGTGGAAATGAATTGGCTCCTGCTGCATGGTATCTGGACAGTGGATGTTCAAGACATATGACAGGATATAAGCAATTACTCACTGACTAGGTTGAGCAAAAAGGCCCTCAGATTACTTTTAGAGACAATACCAAAGGACAGACTGAAGGATATGGGACTCTTGAAGTTGAATCTGTTCATATCCATGGTGTTTCTTATGTGTCTGGTTTGAAGCATAACCTGTTTTCTATCAGTCAATTCTGTGACAAAGGATTCAGTGTTGAGTTCTCAAAGAACTTATGTTATGTGAAAGACAATGCTTCACAACAAATATTACTGACTGGTACTAGAAAAGGAAATGTGTATCTTGCTGATTGGAGACTATCTACTAAAGATACATGTTTGGTTGCAAAAAGTTCCACTGATACCAGTTGGTTGTGGCATCAAAAGGCTGAATCACTTAAACTTCAAAACCTTGAACAAACTTGCAAGATTAGCACTTGTTAGGGGGTTACCAAATGAAGTATTCAGTAAAGATCATGTGTGTGATGCTTGTCAAAAAAGAAAACAAATCAGAGCATCATTCAAAAGCAAAGTAGATGTTTCCACTGACAGAATACTACAATTGTTACATATGGATCTCTTTGGTCCAGTAACACCTGTAAGAACAAGTGGCAGGAAATATACACTCGTGGTAGTTGATGACTACTCTAGATACACATGGGTCATATTCTTACTCAGGCAGAAAGAAACTCAGACAAAACTACCCGAATTACTGAAAAAAGACTCAGTACTGAAAAGAATCTGAGTGTGGTCAAAATCAGATCAGATAAAGGCACTGAATTCATCAACCATATTATATCTCATTATTGTGTAGAAAATGGAATAGCTCATGAAACATCAGCTGCAAGGACCCCACAACAAAATGGTGTTGCTGAAAGAAGAAATAGGACTCTGAAAGAAGCTGCAAGAACAATGATTGCTGAAGCTGATATTCCTAAGAGATTTTGGACTGAAGCTATCAACACTTCATGCTACTCTCAGAACAGATCCATGCTGACAAAGAATCAAGGAAAAACACCTTATGAGCTGTGGAATGAAAGGAAGCCTCTTGTTTCTTTCTTTCTTGTGTTTGGTTGCAAGTGTTTCATACACAATAATGGTAAAGATCAGTTGAAAACTTTTGATAGCAAAGCTAATGAAGGGATATTCTAAGGATATTCTGAAGTCAGTAAAGCCTTCAGAGTTTACAACTGTAGGACTCTTATTGTGGAAGAAACACCTCATGTTGTTTTTGATGAATCTACTTGTGTTCAGAAGAAACAGGAACATGACTCAGGAGAACTGACCAAGAAAATAACCAGACTAAGCCTGAAGAAGAATACTGAAACATCCTCTGAACCTAAAAAGAAGAAGTCAATCACTTTCTATGAATGGAGTGAACCAGACTCAGACAAAGAAGCTCAGGATGGTAAGACTCAGGATGGAAATTCTCCACTGAAAGAAAGCCAACACACTGAAGCTGACCCATCTAAACATACACCAGTTCAGACTCAGGTATCTAATGCCGATGAAGATGTGGTCACAGCTGAGGTAAATTCTGAATCTATCAACCAAGGGGGAACAAATAACAATGTTTTGAATGGAATATCCCTTGAGGGAGATGATTCACTCTCTCTTTTTCTGTTGTTCCTTGAATTTGATGAAATACCTGAATCTAACATTTCTGATGTTGAGGATACTACTGAAGGGGGAACATCCAGGAGAAAATGGTTGGATAGTCATCCTATAAGTCAGATTGTAGGTGATCTATCAGAAGGAGTCAAAACAAGAAGGTTCCATGGAGAAAGTGATTTGTTCATTCTCAACATTCTGAAAAAGAAGCCACTGAGATTGAAGAAGCTCTTCAAGATTCATTCTGGATTATTGATATGCAAGAGGAACTGAATTAGTTTACAAGGAATGAAGTTTGGGAGCTAGTGGATAGACCTAAGAGGCACAATGTGATTGGAACCAAGTGGGTGTTCAAGAACAAAAGAGATGAGAATAACAACATTGTGAGAAACAAGTCAAGACTAGTTGCAAAAGGTTATTCCCAAGAAGAAGGCTTGGACTATGATGAAACATTTGCACCTGTTGCAAGACTAGAAGCCATCAGATTGTTTCTTGCATATGCTGCTCACATGAAATTCACAGTCTATCAAATGGATGTGAAAAAATGCATTTTACGAATGGTGTCTTTAAAGGAAGAGGTTTATGTGGAACAACCTCTAGGATTTTGTCAGAATGACAAAGTTTACAGGCTCAGGAAGGCCTTGTATGGTCTAAAGCAAGCACCCAGAGCATGGTATGATACTCTTTCTTAGTTTCTTATTGACCATGGCTGTTGGGAGATGAATTTAATAAAGAAGATTTTGATTAGATCCCCAAACCCCTGAGTGTGACATGTTCAGGATAATCTTGATAGTTGAGTCAGGATTCAGTTTTAGAGTGTTCAGGATGTTATCTGCATCGTGTATAGTCAGCAGATATAGATTAGGATAGATTCTGAAGATTCTGAAGACTCAATGAAGTTTTCAAGAAACCGAAGTTTGAAGATGAAAATGAAGTTTCAAGTTTCGAAGATGAAACCGAAGAAATCAAGACTCAAATGGCCGAGAATCAAGACTTCAAGGTGAAATCGAAGACTTCGAGAAATCAAGACTCAAGATATCGGTCAAGATATCTGTGAAGACTCGTAAGATATCAAGACACGTAAGAAAAAAGATCGAAGACAAAGGATATTGAAGGACAAAGAATTATCGAAGACTCAAGAATGTCTTGAATGCTCAAGATAAAACTCGAATGTTCCGAGGCAATTTGAAAATATCTATCTGAAGGATTCAAAACTGAGAAAAACACGATTACTTAGAAAAATAGATATAGCCCAAGACATTCAGATGCAGACAAAAGGAACTAAAATAAAGTGTTGTTAATGTTATATCACTCAGAGATATTGACCAAAAAGAGCCGTTTTGGTTGTCTAAATTTAATCAAGACAACAAAACCAATCGGGAGGAAGATAGATCGTATTTTATCGACCTTTGAAAGCGACAGTCATCAAGCATGTCAAGAGTACTATGTTCCGCATCGCAAAAAAGTGGTATTCGGCTACATGAAAAGCATATTGCCTAAAACATGCTAGGGAGTGTCAAACCCTAAATATAGCCGTTCATCACACACCATAAGAGGAAACTCATGAAGCTATCTCTTCCAACGGATAGTTTTTTAAGAGTGACCTTGGTGTTTGCATATAAATACTTGTGACCATCTACATTGAAGGTTACGGGAAATTTGTATGCAACTCAAGAGCTCAAACTTATTATTGCAAGTTGAAGCACTCGAAAACCCAAGAATTTCCCAAGTGCTTTACATTGAAGAGAGCTCATTCACTAAGCCTAGTTTTGATAAGATATATCCAAAGCTTAGTAGAGATATCCTAGCCTTTGCATTGTTCTTAATTGTAAAGGATATCTCATCCTAGTTGGAAACCAACCAAGAAAACCCCAAACCCTTTGTAAGGTAGTTTGAGTGTGATTGTTGGTGAGTTGGAGTTGTAAAGAGTTAGTAAACTACAGAGGTAGTCAGAAAGCTCTAGAGAAGAAGTGAGTAAACTATCTTGGATAGTCAGAAAGCTTGTGTGTGTTTTGAGTAAGTATACTACAGGGGTAGTCAGAAAGCTCAAAGTAGAAAGGTTAGTAAACTACAGAGGTAGTCAAAAAACCTTAGGAAGTAGAAAGGTTAGTAAACTACAGAGGTAGTCAGAAAACCTTAGGAGGTGATTAAGGAATTTCTCTGAAGAGATCAGAGAGAGTGGACGTAGGAGCTCGAGTCTCTGAACCACTTTAACTTGCTTTGTTTTTTTGCTTTCTGTTCTGCATTGATTATCTGTTGCATACCTTTAAACTGAAAGCATATTTTCACTGATATTCAGTTGGAATCAATCCACTGAAGTTGCATCTAAACTGAATCACAGCCTAATCACTATTCCATTAAAAGGGAGGTTTTCAGCAAAGCTTAAAACGAGTATAAACTTAGGGCCAACCATTCCGCACATCTGAGTAGCTTTCCAAGCAACTCAGTATCTTTGAAAACTCTGGCTCAGTTGGGATTATCTGAGGTTTCTGAAAGCAGCTCAGGATCACTGTTTCAGGTAGACTTTGACTCAGGGCGATTTGTGCTTCTCATGACCAAATCATCAGGACAACCTGACCCATCTGACCTCAGTGAAGAAAAAGTTTTAAAATCACTGAACACGTGTATTCCCCCCCATACAAGTGTAAGACTAGTTTTGCACCGGGACTATCAATTGGTATCAGAGCAGTGGTTCACTTGACCATTTGCTTTGGTTGCCAGAGTCTTATTTGCTAAAAGATTCTTGTGGTCTACTAAACAGATCTTATTTGCTGAAATCTTAAAAGGCTCAGAAATAATGCCTTCTAAGAAACTTCCCATGTTCTCAGTAGAGAGCTATGATTTGTGGAGATTGAGAATGCAGGCTCACCTGTATTCTAAGCATGAACGTATGTGGAGAGTGGTCTCTGAAGGACCATTCCAATTCACTGTGGTGAATTCCAGAGTTACTAAAAATGAGAGAAATGATCCCAAGACTGAATTTCCTAAGTCTGATGATCAATTTACTCCTGAGGAGATGAAGTTAGTCAATCTAGACTATATTGCCAAAGATACACTATATAGCACTATTGATGATGGTGTGATGGGAATGATTTCTCATTGTAATACTACCAAAGAAATATGGGATACACTAGTTGTAATGTGCCAAGGCACAAATCACATTAAAGAGAACAAACTTTCTGTGGCTATTGGAAAGTTTGACTGTTTT
The DNA here is from genome assembly GCA_037126765.1 of Stenogyne calaminthoides. Classification (NCBI taxonomy): domain Eukaryota; kingdom Viridiplantae; phylum Streptophyta; class Magnoliopsida; order Lamiales; family Lamiaceae; genus Stenogyne; species Stenogyne calaminthoides. The sequence goes on along the minus strand of JBBCBC010000007.1, from coordinate 24,326,107 downwards.
GAAATGGAAGATGATGAATCTATTGACAAACTGGAAGTCAGATTCACTAGTATAATGAATGATCTGAATGCACTTGGAAAGAGATATCCACAAAGAGAAGTAGCATTGAAAATTCTTAGAGGTCTATCTAAGAAATGGGATATTCATGCAGTGGTGATTGAAAACACCAAGAACATTGATTCAATGCCATACCAACAAGTCTTCTCTGAGCTGAAAGCTTATGAGTTTGTTATTGATAAGAAATCAAAGAAAGCTGACAGCAAAGATGATTCTTCATCTAGTAAAAATGTGGCTTTCAGAGCCAAGGATAAAACCTGTAAAACTAGAGAGTCTGAGAACTCCCTTGCTAAAAATCAGGATGAGCTAGAGGATAAGCTAGCACTGATGGCACGTAGGTTTGAAAGGCTTAATAGTAGATATGGAAAATATAAAAACTATTACAGGAATCACAGGTACCAGAGAGATTCTAAAGCTGAGGACAGATCCACTGAGAAGAGAAAAGACCTGAAAGCTGAAGGATCTTCATCCAAAAAGAAGGACTCCAAGTCTAAAGAGGAAAGTGATCAGGATGATGATGCCAACAGATGCTACAACTGCCAAAAGAAAGGTCATTTTCAGTATGAATGTCCAGACCTAAGTGCTAAGGAGAGAAGAGAAATGCAAGCAAAGAGAGACAAGAAGTTCTCCAGCAAGAAAGCCATGGTTGCAGAAGAACACTCTGAAGAAGGTTCCAGCTCTTCAGCTGAAATGTTCTCAGATAGTGACAGTGATGACATCTGTCTAATGGCTGTGGAGGAGGTAAATTCTTCTATCTCTGTTGTTGCTCCTACACAAGCACATGAGTTGTCAAGTTCCACTGTAAACAGTCAATTTGACCTGATGGATTCTTTTGAGAGTCTGATGAAGAACTATGCTATTTTACAAGAACTGCTGAATGAAACTCAAGAGCAGAGCAAAGAACTGATGGCTGAAAATCTTAAGTGGAAAGACTCTAGTAATGTTGAGATCACTTCTCAATTAATGGGAACTACTGATGAACTAGATGTTCTGAAAGTACAACTCTCAGAGAAAGAGAAGTTGATAGAGACCCTAAATGAAAAACTAGAGAAATCCACTGAGGAGATTCAGCTGATCAGAACTAAGTTCAATGACCTCTCTGAGAAGCATGAAACTCTACAAAAATGTGAGGATAGTGCGCAGAGAAAGCTAACTATATTGAATTCTGCATCTAAAGTAATAGATGAAATTCAGAGTTATCAGAGACCTGCCACTATAAAATCTGGATTGGTATACATTCCAGGGGGAACCTCACAAGGTCATCTGAATGCTGCTTCTAGTAGCAAGAAGATTGTCTTTGTTAAACAAGTGGCACCTATCCTTGAACTGAAGAATTGCCCAAAGTTTTAGACAAGGGAAAATGACCTATGGTTCCAGAAAAACTGAATGTTCAGGTAAGAAAGCCCAGACCTCAGGAAAAGGCTAGAAAACCTGACCACTCAGTAGGAAATTTTCAGGCAAGTACTTCAAAGCCTTAGGCTAAGAATGCAAACCTGAAAAGATCTGCACTGAACCAGTAGAGGAATTTTCAGAAGAGAAACACTCAGCAGAGACATTCTCAACTGAAAAGACCAAGTCCTCAGATTACTGAAAGACCCCAATTTCAATACAGGCAACCTAAGCCCCACTTGCCTAAGGGTAAAGGTTACCTGAACCCAAGTCAACAGAGACACAGACCAGCTGCACAAAAGCCAAGGCAATGGAACAAAAGGCCTATGCCCAAGAAAATTTCTAAGGCTCATGTTCATGTCAAGGTTAGCACTCATACACAGGATACTACTAAGGCACCCAGAGTGGTAAATGTGTATGTAGATGTTTATGGAAGACATATCAGCCACTCTAAAGTAATTAGAGTTGTCAGGCAGATTTGGATTCCAAAAGGTACAGCTAACCTGGTAGGACCCTACACCAAATGGGTACCTAAGAATTGATCTGTTTTTCAGGTGAAAAACAAGGGCACTAAGCTGATTGAAGATCACATAGCACTGATGAGTGGAGATGAAATGGCCCCTGCTGTATGGTATCTTGACAGTGGATGCTCAAGACATATGACAGGATTCAAGCAAATACTCAGTGATTATGTAGAGCAAAGAGGCCCTCAGATCACATTTGGAGATAACTCCAAGGGACAGACTGAAGGATATGGAACTCTTGAAATTGATTCAGTTCATATCCATGGTGTTTCATATGTATATGGTTTGAAGCATAACTTGCTTTCAATAAGCCAATTTTGTGACAAGGGATTTAATGTTGAGTTCTCTAAGAACTTATGTTATGTGAAAGATGATACCTCACAGAAAATACTACTGACTAGTACTAGAAAAGGAAATGTGTATCTTCCTGATTGGAGTTCAACTCCTAAAGATACATGTTTGGTTGCAAAAGGTTCCACAGATACCAGTTGGTTGTGGCATAAAAGGATGAATCACCTGAATTTCAAAACCCTGAATAAACTTGCAAGATTAGCACTTGTGAGGGGGTTACCAAATGAAGTGTTCAGTAAAGAACATGTTTGTGATGCGTGCCAAAAAGAAAAACAAGTTAAAGCATCATTTAAAAGCAAAGTAGATGTTTCTACTGAGAGAATACTTCAATTGTTGCATATGGATCTTTTTGGTCCAGTAACACCAGTGAGCACAAATGGCAGGAAATATACACTAGTGGTAGTTGATGACTACTCAAGATATACTTGGGTCATATTCTTACTCAGTAAGAAAGAGACTCAGATAAAACTGCCTGAACTATTGAAAAGGCTCAGTATTGAAAAGAATCTGAGTGTGGTCAAAATCAGATCAGATAAAGGAACTGAGTTTATAAATCATATTATATCTGATTATTGTGCAGCAAATGGAATTACTCATGAAACATCAGCTGCAAGGACCCCTCAACAAAATGGTGTTGCTGAAAGAAGGAACAGGACTCTAAAAGAAGCTGCAAGGACAAAGATAGCTGAAGCTGATATTCCAAAAAGATTTTGGGCTGAAGCTGTCAACACTGCATGCTATTCACAAAACAGATCCATGCCGACCAAGAGTCAAGGCAAAACACCATACGAGCTTTGGAATGAAAGGGAGCCTCTTGTTTCTTTCTTTCGTGTGTTTGGTTGCAAGTGTTTCATACACAATAATGGTAAAGATTAGTTGAAAACATTTGATAGCAAAGCTGATGAAGGAATATTCTTAGGATATTCTGAAGTCAGTAAAGCCTTCAGAGTTTACAACTGTAGGACTCTTATTGTGGAAAAACACCTCATGTTGTTTTTGATGAATCTACTTGTGTTCAGAAGAAACAGGAACATGATGCAGGAGAACTGACCAAGAGAATCACCAGACTAAGCCTGAAAGGAATGACAAAACATCCTCTGAACCTGAAAAGAAGAAGTCAGTCACTTTCTATGAATTGAGTGACTCAGACTCAGACAAAGAAGTTTAGGATGGAACTCAGGATGATGAGACTCAGGGTGGAAATTCTCCACTGAAGGAAAGCCAACACAACAAAGCTGACCAATCTGAATAGACACCAGTTCAGACTCAGGTATGTGATGCCAATGAAGATGTGGTCACAGCTGAGGTAATCTCTGAATCTTTCAACCAAAGGGGAACAAATGTCTCTGACAATGTTCTGAATGGAATTTCCCCTGAGGAAGATGATTCCCTTTCTCCTTTTCTGTTGTTCCCTGAGTTTAATGAACTGCCTGAACCTAACATTTCTAATGTTGAGGACACTATTGAAGGGGGAACATCTAGAAGAAGTTGGTTAGATAGTCATCCTACAAGTCAGATTGTGGGTGATCTAACTGATGGTGTTAAGACAAGAAGGTTCCATGGTGAAAGTGCACTATTCTGCTGCTTCCTATCAGAGAAAGAGCCTACTGAGATTGAAGAAGCTCTACAAGATTCTTATTGGATTACTGCTATGCAAGAAGAGCTGAATCAATTCTCAAGGAATGAAGTATGGGAGCTAGTGGATAGACCTGAAAGGCACAATGTTATTGGAACCAAGTGGGTATTCAATAATAAAAGAGATGAGAACAACAACATTGTAAGAAACAATGCAAGGCTAGTTGCACAAGGTTATTCACAAGAAGAAGGCTTGGATTATGATGAAACCTTTGCACCTGTTGCTAGACTAGAACCCATCAGATTGTTTCTTGCATATGCTGCCCACATGAAATTCACAGTCTATCAGATGGATGTGAAAAGTGCATTTCTGAACGGTGTGCTTAAGAAAGAGGTTTATGTGGAACAACCTCCTGGTTTCAGAAAGAATGACCAAGTTTACAAGCTAAGAAAAGACTTGTATTGTCTTAAGCAAGCACCCAGAGCATGGTATGATACCCTTTCTCAGTTTCTTACTAACCATGGTTTTATCAAAGGAACCGTTGATAGGACTTTGTTCAGGATAGAAGATGGGGAAGATATCTTACTTGTTGAGATATATGTAGATGACATCATATTTGGATCTCAAAATCGTCAGTTGTGTGAGTAGTTTTCTACACTGATGAAAGGAAAGTTTGAGATGTCTATGATGGGGGAGATGAATTTCTTTCTTGGACTTCAAGTGAAACAATCAAAGGAAGGAATCTTCATCAACCAAGCAAAGTACACCAGAGATCTGATTGCCAAGTATGGTGTACAGAATTGTAATGCAGTTAGAATTACTATGAATACTAACTACAAGATTGATCCTGATCCTGAAGGCAAATCAGTAAGTCACACTGATTATAGAGGGATCATTGGATCATTGCTCTATCTCACAGAAAGTAGGCCGGATTTAACATTTGCTGTTGGGATATGTGCAAGATACCAAGCTAATCCTAAGGCTAGTCACATGGAGGCTGCCAAAAAGATACTGAAGTATCTTAAGGGCATAGTGAATAGAGGATTATGATATCCAGCTGATGATAACCTTAAATTAACTGGTTATTCAGATGCTGATTATGGAGGGTGTAGAATTGACAGGAAGTCCACTACAGGAACTTGTCAATTTCTTGGAAATAAGCTGATATCCTGGTTTTCAAAGAAACAGATCTCAGTAGCAACCAGTACTACTGAAGCTGAATACATGGTTGCAGGAAGCTGTTGTGCACAAATTCTTTGGCTAAGACAACAATTAAGGGATTATAAGATTATAGCCAATGAAGTACCAATATTTCGTGATAATAATAGTGCTATTGCTATTTCACAAAATCTGGTATTGCATACCAGATGTAAGCATGTGGATGTCAGACATCACTTCATCAGAGATCATGTAGAGAAGAAAGACATCAGGATGGAGAAGATTCATACTGATAAATAGAGAGCTGATATCTTGACTAAACCTTTGGCTGAATCAAGATTTCAGGAACTATCTGTTGAATTAGGGATGATTGGATCCAGGTGTATAGAGCAAATCTGAAAAATTGAAGGTTTTCAGATGCATGAAGTTTTCTCAGGATTCTACTGAGAAACTCAGGACAAAATTTGAATTACTGAAATCTGAGTCTTGGGAAACTCAGATATACTGAAGATCAAGATCGATATTATCTCGATCCCGTTCAATTCTTCAAGAATCACCTTTGTCTGAGAGATGTATTCTCCAACCGGTTTGCTTCTATGTCTGAAGAGTTCTTTGTGGCTAAAAACCACTTAAGGAGGCTGAAAGAAGAGCAAGACCAGTTGGCTGGAGAGGTGCGAAGTGTCAGCAAAGAGCAATATCACATGGACACTGCACTTTCCAAACTTCTGCCAAGGTATGGTGCCAAGAAGGGGGAAAAGCCCGGAGCTGACCTGAGAGTATTATTGGCACACACCATGGAGAGAAAGGCCAACAAGAAGAGTGAAGAGCTAGAGCTGAAGATCAAAGAAGACTGAAGACTCTTGTAATTCTTTTTTTTTTTTTTTTTACTTTTTGATAAGTTCATTGTAATTTGTAACTGATATCATACATCAATGGAACTTTATCTTTATGCTCAAAGTTAATACATCATTATCTTTTTACATGTCTTTATTTTTTGATATGCCGTATGTTGTATTATGAAATTGTTGGGAGAATGATTGAGAAAAATTGTTGGGAGATATACCATTCTTGTAATAGGAAAAACTAAAACCTGAGTATAGGTTAATTGTTTTGTAACAAGATGGTTTTGGCATCATCAAAAAGGGGGAAATTGTTGGGAGATGAATTTAATAAAGAAGAGTTTGATTAGATCCCAAATCCCCTGAGTATGACATGTTTAGGATAATCTTGATAGTTGAGTCAGGATTCAGTTTTAGAGTGTTCAGGATGTTATCTGCCCCGTGTATAGTCAGCAGATATAGATTAGGATATATTCTGAAGATTCTGAAGACTCAGTAAGTTTCTAAAGAAACCAAGTTTCAAAGATGAAACCGAAGTTTCAAGTTTCAAGATGAAATCGAGAAATCAAGACTCAAGGTGAAATCGAGAATCAAGACTCAAATGAGAAAGAAATCGAGAAATCAAGACTGGGCAGAAATCAAGACTCAAGATGAAGACTCAAGATGAAGCCTCAAGATATCACCAAGATATCCGTGAAGACTAAGACATCAAGACATGTAACACGTAAGATCAAGATCGAAGATAAAGGATATCAAGGAATGCGAGAATTATCAAGACTCAAGAATGTATCAATGCTCAAGATAAAACCGAATGTTCCGAGGCACTGAAAATATCTATCTGAAGGATTCAAAACTGAGAAAAACGTGATTACTTAGAAAAATAGATATTGCCCAAGACATTCAGATGCAGAGAAAAGGAACTAAAATAAGGTGTTGTTAAGGTTATATCACTCAGAGATATTGACCAAAAAGAGCCGTTGTGGTTGACTACATTTAACTGAAGACAACAGCCAATCAGAGGAAGACAGCACTGTACTTTACTGACACTGAAAGCGACAGGTCACTGAAGCATGTCAGTAGTACTATGTTCCAGACTGCAAAAAGTGGTGACTGGCTGCATGAAAAGCATATTGCCTAAAACATGCTAGGGAGTGTCAAACCCTAAATATAGCCGTTCATCACACACCATAAGAGGAAACTCATGAAGCTATCTCTTCCAACGGATAGTTTTTTAAGAGTGACCTTGGTGTTTGCCTATAAATACTTGTGACCATCTACATTGAAGGTTACGGGAAATTTGTAAGCAACTCAAGAGCTCAAACTTATTATTGCAAGTTGACACTAGAAAACCCAATAATTTCCCAAGTGCTTTACATTGAAGAGAGCTCATTCACTAAGCCTAGTTTTGATAAGATATATCCAAAGCTTAGTTGAGATATCCTAGCCTTTGCATTGTTCTTAATTATAAAGGATATCTCATCCTAGTTGGAAACCAACCAAGAAAACCCCAAACCCTTTATAAGGTAGTTTGAGTGTGATTGTTGGTGAGTTGGAGTTATAAAGAGTTAGTAAACTACAGAGGTAGTCAGAAAGCTCTAGAGAAGAAGTGAGTAAACTATCTTGGATAGTCAGAAAGCTTGTGTGTGTTTTGAGTAAGTAAACTACAGGGGTAGTCAGAAAGCTCAAAGTAGAAAGGTTAGTAAACTACAGAGGTAGTCAGAAAACCTTAGGAAGTAGAAAGGTTAGTAAACTACAGAGGTAGTCAGAGAACCTTAGGAGGTGATTAAGGAATTTCTCTGAAGAGATCAGAGAGAGTGGACGTAGGAGCTCGAGTCTCTGAACCACTATAACTTGCTGTGTTTTTTTGCTTTCTTTTCTGCATTGATTATCTGTTGCATACCTTTAAACTGAAAGCATATTTTCACTGATATTCAGTTGGAATCAATCCACTGAAGTTGCATCTAAACTGAATCACAACCTAATCACTATTCCATTAAAAGGGAGGTTTTCAGCAAAGCTTAAAACGAGTATAAACTTAGGGCCAACCATTCCGCACATTTGAGTAGCTTTCCAAGCAACTCAGTATCTCTGAAAACTCAGGCTCAGTTGGGATTATCTGAGGTTTCTAAAAGCAGCTCAGGATCACTCTCAGGTAGACTTTGACTCAGGGCGATTTGTGCTTCTCATGACCAAATCATCAGGACAACCTGACCCATCTGACCTCAGTGAAGAAAAAGTTTTAAAATCACTGAACACGTGTATTCCCCCCCATACACGTGTAAGACTCATTTTGCACCGGAACTATCAATGGCTTTATCAAAGGAACAGTTGATAGAACTTTGTTCAGGATAGAAGATGGGAAAGATATCCTACTAGTTCAGATTTATGTGGATGACATCATATTTGGATCTCCAAACCATCAGATGTGTGAAAATTTCTCAGCTCTGATGAAAGGGAAGTTTGAGATGTCTATGATGGGGGAAATGAATTTCTTTCTTGGACTTCAGATGAAACAGACAAAGGAAGGAATATTCATCAATCAAGCAAAGTACACCAGAGATCTGATTGCTAAGTATGGTGTACAGAATTGCAATGCAGTTAGAATTCCCATGAATAATAACTACAAGCTGGATTCTGATCCTGAAGGCAAATCAGTAAATCACACTGATTATAGAGGGATCATTGGATCACTGCTATATCTCACAGCAAGTAGGCCTGATATAACATTTGCTGTTGGGATATCTGCAAGATACCAAGCTAATCCTAAGACTAGTCATATGGAGGCTGCCAAAAAGATTTTGAAATATCTTAAAGGCATTGTGAATAGAGGATTATGGTATCCAGCTGATGATAACCTTGAATTAACTGGTTATTCAGATGCTGAGGATTATGGTATATGTAGAATTGACAGGAAATCAACTACAGGGACTTGTCAATTTCTTGGAAGTAAACTGATATCATGGTTTTCAAAGAAACAGGCCTCAGTATCAACCAGTACTACTGAAGCTGAATACATGGCTGCAGGAAGCTGTTGTGCACAGATTCTTTGGCTCAAACAACAATTGAGGGATTATAAGATTATAGCCAATGAAGTACCTATATTTTGTGATAATAATAGTGCAATTGCTATTACAAAAAATCCAGTATTGCACACCAGATGTAAGCATGTTGATATCAGACATCACTTCATCAAAGATCATGTTGAGAAGAAGGATATCAGAATGGAGAAAATTCATACTGATAAACAGAGAGCTGACATCTTGACTAAACCTTTGGCTGAATCAAGATTTCAGGAACTATCAGTTGAATTAGGTATGTTGGATCCAGGTGAATAAATGGACTCTGAAAAATTGAAGGTTTTCAGATGCATGAAGTTTTTCAGGTGTCACTGAAAAACTCAGGATAAAATAAGGATATCACTGAGTCTAGGGAAACTCAGTAATCCTGAAGTTCAATACTCAGTTTTATACTGACATTTTATCAAGGTCAAAACTCAGTAAGGCTGATGTTTAAACTTAGTCCAAAGAAGTTATTTACTCATGCACCTCATTTATTGTTTAACCGAAACTCAGAAATCATTAGACATAAATGATAAAACACCCGAAGAAATAAATGGGCGGGATGTTTGAAATTCTCGAGGAAAAGTCAACAGTCTGCAGAATCACTATTCACTAGTCACCAATAAGGATAAATTGGCGGCCAGTACTTGCAAAATTGTCCTTTCAAATACCCATTTTTAGCCTATTTTGATCTTGACCGTCGAATTCCTTGATCCACGTAATTTTTTTGAGAATCAAGTTATATACCCTCTACAAAGAATTCATTCAAACTATTTCAAAAACCTTCATCTTCAAAAATATCTCCGATTACTAAAAAATTCTTCACTTTCCAAAAATCCTTCACAAAATTCACCAAAATGACGCTCACTGTCTACCACAAACTTGTCGTTACCAACAAACCTTGGTACGAGAATGTTGTTTCGCTGGAAAGAACATCAAATGCTGCTCATGAGGAGGAGGCGTTACACATGCTCAGAATGGCAAAGCTTACCTGCTTGGTGGCAAATCAACCAGACGGCGAATATGCCAAAGAGGTAGTAGAATTTGTTGCCAATATGGAATTAGATGATGAAAATTGCATAGAATCTAAGATCACGGTATCGCATCTAGAGAGGTCGGAGAAATATGTGGATTTTGTTAGAGAATTGTACATTATTCCTAAGAATCTGAATGCCATATATGAGTTAAATGATAGAGGGGAGGACCCTACTATGTATATGGTGGGTAGGGAACAGGAATATCTGGATCAAATTGTTGAGCATCCGGTTAAGTTTGAAGCTACTTTGAATAAGAAGCATTTGAAAGCTAAATATCGAGTCCTCTTAGATATTGTGAGCAAATGCATTATGAGTGGGTCTGGTAGTTTTGAACAAATAAGCAAGCCTAAGTTGAGGCTAATGGCGGCAATTGAAGTTTCACCTTCTAGGGCATTTAATTGGTTGAATTACCTGATAAAAGTGATCAGTGATCAAGCCAAACATATTCAAAAGGTGAATGGCAGTGTAGTGATTAAAGGAAAAATCCTACATGCAACCAAGATTGCTTTTATCTTGGAAATGTGCAGAGAAGAGGAGGACATATTTGCTGATTCAACATCTTTTCCAAGATCAAAAATCATGTTCAAGCCCACTAAGAAGACATTGAGGGAAAAGAAAGAGAAAGTTACTGAGTCTCAGGAGGAGACTGCAGAAGAAGAAGCTGAGGAGGATAGTACAGTGGTTGAGCAAATCAGAGAAACTAGACAAACCACTCAGAAATCTACTGAGGAAAGTGAAGAAGAAACCAAGCAAGCCAGGGGGAAAGCCCTGATGAAAATAAAAAGGGAGAAAGGAGAAAAACTCAAGAAAAAGATATTGGCTCCTCAGAAGCGAAAAAGGCTTCAGACGATTGCTGAGAAGGAGGCCAGCGAAACTGAAGAAACCAAAACTGAAGGGCAGCAAGGGATGAAATCTCCACTTCAGGTTCTTGCTCAGGTGGTGACGAATGTTCAGGAGCAAGAAACTGAGGAAAATGTATTCTTAGAGGTACTTGAAACCTCTCTGAGTTCTGATAAAATTTCTCAAGAAATTTTCAAAGGACCTCAGATCACAACTGAAGAAAGACCAAGCTCAGAATAAAAGTTGCTGACTTTGATGAGCTAGTGAAGAGAAAAGTAGCTGAGAAAAAGAAAGCTGAAGCTGATGCCTCCAGTTCTATGAATCCAGAAGGAGATGAGGATCAAGATAAAGAAGGTGACAAACAAGCTGAAATGGAAAAACCAGCTGAGATAGAAAAAGAACCTGAGAAAGAAAAAGGAACTCAGGAAGAAATTGAAAAGGAAGCTAATGCTGAACCAATTGATATCAGACAACCTCAGACTGAAGTTAGCATTCTTCAGGTATTTTTGGCACTGTTATACATTATGCCGAAGTTACTGAAGTACCTAACTTTAAATCTGATGTTTATGATATGCAGATTGAGGCTCAGTTGGAGCACCCAGCTCAGTTGGAAAGTATTTTTCAAACTCCAGTGGTTGATTTCACACCAATCCTGGATGAACTGACGAAAGTGGTACCAATGGTGGAGAAAATGTCAAAGATGGAGGAGATGTTGGCAAGTCAATCTCAAAATCTTGAGAATCTAAGCTCCTCATCTGACATATTGAAAATTCAGACAACTCTCATAGACAAGATGACTCAGATGGAGTTAGTTCTGGTTGATCAAACTCAAAAAATGGGGAACCTGAGTTCATCATCTGACATGCTTCAACTTCAAAATACTCTATCAGATAAATTAGCTGTTCTGAATGGAAAGATTGATGGAGTACATACAGAGCTCAATGCCAACATGAAGCAAATGTACCAAGACAGGACTGCTTATCTTGAAGCAAAACTGATTGAGAAGAATGATCTGATGATCAAAACAGCTGTTGAGGAAATGGGCTCCCTGCTCATGACCAAGATGACAGACAAGATGCATGATGTCTTCTCAAAACAGTTTGCTCCTCTCTCAGATGAGTTCTCAATAGCCAAAAACTACATGATGAGGCTAAAATATGAGCATGATCAGTTGGCTGGGACAGTGCGCAGTATGGGCAAAGAACAATACTATATGGATGCTGCACCGACTCAACTTCTCCCAAGGTATGGTGCCAAAAAGGGGGAAAGGCCTGTTGCTGGCAAATTAGATGAGTTGTTGGCACAAACCTTGGAGAAAAAAGCTCAAAAAGAAGTTGAGGCCAAGAAGATATTGAATGCTCTAAGTGAGATTGAGGTCACTGAGAAACTGAAGTTTGCAGAAGCTAAAAAACCTACCTTCACTCAGACGAATGATCAGATCACTCAGGAAGTGATTACTGAGAAAATGAGTGATAGAAGGATGGTTGAGACAAGCAAGGCAGGAGAAGAACAAGCCAAACCAGAGAAGAGAAAAGCAGTAGCTTTTGTTGAGCAAGAAAAGAATAAAAGAGCAAAGGTAACAAGACCTACTCAGAGGAAATTGATTATGGAGTTCGAAGAATCTGAAGAAGAAACTGAGGAAGCTGAACCTGAAGCTCATAAAGAAACCTTCAACACCAAGAAGACTCAGAGAGCCCTGCAGATTGAAAAGGAGAAAAGAACTGCTGCTTCAGTATCAGGTGCTCCTCTGATCAGAAAGAAGAAAGAAGAAGAACATAAGAGAAGGGGTGGTTTCAAGAAGTTCATTAGCAAGAGAAGAGGCACTGAGAAGACTTATAAATGGCCGCACAATGATAAATGGATACCATTACAGATCAATGATGCATGGGAGGAAATCAAGAGAACCTTCTGGTTCTATTATGCCTCAGATCTGCCTCTGCTTCCCGCACTCAAAGCAGATCCTGTGGCCACACCCAACTCTTTCCTGCAAATTTCTTCGCTCATGACCGGATCCCTAACCTCATCAAATTTTAGTTTCACTTTACCCGCTGAAGCACTAACAGCCGTTACCGTCCCACTCCAACTTTCTGGTAAAGAAGACAACAAAATAAGGGCTTGAACCTCATCATCAAAATCAATCTCAACCGAGCTCAATTGGGCTATGATCATATTGAACTCGTTGAGATGGTTGGCTACCACAATATCCTCCACTATCCTCAGGTTGAATAACCTCCGCATCAGATGAACCTTGTTCGCTGCAGACGGTTTTTCATACATCTCAGTCAATATTTCCAGCATCTCCTTTGTGGTTTTTGCTTTCACCGTATGTAGGGCGACGTTCCTGGATAACGACAGACGAACCACACTCATCACCTTCCTATCTAGCAACTTCCACTCGTCGTCCTTCATCTCTTCAGGTTTTTCACCCAATGGTTGATACAAATCTTTACCGTACAGGTAATCTTCGATCTGCAATTTCCAGAATCCAAAATCCGTTTCATTAAACTTCTCAACAGGAGATTTCCCTTCAGCCATCACAATTGCTCTCCACATATCCCTTTAACCCGAGGCTCTTGATACCAGTTGTTAGGAATTAAACAAGCAATTATGGAGAAAATAATGGAACTACGGAATTTAGAGACAAACAATTTGGTTACCCAGTTTGTCAGGAATAACTACGTCTGGGGGCACTACCAAGCCAAAAGATTCACTATTTTCGTGTGTTTTTCGTACAAAGAGGCAAATACAATGAGTCAAGGTATTTAAATGAGACATGGGCTAAAGCCCTAATTCACGTGCACAGCTGCGAAACTTGCTCGACCACGAGCCTTGGTAGATTGGTTCCGCTCGATCAGATCACCAGCTCGAGCGCCTCCAATGATCTGGTCTCCCGTCGTGCTCGACCGCCTTTGGTCGAGCAGAAGTGCTCGACCTAACACCATGGTCGAGCGCCTCGCCCTTGCTGGATCCCTTCTCCGACTCAGGCTCCACAACCCAACAATTTGTTCACCGTACAAAATTAGATTCATATTAATATCATTATATTTATTTCCTGATATCCTTATTCTTATAAACTAATTCGATAATATTTATACACACACAAATATTATGGTATTGGTAAATAAATATATTAATATCAATTGATAAGTATTATGGTATTAAATTATAAGTATAATGATATCAATTTCATACAATGAACAAAGTTCATCGGATACTGACTCAAATAAAACTTAGCCAAATCGACTAGTACTTAATAATTAAACACATATTTATAAAATCATCCCACGTGAAACAAATTAATGTATACTCTCTTCGATTTAAATATATGTTATTTTAGATTAATGCACATTTATTAAGAAAATTATTGAAGTTAACAGCATTGAAATTTTATGCAAGTCTTTGAAGACTATTATTAATCTAAAGACTCACTTGGTTTGAGGTAATGAGAATGAATGATGAGTAATGAGGAATCATTCCCATTAATATTGGTTGGTAATTTTTTAATCATGTAGTATTTATGCAATCACCAACCTATAGTGATTGACCCCTAAATGATATTCATTATCATTCTCATTCCAAACTCATATTAAGCACGCCTTAAGTTAAACTAGTATATCACCCGAAATGAAATGAATTTGATGCGAAATGTATTTATTTCATATTAAAGTAGGAAAAAATATTTTACGGGTTGACGGGTTGAGACATGCATATGTGCAGAATCACATGAATGAAAATATCAGTAGGCATGTTTTGGATAGTAACATCGATCATTATATGAATAATGGCAGTGGGTTTCAATGTGATGGTTATGATTTTGATAGCGATCATGATATGCATGATAATATTAATAACGGGGTTGGTTTAAACAATGATGGTGATGACAGCTTTAGTGAAACTGATCATGTTCTGCATGCGAACATGAATGATGGTTTTGGGTTGCATTGTTATGGTGGTGATTTTATAGGTAGTATGCCTGCTGCTGTAGATGGCGATGATTTTGACAGTTTTGGTGACCATGTTAAGAAAAATGGTGGTTTGAATTTTAAGAAAAATGGGTTTGTGAAGTCTGATTTGCCATCAAAGTTCAATAGAATACCACGGAGATCAGTCAAGAATAAATTTGTTAGCGGTCATGAAGCTGATTTTAAGGGATTAGGTAGTATTCCTTCTTATGATGTTTGCCCAAATGTCAAGAAGAAACCTATTTTATCCTACTCATGGTCTGACATTTAGGATGGTGGAGTGGGCACAGTTTTTAAGGAAGGTGAAAACAAGTTCAGAACAAAACTTATCAAGTACTCACAACATATGAGGTTTATGTTCAAGTACACGAAGAATAACAAGAGTTATATTTACGTTGTGTGTAGTGAGTGGGAGAATTGTGCATGTCAATTGATAAGTATTATGGTATTAACTTATAAGTATAATGATGTCAATTGATAAGTATTATGGTATTAACTTATAAGTATTATTAGTAAATAAATATATTAATATCAATTGATAAGTATTATGGTATTAACTTATAAGTATAATGATATCAATTTCATACAATGAACAAGGTTCATCGGATACTGACTCAAATAAAACTTAGCCAAGTCGACTAGTACTTAATAATATACAACGAACGTTGGGGTTATATTGAAAAGTATGCTTTTTACTTTGTATAACCAAACTGAATTTCTTATTTATTTACTGAAATAAATTATTAATCACATGTTGAATTAAATATGAATGGATGTTATATATATTTACTGCATACCTGTTCAATAAGTAAGTACGTGTTACGTTGTAGTTAATTTGGTGATACCAGATCACAGAAGATCAAATTAACAGTTCCTCGTGACTAAGTACAAATTCACAACCTAGATGGAAATGAACAATCCATCATGAAAGGTTGAAGTGTAAGGCACAGATTGACTTGTCTTGACCAAGAGATTACACTAGTGCATTATAATGAGCTGAATAGGACCTACAGGAGGACAAATTCTTCGGTACTAAATATACAAGAATTAGACCTCAGTGGTTCGTTATTTCTTAATCTTCGTCACTTAAATAGGATCGTGTGAAATTAATAACTATTACTTTGACTTATGATGGGAAGAGAATCAATGTGATTCGATACCTTGTATCTTGGGCAATATTATTGATTACATGACGGTTGCTAAGATTTAATACGGAGAATCGCGTGCAAGTACGGCTTGCTTGATTTGTCCCCTTGGTGGGCTCAGAATCTTTATCATACCAAATCTTGCAAGTGGAAATTTATTTCCGGTATGGATAATAATGTTGAGCTGTCTTTACTCCAATGTTGGTCCCGGTGCAACGAGTCTCACACGTGTATGGGGGGGGATACACGTGTTCAGTGATTTTTAAAACTTTTTCTTTACTGAAATCAGAAGGGTCAGGATGTCATGAGAATTTTGCCCTAAGAAACACAAATCGCCCTGAGTCAAAGTCTACTGAGACAGTGATCCTGAGCAGCTTTCAGAAGCTTCAGATTAGCCCAACTGATCCTGAGTTTTATCAGAGATCCTGAGAAGCTTGGATCAGATAATTATCTTACTGAATACTCAGATAGAGTTGATTCAGTTTGGTAATTATCTGTTCTAGCTAATCAAGAGTGCGGAATATGTTGGCCCTAAGTTTATACTCGTTTTATCTTGCTGAAAATCTCTTCCTTAGTCAAAACAGTGGTTAAGGCTGTGACCAAGTTCTATGCAAGTTCAGTGGATTGTTTCCAACTAAATATCAAGAAAACAATATGCTTTCAGTGAAAATATAAAACAGATAGAATGCAGTACATAAAGCAAATAACACAACAATTTATAGTGGTTCAGAGGCAAAGCTCCTACGTCCACTCTCTCTGATCTTCAGAGAAATTCCTTAACACGCTATCACCTAAAGCTTTCAGGCTGAACACAACAGCTTACTAACTTTTCTACTTGAGTTTTATGGCTGACTACCGCAGCTTACTAACTCAACACACACAAGCTTTCTGACTGTCTAAAACAGCTTACTCACTTCTCTCTAGAGCTTTTTGGCTGACTCAACTGCAGCTTAGTTGCTCTTTACAAATCTTTCTCACCAACAATCACACACACACTCAAACTACCTAATAAAAGGGGTTGGGTTGGGTTGGTTTCCAACTAGGGTGAGATATCCTTTTACAATATGTACAAATGTAAAGGCTAGGATATCTCTACTAAGCTTTGGATATATATCAAATCTAGGCTTAGTGAATGAACTCTCTTCAATGTGAAACACTTGGGAAATCTTAGGTTTTTCGAGTGCTTCAATTTGCAAGAATACGAATGAGCTCTGGAGTTGCTTTGATTTCCCGTAACCTTGCAATGTTGAAGGTCACTGGTATTTATAGGCAACTTCTCCAAGGTCACTCTTTGAAAAATTATACGTTGGAAGAGATAGTATCAAGAGTTTCCTCTTCTGGTTATTGATGAACGGCTATTTTTAGGTTTGAACGCACCCTTGCATGTATTAGGAAATATGGAGCCATGTAGCCAATCACTAATTTCTATGAACTGGACGATATCAGACCTGACATTTCTTCAGTGAGATGTCACTTTCAGTGTCAGTAAAGTACGTTGTTGTTGCCTATTCATTGGTCGAAGTCTTCCTTTGAGAAGAGACAAACAAACGACTTTATTTAGGTTGACCTTTCTGAGCTGATATGTTCCTTAATGTCCACAAATGTCTAACATTTTGTTTGTTTGTACTAGGAATGAACATAATCACTATTTCATTAAGATAGTCGTTCAGGGTCCTTTTTGTTCAGTACACAAACAGTCTTCAGGATCTTCAGTCTTTCAGGATCTCTTCGCTCTTCAGGATTCTTCTGAGTCTTCAGAGTCTTCTGCTAAGATGAGAAACATATTTCTCCCTGTTCTATATTTGCTGACTATACATGATGCAGATAATCCTGAGTCCTAAATTCTATTGAAACCTGATCCTGATTCTATACTACTAAGATATCCTGAACATGTCATCCTCAGGGGTTTTGGGATCTAATCAAAATCTTTATTAAATTCATCTCCCAACAATTTCCCCCTTTTTGATGATGCCAAAACCATCTTGTTACATAAGAAAACCTAATCTATCACTCAGGTTCCAGTTAACTAATACATTTAATGACATATCAGATAAGTTCAGACATGAAAAAAGATAATGAGATATTATCTTTGTAAGACCACAAAAGATAAACTTTTCATTGGTGAAGGATAAGAGTTACATTTTACAATGAAACCCAAAAGAAATTAAACAAAAGTACATAGTCTTCAGTCTTCAGTCTTCTTCGATCTCATCCTCTGGTACTTCCAAGTTGAACATCCTATAGTACCTCTTCTTCAGTTCATCTATTTCCTTGATAATCTCTGGATTGTTTCCTGTCAGGCCTAGCTGGAGGGCATACTGAGCAATTTCTTGAGAGATGACAGCCTCATTTACATAGCCATTCTCAAATCTTGGAGCTGGGTACATGTATGGCCCTGGAGCTACAATCTGAGTATTGCTCTCATCTACCAAGTTGATCCATTTTTCCAGATACTCAGGATAGAATGTCACAGATATTCAATGAATGCCTCATTCTTGTCTGAGCTGCTCCCTCTCCATTCTCTCAGAATTTCATAGTAGAACCAAAAGGTTCTCTTTATCTCTTCCCATGCATCATTGATCTGGATAGGCATCAATTTATCAATGTGCGGCCATTTCTGAGTTTTCTCAGTGCCTCTCCTCTTGTCTACCATGCTCAAAGGGTATGCAAGTGCATACCCTTAAATTTTGCCAAATAGTTAGTATTATGTATACACATATATATTATTTAGTACATATTTTGATTTTTTGACAATAGAAAAATATAAAATATATATTTACTTTAGATAAAAAATTATTTGTCCATAATTTTTAATATTGTGGGCAATGGTCTCACGGTAAGATATAACATATAATTTAACATGACACTCTATAATTTTAGAAGAGTATGTGTTGATTTATGTTAATTTGTACAACATTTCACGTTTTATGTATGAGACAATTTCATACGAGTTTTTTTCTAGGCTAAATCTTGTATCTATCCATGTGCATCGTGGTCCCATTGTGCATTTTAGAACCATGCAACTTGTTATACTAAAAGAAGCAACTTGTTTATACTGAACCTGTTGTGTACTAAAATATATTGTTTCGGATTAAGATGTGGCTTAATGATCTTAGTAACACAAACAATAAATGTGAGATATGGAATGTATTTATGATCTATGATTGCTTGAGAGAATAAGAGTTTGAGTAATAAATTTGCAAGAGGTTGGGTAAGATATGAATTCTCCTTCTTTTTGGGTCATAAATGTACCCTATATATAATGGTGGGGAGAGTGGAGCTCACTCTCCCAGGATACAAGTACAGTAGCCAAAAGTTAGGCTGCAAAACATTAAATGTTACAAGACTGATGTGATTGGCGTCTGAGCTCGTGGGAGGTCGTCCGAGATTCGGCGACCTCGCAGAAATTTCCTGAACACACTCCTCCTCTTCTGCTCTTCTTCCTTTTTCTTCTTAATCAGTGGAGCACCAGATACTGAAGCAGCAGTTCTTTTCTCTTTTTCAATTTGCAGGGCTCTCAGAGTCTTCTTTGTATCGAAGGTCTCTGGTTGTGTATCAGGTTCAGTTTCCTCAGTTTCTTCCTCAGATTCATCAAACTCAACTACAAGCTATTGGTCCCGGTGCAACGAGTTTTACACGTGTATGGGGGGGAATACACGTGTTCAGTGTTTTTAAAACTTTTCTTACTGAGGTCAGCTTGGGTCAGGTTGTTCTGATGATTTGGTCCTGAGAAGCACAGATCGCTCTGAGTCAAAGTCTACTGAGACAGTGATCCTGAGCTGCTTTCAGAAACCTCAGATAATCCCAACTGAGTCCTGAGTTTTCAGAGATCCTGAGTTGCTTGGATCAGATAACTAACTTACTGAACCCTCAGAAGAGTAAGTTCAGTTTGGTAACTATTTGTTCTAGCTACTCAGATGTGCGGAATGGTTGGCCCTTAGTTTATACTCGTTTTAAGCTTTTGCTGAAAACCTTCCTTTAATGTAATAGTGATTAGGCTGTGATTCAATTTATATGCAACTTCAGTGGATTGATTCCAACTGAACTGTCAGTGAAAATATGCTTTCAAAATATATGCAACAGTTAAGCAAAGCAAAACAGAAAGCAAAGAACACAGCAATTTATAGTGGTTCAGAGACTCAAGCTCCTACGTCCACTCTCTCTGATCTCTTCAGAGAAATTCACTAATCACTTTCTTGAGCTTTCTGACTACCTCTGTAGTTTACTTACTCAACTCGGCCCTGAGTTTTCTGACTACCTCTGTAGTTTACTTACTCAACCCGACCTTGATCTTTCTGACAACCTCTGTAGTTTACTTACTCAACTCGCACAAGCTTTCAGACTACCACAAGTAGCTTACTAAATTCTTCTCTAGAGCTTTCTGACTACCTCTGTAGTTTACTGTTTCCTTATGAGATTGAAGCTTTAATTTTATGTAACTTGCTTGTTGAACATTAACTTAATCGACTTACAAAGTATGAAACAACCAAACTGATCAGTTCCTTGACTGATCTGATAAGGCTTTCTCTGATCAGTTCCTTGACTGATCTGCTGACCAATTGAGGTACCTTACTCAACTGATCCTTCTTAACCTGGTTAGTCTCTCAACCAGCTGGTTCTGGAGACCAGTCCACCAAATATTTCTGGTGCATTTTCTCCAAGATCCAGAAGCCCTAGCTCATTACAGAGTTCTCTGAATCTGGCTTCAGCTAGTGGCTTGGTTTAGATATCAGCTCTTTGTTTATCAGTATGAATCTTCTCCATTCTGATGTGCTTCTTTTCAACATGATCTCTTATAAAATGGTGTCTGACATCCACATGCTTGCATCTTGTATGTAGAACTGGATTATGAGTAATTGCAATAGCACTATTACTGTCACAGAATATAGGTACGTTTGTAGCTATAATGTTATAATCCCTCAGCTGTTGACTAAGCCAGAGCAGTTGGGAGCAACAGCTTCCTGTAGCCATATATTTTGCTTCAGTAGTAGATGTCGCAACTGATGTCTGCTTTTTTAAAAACCAAGAGATCAGTTTACTACCTAAAAATTGACATGTACCTGAAGTTGATTTCCTGTCGATTCTGCAACCTCAATAATCAGAATCAGAATACCCACTAAGCTCTAGATTATCATCTGATGGGTAGAATAAACCAAGTTTTACTGTCCCCTTCAGATACTTAAGAATTCGCTTAGCTGCATCCAGGTGGCTTTGCATTGGATTTGCCTGAAATCTGGCACATACACCTACTGCAAAGGTTATGTCTGGTCTGCTGGTACTCAGGTATAGCAGAGATCCAATGAGAGCCCTGTATTCTTTCTGATTAGTTTTCTGACCGTTTTCGTCTGGATCCATCTTGAATCCGGTCATCATAGGAATTTTGGACTCTTTACTGTTCTGAATTCCAAACTTGACCAGTAAATTCCTAGTATACTTCGCCTGACAGATGAATATCCCTTATGTACTTTGCTTAACCTGTAAACCTAGAAAGTAATTCATCTGACCCATCATGGACATCTCAAACTTCCCTTGCATCAGCTTGCTGAATCTGTCACATAGATCCTTGTTGGGAGATCCGAAGATGATGTCGTCTACATAGATCTGAACCATCAGAATATCTTTTCCATCATCTATTCTGAATAAGGTTCTATCCAATGTTCCCTTAGTGAATCCGCTGTCTACCAAGAACTGAGATAGTGTATCATACCAGGCTCGAGGAGCTTGTTTCAGGCCATAAAGAGCTTTTCTTAAATGGTACACTTGGTCACCTTTTTCAAAGCCAGGAGGTTGTTCAACATAAATTTCCTCAGCTAGTACCCCGTTTAAGAATGCACTCTTAACATCCATCTGATACACTACAAACCCTCTGTGGGCAGCATAAGCCAGAAACAGCCGAATGGCTTCTAGGTGAGCAACTGGTGCAAAAGTTTCATCATAATCAATCCCTTCTGATTGTGAGTATCCCTTAGCAACAAGTCTTGCCTTATTTCTGGTTATTATGTTGTTCTCATCTCTCTTGTTCTTGTAGACCCACTTAGTGCCAATTACATCCTGATGAGTTGGTCTGTCCACCAGCTTCCACAACTGATTCCTTTCAAACTGCTCTATTCTTGCATGGCTAAAATCCAGTTTGCATCTTGTAGAGCTTCATCAATGGTGGTTGGTTCCTTCAAAGATAGATAACAACAATACATGGCACTTTCACCAACCTGATGTCTAGTCTGGACTCGGGCATTAGGATTGCTGATTATCAGATTAGTTGGATGACCAGATAGCCAAGTCCTTCTTTTCCGATTTATATCAGTTTGGATATCATCATCCTCATCTGATATTTAGTTACTAGCAGGTGGGAGTGGTGCAATAATAGATTCCACTTGACAAGGACACGTCTCAGCTGATGTTGGAATCATCATGTGCTGATGTCTGTCCGTGGGAGCATCAGGTGTTCCCCCTGAACCAGATGGTTCAGTTGATACTGTCTCAGCTGTACCAGCTTCTTCATTGACAGTTGTGCGTACCTTTGGGTCTTTTTGACCTGGTGAATCAGCAAGATCAAGTTCTGGAATATATACTGTTACGTGTTCTGATCCTTTTTCCTTGATACTTAGCTGATCCATTTTATGTGCATCAGGTACCGATTGATCTAGTACTGCTTGTTCTGAGGCAGCTTTCTCTTGTTCAGAGGATGTCTCATCAAAGACCACATGAGGTGTTTCTTCCACAACTAGAGTTCGTCTGTTGAATACCCTGAAAGCCTTGCTGGATGAGGAATATCCTAAGAAGATACTCTCATCTGACTTGGACTCAAAAATCTTCAACTGACTCTTCCCATTGTTGTGTATGAAACACTTGCACCCAAAAACATGGAAATAAGAAACACGAGATTTTCTGCCCTTCCACAGTTCATAGGGTGTTTTGTAGTGAGTCTTAGTCAGAGAACATCTGTTCTAAGTGTGGCATGCAGTATTGATGGCTTCTGCCTAGAAACGGCTTGGTGTTGCATGTACAACTAACATAGTGCGAGCAGCTTCTTTGAGTGTTCTGTTTCTCCATTCTGCTACTCCATTCTGTTGTGGCGTTCTGACAGTTGATGTCTCATGCTGTATACCAAACTTAGTGCAAAAATCAGTAATAAAAGAATTCAGAAATTCTGTACCTTTATCTGATCTGATTTTTACTATACTGACACCCTTTTCGTTTTGTAGTTTCTTGAGCAGCTCGAGTATCTTTGTTGTAGTCTCATTCTTCTTGTATAAGAATACCACTCAGATGAACTTGGAATAATCATCCACGATCACCAGAGTGTACTTGCGTCCGCTGAGACTAACTGGTGTAACTGGTCCAAATAAGTCCATATGGAGCAGTTGCAATACTCTGTTGGATGCTGGTCCAGGGATTCCCTTGAATGAGGCTTTAACCTGTTTTCCCTTCTGACATGCAACACATGTCTCATCCTTAGAGAATACCTCATTCGGGAGTCCCTCAATCAAGGACATCCTTGCTATCTTGTTAAGAGTCTTAATGTTCAGATAGCTCATTCTCTTGTGCCAGAGCCAACTGCTACCTTTTGAATTCTTAACAATCAGGCATGCATTTCTTGGACAACTGTTCCAATCTGCTGTAACATGTACATCATCATTCTTTAGGGTTCCGAATCCTTTGGTAAAACCAAAGTTATCATCACCAAAGAGTACACGTGGGCCTTCTTGTTCTATGTAAGAGCTAAGGAGATGTTTGCTTCCAGTCATGTGCCTTGAGCATCCACTATCGATGTACCAAATAGTTGCTTGTACACCTCCCTTGTTGGCCAAACCCACGCGAACCTGCAATCAAATTAGGCTTTAGGTACCCCTTTTGGATTGGGTCATGAGGGGTTAGAGTTGGTTTTAGGGATCCATACAAACAGGGCACTTCTTTTGTAATCAGATAGATCAGAAGGCCTGATTTGTCTCCCATAAACATCTACATAATCATACATCTCTTCATATGCATTCTGATCAGTATGATTATTTGTGCGAGCCTTGGGTGAATCAGAAGACTTGGGATTTTTTCTTGTTGTTTGTCTTCTTATAACCCAGTGGGGCTCAAGTGCAACAGCCCTAGGTTTCTGATTGTAATGGTAGGTACGAATGCTACCATTAAAAGATTCATATCTTTTTGGCATAGATGGTCTTAGCAGTTTACCTTTAGCTTACTTGTTAAGAAGCTGACCCTGATTAGGTTTCAGATTAGATTTCCCTTTGAGAGGTTGTCTTTTCTGATACCTAATCTGCTGATAAGGTTGAGGTCTCTTCAGAAGAACTGGGTTCTTTTGTTGATTCCTCGGCTGATGTTTGATCAATTGGGGTCCATTTCTGTTCCCTTTCTGATTGGGCACTTGCCTTACTTGTTCAGCAGGTCTCTTTCCCTTATCAGATACAGATTTTGCTTTATGTGTATCTATATCAGAAACTCGTTTGATTACACTTTTCTGAAGTGAATCAGACGGGGCTTTTGAGGATGTAGAAGGGTTTTCATACCCAATTCCCTTCTTATTAGTTATCGTACGAAAATAGTTGTTCATATCCTGAACAGTTTTTGAAGATTTTGTGAAAACCTGTATTTTCTTACGTAAACTATCCTCAGTTATTTTTAGACTCTCATGTAGTCGGAAGAGTTCATCAAACTTAGCTTTTAGAATTTTAAAATCATCAGCTTGTTGTTTATTGATAGCCAGTTGTTCCTTAATCTGCTTCTCCTGATCAGAAGAGTTAACTTTCAGAACTTTCAGTTCTTCAGTTATCTTCTGAGCAGCTTCAGCCGATTTTAGTTCAGCTGCTTTACTGACAGCATTTTCCTTAACAAGCTGAGTATTTTCAATCCTTAGCTTATCGTTTTCAGCTTCCACTATTGTATAAGTGTCTACTGCAGTAGAGAGTTCATCAAGCAATTGCTCAGAATAGAGCTGCAAGTCAATCTCTCCAGCAGGTGTGCTAATCATAGCTGGTGTGGAAACTGAAAGAACAAAAGGTTTAGAGGTTACCTCAGATTGGTCTTCCTCCTTAGCCATGAGACAGATGTCATCATCAGATGAGAACATCAGATCATCGTAGCGGTAGAAATCATCAGCGTTGCTTATCAGAGAGAAGTCCTCTACAGATGAGTAGCCAGAATCCTCTGATGGCAGATAAGAATCATCGATCCCAGATGTATAAGCAACCATGGCATTTCTGTCTCTGTATCTTTGTTCTCGTCTGTTCCGCTTGTCTTCTCTTTCTTTTGGATTCAGATCCGGGTAATCAGCACTGTAATGACCTAGTTTCTGACAGTTGAAACACGCTCCACGCTCCACGGAACTCCTTCTGCCAGGTGAGTCATTTCGTTTGTGGAATTTGTCAGGTGACTTACCTGTCTGATTGTAGTCTGAGTTTCTCCTTTCTGATTTGTTGTCTCTCCTTTCATCAGATCGATCATCTCTTTTCTTATTCTCTCTGCAATCTTCTCTATGATCATCTCTTCGGTCATCAGATCTGGTCCTTTCTGGAGATCTGTCAGCAGGCCTCCTATATCTTCCTCAGTTGTTCTGATAATCCCTGTAAAATCTACGATACTTACCAAGTTGAATGTTAGATTTTTCAAGTTTTCTGGTTAGCAAAGCAATCTGTTCAGTTTGGCTTATAATATTTCCAACAGGTTCAGTAGACTTTGAGTTGCTGTCGGCTGCTTTGAATGCAACTGATTTTGATGTGGCAGGTGTGGCTTCGGCAGGCGACTCTTCTTCTTCTTCTTGCCCTCTTTCGATTAGATTAAACTCATGTGCTTTAAGGCTCAGGAACAGGTTGCTTGGCTTCATTTTAGCAATATCTTGACAATCTTTTATTACTGTGACTTTCATATCCCACTTCTTAGTCAGAGATCTCAAGATCTTGTAGTTGATGTAGTTATCTGACATTTCTCGTCCAAGTTCCCGTAGCTTGTTGACAGACATGGTGATTCTTCCATCGAGCTGGTTTATAGTTTCATTTGGCAGCATCTTAAGTTTCTCAAACTTCACCAGTTCGGCTTGCAGTCTGCTGTCTTTTATCAAGTCATTACCTACACACATTTCAGCAAGCGTATCCCACATCTGTTTGGTTATCTTGAGATACTTTATCTTTTCTCTGGTTATCTTGTCCATCGTCTTCATGATTATGTGTCTGGCTAGTGTATCCAGATTGTACAACTTTCTTTCTTCAGCATCCATCAGGGCGGGACTCTTTCTGACAAGGCTTCCAGCTGGAAAGTCTGGATCACCTCCTACAGCTGGGTTGTCGTGGTAGATGATGATGGGTCCTCGTTCAATAACTTCCATCATCTTGCTGCTTATTGATCCCAGATGGATGCTCATGAATATAGTCCAGTCTGCATACTCATCAAAGGAAAATTTAGGCAAATCATGATACATACCCGAAGTATTATCCATGCTGATCGTGAGTTTGAAAACAAATTAGATTTTAAAAAGGTTTTTCAAGATCAGGTCAAGTGACCACAAAGATTCTTCCTCAAGAACCGATGATATTCAAATCCAGTGGTCCGTAGAACCACTGCTCTGATACCACTAGTAGGTCCCGAACGGGTTTCGTGAGGGCAGAAGTCTAGAGGGGAGGGGTGAATAGACTTCTGAAAACTTTTGCGTGTAGATCAGGTGTGAAAGCAGGTTTCCTGATCAGAGTGCGAGTGAGTCAGTATGGACTGATATCCAACTTACTGATCGCGTGAGGGCAGATCAGTTCGGTGTCTATCAGTTTAACTGATTGTGCGGAAGCTAGTTTATACCCGTGTGAAAAACCAATTTATAACAAATCAGATTCCGAAGCTGTTTTCAATCAGCTGACTATGGAGTGAATCTGATCAGATCAGTAGCTTGGTGCAAGCTGATCCTAACTCAGAATATGTATGCAAATTTAAGCAAGGTTGTGTGCAATAGTGTAAAGCAATTAATCAAACAGGTAAATGCACACAAGATTTATAGTGGTTCGGAGAACCAGTCCTACGTCCACTCTTCCCTATCACAAGGGGCACCAACTTAACCAACTTGGACTTAGTTTATTATGTTAGTCCAACACATTACACCAACAAATATTTATAGAGTTCTCACTCAACGATCCCAGAAATCAGCACTAGAAACCCTAGTCTGAAATCTTGCAAAACAAACTTAACCTAACTTTGGGTTTTGGTAAAGGTTTGTTGTTGTTCCAACTGGAAATTTATCCTAGTATTTGTGTAGCCTAAAGCTAGAGGATGAGATTTCTATGCTAAGAACAATGGGATGAACACCTAGAAAATAATCTTCAAGGTTATGTTCTTCGTGCGGAAATTTGGTTATTGTATGAGCTTCTTGATAATTTCCGTCTCTTCACTATGAAGAGTAATCCCATATTTATAGACCATGAAATCAAAGAGCCGTTGGAGAGCAATTTGAATTTCAGGCTATTTTTTTTTGTAGATATGCAGGATTGATTTTACGTGCTCAAGGACGGCATGGCCGAAAGCGTGAATAGTGTCTTTTATAGCCGTTTTGACTTTGTAGCACCGAATCCCGCAGTGTCAGCCTTTTTATGTACGTGTCGCACTCTCATTGGTTAACAAGTACAACACTTCAGCGTTTGTTCCACCAACTAAAGTTTGATATTCTTCTTGTCCTGAAGGTACGTATGATCTGGTGTAATATTTAGATAACTGATCAGTCTACTTGATAGAGTCTTCTGATGCAGGTTGTCTTAGCACAACTTGCAGACTAGGCTGATGTAGGTCTTCTGGTCTTCTTGACTCATCTGATCTTCAGGTCTTCTGAACTTGAGCTTTATGTCTTCACCTGATCATCTGACCTTATCTGGTCATCTGATATTTTGACCTGACCTATACATATTAAGTTCCCCCTCAATATGTGACCTATCTTTTACATCAACTATCTATACATTTCAGCTGGTCATCTTAATTTGATTCTAAATCATCAGTCAGCTAACAGATTTGACTGGTCCTATTACAACCTGTTTTGGAACTTCCATCAAAACTTAATACAAATTTCCCAACAATATATATATAAATATACTATAAATTAAATTTTATATCGTAAACTCCTCGAAATAGATCTGACTACAGTCAGGTAGAACTCTTCTCCAAGTGACTATAAATTAAATATACGGTAATATACATTAACAACAATTAAAAAACCGACTATAATCCTGAAATATAAAAAATTAAATACATAATTAATATTAAATATTAAAAAAATAAATAAATAAAAAACCGTCGCTAAAGGAGGTTAGTCCAAACCATCGCTAAATCCGTCACTAAAGGGGGTTAGTCCAAAACGTCGCTTAATCCGTCGCAAAATCGTCATTATTCTGACGATTTGCATAAACGTCGTCGCTATTTGCGACGGTTCTCTTTACCGTCGCTAAAACTGTTAATTTTGACCAGTGGCGGAGTCAAAAATTTAGCAGAGGGGGGGGGGCAATTTATAATGACAAAAAATCGTATGAGACGGAGTACAAACTAACACAAATCAACATTCATTCTTTCCAAAGTGTTAAAACGATATGTCCAACCCAAAGTATATTACGTCATACCGTGAGACTATCTCACGCAAGTGTGTCTCGTTTATATAATAGAGCATGACTAAATGCACTTTCAGTTTTTTTATATATACTCAAAATATAAAAAAAAATGTATTTTATGAAAATTGAACACCGAATGTCTTAGAAAAAAACATCATCTATCATCACTCAACCACATATCAAATTAATAAAAAGTTATACTATATTATACTCCCTCCGTCCCATTTGAGGGTTCACACTTTGATCGGCACACATTTTAAGAAAAAATGACTTTGTTGACTTTTCAAAGGGGATGGAGGGTGGAGATTGTGAGGGTGGAGATTGTGTGGTGGAGATTGTAAGATTTTTTTTCCATATTTAGGGTGTGCAACTTGAAATGAGATGGACCGAAATAGAAAGTGTGAAGGCTCAAATGAGACGAAGGGAATACATATGAAAATTTCAAATGGGCCAGAGGAGCCCAGTGACCCCCTTGGCCTCAATGAGCTCTGCCACTGACTTTGACCATTTAACCGTTACCGTCGTAAAAACCGTCGTCATTTGCGATGATTCTTGTAATCGTTGCTAAATTCCGTCGACAAAACACGCGCGTTTTTTGTAGTGTCAAATTAACCAAACCCACATTCTGAAATTTATTGGACTTATTCTTCCCCTCTCCTTATCTCCATTTCTCTCTCTTCCTCAGAAAATTTCAGATCTCGACCATCACTCTCCCCGAAATTTTTTAACAGAAAAATCTAACACTAAAATACTCGTAACAGGAGCAAAATACCTAAATGTATATGATATATATTTATATAAACCATCAACTATTAAAATATGTCTTTTTATATCTTTTAGTTTGCCGCTGAGGATGGTGTACCAAGAACAGAAAAAAGGGGCGAGTCGAAAAGTTGAACGAGTGAGATATGAAATGGTTTAACTGTGATTTAACCAAGAATGGTTAATTTACTGATTCACAGAGCCATATACGGGTTCCTGCATTATTTTGATGAAAAAAATTTATACTGAAATTTAAAATAAATATATAGAAAAAAATGAAGCACGTGATGCGGAAGTGTTTGGTGCTTTATCGGAAAAATGAAGGACAGATGCGGAAACAAAAAATCCGGGACGGGATTTTCCAAGAGAAAATATACTGGCAAGTGGCAACTGACTTTTTGACTCGAAACCGTGATACTACATTACTACCACGACTTTGGCAGTTATTTATTTATTCATCATCGTCCCGCGTAACTGTCAATCCGAAACCATATTTTTCTACACTACCTAAGTCACGTGATGGGAGCCTATATCTATATTTCTATTTAAAATGCATCTTGTAGTTTGTGTTTCTCTCTATTGTTTAGAACATTTTATTTATAAATTTAAATTTCCTGCTAGTTACATAACTCTTTGTTTTCTCGGTAGAGAAGATGTCACCGTTAATTCTGGTCAACGCAAATCTTGAATTAAACAGATTTTGATGGATGTTTTAGATAATATAAAATTAAAATTGATCGTTATATTCCAACTCGAGATACAGGTCCACGTAGAGGTCGTTTAAATAATTACAAGTAAGAGTTATTCTCCTGTGTAATTGGTGTGTAACAATTGAATTAAATTTTTATTTGAATGAACTATACATTCTAAATCTTAACCCCTAAATAATGAACCATAAATCATATATGAATCATTCGAGCCGTGTGAAACATGAATCACTTTGACCGAGTGAACCATGAACCACTCGGGCCGGGTTTGGGTCCGGGTCGAGAAAAAAAAAACTAAAATTGAAATTAAAGTTAAAAGAAAACTGAAATTGAAAAAAAAAAACTAAAACTAAAAAATTTAGAAAAATAACTCTTAAAATTAAATTGCACCAATTTTATTAGTGCATGAGGTGCAAAGGAGAATTTGTCTTACAAGTAAAGGTAGTATATTAATAACACATTTAGTTATATTATCTAGTTAAATTTTATATGGTGAATTAAAATTGAATCATGTTACATACTAATTAGTATTAAAATCTCACTATCAATGCCACTACAAAAAAAAAATTATTTTAACAAGGGAGGTGAAAGAGGAAAAAAAATCCTCATTAATTATGGAGGTTTTAACGAGGGTGCAAGGCATAGAGGTTGCATAGATATTTAGTTGGTTTCTCACTCGTTTTGAGTGGTGAAGGGCCCAAGAGGTTGAATACTTGCATAGATATTTAGTTGGTTTCTTTATTAACCTTTGGATTTTTAATACTACTGAAATGAAAGAATTCTTTGATCTTAATTTAGTGTTTTCTTATACTCCACAAAATTGATAAGAGATTATGAGGATCTCGGATTCATTTGCATGGCCTTCTAAATAAAATCAACGTACAATTCACTTTACAAAGCAATTTCCATGAAAGGAAAGATTGATCCAAGTAAGGTCTCTTTCTTTTCTTTAAAAGACTCTCTGCAACAAGATATTAACTAGAGACAGGGTACAACTTAACACTAATCACATTCACTCCTCCTAAAGTGTTAAAGCGTCAATGCCCAATTTATGCTTGTCTTACTGTGAGACCGTCTCATTCAAGTGTATTTCTAATTCTAATTATAGAGAATTTGATATAAAGAGGTGAATTATGAATGAGGATCATGATTTATGTGTGCGGTGATCACATTTTTGGTGGGAATAAACATTATAATAATGTTTTAATAATGGCTCGCTCCTCTTTAATGATCTTTATTATGATATGTCAGGATATTGTAAATGGTTGGCAATGTGTCACTTGAAGCATTTGAAAGGTTAGAAATGAAATTATTTTAAATGGATCAAACCGAAGTTGAAAAAAATCGCGGAAAAACTAAAATTTAAACATGGGGTCATTGGGGTGGATCAGGCTCATTTCTCTTAATCTTTTAGTTACTCACTTCGTGATTGGTATTATAATCCAATTATTTGTTGCCCATTTATTCTATATAAATTTCGACCAATTGGGATTTGAGCAACATTTGTACTAGATTTTAATACTTCATTTGTCTCAATTATATAGGTTGGCTGAGTTACATAAAGATTGATAATTCTTCCTTTTTGAAAATACAAACCAAACAGATAAAATTTCTATTATAATCATATTTAGCAAGTATTATACGTCCCGACATAATTCATAGAGTTATATTAATAAATAAATTAAAAAAATTACGCCATATAAACGAGAAAGTACAATTTTCTAGTCTCAAAAAAAGAAAAAAAACTCTAGTACGTAGTTAATGAAAGAAAGGGTTGTTCACGGAGTTTTGAGATTACCGAACCTGAACCGAAATTCGAATGGAAAAAGAATCGAATCGAAAATAACCGTTGACTTTTTCACTTTTTTCGAACCGAATCGAACTAATTTTTTTTTTTTGGATATGGACATGGATATTACTGAATTAACCGCACCGAATCTTACCGGACTGAACTGAACCGAATAACCGATTTAAATATGTAATAAATTTATTTATTAATTTATTTTATATTCATTAAATTGTAGTATTATAGATTATTGATATCCATGCAATTTAATATTGAATATGTCATAGGAATATTTTGGCGAGATATTAGAATATTTACTTTCTTATTTGTGATTTATAATTATCGAGAATCCTATAAAATTCACAATTTGCAATTACGCATCCTTGCTCTCTTGCACCAACTCATCGCTCTGTATCGAGTACTTATCAACAACAATTGGGTGATTTCATGGCCCTTGTCGGCTTTAACTGGTGTTGTAGCATGGATAAACCCGACCTCCCACCTGGGCACGAAGGATCATAAACAATCCAACAAAGATTGCATGAAGCAACCTCGGCAAGGGGACCAAGGGATCAACCCACGTAATTCCCACAAGACCAAACCTTCAAGTCGCAAAGGTCGGCAACTCCGGTAGTCGGCAGTTCGGGAAGTCGCGATGCGATTTCCGCTTTATATTCTCAAGTGGGGAGCGACCTGCACCAGCCATAACTATACAGTTCACATGGTCAATGACAGCCCCCGACAGGCCACTAATCCGCCCTCCACATCCGCTCCACGATTGGCGAATGCTGAAGATGGACGATTTCTGGCCTGTCAACGCGAGATTAATGGTTCCCGATATTGTAGCCCTTTCATAGGCATTATTCCTTATGTAAATTCCCACCCAAAGGGTGGGAGTCATTGTATAAATAGGCCACCACGACCACCTCTGTAAAAAAAGCGAACAACTTAGACTTCTAGGCATATACATACATACATCCTCTCTCTGGCTTGGACGCCCCCGGACGTAGTCTGATTCCAAAGACGAACCGGGTCACCAACTTCTTTGTCTCTTTCCCTGATTTGATTGCCTTTAGCATACGCATTTCATAATAATTATTGTTTAACTGAGTAGATAAAAACCAATTACAACAATTGACGCCGTCTGTGGGAAAACATTTCTTCAGAAATTTCAACAATCCTCAAGGAGACCTCACCTTCCAAACTCTAAGAAAAATAAAATGGCAACCAACCAGGGGAAAGCTGTAATCGGGAATGCAACCGACGTTCGTGATGGCATCGAGGTTTCACTGTGTTCTCAGCCCACTCATCGGGCAGCCCCGACTGGTTCCCCCGACTGGTGGAATCTGGTCCAAACACCGGAGGATGCCAAAGCAGTGATGGCCGTCCTCAACAAGAAACGTCTCAGTTTCGGCGTTGAGGAGGAACAGCCCCCAGCCAAGAAAATAGCCCATGACACCGGAACCTCCAAAGGTAAACGCGTTATGATGGAAAAGGGACGGTCCACGGGCCAACTGGCGTACAACGCGGCTAAACAGGCCATCGTTCGGAACCACCGGGCCCTGGACAGACCAACGGGTTAGAATAGTGTATTCACCCGCCTCGGAAGCCAAGCGGCCCGGAAGGCCCTCATGAGGGGCGAGGACGAGGCTCACTCTCAACCACGCCATGATGAACCGGTGGAAAGAGATCTTGCCATGGCCCTGGACATGCACCACGGAGGATCGCTGAGACATTCGGCATACCACCATGGTCACTGGCAGGGGGCCAGTAACCCTCGCGATGCTCAGGTCGCGGCATTGGCTAGGACCATCCAACAGCTGTTGGAAAAGGTGGGTAACCAGGATGGACCGTCTGGGTCTAACACTGACCTTGTCATCCCCGATTCGCCCTTGGGAACTATGATCACTCTGGCACCTGCCCAGAGGAAAATCAGCATAGCGGCTCTAGATCATTACAATGGGAGTACAGACCCCAGAGTCCATATGGCGAAGTATAATGCGTATATGGCCTCAATGGGGGCATCAGATGCGATGAAGTGTAGACTTTTTCTCCCGATCTTTGCCGACCAGGTTCAGATACTGATACACTTCGCTACCATCTCTCCATTGATACTTTCGAGCAACTGGCTCGATTATTCTTGGGCCACTATACGGCGATGGCGCCCCGACCTGCGACAAGGCAGAGGCTCATGAACATGCGTCAGGGGGAGACGGAGTCGGATCGATCCTATGTTGAGAGGATCGATAGACTTATCATTGAAGGTGACCCCATTGGGGACGAGGCCAGCTTCTTTGGGGCGATTTGGCCTCGTAAGAAGAACAAGCTATGGCGGCGCATGACCGCCGACTACCCGACCAGCTACGCCGATTTCAGGAAAAGGGCCAGCGACCTCATCCATACCATGGAATTGCTAGAGACCCGGCTCTCAGAGACAAAGGAAGTCGCGGAGCCCAAGAAAGGTTCCAAGAAAACCGGGGGTCATTACAAGACACCAGGCAGCTTCAAACAATTTGAGGAGTCCATTCCGGTGAAGCTGATGGAGGCTCTGGGTATGACACCTGGTAACGTTTATACCCAGATCCAGGGACGAGCCATGTTGCGAGCACCCCGCCCCATGAAAGACAAAAGCTGGCAAAATCCGAACAAGTATTGCTACTATCATGACCAGAGGAGACACTACACCAGCGAGTGTCGAGACCTGT
The DNA here is from genome assembly GCA_037126765.1 of Stenogyne calaminthoides. Classification (NCBI taxonomy): domain Eukaryota; kingdom Viridiplantae; phylum Streptophyta; class Magnoliopsida; order Lamiales; family Lamiaceae; genus Stenogyne; species Stenogyne calaminthoides. The sequence continues at coordinate 24,291,632 of JBBCBC010000007.1, read as the reverse complement.
TGAAGCAGTTGTGGAAACTTTATGAGGATGGCCGGCTGAATGAGTTTGTCAAGAATCCTCGGGTAGACAATCAGGAGGGGCAAGGTCGACAGCATGACCGCCAACCCGGGCCAGGAGATCGGGTGCAAAGAGAGTCTGTGATAGGGGCCGCACAGGGCGAGCTGCTTGTGCCACCCATACCAGAGGGCACAGGAGGTCGCGTCATCCACACCATCTCGCCCCTTGCCACGATAGGGGGCCTGTCTCCGGCCTCCTCATCAAAGCGTCGCCTAAAGGCGGAAGTCAGGGCAATGGAGAATGCTCAAAGAATGGTTTTGCCCATCTTGGCTGTGACCGAAGAAACCTGCAAAATTGAGTTCGGGGAAATAGACAAAGCTGGAGTCGTGTACCCAAACATAGACCCATTGGTCATAAAGGCCAATATCATGGGGACGACTGTATGCTGGATGCTGGTCGGCCGGGGGGGGCTTCTGCAACATTCTGTTTAAAAAGACCCTAGACCAACTCGGGGATTACGAAGCATACATCACCCCATGTGATCATACAGTGAAGGGCTTTGGAAACGCGACAGTCAAACCTCTGGGCATGGTCCGCTTGTCTGTGGAGCTCGTATCCACCTTGGATGAGAAGGTCAGAAATACTAGGCTCCTAGATTTCCTTGTAATCGACCTCCCGAGCACCTATAACGGCTTCCTCGGGAGGGCATTTGAGCACGAATTCGAGGCTGCATCCTCCACCTATTATTTTTGTGTAAAGTTCCCCACCAAGGGTGGGCTGGTTGGCACCGTTAAAGGTGACCAAGTGGATGCAAGAGGTTGTTTACTTTATTCTTCGTCTTATTCAAATTCAGCACACACGTTTAGTCGTCACATAATGACACTGGATCACAAAACGCCTGATAACATGCTGGTTACTGAAAAGAAAAGTAAGAAGAGGAAGCGTGACGAGTTTGATCCAAGAATGGGTCCCGAGCCCGAAGATTTTATACTCGAGGCCGAGATAGATGATCCACGACTCGGGGGACCCAGAGCGGTACCCGGGGAGGAACTCGAAAGGGTCAAGGTGGACCCAAATTTGGCCGGTTTCGAGATCATCATTGGATCCAAGATCCCCGACGACCTGAAAATTGAAGTCGTCGATTTCCTCAAGAATAACCTAGACGTTTTTGCTTGGTCACACAAGGATATGGTCGGGATCGATCCTGAGATCGCATGTCACCGGTTACACATTGACCCAGCCCGAAAACCAGTAGCTCAGAAAAGAAGGAAGTTTGGTCCAGAAAAATATGCGGCCCTCGCTGAAGAGGTGAAGAAGTTGCTTGACAATGACCTGATCATGCAGGCCGACCAACCACAGTGGGTCACAAATGCGGTCCTTGTAAAGAAATCAAATGGGACTTGGCAACTTTGCATCGATTTCACAGATCTTAACGAGGCATGCCCCAAGGATTTCTTCCCGATGCCGCATATCGACCACTTAATCGACAATACGGCGGGCCATGAGATGATGTCTTTCATGGACGCATTTGCCGGGTACCATCAGATAGCTATGCATGAGCCCGACAGGCAGCACACTTCATTTTTAACAGAGAAGAACATGTACTGTTGGAAGAGAATGCCTTTTGGTTTGAAGAACGCCGGGGCAACGTATCAAAGGCTGGTTAATCATATGTTTGTTGAGCAAATAGGCAAGTCGGTGGAGGTGTATGTTGATGATATTGTCGTGAAGAGTCTAAAAAAGGAAGATCATTTGGCTCATCTGGCGTAAGCTTTCGAGATACTCAGGAAGTTCAATATGAAACTCAACCCGAAAAAGTGCAACTTCGGAGTGGAATCAGGGAAGTTCCTAGGGCACCTGGTCAGCAAGCGGGGGATTGAAGCAAACCCAGCCAAGGTGCAGACTATCTTGGATATGGGGGCCCCCAAAACCAAAAAGGACATTCAAAAACTGACGGGGTGCCTGGCCGCTCTGAACAGATTCATCTCCCGAATGGGGGATAAATGCAAGCCCATGTTCGACACCATCAGAAAGAAGGCGAGGTTTGAATGGACATCTAAGAGTCAGGATGCTCTTGACAGGATCAAAGCATATCTGGCCGACGTCAGTATTTTAGCCAAACCGGTCCCTGGCGAGAAACTGTTTCTATACTTGGCGACCTCGGAAACCGCCCTGAGCGCAGTGCTTGTACAGGAGGAGGGCCAAACTCATCTGCCCATTTACTTTGTCAGTCAGACGCTAAATGAAACCAAGCAGTGATACCCTCGTCTAGAGAAATTAGCCTATGCTCTAGTTATGAGTGTGAGGAAACTGAGACCTTACTTCTTCGATCACCAAGTGGAGGTCCTCACTTCCTTACCCCTTCGCAATGTGCTCCATCGACCAGATACATCGGGCCGATGCCTCAAGTGGGTCATCGAGGTTGGACAATATGGGTAACATACGCGCCGCGGCCTGCAATAAAAGCTCAGGCCTTGGCCGACTTCATCGTTGAATTAACCCCTCCTCCCGGGGCCAGCAGTTCGACCGACCCACCATGGGAGTTGTACATAGACGGCTCGGCAACTGCCAACAAATTAGGGGCAGGAATTGTGTTAATCAGTCCAGATGGGATTTCTTTTCAGAATGCCATCACTTTCAATTTCCCTGCCACCAACAACGAGGCCAAATATGAAGCGCTGATCAACAGTCTAGAAATGTCCACCGCAATGGGCATCAAGCGACTTCAAGTACACATCGACTCCCAGCTCGTAACACGCCAGCTATTAGGGGAGTATGAGGCCCGAGACAAGCGGATGTCGGCCTACCAAGAGGTTGTCAAAGCACTTTTCCTGAAATTTGAACAAATCTACATCAAGCTAGTACCAAGGGATGCGAACTCCCGAGCCGATGCATTGACATGACTAGCGACTTCGGAGGGACCAGCAGAGATGAGGGATGTCACCATCACAAAACTCTCCCACCCCTCCACTGCTAACACAACAGTCGCTGCCCTAGAAACCCCGAGATTAAGCTGGATGACCCCCATAATCGACTACTTGATGATTGGGGCATTACCAACCGACAGAATTCAGGCAAAGCAATTGTAACTAAGGGCAGCAAGGTACACATTGGTTGGTAACGAACTATATAAGCGAGGCTTCAGCATACCACTGCTCCGATGTGTTACCCCAGAGCAAGGGCAGGCTATCCTGCAAGATATTCATGACGGGGTATGCGGAAACCACGCTGAGGTGTAGTCGCTCGCTCATAAGACGACGAGACAGGGGTATTATTGGCCAACTTTGAAGGCCGATGCCATGGTTTTCACACGGAAATGCCACAAATGTCAAATACACGCACCATCAATCAAGGTCGCACCTGAGGAACTCACCAGCATCCTTAGTCCTTGGCCTTTTGTGAAGTGGGGGATATATATCATCGGGCCATTACCAACAGCCCCGGGTTCAGTCAAGTACGCCCTAGTCGCAGTAGATTACTTTACAAAATGGGTCGAGGTTGAGGCTTTGGCGATCATAGATCAGGATCACATCATCAAATTCATATGACGAAACATCATCTATAGATTCGGCCTACCGCAAACAATTATATCCGATAATGGGAAGCAGTTCGATGGTCATAAGATCGATAGTTTCCTCAGAAAATGGAAAATCACCAAGCTTTTCTCTACCCCTTATCACCCTCAGTCAAAAGGTCAAGTTGAAGCTGTGAACAAGATCATCAAGCACACTCTGAAAACCAAGATTGAGGGAGGAAAAGGGAAGTGGGCCAGTGAATTACCGGATGTACTGTGGTCATACAGAACGACCTGCCAAAATTCGACAGGAGAGACCCCTTATTCGATGGCATTTGGCTCGGAAACAGTCATACCCGCAGAGGTCGAATTCCAAACTCTCAGAACCTTGCAGATCGCGACCGACTGCAACGATGAGGCCATGGCCAGAAACCTAGACTTGCTCGAAGAGAAGCGATTAGAGGCAGGTATCCGAAATGCGAGATACAAACAACAATCCAAAAATACTAAAACTCTAAAGTGCGACTTCGAAAATTCAAAGAAGGCGACCTGGTCCTGAAGAAGACTCTCGGAGTAACCAAAGGAACTTTCGGACCAAACTGGGAAGGACCATACAAGGTCGCTCGAGTATTATCCAACGGGGCATACGAGCTCAAGAACCCAGATGGCACTCAATCTCAGTACCCGTGGAATGCATCTCATCTGAAGAGATACTATCAGTAGGGTCAAGGCCAGTGTACTTGTAAACTTTCAGGCGAGTCAATAATAATGAGTTAAATTTTCTTTTTCACAATTACTGTGTTTAAACCCAGGGAAGTCGCATAGATAAAACATCGACCTCCCCCGGGAATGACTTTCGACATATTTGCGATGAGATCGCCACCCCTAGCGGTGTGATCCTCCCCTAACTTTATAGGACGACTAAGCGAGGTTCAATCTAAAATCGCAATGCCAATACGAAAAATGAACATACACAGATTATAGTCGCATAAGGAAATCAAGTCGGCACAATAAAGGAAAGAAAAAGACAGATTTCATTAATGACAACAAGCCCAAAGGTCGGTACATTATAAGAGCCCGAAGGCTAGATTACATCATGCGGAAACCAAGATACATCATGATAACTGACGATAGATGTTTTACTACAACCCAATATCCATGACTGGCAGACGACTTCCGGCTTTAAGGCATGCTGATCAAAAGTATTGTTGGAGATTCTTGATGTCATCATTCTTAAGACCGATCAAGAATCCCATCAAGAAAGACTAATCGACTATGTTCAAAGGTCGCCCACCTAATTGTTCTTTGAATAATCTTTGGTGAGGGTGTGGGCAGCCCGCCTCCGGGATCTTGGGCTGGTAAACACCTCCCCTAGAGGCCAGTTGTGGCCTGCTCTTCAGGAGGAGCCACGCCGGACATCTCAGCGACCTCATTTCGTGCCCCAGCCTCATCCGTCTGAGTCTCGAGGACCACCTCGGATTCTCCGTGTCTCATCTGGATCGGGAGTGGGGTACATGATCCGACACTGATTAGGGAAGAAGGACAAATCAATACCCATATCTTCCAGATTTTTAATCTCCAGCACAATGTCGGAGGCAGGGGATAAGTCGCGAAGGTAGCGATCGGCTCGGTCCAATGTCGGAGAAGGTCGGCGGGGGTTCTTTTCGTAGAAACAACTCGGATAAGCGCTACCAAGCCGCCACGACATAGGCGAAGTTAGCATTCTGCTCTTCAACCTGCTTAAAGTGTTCGTCTTTGGCGGCAAACTTCTCCCCAACCTCTACATCCTTGCGGATCAACTCCGCCTTCATCCGGGTCACGGCCTCCTTCTCCTCCCCGAGCAGTCTCTCGGCTTCCTTCAGCTGGCCCTCAAACTCCAAGGTCCTCTTGGCCAAGTCGACCTTAGCGACCTCGATTTCTTCGCACCTCATAGGCAGCTTCTCGGTGATTTTCGCTTGCTCGAGGAGGTCATCATTTGGGCCTTCTCTAGTTTGGAGAGCTCGATCTCAGATTGGGCTCAGGCCTTTTCCATGTAGAGGGCGGCTTTCAAGGAGTGGACAATAGCCGAATACATGTTGCCCGTAACTTGCTGGCGATGGGCAGAGGAGTGATCAATCTTCGTCCATGCACGTGGCACATTCCTCATCGTCCGTTCCAAGTAGCCGGGCTAGTCTCCGGGAGTGCCCTCCAGCGTGGGAATCGGGGATCTCAGGAAGCTCAGCACCTCCGGTGAGAACTTGCTGGCCGTCAGCTCCTGACTGCAACAAGTAGGAACAAATATATTAAGTTTGGTCCCAGTTTTGAGGTAAATTCATTAAGAGTTGCAAACGGCCTACCTCTGCATCCTCTCCTCATCCCAACCAATCCAGGAATCGTCCTCCGGATGGCGACCTCCCTCCCGGGTAGAAGTCGGCAAAGGTGTCGGGTTGGGAGCTAAGCCTTCCAAAGACCCCCAACTTGGCGTGGATCGGTGCGTGCGTGTTCAACTCACGCCCTCTTGGGAGGTCGCTCACCACCCGATGGCGGGTTCGTGACTTTTCTTCTTACCTTTGTCGGCAGCAGGGGGAGGAGTCTGAACTGGAATGTCCCCCTGGGTGGCAGTGTTGGGCAGACGCCTAATGGAGCCGAGTACTGATCGAGGTCGCGAGGCCATCTCAGAGGCAGAGGGCCGACGGCGGTAGATCGGGATCTCCGGATCTAACATAAAATAGAACCTTTAGTGCGAAATCGCGAAATACACTTGAAAAAATGCGGCCGAGAGTTACAGGGAATCCTCAAGTGGCGAGGGTAAGTATACAGTCCGACTTGCAAGCGGTCGAGCTCAGAGTTCAACAAATTAATGTCTCGCCAGCTAGGGGGTGTGTCTCGAACCTCCTTGAACGCCTCGAGAAAGTCCCAATATAGCTCAGAAGGTCGGGGCACAAACACTGCAAGACGAGAAAATAATTAGATCAGTACAATCGAGCACAAAAATATTAAGGTGAAGTACCATTCTCGACACGGATCGCATAATCCGTAGGAACTCTAATGGATAAGGTGCTGGAAGGGGCAACCGACTCCCATGCTCCTCCTACAAACCACCATTTTTGGTGCCACCCTTCAACCTTATTCAGAATCCCACTCACGAGCTCTTTACCTCTACGAAGCCACACAGCATGATAGCCTCCGGCCTGAGCATCGGGCGACATCACGTGAGATATCTCTCCGGGATTAGGCAGTCTTTTCAGCCCGGCCTGGGTGATCTGCGTGAGGCTCACATTCCAGGCCGCCAGCAGATGGGAAATAGCCAGGTGCAATTGAAATCGAATACCGACCGACATGGAAGACTCATTCACAGCAATCATTCCGGGAGGAGGCTGAACGGCGCTTTCATCCGGGGTCGGCCCATAAAAATGCACATCCCGGGGCACCTTGTACATACGATGAAGTCCCAACACATGCTGATCGGAGAGCACAGATCGGTATCTTTTATCGGACGCCACGAATTGAGAGTCGACCAACTTGCGGTATGCCCGGTCAGGTCGCTTGTACAGAGCTCGTTTAAAATACAGATCATAATTGAAGACTCGTTCATAAGCCCCATAATCTGGAACCGAGGCAAAAGGACCCGCCGTTGACGACCATTCCCGTAGGACGGGATGAAGGAGATCAACATCCAATGGGGGAAGATGGGTAATTTCGGCCAATTCTACCAGAAATTGGTCATCCACCGGTTCATCATTGACATCGTCTTCATGGCGGTCGCCCATAACCTTAGCCAATGAACTTTCACCCACATGCCCGGTGGCGGAGCCGGAAAATTGGTGGCGACGCAGGGCAATAGGGATGTCATCCTCAGAAGAGGAGGAAGCCACCATGGGCTGAGAGGCAAAAAGGGATTTGGAAACGCTAGAATCCATAAATTCGAAGAAGGGCACCAAAGTGCTTACCTGTGATTAATTCTGCTTCAGGGACACGATAATGCATTTCCGGTGGAAGGGAGAAAGAACCAGGAAGAGTATCTTGAGGAAATTCTTTTGCAAGACAGTCGCAGGAAATAAGGTTTTCAAAACCTAATTCCCGCCTATTTATTGAAGAAGAGGAGGGGCCAAAATGAAATTAGCCAAAACTTCGGCCCCCTAGCAACAAAAATACGCGAGGGGCTCGCGTGAAATCCACTACGGCATCTCATTGGACGAAATAGCGGCACTTTACGTCATCATCCTGGCACGATATCATTTGAGTCCCTGAGATCGAGGGACGTCTGATGCGGCGATTCGTATTAACGAGGTGACTTTTCACCTGCCCGAGGATAGTAAGCCGCACATAGGAGACTTTCATGGTTGGATGGTCGCGAGTCGATTTAGTCCAGGTGTCAAGCCAAGGTCCCTTCTCGGAACAAGAGACCTCAACTTGAGGGGAAATTGTTGTATCATGGATAAACCCGACCTCCCACCTGGGCACGAAGGATCATAAACAATCCAACAAAGACTACATGAAGCAAACTCGGCAAGGGGACCAAGGGATCAGCCCACGTAATTCCTACAAGACCAAACCTTCAAGTCGTAAAGGTCGGCAACTCGGGTAGTCGGCAGTTTGGGAAGTCGCGATGCGATTTCCGCTTTATATTCTCAAGTCGGGAGCGACCTGCACCAGCCATAACTATACAGTTCACGTGGTCAATGACAGCCCCCGACACGCCACTAATCCGCCCTCCACATCCGCTCCAAGATTGGTGCACGCTGAAGATGGACGATTTCTGTCCTGTCAAGGCGAGATTAATGGTTCCCGATATTGTAGCCCTTTTATAGGCATTATTCCTTATGTAAATTCCCACCCAAAGGGTGGGAGTCATATTATAAATAGGCCACCACGGCCACCTCTATAAAAAAAGTGAACAACTTAGACTTCTAGGCATATACATACATACATACATCCTCTCCCTGGCTTGGACGCTCCCGGACGTAGTCTGATTCCAAAGACGAACCGGGTTACCAACTTCTTTGTCTCTTTCCCTGAATCGATTGCCTTTAGCATACACATTTCATAATAATTATTGTTTAACTGAGTAGATAAAAACCACTTACAACAACTGGCCTTCCAAGGTCAGTCTCAGACCACTACCCCTTATCACTAGAAATGAAAGTTGTGAATTGGGGGCCTAAACCATTCAATTCGTCAATGCTTGGTGCACACACCCGAAATTCAAAGAGTTTGTGAAGAAGGCATGGGAAAGCTACGAGATAGAGGGTTGGGGCAGTTTTAAAGTCAAACAAAAACTGAAGTTGCTTCGAGAAGATCTCAAGAAGTGGAATTTGGAGGTATTTGGGTCAATGGATCAAAAAATCAACCAACTGAGAGAAGACATTTGACAAATTGATCTGTTTGACGACGTATTCGGGATTGATGAGGAAGAAGCTGCCCAAAGGAAAGCCAAAACTGCTGATTTATTCAAGAGCCTTCGTCAACGGAATAGTCTTCTTGCACAGAAAGCAAAAATCAAGTGGTTACGAGAAGGCGACGTGAATTCAAAATTCTTTCACAGAGCCATCAACTTCTGGAGAAATAATAACGAAATAACAGGCCTTTTTATAGACGGTTGTTGGTCTGAAGATGTGAAGATCATTAAGGACGGGGTTCACTCGTTTTTTGAAAATCACTTTAGACAACCACAATTGGCCCGACCGACTTTGGCTCCTGAATTGTTCTTCTCCAAGGTCTCCGACAATGATAATTTATTTCTTTCGGCCCCCTTTACTGAAGAAGAAGTGGTGAGTGTAATTAGTAATTGTAGTAGCTCTAAAAGCCCGGGCCCAGATGGTTTTAACTTCAAATTTATGAAGGAATGCTGGCCAGTGATCAAGAAGGACTTCCTACAGATGATTGAAGAGTTTCATGCCAACGGGAAGCTTGTGAAAGGGCTCAATCCATCCTTCATTGCCCTTATCCCAATGAAGGAGGACACTTCTAGCTTAGCTAATTTTAGGCCCATCTCCTTAATCGGGTGTTGTTGGTCCCGGTGCTAACGAGTCTCACACGTGTATGGGGGGGAATACAAGTGTTCAGTGATTTTTCAAACTTTTTCTTCACTGAGGTCAGATGGGTCAGGTTATCCTGATATTTTTGTCCTGAGAGGCACGGATTGCCCTGAGTCAAAGTCTACTGAGACAATGATCCTGAGCTGCTTTCAGAAGCTTCAGATTAGCCAAACTGATCCTGAATTTATCAGAGATCCTAAGGAGCTTGGATCAGATAATTATCTTACTGAGCACTCAATAGAGTTAGTTCAGTTTGGTAACTATCCGTTCTAGCTACTCAAGTGTGCGGAATGGTTGGCCCTAAGTTTATACTCGTTTTAGCTTTGCTGAAATATCTTCTTCCTTTAATAAAACAGTGATTAAGGCTGTGACTAATTTTATGCAGTTCAGTTGATTGGTTCCAACTGAATATCAGTGAAATATGCTTTCAGTGAAAAACATGTAATAGATAAAATGCAGTATAGAAAGCAAACAACACAGCAATTATAGTGGTTCAGAGACTCAAGCTCCTACGTCCACTCTCTCTGATCTTCAGAGAAATTCCTTAACCACTTCCTAAAGCTTTCAGGCTAACTCACTGTGGCTTACTCACTTTTCTACCTTGAGTTTTCTGGCTGACTCACTGCAGCTTACTGACTCAAACACACACAAGTGTTCAGACTACCACAAGTAGCTTACTAACTTCTTCTCTAGAGTTTTCTGGCTAACTCACTGTAGCTTACTCACTCTTTACAACTCTAACTCACCAACAAAACATACACAAACTACCTTAACAAAGGGTTTGGGTTTTGGGTTGGTTTCCAACTAGGGTGAGATATCCTTTACAATAAGAACTAATGCAATGGCTAGGATATATCTTCTAAGCTTTGAATATATCTATCAATCTAGGCTTAGAATAGTGAGCTCTCTCCAATGTGAAACACTTGGGAAATTCTAGGTTTTTTGAGTGCTTCAATTTGCAATAATACGAATGAGCTCTTGGGTTGCTTTGAAATTTCCCGTAACCTCTCAATGTAAAGGGTCACTGGTATTTATAGGCAACTTCACCAAGGTCACTCTTTGAAAAAATCTATCCGTTGGAAGAGATAACTTTATGAGTTTCCTCTTCTGGTGTTTGATGAACGGCTATTTTTAGGGTTTGAACACTCCCTTGCATGTTTTAGGAAATATGCAGTCATGTAGCCAATCACCAATTTTTGCAGTCTGGAACTTAGTACTACTGACATAATTCCGGGTCCTGTCGCTTTCAGTGTCTTCCTCTGATTGGTTCTTGTCTTTAGTGAATGTAGACAGATAAAACGACTCTTTTTGGTCAATCTCTCTGAATGAGACAACCTTAAACAACACTTAGACTTAGTTCCTTTTGTCCGCATTAGAATGTTTTGGGCAATATCTATTTTTCTGAACATGTGCGTTTTTCTCTGTTTTGTAGTCTTCAGATAGATATTATTCAGTGCCTCTGAACATTCAGGTTATACTGAGTATTCAGTATCTTACTGAGTCTTCAGTAACTACTGAGTCTTCAGTTACTTACTGAGTCTTCAGTGTCTTCAGTTACCTACTGAGTCTTCAATGTCTTCAGCGACTTACTGAGTCTTCAGTGTATTCAGCAACTTACTGAGTCTTCAGTGTCTTCAGCAACATACTGAGTCTTCAGTGTCTTCAGTAACTTACTGAGTCTTCAGTGTCTTCAGCGACTTACTGAGTCTTCAGTGTCTTCAGCAACTTACTGAGTCTTCAGTGTCTTCAGGATCTAACCTGATCTATATCTGCCAACTATACATTGTGCAGATATCTTCTTGAGTCAATCTATGCTGAAACCTGACTCAGACTATCAAGATTATCCTGAACATGTCATACTTAGGGGTTTTTGGGATCTAATCAAAACATCTTTATTAAATTCATCTCCCAACAATTTCCCCCTTTTTGATGATGCCAAAACCATCTTGTTACATTTAAGAAAACCTAACCTATCCTTAGGTTTCAGTTTATCTATTACAAACCAAAATGGTATTTCACCCAACAATTTTCTAAACGATCTGCTATATCAAGTAATTAAAGACATGTAAAAAGATAATGAGATATTATCTTTTGAGCATAAAGATAAAATTTTCATTGATATATGATAAGAGTTATAGATTACAATGAAAATCAAAAATAAATCAGAAGAACAAAGTCTTCAGTCTTCTTCCACTTCATCCTCTGGCACTTCCAGGTTGAACATCCCGTAGCATCTCTTCTTCAGTTCATCCCTTGCCTTGATGATATCAGGGTTGTTTCCTATTAGGCCTAGCTGGATAACACACTGGGCTATTTCCTAAGAAATGGCTGCTTCATTCACATAGCCATTCTCAAACCTAGGAGCTGGGTACATGTATGGACCAGGGGCTACTATCTGCGTGTTTCCTTCATCTGCCATGTTGATCCAACTTTGCAGGTATTTAGGATAGAATGTCAGTAAGTACTCAATGAAGGCTTCATTCTTATCCGAGCTGCTCCCCCTCCATTCTCTGAGAATCTCATAATAGAACCAGAAGGTTCTATTGATCTCTTCCCATGCATCATTGAACTGTATAGGCATCCACTTGTCAATGTGCGGCCACTTCTGAGTCTTTTCTGTACCCCTCCTTTTGCTTAAAAACTTTTTAAAACCACCTCTTCTTCTCTGCTCTTCTTCTTTCTTCTTCCTGATCAGTGGAACACCTGAAACTGAAGCAGCAGTCTTCTTCTCTTTTTCAATCTGAAGAGCTTTCAGAGTTTTCTTGGTATCGAAGACTTCTTTCTGAGTTTCAGTTTCTTTCTTTTCAGCTTCTTCCTTAGATTCTTCAAATTCCATTATCAACTTCCTCTGAGTAGGTTTTGAAACTTTAGCTCTTTTCTTCTTTTCTTGTTCCACGAATGCAACAACCTTTCTCTTTTCAGGTCTGACTTTCACTTCACCGGCTTTTCTTGTCTCAATCATCCTTCTATCACTCAGTTTTTCACTAATTACTTCCTGAATGGTTTGCTCAGATGTTTGAGTGAAGATAGGTTTTTCTGCTTCTTTGAACTTCAGTTTCTCAGTGGCTTCAATCTCACTTAAGGCATCAAACATTTTCTTTCCTTCAGCTTCTTTTTGAGCCTTTCTCTCCAAGGTTTGTGCCAACAACTCACTTAATTTGCCACCAGGCCTTTCCCCCTTTTTGGCACCATACCTTGGGAGTAGTTGAGTCAGTGCAGTATCTATATAGTATTGCTCCTTCCCCATACTGCGTACTGCCCCTGCCAACTGATCATGCTCATCCTCTAACCTCATCATGTAATTCTTGGCCATTGAGAATTTATCTGCGAGTGGAGAAAACTTTTTTGAGAACACTTCATGCATCATGTCTGTCATCTTGGTTATGAGCAGGGAGCCCATTTCCTCAACAGCTGTCTTGATTATCTGATCATTCTTCTCAATCGGTTTAGCTTCAAGGTAAGCAGTTCTGGTTTGATACCTTTGCTCCATCTCTGCATTGAGCTCAGTTTTGACTACATCAATCTTTCCTTTCAAAGTAGTCATTTTATCTGCAAGAGTTGTTTGTAGTTGCAGCATGTCTGAAGATGAACTCAGATTTTCCAGCTTTTGAGATTGACTTGCCAAGGTTTCTTCAATTTGAGTCACTTTCTCCACCATTGGCACCACCTTCTCCAATTTATCCAGGATAGGACTGAAATCAATTTCTGGAGGCAAAATAATTGTCTCCGACTGAGCTGGTTACTCCAATCGACTCTCAGTCTACATATCATACATAACAGATTTAAAGATAGGAACTTCAGTAGCTTTGGCATAATGTATAATAGTGCCAAAAGATACCTGAAGAGTGCTAACTTCAGTCCGAGGATATGTGATACCAGTCTGTGCTGCATCAGTGTCCTTCTCCATCTGACTTTCAGTCTCTTTTTCTTTCTCAGTATCTGTCTGAGATTCCTTCTCCCCCTCAGATTGCCTTTCTGCATCACCTCCTTGATCTCCATCTTTGTTCTGATCATGAGAACTTGATGCATCTACTAATTCAGTATCTTTCCTTTCAGCTAACTTCTTTTTCACCAATTCATCAAAGTCAGCAGCTTTCATCCTGAGCTTTATCTTTCTGAAGCCTGAGAATTCAGTCAGGGCAGCTGTCTCAGCATTCCACCACTCTTCTCCTCTGAATGATGCGATGTTCAGCATTTCCGGAAGTGTCTGATTCAGGATGTATACTGTCGCTCTGAGCCTGAAGAGCATATCCTGAAGGTCAGGATAAGCATTTAGCTCAGGGTATCGGTCCAGGATGAACCGTTCCCCCTTGCTCCGCCATTCAGTCTCTTCGGCTTCTCCCTTCTTCAATCTTGGGCTTTCAGGAGCTGTTTGTTCAGATTATACAAGTTCCAGTGCTGATCGATCAAGAAAAGGTTCATTTAGAAGCGTATCCAAGTTCAAAAATTCCTGAGGTTCAGACTGATCTGATGTCTGAGCTGGTATTTCTTCAGTAGAGATCTGAGGTCCCTTGAAGATTTCCTGAGAGATTTTATCTGAGCTCAGAGATGTTTCAAGTACCTCAGAGAAAACCTGCTCCTCAGTTTCTTGCTCCTGAACATTTGTCACTACCTGAGCAAGAACCTGAAGTGGAGATTTCAGGTTGAGTTTCTTCAGTTTCACTGGCCTCCTTTTCCTCAATTGTTTGAAGCCTTCTGCGCTTCTGAGGAGCCAGTGCTTTCTTCTTTAGTTTCTCACCTTTCTCTCTTTTAATTTCCATCAGAGCTTTCCCCTTAGCTTGTTTGGCTTCTACATTAGTTGACTTGGTGGATTTCTGAGAAGTCTGTCTTGTTTCCCTGACTTGCTCCACCACTACCTTCCTCAGTTTCCTCTTCGGCAATCTCCTCCTCAGACTCAGTGTTTTTCTCTTTCTTTCCTCTCAAAGTCTTCTTCGTTGGTTTGAACATGATTTTTGACTTTGGAAAGGAAGTGGAATCGGTAAAAATGTCCTCCTCTTCTCTGCACATTTCCAATATAAATGCAATCTTGGTTGCATGAAGAATTTTTCCCTTGATAACTACAGAGCCATTCACCTTCTGAATTTGTTTGACTTGATCATTCACCACCTTGATCAAATAGTGCAACCAATTGAATGCCGTAGTAGGTGAATCTTCAATCGCCGCCATTAGCCTTAACTTAGGCGTGCTTATCTGTTCGAAACTACCAGATCTACTCATGATGCATTTGCTTACAATATCCAACAATACTCGATATTTAGGCTTCAAATGCCTCTTATTCAAAGTAGCTTCAAACTTTACCGGATGCTCAGTAATTTTATCCAAATACTCTTGTTCCCTACCCATCATGTATATCGTAGGGTTTTCACCTCTATCACTTAACTTATATATGGCATTCAGATTCTTAGGAATAATATATAATTCCCTAACAAAATCCACATATTTTGTACTATGTTCCAAATGCAACACCTTAATCTTAGAGTCTATGCAATTTTCGTCATCCAATTGCATATTAGAAACAAACTCAATTACCTCCTTGGCATATTCAGCATCTGGTTGATTTGCGACCAGACAAGTAAGCTTTGCCATACGAATCATATGCAATGCCTCCTCCTTGTGAGGTGCATTGGATGTGCTTTCCAGAGAAACAACATTTTCGTACCATGGTTTGTTGGAAATGGTGAGTTTGTCGTATATAGAGAGTGTCATTTTTTGGTGATTTTGAGTGAAGGGTTTTTGAGATAAGAGATTTCTGGGTAATCGAAGGTTTTGAAGCAGAGGGTTTGTGAAGACGAAGGCCTTTTTTGAAATAGGGCTTGAATGGAGTCTTTGTAATGGATATAGGATTTTGATTTATGGAAAATCGCGTAGATGAAGGTTTTGGCGGTCAATATTAAGAACCAACTAAAATGGGTATTTGAAAGGACGATTCCGCAAGTACTTTTCCGCCAATTTATCCATATTGGTGATTAATGAACAATGCATTTAATTACTGTTCCTGCAGACCATTGACTTTCCTCGTGGATTTCAAAGGTCCCGCCCAATTATTTCTTCAGATGTTTTGTCATTTATTGCCAATGATTACTGAGATTCAGATAGACAATAAATGTGGTGCATGAGTAAATACTTCTTCAAACTAATTTTCTCCATCAGTCTTACTGAGTTTTGACCTTGATAAAATGTCAGTATAATACTGAGTACTGAACTTCAGGATAACTGAGTTTTCCAAGACTCAGTGTTCAGGACTCTCAATTTTATCCTGAGTTTTTCAGTAAAAACCTGAGAAAACTTCATGCATCTGAAAACCTTCAATTGTTCAGATTTGCTTTATTCACCTGGATCTAACATACCCAATTCAACTGATAGTTCCTGAAATCTTGATTCAGCCAAAGGATTAGTCAAGATATCAACTCTCTGTTTATCAGTATGAATTTTCTCCATTCCGATGTCTTTCTTCTCAACATGATCTCTGATGAAGTGATGTCTGATATCAACATGCTTACATCTGGTGTGCAATACAGGATTTTGTGTAATAGCAATTGCACTATTATTATCACAAAATATAGGTACTTCATTGGCTATAATCTTATAATCCCTCAATTGTTGTCTTAGCCAAAGAATGCTGCACAACTTCCTTTCTCGCAGACCATGTATTCAAACCAAGAATCTTGGTTACTATTGAGGTTTGTTTCTTTGAAAACCATGATATCGGTTTACTTCCAAGAAATTGACAAGTTCCTGTGGTAGACTTCCTGTCAATTCTACATCCTCCATAATCAGCATCTGAATAACCAGTTAATTCAAGGTTATCATCAGCTGGATACCATAATCCTCTATTCACAGTGTCTTTAAGATATTTCAGAATATTTTTAGCAGCCTCCATGCGACTAGTCTTATGATTAGCTTGGTATCTTGCACATATCCCATCAGCAAATGTTATATCAAGCCTACTTGCTGTGAGATATGGCAGTGATCCAATGATCCCTCTATAATCAATGTGATTTACTAATTTTCCTTCAGAATCAAGATCCATCTTGTAGTTAGTATTCATGGGAATTCTAACTGCATTGCAATTCTGTAGTCCATACTTTGCAATCAGATCTCTGGTGTATTTTGCTTGATTGATGAATATTCCTTCCTTAGTTTGTTTCACCTGTAGTCCAAGAAAGAAATTCATCTCCCCCATCATTGACATCTCAAACTTTCCTTTCATCAGAGTAGAAAACTTTTCACACAACTGATGATTTGGAGATCCAAATATGATGTCATCCACATAGATCTGAACTAGTAAAATATAATTTCCATCTTCTATCCTGAACAAAGTCCTATCAACAGTTCCTTTGATAAAACCATGGTCAGTAAGAAACTGAGAAAGGGTATCATACCATGCTCGGGGTGCTTGCTTAAGACCATACAAGGCTTTCTGAAGCCTGTAAACTTGGTCATTCTGACTGTGAATTTCATGTGGGCAGCATATATGCAAGAAGCAATCATGGCTTCTAGTCTTGCAACAGGTGCAAAGGTTTCATCATAATCCAAGCCTTCTTCTTGGGAATAACCTTGTGCAACTAGCCTTGCCTTGTTTCTCACAATGTTGTTGTTTTCATCTCTCTTATTCTTGAACACCCACTTAGTTCCAATCACATTGTGCCTTTTAGGTCTGTCCACTAGCTCCCAAACTTCATTCCTTGTGAACTGATTCCATTCTTCTTGCATAGCAACAATCCAGAATGAGTCTTGTAGAGCTTCTTCAATCTCGATGAGGTTCCTTTTTCCGATAGAAAACAAACCGAATAAAGCACTTTCACCATGGAACCGTCTTGTCTTTACTCCTTCTGATAGATCACCCACAATCTGACTTGTAGGATGGCTATCCAACCATTTTCTCTTGGATGTTCCCCCTTCAGTAGTGTCCTCAACATCAGAAATGTTAGGTTCAGGCAGTTCATCAAATTTAGGGAATAAAGAAAAAAGGAAAAGGAATCATCTTCCTCGGGAAATTCCATTCGAGAACATTGTCGAGACATTTGTTCCCCCCTTGGTTTATAGATTGAGTTTTCCTCGGTTCAGTTATTTAATTACCCCGATTGTGTTGGCTTTCCTTGATGAAGAATTTTCATCCCGAGTCTCACCATCTCCGAGTTTTTTCATCCGAACTTCTTTGTGCGAGTCCGATTCACTCCATTAATAGAAAGTGACTTCGACTTCTTCTTTTTTAGGTTCAGAGGATTTCTTTTTCAGGCTAAGTCTTGTGATTCTCTTGGTCGGAGTTCTCTGAGTCATGTTCATTTCTTATGAACACAAGTAGATTCATCAAAAACAACATGAGGTGTTTCTTCCACAATAAGAGTCCTACAGGTTGTAAACTCGAAGGTTTCTTGACTTGAGAATATCCTAAGAATATCCCTTCATCGACTTTGCTATCAAAAGTTTTCAACCGATCTTTACCATTATTGTGTATGAAACACTTGCAACCAAAACACACGAAAAGAAAGAAACAAGAGGCTTCCTTTCATTCCCATGGCTCATATGGAGTTTTTCCTTGATTCTTGGTCGGCATGGATGCGTTACGAGAGTAGCATGCGGTGTTGATAGCTTCAAGCCCCAAAATCTCTTAGGAATATCACCAAAGAATCATTGTTCTTGAAGCTTCTTTCGAGTCCTATTTCTTCTTTCAAAGAACACCATTACATTGTGGGGTCCTTGCAGCTGATGTTTCATGGGTTATACCATTTGCTGCACAATAATCAGATATGATATGATTGATAAACTCAGTTCCTTTATCTGATCTGATCTTGACCACACTCAGATTCTTTGCAGTACTGAGCCTTTTCAGTATTTCTGGCAGTTTTGTCTGAGTCTCCTTCTTACTAAGTAAGAATATGACCCATGTGTATCTAGAGTAGTCATCAACTACCACAAGTGTATATTTCCTGCCATTTGTGCTTATAGGTGTTACTGGACCAAAGAGATCCATATGTAACAGTTGCAGTATTCTGTTAGTAGAAACATCTACTTTGCTTTTGAAAGATGCTCTGATTTGTTTTCCTTTCTGACAGGCATCACAAACATGATTTTTACTGAACACTTCATTTGGTAACCCCCTCACAAGTTCTAATCTTGCAAGTTTGTTCAGGGTTTTAAAATTTAAGTGATTCAATCTTTTGTGCCACAACCAACTGGTATCAGTGGAACTTTTTGCAACCAAACATGTATCTTTAGGAGATAATTTCCAATCAGCAAGATACACATTTCCTTTTCTAGTACCAGTCAGTAAAATTTTCTGTGAAGTATTGTCTTTCACATAACATAAGTTCTTTGAGAACTCAACACTGAATCCTTTGTCACAGAATTGACGGATAGAAAGCAAGTTATGCTTTAAACCATACACATATGAAACACCATGGATATGAACAGAATCAACTTCAAGAGTTCCATATCCCTCAGTTTGTCCTTTTGAGTTGTCTCCAAATGTGATCTGAGGGCCTTTTTGCTCAACATAGTCAGTGAGTAGTTGCTTATATCCTGTCATATGTCTTGAACATCCACTGTCCACATACCATACAGCAGGTGCCAATTCATTTCCACTCATCAGTACTATGTTGTATTCATTCAGCTCAGTGCCCTTTTCCTTTACCTGAAAAACAGATCAGTTTTTAGGTACCCATTTGGTGTAGGGTCCTACCAGGTTAGCTGTACCTTTTGGAACCCAAATCTGCCTGATAACTCTAATTACTTTAGAGTGGCTGATTTGTCTCCCATAAACATCTACATACACATTCACTACCCTAGGTGCCTTGGCAGTACCTTGTGTATGAGTGCCAGCCTTAGCATGTGCATGAGCCTTAGAGTTCTTCTTGGGTTCAGGCTTTTTGTTCAAGTGCCTTAGCTTTGGTGCAGTTGGTCTCTGTCTCTGCTGACTTAGGTTCAGGAAACCTTTACCCTTAGACAAGTGGGGTTTAGGTTTCCTGTACTAAAATTGGGGTCTTTCAGTAATCTGAGGACTTGGTCTTTTCTGTTGAGAATATCTCTGCTGAGTGTTTCTCTTCTGAAAATTCCTCGATGGTTCAAGTCTTGAGATCTCTTGAGTTGGTATTCTTAGCTTGAGGCTTTGAAATCTTGGCTTTGAAAAATTTCCTCTTGAGTGTTCGGTTTTTTCTAGCCTTTTTCCGAGGTTTGGGCTTTCTTCCCCTGAACCTTGCTTTTTCTGAAACCATAGGTCGTTTACCCTTGTCTAAAACTACGGCTATTCTTGAAGAAGAAGATTAGATGCCATTTGGTTTAACAAAAGACGATATTGGTGCTACTAGAAGCAAAGATTCGAAGACCTTGAGAGGTTCCCCCGAATATATCCCAATCCAACTTTTTTTATAGTTCTTGGTCTTTGATAACTCGAATTTCATCTATTACTTTAGATGAAGAATTCAATAGAGCTAACTTTCTCTGCGCAAGACTATCCTCACATTTCTTTAGAGTTTCATGCTTCTCAAAGAGGTCATTGAACTCGATTCGATAAAATTTGAATCTCTTTAGTGGATTTCTCTAATTTTCCATTCGGGATCTCTATCACCTTCTCTTTTTCTCGAGAGTTGTACTTTGAACATCCGATTCATCACTAGTTCCCATCAATTGAGAAGTGATCTCAAAGATTTTTAGAGTCTTTCCACTTCAGATTCTCAGTAGTCAGTTCCTTGTTCTCCTCTTGAGTTTCAGTGAACAGTTCTTGTAACACAGAATAGTCCTTCATAAGATTCTCAAACGAATCCATTAAGTCAAAGTTACTGTTTACAGTTGAACTTGAGAACTCATGTGCTTGTGTAGGAACAACAATGAGAGATAGAAGAATTTACCTCCTCCTCCTGACCCATAAGACGGACATCATCTTCATCGATTAATCGAGAAAATCTCATCTGAGGAACTGGAACCTTCTTCAGAATGTTCTTCCTCTTCTTCAATCATAGCTTTATTGCTTGAGATCTTCCCGTCTCTCTTGGATTGTCTCTCATTTCTTTCTTTAGCACTCAGCTCAGAACAGTCATATTGAAAGTGACCTTTCTTCTGACAGTTGTAGCATCTTTTGATATCATCATCCTGATCACTTTCCTCCTTGGTCTTGGAGTCCTTCTTCTTGGATGAGGATCCTTCAGCTTTCTGGTCCTTCTTTTTCTCAGTGAATCGGTCCTTAGCTTCTAAGTTTCTCTTGTACCTGTGATTCCTGTAGTATTTCTTATATTTTCCATATATGCTATTGAGTCTTTCAAACCTTCTTGCCATCAGTACTAGTTTATCCTCTTGCTCATCCTGATTTCTGGCAAGTGATTTTTCAGACTCTCTAGCTTTACAGGGTTTCTCTTTGGCTTTAAAAGCCACATTCTTGCTAGATGAAGAATCATCTTTGCTGTCAGATTTCTTAGTTTTCTTGTCAATCACAAACTCATAAGCTTTCAGTTCAGAGAAAACTTGTTGGTATGGCATGGAATCAATATTTGTGGTGTTTTCAATCACCACAGCATGTATATCCCATTTCTTCGACAATCCTCTAAGAATTTTGAAAGGTCACTTTCTCTCTGTGGGTATCTTTTCCCAAGAGCACTCAGATCATTCATGATGCTAGTGAATCTGACCTCAAGTTTGTCAATGGACTCACCATCTTCCATTTCAAAGCCATCAAACTTTCCAATAGCAACATAAAGTTTGTTTTCCTTAATATGATCTGTGCCTTAACACATAACAGCAAGTGTGTCCCATATTTCTTTTGAAGTTTCACAGTGAGAAATCATCCCCATAACACCATCATCAATAGTGTTATACAAAGTATCTTTAGCAATGTAGTCCAGATTGACTAACTTTTTCTCATCAGGAGTCAGTTGGTCATCAGGTTTAGGAAATTCATCCACAGGATCATTTCTCTCAAGATCGATTGATTCGGGATTTACAACAGTAAATTTGAATGGTCCTTCAGAAACCACTCTCCACATTCTTTCATGTTTTGAATACAGATGAGCCTGCGTTCTCAGTCTCCATAGGTCATAGCTCTCAACAGAGAACATAGGAAGTTTCTTAGAAGGCATGATGACTGAGCCTTGTAAGATATCAACAAACAGATCTATTCAGTAGACCACCAAAGTCTTTCACGAAATAGACTATGGCTACCAAAGCAAGTGGTCAAAATGAACCACTGCTCTGATACCACTTGTTGGTCCCGGTGCTAATGAGTCTCACACGTGTATGGGGGGGAATACATGTGTTGATGATTTTTCAAACTTTTTTTTCATCAAGTTAGATGGGTCGGAGTTATCCCGATATTTTTTCTCCGAGAGGCACGGATTGTCTGAGTCAAAGTCTCATCGAGACAATGATCCCGAAAGCCGCTTTCGAAGCTTCAGACAAAGCCCAACCGATCCTGAATTTATCAGAGATCCTGAGGAGCTTGGATCAGATAATTATCTTACTAAGCACTCAGTAGAGTTAGTTCAGTTTGGTAACTATATGTTCTAGTTACTCAAGTGTGCGGAATGGTTGGCCCTAAGTTTATACTCGTTTTAGCTTTGCTGAAATATCTTCTTCCTTTAATAAAACAGTGATTAAGGTTGTGACCAATTTTATGCGATTCAATTGGATTGGTTCCAACTGAATATCGATGAAATATGCTTTTCAAGAAAAAAACATGTAACAGATAAAATGCAGTACAGAAAGCAAACAACACAGCAATTATAGTGGTTCAGAGACTCAAGCTCCTACGTCCACTCTCTCTAATCTTCAGAGAAATTCCTTAACCACTTCCTAAAGCTTTCAGGCTAACTCAATGTAGCTTACTCACTTTTCTACCTTGAGTTTTCTGGCTAACTCGCTGCGGCTTACTAACTCAAACACACACAAGTGTTCAGACTACCACAAGTAGCTTACTAACTTCTTCTCTAGAGTTTTCTGGCTAACTCACTGTAGCTTACTCACTCTTTACAACTCTAACTCACCAACAAAACATACACAAACTACCTTAACAAAGGGTTTGGGTTTTGTGTTGGTTTCTAGCTAGGGTGAGATATCCTTTACAATAAGAACTAATGAAATGGCTAGGATATCTCTTCTAAGCTTTGAATATATCTATCAATCTAGGCTTAGAATAGTGAGCTCTCTCCAATGTGAAACACTTGGGAAATTCTTGGTTTTTTGAGTGCTTCAATTTGCAATAATACGAATGAGCTCTTGAGTTGCTTTGAAATTTCCCGTAACCTCTCAATGTAAAGGGTCATTGGTATTTATAGGCAACTTCACCAAGGTCACTCTTAGAAAAAAATTATCCGTTGGAAGAGATAGCTTTATGAGTTTCCTCTTCTAGTGTTTGATGAACGACTATTTTTAGGGTTTGAACACTCCCTTGCATGTTTTAGGAAATATGCAGTCATGTAGCCAATCACCAATTTTTGCAGTCTGGAACTTAGTACTACTGACATAATTTAGGGTCCTGTCGCTTTCAGTGTCAGTGAAGTACAGTGTTGTCTTCCTCTGATTGGTTCTTGTCTTCAATGAATGTAGACAGATAAAACGGCTCTTTTTGGTCAATCTCTCTGAATGAGACAACCTTAAACAACACTTAGACTTAGTTCCTTTTGTCTGCATTAGAATGTTTTGGCAATATCTATTTTTCTAAACATGTGCGTTTTTCTCAGTTTTGTAGTCTTCAGATAGATATTATTGATGCCTCGAACATTGAGGTTATCTTTGAGTATTGATATCTTATTAGTCTTGATAACTCATCGAGTCTTGGTGTCTTTAGTTACTTCTTGAGTCTTGATTCTCTTGACTTACGGAGTCTTGGTGTCTTGAGAACTTTCTTTGAGTCTTGATATCTTGATAACTTCTCGAGTCTTGATGTCTTGACAACTTCTTGAGTCTTGATGTCTTTGACTTCGAGTCTTGATGACTTCTTGAGTCTTGATGTCTTGACAACTTCTTGAGTCTTGATGTCTTGTGACTTTCTTGAGTCTTGATGTCTTTAGTGACTTACTGAGTCTTCATCAACTTACTGAGTCTCGCGACTTATTGAGTCTTTAGTGTCTTTAAGAACTTCTTGAGTCTTGGTGTCTTGAGAACTTACTAAGTCTTGATTTCTTGGTGACTTTCTGAGTCTTGATGTCTTCAAAGAACTTCATTGAGTCTTCAGTGTCTTCAGGATCTAACCTGGTCTATATCTGCTAACTATACATTGTGCAGATATCTTCCTGAATCAATCTATGCTGAAACCTGACTCAAACTATCAAGATTATCCTGAACATGTCATACTTAGGGGTTTTTGGGATCTAATCAAAACTTCTTTATTAAATTCATCTCCCAATAGTTGTGCTTATAAAATCATAGCGAAACTTTTGGCGGCTAGACTTAGTAGAATTATGGACAAGCTTGTATCTCATTATCAAAGTGCTTTTGTGGGGAAGAGAAACATCATGGATGGGGCTGTGATTTTAAACGAGGCTATTGAGGAAGCAAAGAGAAGGAAGATTGGAAGGGTGTTCTTCAAGA
Organism: Stenogyne calaminthoides; assembly: GCA_037126765.1. NCBI lineage: Eukaryota > Viridiplantae > Streptophyta > Magnoliopsida > Lamiales > Lamiaceae > Stenogyne > Stenogyne calaminthoides. The sequence continues at coordinate 24,267,587 of JBBCBC010000007.1, read as the reverse complement.
TAGACTTTGCAAAGGCGTATGACTCGGTGGATTGGAAATTCTTGGATGACATGCATGAAGGGTTCAACTTCTGTGAGAAATGGAGATTGTGGATAAAAGAGTGCATCTCTAGCGCCCATGCTTCAGCTTTGGTGAACGGGAGCCCATCAGGAAAATTTAAACTCCAAAAGGGATTAAGACAGGGCGACCCTTTATCTCCTTTTTTGTATCTACTGGTGGTTGAAGGTCTTAACCTTCTAGTTTCGAAAGCAACGGAAGCCAACCTGTTTGAAGTGGCGGTGATAGGTAAGGATAAAATTCGTGTTTCTCATCTTCAATATGCCGACGATACGATCTTTATTGGTGCCGGAACCAACCATAATGCTTTGGTGATGAGAAGGATTCTTCGTAATTTCGAGCTACTCTCGGGTTTGAAGATAAACTACAGTAAGAGTAGCCTGATGGGCTTGAATGTTGAAAGCTCAAGATTAAGAGATATGGTTGATATCATTCAATGCTCAGTAGGGGAAATTCCTTTTTCATATTTGGGGATTCGTGTAGGAGCTCCGGTTAGAAAAGTGGGGGAGTGGAGCCATTTGGTACAGAAATTTCAGAAAAAACTTAAGTCATGGGAAGACCGGAAAAGTCTCTTTTGGGGGTAGAATCACCCTTTTGAAAGTCGTATTATCGTCGTTGCAAATCTACCAGTTCTCCTTTCATAAAATTAAAAAAAAAATCATGTGTGTTCTATCTTCTTTACAACATAATTTTTTTTTTTGGGGGGGGGGGGGAGTGAAAATAATTCAAAAACGTGTTGGGTGAGTTGGGATAATATTTGCAAATCAAAAGTGCTTTGGGGCCTTGGGGTGAGGGATCTGTGAAAGTTTAATAGGGTCTTACTAGGAAAGTTGGTATGGAGATTGCTAGTTGAGGGAGAGAGTTTGTGGGTGAGGGTGCTAAAATCGTTGTGTGGAGGTTTATGTAGAGAAATATGTTGGAAGAGATGATTTTATTTATACACTGAGAAGGTATTTGTACAAGTATACAATAATTAAAAACAAGAGAAAATCCGATGTGGGATGTACAAAAGATAGTTATATACAAATACTCCTAATACGCCCCCTCAAGATGGTGGTCGATTGACGACACCAATCTTTTCCATAAGTAAAGAAAGTCGATTACGAGTGAGAGGCTTGGTAAGAGCATCAGCTAACTGATCCAAAGATGAAACATGAGATACCCGAAGCTGAGAGGTTTTGACCAAATCTCGAACAAAATGATAATCAATTGCAATGTGTTTCATCCGAGTGTGGAACACCGGGTTTGAACAAAGATAAGTGGCCCCAATATTATCACTGTAAAGAATTGGGCTAGTGGATTGAGGAATAGCAGGCTCAACCAAGATAGAACGAGTCCATTGTAACTCAGCAGCCGCAGCAGCTATAGCCCGATATTCAGCTTCAGTAGATGATCGAGCAACAAAATCGTTGTTTTTGAGAACTCCAAGAGATAGGATTGGCACCGAGAAACACAATGTATGCTCCAGTTGAAGTATGATCGTCGTAGTTGCCAGCCCAGTCAGCATCAGTAAAACAATGAAGTGAAAGAGGCGAGTCACGTCGAAGATGAAGACCAACGTGACGTGTCCCATTCAAGTAGCGAAGTAGGCGCTTTACAGCACCCCAATGAGTCTCAGTGGGAGTATGCATGAACTGAAAGAGTTTATTGACAGCAAATGCAATATCAGGCCTGGTCATCAGAAGATACTGCAAACTTCCAAGGACCTGACAGTAAGTGGAAGCATCAGATGGTTTACTGCCATCAACAAGTGAGAGTGAAGAACCTGGTGCAAGAGGGGTTTGGACGGGTTTTGAATTAAGCGTGTTATGTTTCAAGAGAAGATCCGTTATGTACTTCCGTTGGGAGAGAAAACAAGTAGAGGTGGTACGAAGAACCTCAACACCAAGAAAGTATGACAAAGATCCAAGATCTTTAACTGAGAACTTTGTTGCCAAATCAGTGACTACTCGAGCAAGAAATGAGTCATCGTTACCCATGAGAATGAGAAAATCGACATACACCTGAAAGTAAGCCATGACATTTTGACGATTATAGACAAAGAGAGATTCGTCTGACTTGGTGCATACAAAACCAACAGAGACCAAAAAATCCCGAAGTGAATTATACCAAGTTTGAGGGCTTGCTTCAAACCGTAAATGGATATGTGAAGTTTACAAACATAAGAAGGATAATTCTTGTCCAAGAACCCTGGGGGTTGAGCCATGTAAACTTCATCAGTTAAAGAACCATGCAAGAATGCATTGTTTACGTCAAATTGTCGAAGTGACCAATTTTGGGAAACAACAATACTAAGGACAATCGTGATAGTTGCTGGCTTCACAACAGGCTGAAAGTCTCAAAGTAATCAATGCCAGGACGTTGATGGAACCCCTTAGCAACAAGACGAGCCTTGAACTTGTCAATTGTGCCATTAGGCTTACGCTTGATTCGAAAAACCCACTTACAACCAACTACATTTTGAGATGAATTTGGAGGAACAAGATCCCATGTTCCATTCTTGAGTAAAGCAGTGAACTCAAAAGACATAGCATCACGCCACAGAGGATCAGAAAGTGCCTGTGTAACAGATGAAGGCTCAATATCAAGAGAAACTGTCGGATTTGGTTTCAAAATGTTATTTTGTGAACGAGTGGTCATCTGATGGCGAGCAGGTGGTGCCGGAGCTGGTGAAGGGGTCGGTTGGGGCAGCGTGGGAGTAGGCACATGTGCAGCTAGAGGTTATAGAACAGACGAAGATGGGTTTGGAACAGGTGGAGGTTGAGGAATTTGAGAGAATGAGATTGTTTCTGGTATACACATAGGAGGAGGAGTGAATCTCAATGTTGAGAATGGGAAGATGTTTTCAATAAACTCAACGTGTCTTGAAACAACAAGTTTGTTGGAAGCACGATCCAAGCAAAGATAAGCACTTTGTGTGAGTGAGTAACCCACAAAGACACATGGTCGAGACCTGTCATCAAGTTTATGCTTTCCGTAAGGGCGAAGCCACGGGAAGCATTGACACCCAAAGACACGGAGTTTGAGAAAGTTGGGTGGATGAGAGAAGAGTTTTTCATAGGAGGAAACCATAGAAAGGTCAACTTTAGGTAGACGATTTATGAGGTAAGTGGCTGTAGTGACGGCATAAGACCAATATGTGAGAGGCATGGAAGCTTGGTGCAAGAGAGCGAGGCCAGTGTCAACAATATGACGATGACGTCGCTCTGAAGCACCATTGTGTTCAGGAGTATGTGGTGGTAAGATTGACGCTGCTGCTGAGACTGTGAGGCATGAGACTGAAGCTCAGGACATCGTCGAGCTGAGTGGCCCTGGACGCCACAAAGTTGACACTTTCCGAGGTAGTGGGCTGTACAGGAGAAGCGGTTGTTCGTGAGTTAAGTTGAGCCTCGGTACTCAACAATTTGTCATGCAATTCGTCAAATAGCATGGGAGTGTCACGAGCTTGAATTGCGTTTGACAACTCTTTGTATGAATCATCAAGACCATTCAATATTTTGAGGACCAAGTCCTCCGGGTCGGTAGAGACACCGAGAAGAGATAACTCATCAACAATTCCTTTGATTTCAAGCATAAATTCAGTTATCGATCTCGTACCTTTAGTTGGATTATGAAGGCGATTTTTCAAGGCCAATATTTTACCTCTAGAGGGTCTGCCATATGTCTGCGCAAGAACGTCCCAAGCATCTTGAGAAGTTTTCACCTTAGCAATAAAAGTAATCAAAGACAGATCAATCGATCCGATTACTGCGCTCAATAACAGTTGGTCCTGACGAACCCAGTATGTGTGATGAGGATTAGGAACGGACGCCGAGTTGTTCGTAGCAGTAACAGTGGCGGATGGTTTGGGTTTCGATCCATCAAGAAATCTAAATAAATCGTATCCAACCAGTAATGTACGGAATTGAAAACTCCAAGCAGAGTAGTTAGAGGAATTCAATTTGAGAGGTATTTGGGATGTGGTGTTGAAAGCAATGAGCGGAGGAGTTCCGTCCGGCGTCTTATTAGTGTTAAGAGCGCCGGTAGTATTGACGACATTTGGGCTGGATGGCTCTGTCATGATTGCAAATGGCTATGGATGACAACGCTGGACGGCAAAGGAAAAATCCTATTGAACAGGGGATGAATTCGTGTGTTTCTGCAGAGAATTGGGATGAGATAATTTCTGCAAAGATGGGGTGATTGATTGCGGAAGACGTGGGATTTGGAATTAGGGAGATATGGTAGATTTGACCAAATCTTTTGGCTAGAAGAAAATATGGCAGAATAATACCAAATTTAAGAAGCAAAGAACAATAAATAATTTTATTGCAAGAGGATCGAAAAAAAAAATTGGAAAGAGGCATTAGCCTTATATTGCTCTGATACCATGTAGAGAAATATGTTGGAAGAGATGATTTTATTTATACACTGAGAAGGTATTTGTACAAGTATACAGTAATTACAAACAAGAGAAAATCCGATGTGGGATGTACAAAAGATAGTTATATACAAATACTCCTAATAGTTTAGATGTGGGGGACTCGGGCATCATTTATTCGGGTAGATTAGATAGAGGGCCATATTGGTGGAAAAAGGTGTAAGAAAATGTGTTGGGGGCGGGAGGGAAGTGGATGTGGGGCTAGAAAGGTGTTTAGGAAATGGGAATAATACAAAATTTTGGGAGAGTCGGTGGGTGGAATCGAGTTCATTAAAAGCTAGTTTTCCTAGGTTGTTACATTTGAGTGCTTTGAGGGAGACGGTTGTAAGTGAGATGGGGGTGTGGGAGAATGGTGTTTGGAAGTTGGAACCGAGTTGGCGCAGAGCATTATTGGAGCGAGAACTTGTTACTATTAACAATTTTGTTTGCTTTCTTAACAGATTTCAGCTTAAGGAGAACACTGTTGACTCTTGGAAATGGAACCTTGCTAAAGATGGCATATTTAAGACAAAGAAGGTGTATGACTCATTATGCAGCACCGGTCCGGTCACACAGGCTGCTCAGGAAAGTGGAATGATGCTCAATAGGATCTGGAGTAAAATTGCACCTACCAAAGCGTCGGCAATGGCGTGGAGGCTTCTCCAAGATAGGCTTCCAACAAAAACCATTCTTCTACAAAGGAATATTCTACCACAAAACAACGACGTCCGATGCTCCTTGTGTAACAATGGTCCGGAAACAGCCTCACATCTCTTCTTAGGCTGCAATATATCATCCAAAATCTGGTACGCGTGCTACGATTGGTTTGGTCTTCCGACGGTTATGCAGAATCAGATTGTAAAACAGTTTGTATCCCACTCGGAAATTCTTGGTGGAAAGAAAGGGAAGAATCTTGCAATTAGTTTGTGGATTTGTGTTGTTTGGGTCATTTGGAGAGGAAGAAATAACTTGATTTTCAACCAAAAAAAGTTTCGTAATGGAGAAGATTGTGGAGGAGATCAAAGGTAGGCTTTGGAGTTGGCATTCGGCAAAGAATATCACATCAAGCAATTGGTCGTTTAATGAATGGTTAGTGAATCCTATTTGTGTTCTTGAGAGTTAGTTGTTATCATGTATATTGTAATATGTAACTCTGTATTGGGTACTACTTGTACCTACCTCCTCATTTCTTAATGAATTTTCCTTATCAAAAAAAATAAAATAAAATTGTACATTGCATTTAGTATCTCTCCAACCTTTTTTAACAATAAATAATGCGACATTAGTAAAAGGTCTCACTTGTCATTATTTTTTGAGTCATTTTTGTGTGAAATAGTCTTACGGTGAAACAAAATATAATTTGAATATTGACGCTTAACACTTTAGGTTTGGAAGTTTTTTTTTTAAGGAAGGTTTGAAAGTATTGAGTTGATTTAATTTGTATCTCGTCTCATATAAATTGTTATATTATTTTTTTGGATTTGTCTCGTCTCGAGAGCGTCAGTTAATTGTAGAATTATTTCCATGCTACACTGTTGGACAGTCTCATGTGGTATAGCATAGAAAAAAATCTAATTGTAGGGTGAAAAACCATGAATACAAAATAGAAGAAAGAAGATGGGGATTAATAGTTCTAATAGTAATGTTTTTTTAAATTGCTCATTTGATTTTGACACGAATTTTAATAAGGAGTTGTTCATTGACATTTGAAGGAAATAAATGAGTTTTTTTTATAAAGTGTTTTAGTCAATTTAAATTAATGATACAAAAAGAAGTTGATTTTATATGTAATTATTAGTGGCATGAGAAGTAATTTGGTGATATTTGTAGTGGGATAATTTTGAAATGGTAAAATTACTATATTGTTATTTTGAACATGTGAAAAAAAAACGGTCCCTTGAACTTTTAGCAAACTAAATAGAGATAGTGGGAGTACTATATGCATATAAATGTATTATTTATGTTATTATTATTTTAAATGATATACGATTTAAATTGATTAATCTGATTATTATAAATTAGTTGCATGTACTATTGACATTAGACTTAAATTTTAGTTGAATAATCTTAAATTAATTTTTACTTGGCATTATTAGTTAATTGTAGTATTACACTAGATTGGTTGTGATAATACCCTATACCCATGCTTTAAGCGAAAATACTACTCGGGACCAAGATAAGACAAATGATGTTGATTCTGGGAATGAAGTTCACAAGTTTTTTTTTTTGAAAACAAGAAGGATTAGTTCTCATTATTGCAAACACAATCGGGGTCAGTTAGTCCATTCACAAAAGACGGAGGATCTAACCAACAAAACGAGGATCCAAAATCTCTAGAAACTCGTGCAAACTCGTGAGCCATCGAATTGATATCTCTTCTAACGAAGTTAACAACGAAATTATTATTATGACGAATAATAGACTTACAAGCATTAATATAATCCCCATAGACTGAAATAGACGAAGACGAAGCTCCAATAACATCAACAACGATTTTGGCATCTCCTTCAATCACAATCTTCTGAAAACCCAACGCCTTCACCCAAGATAAAGCCTCAAAAAAACCCATAGCCTCTCCTACATCAACATCCAAACACCCGGGAAATGTCTTGGTTTTTGCCAGAACAAAGGTCCCCGACTCATCTCGGATCACCATACCCACCCCCGATTAGTTCGTGTCTTCAAAAAATGTTGCATCAACATTTACCTTAAGAAAACTAGCTCCTGGTTCATTCCATGCCCTACATCTAACCATCATCTCCTGTAAAGCATTCTCGTTACCATGGAACAACCCATCTAATGCAGATGCAGGTCCTTTCGCCGCCGACCAGTCCTTCAGCACCATGGCGGAGGCGAAAATCGCACGAGCTGGATCTTGAAGATGACCAATCCAGTACTTTGAGTTCCTTTCTTTCCATACTTGCCACACCACCATGGAAAAAGTTTCTGCAACCGTCTTAGTCTAAGTGTCCAATACATGGAATATTAGATCCCGAAAGCCATCCACCACCTAGACCGCCTCATCCAGCATTTGACGCAACATAGCTCGATCCCAACATTCAGTAGCATAATGACAGTCCATAAACAAATGCCAATTTGTTTCTTCATGAAATCCACATACCACACATTCTTTATTGTCGGCCACTCGCTTTCGAAAAAGATTTACCCGGTTTGGCAAGCAGTCCAGACACGCTCTCCATAAGAAATAAATCACTTTTGGTGGCACTCGCAAACTCCACAAGTTATTCCAAGCACCTGGGACCTCCAAATTCGGATCATGACATAACTTCGACGCCAATTTATAACCAGATTTCACCGAGTAAAGACCCTCACTAGTAAAATGCCAAACCCGCAGATCCTCAACTCCACGAGGGGGTAAAGGCGTACGAGTAATACGTATAACATCCTCCGGTTCGAATAATGTCTGAATCAAATCAACATCCCATGTAGATAAATTATCAGCAAACAATTTGTGGACCTGCATATGCTCAAGTCCGGACGGGCACGACCTCTGAACCCGAAATTGTTCATCATCTTTAATCCAAGGATCACCCTAAACTCGGATATTTTGCCCCGAACCAACCTTCCAACGTACACCTGCCCGTAACAACTCTTGGCTTGCAAAAACACTGGTCCAAGTGAAACTAGGACTAGAGCCTATTCGAGCATCCAGGAACGAGGAATTCAAAAAATATAGAGCTTTCAGGACTTTGCACACTAATGACTGATTATCATACACAAGGCGCCATCCCATCTTCCCAAAAGGTGCAACGTTATAGAGATGAAGATCCCGTAAACCCCGACCGCCCATCTCCTTTCGTACACAAACTCTCTCCCACTTCATCCATTTCACTCCCTTATCAACTCCATTACCACTTTCCCACCAAAATTTATTCAGCATTATGTGTAATTCATCAAACAAGGTAGACGGGAGTAAGAAAGTGGACATACAATATGTAGGGATTGCTTGTGTAGCAAATTTGATGAGCACTTCCTTGCCAGCTTTCGAGATTTTCCTGCCCCTCCATCCTTGCAACTTTTTCCATAACCGCTCTTTAATATAATTAAAAATGGCCCGTTTTCTTCGCCCAATCAAAGATGGAAGGCCTAAATATCGTCCCGTATTGAGAGGATGAGATACTCCGAGAATTTCTTTCAACTCCTCTCTTCTATCATCCGGCACATTCCGACTAAAAAATACCCTCGACTTCTCATAGTTATTGCTTGCCCCGATACATTCTCATAATTAGACAATATTTGCTTCAATTTCATGCATTTTAGAACCGTTGCATTGCAAAACAGCAAACAATCATCTACGAAGAGCAAATGAGAAACTTAAGGGGCACCACGACACACCCGGTTCCCATGCAAACTTCCTTCCATGCATGCAACATTCAAAGCCGCCGAAAGCCCTTTCGTAAACAATATGAAAAGGTATGGAGACAAGGGGTCACCTTGATGAAGACCACGACCCAGGACTATAGGACCCACGTACTCATCATTAACGTGAATCGAATAGCTAACCGATCTGATATAAAGGCGCATCCATCCTATCCACTTTTCCGAAAATCCCATTTTCCATAACACCTTCTCCAAAGATATGGTAGGACTATTAACAAGAGTTAGGACAATCTCTTTAAAAATTTGAACTTTCTTCAAGAGGCCAATTTTTAATCATGAACAATTATATGTTGTAATATCTGGTTTGAAAATATTGATATGCTACAGAAATGGTCACAATAGGTAACAATCGATGTGGTTTATAAGGAAATAATTAGAATTGGGGTTGAAAGAAAAAAAAGCACACAAAAATCGTGCATTGCATCGAAATGAGAAGAAAAATGGTCGTGAAATATTAAAAAAAAGTGAAGAGTATAAGAAAAAATATTATAATTATAGGTAAAAGATTTTTTCCTACTTTAATATGAAATAAATATATTTCGCATCAAATTCATTTCATTTCGGGTGATATATTAGTTTAACTTAAGGCGTTCTTAATATGAGTTTGGAATGAGAATGAGAATGATAATGAATATCATTTAGGGGTTAATCACTATAGGTTGGTGATTGCATTAATACTACATGATTAAAAAATTACCAACCAATATTAATGGGAATGATTCCTCATTACTCATCATTCATTCTCATTACCTCCAACCAAGTGAGTTTTTAGATTAATAATAGTCTTCAAAGACTTGCATAAAATTTTCAAAGCTGTTAACTTCAATAATTTTCTTAAAAAATGTGCATTAATCTAAAATAATATATATTTAAATCGAAGAGAGTATACATTAATCTGTTTCACGTGGGATGATTTTATAAATATGTGTTTCATTATTAAGTACTAGTCGACTTGGCTAAGTTTTATTTGAGTCAGTATCCGATGAACCTTGTTCATGTTGAAAAATTAGGGGTGTCCGGATCTATTCTAGGTGTATTTAAATACATATTTAAATTAATTAATTAATTACTAACATGAATTAATCCTAAACCAATTCAACATAATAATTAATAAGCAAATAAACAACATGCGTACACATAATCCACGTAAACCCTAAGCATGAGGAATCTAGGAGTTACGAGATTACATACCTCTTGTAGAGACAACAGTTGAGACGATGGATCAACCCAAAGTGCCTTCTCAAATATGTCCCAAGTCCACGAACATAATCCGGTGGAAGGATTATCAACGAATGATTTTAATTTAAAGGAGAAAATAAAATTATTTTGCCACCACCTTTGTGGATTTCTAATTTTTCCAACACATGGAATTGCATTGGGGATGAAAAATTCATCCCCTATTTATAGAGCAAGGGGGGGACGAAAATTTAGGTTAATTGGGCATTGGGAAATTTCCTTGCATCTTCCTCAAGATACAATCTAGAATATATCCAATATATTTTATTTCCTAAAATATCTCCCAACAAAATCTTCTCCTCCTTCCTTGTCTTGCATTATTTTCGAAAATATCACAAAATAGGGAAGAAATAAATTTTTTTTCCTTTCTTGAATTTATGGGATAAACTTGTATCTCAAGAATAATTACTCCATAAAATCTTTCCAAGAAAATCAAGAAAAAATCTTTTCTCTCTCCTACTCATATTTTTCGAAAATAATTAGGAAAAATAGGCAAAATATTTTCTTCTCCTTTTCATTAATTGGACTTTAATTTGGGCTATTTGAGGGGCCTTTAGGAGAATTAAGATTGGACCTTCAATGGGCTATGAAACTTTAATATTTAGTCAAAATTTTATTCAAGCCCATTAATATTAATTTACTCCACTATAAAATTAATATTAAAATATCCATCTTAACCCACATTATGACTTCACAATAATATGACTCCCGGTCATTATTTCCCGCATTTAAGATTATCTTTGTCCATTAATTAATTAAGTCACTGAACAGACTTTATATTAATTAATATCTTTGTCCTTGGATGCTGGGAGATGAATTTAATAATTTTGATTAGATCCCAAAATCCCTGAGTATGACATGTTCAGGATATCTTGGTAGTATAGAATCAGGATCAGGTTTCAATAGAATTTAGGACTCAGGATTATTTGCATCATGTATAGTCAGCAGATATAGATCAGGGAGAAATATGTTTCTCATCTTAGCAGAAGACTCTGAAGACTCAGAAGAATCCTACAAGTTATATTGTGGGTGATCTATTAGAAGGTGTTAGAACAAAAAAGTTCCATGGAGAAAGTGCTTTATTCTACTGCTTCCTATCTGAGAAAGAACCTACTGAGATTGAAGAAGCTCTTAAAGATTCATTCTGGATTACTGCTATGCAAGAAGAGCTGAACCAGTTCACAAGAAATGAAGTTTGGGAGCTAGTGGATAGACCTCAGAGGCACAATGTGATTGGAACTAAGTGGGTGTTCATGAATAAGAGAGATGAGAACAACAATATTGTGAGATACAAGGCAAGGCTATTTGCACAAGGTTATTCCCAAGAAGAAGGCTTGGATTATGATGAAACCTTTGCACCTGTTGCAAGACTAGAAGCCATCAGATTGTTTCTTGCATATGCTGCCCACATGAAATTCACAGTCTATCAGATGGATGTGAAAAGTACACTTCTGAATGGTGTGCCTAAAGAAGAGGTTTATGTGGAACAACCTCCTGGATTTAGAAAGAATGACCAAGTTTACAGGCTCAGGAAAGCCTTGTATGGTCTAAAGCAAGCACCCAGAGCATGGTATGATACCCTTTCTCAATTTCTTACTGAACATGGTTTTACCAAAGGAACTGTTGATAGAACCTTGTTCAGGATAGAAGATGGGAAAGATATCTTACTAGTTCAGATTTATGTGGATGACATCATATTTGGTTCTCCAAATCATCGGATGTGTGAGAAGTTCTCAACTCTGATGAAAGGAAAGTTTGAGATGTCTATGATGGGGGAGATGAATTTCTTTCTTGGACTTCAGGTGAAACAATCTAAGAAGGAATATTCATCAATCAAGCAAAATACACCAGAGACCTGATTGCTAAGTATGGTGTACAGAATTGCAATGCAGTTAGAATTCCTATGAATACTAACTACAAGATGGATCCTGATCCTGAAGGCAAATCAGTAAACCACACAGATTATAGAGGGATCATTGGATCATTGCTATATCTCACAGCAAGTAGGCCTGATATTACATTTGCTGTTGGGAAATGTGCAAGATACTAAGCTAATCCTAAGGCTAGTCACATGGAGGCTGCTAAAAAGATTCTGAAATATCTTAAGGGCACTGTGAATAGAGGATTATGATATCCAGCTAATGATAACCTTGAATTAACTGGTTATTCAGATGCTGATTATGGTGGATGTAGAATTTACAGGAAATCTACTACATGAACTTGTCAATTTCTTGGAAGTAAACTGATATCATGGTTTTCAAAGAAACAAACATCAGTAGCAACCAGTACTACTGAAGCTGAATACATGGCTGCAGGAAGCTGTTGTGCACAGATTCTTTGGCTCAGACAACAATTGAGGGATTATAAAGTTGTAGCCAATGAAGTACCCATATTTTGTGACAATAATAGTGCAATTGCTATTACACAAAATCCGGTATTGCACACCAGATGTAAGAATGTTGATATCGGACATCACTTCATCAGAGATCATGTTGAGAAGAAGGATATCAGGATGGAGAAAATTCATACTAATAAACAGAGAGCTGATATCTTGACTAGACCATTGGCTGAATCAAGATTTCAGGAACTATCAGTTGAATTAGGCATGTTGGATCCATGTGAATGAATTTCACTGAAGGGAGAAGTCCTTCAGGGGCATGTAGTTATTCAGGAGGAATAACTCAGGACAAAATTTTCTCAGGATGGAAACTGAGACTCAGGACGAAATTTTGTCAAGGTCAGTATTCAGTAAGGATTATGCATTCGAAATAATCCTGAAGTAATACTGACACATGCATTAAATTCAGTAGCATTTATTACACAAGGGATTACTCAGTAATCATTTGAAATAAATGACAAAAGGCCTGAACTTTTAAAGCGGGAATGTTTGAAGTGTCTCTGACTGAAAGAGACGAACAGTCGCCTCGATTTCCGAGAAACGTACATTTGTCAACCTATAAATGCTACTTGCCTATTGTCCAGAAAATTAGCCAAAAAATGACGATTTTCTCGAGAGTTTCTCAGATTAAATCTCAACCATTCATCATATTTTTGAGACTTAATCACAGCCATTGATCTTTATTTCACAGATCATATATAAACCAACTATTAACCCTCATTCGTTTATTTCTCACATTTAAACGATCCGAATTCTCAAATCCTTAAACCTAGAAATTATTCATATACACTACCCAGAAATTATTCTGCAATGGAGTTCCCAAGTTACGCCATGATTAAGGATCTTGCCGAAACCGAAAAACCGTATTTTGAACATGTGGTGGCACTAATCGACAACAAGGCTACCCAGGTAGAAGAAGAGACTCTAAACATGTTGTGGATGACTAGATTGACACCACTGGTGAGCAATATGCCAGAATCCAAACTAATCAAGAAGTGTTACAATTTGTTGTTAACCTTCGAGAAGGAGGACGGGGAGGACTGGTTTCGCAGCTAAGTTTTGGAACATATGCGAAATCAAAAGCAGAGGTGGTTTGCTCCAAGAAAGTAATACTGTCTTTAGATGATATTAATTTTGAGTTTGAATTAAACGATAAAGCAGAAGATCCAGCATTGTATATGTCTGGAAGAGAACAGGAAATCCAGGACCGTTTTGCAGAAACAAAGGTGGAATTGAAAGGGGCTCTGCATAAACGGTGTTTAAAGCTAAAATACAGAGTCTTAATTTACATTGTGGCTAAGTGCTTGATGAGCACCTCTGGAAGTCTAGAGCAGGTGAGCAGGAATAAGTTGAGGCTCTTGGCTGCGATAGAGGACTCACCCTCTATGGACTTCAACTGGTTGAAATTCTTGGTGGACTGCATTCTTCACCAAAACCAGAAACTGAAGTATGCAAAAGGTGCATTCACCAAGAATGGGAAGGTCTTGTTTGGGACGAAGATCAGCTTTTTAATCGAGACCTTGCCCAGGGAAAATATGTTCCTGATGACGGGAGTAGAATTTTCTAGGACTCGGATCATGTTTCGAAAGCCCAAGTCCCAGAAAAGGAAGGTTGCTCCATCAGGAAGCCAGGGTTCTATGATTCAGGAGGAATCTGAGGATCAGGATGATTCGAGTACTGATCAGGATGATGTGGTAATTGCTAAGGTTGTCAAGAAGCCTCTCAGGAAAGCATCAGTAAAATATTCTGAGGCTTCAGGACAGGAGGAAAGAACGAAGAAATCTCTTGATCTTTTGCGGATAAAGAGGGAGACTGGAGAGAAGCTGAAAACAAATGCTATGGCTCCTCAGAAGAAAAAAAGACTTCAGACTATAGCCGAGAAAAAAGCCAGTGAAGATGAAGAAATTCATACTGAGGCTCAGCAAGGAATAAAATCTCCACTTCAAGTGCTTGCTCAAGTAGTGAAGAACGTTCAGGAGCAGGACACTGAAGAAAATGTATTCTCTGAGGTACTTGAAACTTCCCTGAGCACTGATAAAATATCTCAGGAAATTTTTAAGGGACCTCGGGACACCTGGTGAAAAAGAGCGCATGAATCTCGAGGATCTGCTTAGTTTAGATACTCTCCTGAAAGAACCTTTCCTTGATCCTTCAGCACTACGACTCATCCAATCAGAGCCTGATGTTCCTGAGAGTCCTAAATTGAAGAAGGGCTAAGCTGAAGAATCTGAATGGCGACGCAAGGGGGAACTGTTCATCCTAGACAGATACCTGAACTAAACGCATATCCTGACCTTCAGGATCTTTTCTTCAGGCTCAGGACAATGGTCTATATCCTGAACCAGACACTCCCGGAGATGCTGAACATAGCCTTAAGAGGAGAGGATTGGTGGAGTGCTGAGACTGCTGCTTTGACAGAGTTCTCCGGTTTCAGGAAGATCAAGCTTAGGATGAAAATTGCTGACTTTGATGAGCTTGTGAAAAGGAAGGAGGCTGAGAAGAAGAATGCTGAGGTTGGTGAATCCAGTTCTCATAATATGGAAGAAGAAGGGGATCAGGGAGGAGAAGGAGGAAAAGAAGCTGAACAAGAGAAACAAGCTGAGAGTGAAATGAAGAAAGAAACTCAAGCTGAACAACCTAATGTCAGACAACCTTAGACTGAAGTTAGCACTCTTTAGTTACCTTTTGGCACTATTATACATTATGCCGAAGTTACTAAAGTACCTAACTTTAAATCTGATGTTTATGATATGCAGATTGAGGCTCGTTTGGAGCACCCAGCTCAGATGGAGACTGCTATACAAACTCCAGTGATTGAATTAACTCCAATCCTGGATGGGCTAAAGAAGATAGAGCTAGTCTTAGAAAAGATGACTCAGATGGAAGCAACATTGGCAAGTCAATCTCAAAAGTTGGAGAGTCTGAGTACATCATCTGATATGCTGCAAATTCAGACAACCCTCACAGATAAGTTGACTATACTTGATGAGAAGATTGATGGAGTTAGGACAGAACTTAATGCCAACATAGAGCAGAGGTACTAGGACAGAACTGCATATCTTGAGGCCAAGCTGGTTGAGAAGAATGAGCAACTAATTAAATCAGCTGTTGAGGAAATGAGCACTCTGCTCATGACCAAGATGACAGAGATGATGCATGATGCTTTCTCAACACAGTTTGCTTCACTTTCAGATGAATTTTCAATGGCCAAGAACTACATGATGAGGCTGGAAGATGAGCATGATCAGCTGGCTGGGGAAGTGCGCAGTTTAGGCAAAGAACAATACTATATAGATACTGCATTGTCCAAACGTCTCCCAAGGTATGATGTCAAAAAGGGGGAAGGACCAATTTCAAAAGGACAATTGGATAAGTTGTTGGCACAAACCTTGGAGAAGAAGGCCCATAAAGAAGTTGAAGCAAAGAAAATCTTGGATGCTCTAAGTGAGGTTGAAGCCACTGAGAAGCTTAAGTTTAAAGAAGTTGAAGAAGCTAGACTCACTCAGACATCATAACAGATTTCTCAGGAAATATTAGAAGAGAAAATGATTGAAAGGAGGAGGATTGAAACGAGCAAGGCAGGGGAAGAGCAGGCCAAACCAGAAAAGAGGAAAGCAGTTGTCTTTGTTGAGCCAGAGAAGAAGAAGAGGGCAAAGGTAACAAAGCCTATTCAAAGGAAGCTTGTGTTGGGAGATGAATTTAATAAAGATATGATTTTGATTAGATCCCAAAACCCCTGAGTATGACATGTTCAGAATAATCTTGATAGTTGAGTCAGGATTCAGTTTTAGAGTATTCAGGATGCTATCTGCAAAATGTATAATCAGCAGATATAGATCAGGTTAGGATCTGAAGATTCTGAAGAACTCAGTAAGTTTCTGAAGAAACCGAAGTTTCAGTATAAAACTGAAGTTTCTGAAGTTTCAATATGAAACGAAGAAATCAAGACTTAAGATGAAATCGAGTTCTATCAAGTCTTAGTGAGAATGAAGACTCGGAAGACTAAGACTCAAGACTCAAGACGCTGAAGACTCGGAAGACTCAAGACTCAAGACTCGAAGACCTCAAGACTCGTAAGACTCAAGACTCGAAGACCTCAAGACTCAAGACTCAAGACGTAAGACGTAAGACCAAGAATCAAGATCAAGAATATCGAAGGCACGAATTATCAAAACTTCAAGAATGTCTTGAATGCTCAAGATAAACACAGAATGTTCCGAGGCAATCGAACATATCTATCTCGAAGGATGCAATCATTGGGAAGATCGCGATTCCTTAGAAAGTTAGATATTGCCCATAACATTCAAAGTGATAAAAGGAACTAAGACAAAGTGTTGTTAAGGTTATATCACTCGAGATTATAACTGAAAAGAGCACTGAAGTTGTCTACCTTTAACCGGACACAAAAGTCAAAAATGATGAAAAAGATTGTACCAAATCTTGACAGCGGTGAAGGACAATTTGAAAAAAGATGTGAGTACTAAGTTCCGCATCGCAAAAAGTGAAGACCAATTTACATGAAAGGATATTTCCTAAAACGTGTTGTTGGTGAGATTGGAGTTTAAAGAGTAAGTAAATTCCCGGAGTAGTCGAAAAGCTCTAGAGGTGAAGTTAGTAAGCTGAGAGGTAGTCAAAAGCTTGTTTGTGTTTGAGTAAGTAAACTAAGAAAAAGGTCGGGTTGAGTAAGTAAACTACGTGGAGGGTGTAAATCGGGCCGAGTTGAGTAAGTAAACTCTGCGAGGTTCGAAAAGCTCAAGGAAGTGATTAGTGAATTTCTCTGGATAGATCGGAGAGAGTGGACGTAGGAGCTTGAGTCTCCGAACCACTATAAATTGTTGTGTTCTTTGCTTTGTTTTTGCTTTGCAAAAATATATAGAAAAGCATATTTTCACCGATATTTCAGGTTGGAATCAATCCTTTGGAAGTTGCATATAATTGAATCACGGCCTAATCACTATTCCATTAAAGGAAGGTTTTGAAGAAAAGCTTAAAACAGTATAAACTAAGGGCCAACCATTCAAGACATCCGAGTAGCTAGGACGGAAAATGAACTTACTCTTCCGAGGGTTAAAAGAAGTTAGTTATCGATCCAAGCAAAGATCTCAAAACTCGGGACTCGGTTGGGATTATCGAGGTATGTATTTCGGGATCATTTGTCTCAAAAGAGACTTTGACTTAAAAAGACCAAATCAGTGACAACTGAAGTTTAAGCCGACCTCGATGAAAAAAAAGTTTTAAAAACTCAACACGTGTATTCCCCATACACGTGTAAGACTCGTGTTGGGACCAACAAGTGGTGTCAAGCAATTGGTTCAACTTGACCACACCTTTGTTGACCAAAGTTTTATTTTCTAAAAATACTTGTGGTCTATCTGAATCGATCTTATTTGTTGAAATTCTTAAAAGTCTCGAGATAAAATGTCTTTTAAGAAACTCCCATGTTCTCGGTGGAGAACTATGATTTATCCGAGAATGCAGCTCACCGTATTCTAAACATGAGCGAATGTGGAGAGTGGTCTCTGAAGGGCCATTCCAATTTACTTGTGGTGAATCGGAGGCAGAAAATGAGAAAACGATCCTAGAGCGAAATTTCCTAAGTCCGATGACCAACTGACTCTGAGGGAGAAGAAGTTAGTCAATCTAGATTATATTGCTAAAGACACACTATGCAAAGACAATTGATGATGGTGTGATGGGAATGATCTCTCAACGTAATGTCTCAAGAAAAGAAATTTGGGATACACTAATATTTGAATGTGCAAGGCGAGATCATATCAAGCAAAATAAACTTTCAGTTGCAATTGGAAAGTTTGATAGTTTTGAAATGGAAGAAGGTGAATCTATTGACAAATTAGAAGTCAGATTCACTAGCATTATGAATGATCTAAATGCACTTGGTAAGAAATATCCACAGAGAGAAGTTGCATTGAAAATTCTTAGAGGTCTTTCAAAGAAATGGGATATACATGCAGTGGTGATTGAAAACACCAAAAACATTAATTCAATGCCATACCAACAAGTCTTATCTGATATGAAGGCCTATGAGTTTGTAATTGATAAGAAATCCAAAAAGGCTGACAGCAAAGATGATTCATCAACTAGTAAGAATGTGGCCTTTAAAGCCAAAGACAAAACCTGTAAAACTAGAGAGTCTGAGAACTCCCTTGCTAAAAATCAGGATGAGCTTGAGGATAAGCTAGCACTGATGGCAAGGAGGTTTGAAAGACTTAATAGTCAATATGGAAAATAAAAAACTATTACAGGAATCACAGGTACCAGAAGAAACCTGAGGACAGATCAACTGAGAAGAAGAAGGACCTGAAAGGTGAGGGATGTTCATCCAAAAGGAAGGACTCCAAGTCCAAAGAAGAAAGTGATCAAGATGATGATACCAACAGATGCTATAATTGCCAAAAGAAAGGTCACTTCCAGTATGATTGTCCAGATCTGAGTGCTAAGGAGAGAAGAGAAAGGCAAGCTAAAAGAGACAAGAAGTTCTCTAGCAAAAAGGCCATGGTTGGAAGAAGAACATTACGAGGAGGATCTAGCTCTTGGATGAAATATTCTCGAGACGGTGAAAGTGATGACATCTCATCGATGGCCATTGAGGAGGTAAACTCTTCTTTCTCTGTTGTTGCTCCTACACTAGCACAAGAGTTGTCAAGTTCAACTATGTGATCATTTTGACACGATGGATTCTTTTGAGAGTCTAATGAAGGACTATGTTGTTTTTACAAGAATCGCTAAATGAAACTCAAGAGCGTAATAAAGAATCGAAAAGTGAAAAATCTAATATGGAACGACTAGCAATACTTAAATCACTTCTCAATTAATGGGAGTTCTTGATGAACTGGATGTTACGAAAAAGTACAACTCTCGAGAGAAAGAGAAGTTGATAGTGACCCTAAGCGAAAAAGTTATAGAAATCCCTTCAAGAGATTCGGTGATGAGAACTAAGTTCAATGACCTCTCTCGAGAAGCATGAAACTCTCAGAATCGTGAGAATAGTCTTGTGAGAAGAAGCTAACTCTATTGAATATTGCATCTAAAGTAATAGATGAAATTTGAGTTACCGAGATCTGTCACTATAAAATCTGGATTGGGATACATTCGGGAGGAACCTCACAAGGTCATCCGGATCTTTGCATCAAAGCAAGAAGACAATCTTTGTAAAACCAGTGGCACCTACACTTCAAACTGAAGAAATGCCCAAGGTTGTAGACAATGGAAAATGACCTATGGTTCTAGTAAAACTGAATGATCAGGTAGGAAAGCCTAATCCTCAGGTGAAGGCTAGAAAACCTGAGCACTCAGTTGGAAAATTTCAGCCAAAGTACTTGAAGCCTCGGTAAGAATGCAAACCCGAAAGGATCTACCTTTGAACCATCGGAGGAATCTTAGGAAGAGAAACTTTCGAAGAGAGACATTCTCAACTGAAGAGACCAAGTCCTCAGTGTTGGGAAATTTAGAGTTTTGATGAAAGTTCTAAAACACATGAAATAGGACCAGTCAGACCTGTTAGCTGACTGATGTTTATATTACCGTTTATAGAATACCAGTTGATAATTATTGTATAGAACAAGCGATGTAATAGATAGGTCACATATTGAGGGGAACCTCAATATGTATAGGTCGATTCAAGATCCAAAGAATAGGCGATATCCCAACGGGCCGAATGCAAGAGAAGAACAGAAGATCGATCGATCCGATCAAGTCGATATCTCATTTGAAGTCATGAAGCTCAAACTCGTAATACTTGAAGATCGG
The DNA here is from genome assembly GCA_037126765.1 of Stenogyne calaminthoides. Taxonomy (NCBI): domain Eukaryota; kingdom Viridiplantae; phylum Streptophyta; class Magnoliopsida; order Lamiales; family Lamiaceae; genus Stenogyne; species Stenogyne calaminthoides. The sequence continues at coordinate 24,247,329 of JBBCBC010000007.1, read as the reverse complement.
ATGACTTCGGAAGATCGGACGGAAGACCTACATCACCGAAGTCGCTAGTTGAAGCTAAGTCAACCCAAGATCGAAGACTCCATCGGGTAGAATGATCGACTTTGATCGATCAGTCACCACCCGTGAAAATCGATGTTTCACCAAATCATACGCCGATGATCCGAACAAGAAGAATGTCAAACTTAGTTGGAAGAACAACACTAAAAAGTGTGTACGTTAACCAATAAGAACAAGACACGATGATCGGAGCCGCAATTACGGATTTGGTGTTGCTTTCTCCAACGGCTATAAAAGACACTATTCACGCTTTTTCGGCCATGCCGTTCTCGAAAGACGTCACATCAATCTCGCAAGCCTACCAAATATAACTGAAATTCAAATTGCTCTCCAACGGCTCTTTGATTTCGAGGTCTATAAATATGGGATCACATTTTGAGTGAAGACACAAAACCCTAAAACGATCAAGAAGCTCAAGCTATAATCGATTTCCACACGAAGAACACAAACAAAGAAGATTATTTTATTAAGTGTTCATCCCATAAGTTCTTAGCATATAAATCTTTTCATCTAGCCGATAGACTATTTTAAACACTAGAAAAATATTTCATAGTTGGAACCAAAACAATCTTATCCAAACCCAAAATTAGGTTAAGTTGTTTAGCAAGATTTCGGACTAGGGTTTCTAGTTCGATTTCAGGATCGGTTGAGTGAGAACTCTTTAAATATCTGCCGGATTATCTTGTGTTGGACTAACACAAAAATCTAAGTCCAGTTGGTTTAGTTGGTGCCCCTTGTGATAGGGAAGAGTGGGACGTAGGATCGGGTTTATCCGAACCACTATAAATCTTGTGTGCCTTTACCGCTTTGATTAACATTTTACACAATCGCACACAACTATTAAAGCAAAGATACATATTCTAAGTTAAGATCAGCTAGCACCAAGCTTTCGATCCGATCAAGTTTGACACTTTAGTCAATTTGGTTAAAAGACCGACTTTGGAATCGATTTATCAAAAAACCGGTTTTTTCACACGGGTAAAACTTAGCTTCAGACATCGTTTAAACCGATAGTTACCGAACTGACCGCCTTCAGCGATTAGTAAGTTGGTTATCGATCCAAATCGATTCACTCGCGACTGATCAAAGCTAATCGCTTTCACACCGATCTGCAGAAAAAAGTTTTTTAAGTCTATTCACCCCTCCCCTCTAGACTTCTGCCCTCACAAAACCCGTTCGGGACCTACAAGTGGTATTAGAGCAGTGGTTCTACAGACCACTGGCTTTGTGTATCATCGATTCTTGAGGAAGAATCTTTGTGGTCAATTGAACAGATCTTGAAAAACCATTTTTAAAACTCATTCGTTTTTCCAAAAATCACTCAGCATGGACAATACCTCTGGTATGTATCATGATCTGCCGAAGTTCTCAATTGATGAGTATGCAGATTGGGCCATTTATATGAGCAACCATCTAGGTTCGATTAGTGGCAGAATGATGGAAGTCATCGAAATAGGACCCATCATCATATATCATAACAACCCTGTAGTTGGAGGAGATCCAGACTTTGCCCCGGGAAGTCTTGTACGAAAAAGCCCAGCCTTGATGGATGCAGAGGAAAGGAAACTGTATACTCTGGATACAATCGCCAGGCATATTATCATGAAAACGATGGACAAGGTCACCAAGGAAAAGATTAAATATCTCAAAACTGCGAAAGCAATGTGGGATACTCTAGCTGAGATATGCGAAGGAAATGATCAGATCAAAGACAGCCGTCTACAAGCCGAACTGGTGAAGTTCAAAAAAATGAAGATGCTGCCCAACGAGACCATCAACGAACTTGATGGAAGGATTACTATGTCAGTGAATAAGCTACGAGAACTTGGTAGAGAGATGTCAGACAAGGATATCAACTACAAGATCTTAAGATCTCTTACCAAGAAATGGGATATGAAAGTCACGGTAATCAAGGATTGCCAAGACATTTCAAAGATGAAGCCGAGTAGCTTGTTCTTAAGCCTTAAAGCTCACGAGTTCGATTTAATTGAAAGAGGACAAGCAGATGAAGATGAGGTGCCCGCTGAAGCCTCAACTTCCAAATCAGTTGCGTTTAAGGCAACCAGCAGCAGATCGAAGGCCAATGAACCTGTTGGAAACATCATAAGTCAGGCAGAACAGATCGCTCTGCTTACCAGGAAACTAGAAAAATCAAATATTCAACTTGGTAAGTATCGAAGATTCTATAAAGATTATCAACATAGCCGAGGAAGAGATAGGAGATCAGCCAACAGATCTCCAGAAAGAACTAGATCTGATGATCGAAGAGATCACAGAGAAGAAAAGAAAAGAGATAATCTAAATGATGAGAGAAGAGATAATCGATCTGAAAGAAGGAGCTCAGACTACTATCAGAAAGGGAAGTCACCTGATAGATCATACTGAGCGAAATGATTCACCGAAGAAAAGGTTAGTGGATCAAGGAGTGCTTCAATTGGAGAAGTGTTGTGTCACTACAATACCGATGGCCGGACGACGCCAAAAGAAAGGGAAGAAAAGAGGAACAAAAAGAGAGCAATGTTACAGGATGAGAAAAGCCACGGTTCTTTACACATCCGAATCGACGATTCTATCGCCCTCCGAGGATTCTGGATACTCCTCTCAGAGAAGATTTACATTTGATAAGCAAATCTTTGTTGACTTCTATGAGAATGAAGATCTCGATATTCTATTGAGATGATGATGAGATCGCCGATGGCCAAGGAGGACCAATCTGAGGTAACCTCCAAACCTTCGCTTTATGTCCTTTTACACTGCTATCATTAGCACACCTTTGGGGAGATTGACTGCTTGGCTCTACTCGAGCAATTGCTTGATGATGATCTCTCAATGCAAAGAGACACTTATGCTATAGTGGAAGTTTTGAGAATGACAAGTCGAGGATCGAAATAATCGACTTGCTAAAGAGAACGATCTCGATAAAAGCGAACTTAAATCTGCTGAAACCTTTCGGAAAAGGCAACCGAGGAACTTAACATTACGAAAGTTAAATCTTCTCGATCGGAGAAGCAGATCAAAGATCGACTAGCAATTAACAAACAACAAGTCGATGACTTCAAAAATCCTACAAGCGAAATTTGATGAGCTATTAGAATGCATAAGAGTCTAAAATCGTGCGAGGATAGTTTTCTTAGAAGAAAATAGAAGTTTTTACAAAATCTTCTAAAACATTCAAGATATGAGCGCCTATTTTTGAACAACGACTAACAAGAAGGGACTTGGGTATGAAAACCCTTCCACATCCTCAAAAGCCCCGGTTGATTCACCTCAAAAGGTGTAATCGGACACAAGTCTCGACAAAGATACACCAAAAGCCAAACTTGTATCTAATAAGGAAAAAGACCGGTTGAGCGGGTAAAGGCGGTGCCTAACTAGAAGGGAACATAAATGGACCCTAATGGTAAAAAGCATCAGAGGAATCAACAGAAGAACCCAGTTCTTCTGAAGAGACCTCAACCTGATCAACATATCATGTATCAAAAAAGACAACCTGTAAAAGGGAAGTCTAATCTGAGACCCAATCAAGGTCAGCTGCCGAATAAGCAAGCTTTAGGTAAACTGCAAAAACCACCTATGCAAAAAAAGATATGAATCTTTTGATGGTAGCAAATCGTACCTACCCCTATAATCGTAAAACCTAGGGTCGTCGAGAGACCTTTTGAACCACCTTTGGATGAAAAGAAGACAAATGTAAAAAGATAAATCCCAAGTCTTCTAAGTCACCCAAGGTTCACACTAATAATCATACTAATCAGAAAGCATATAAAGAGATGTATGATTATGTTGATAGGTATGGGAGACAAATCAGGCCTTCTGATCTAACTGATCTCAATAGAAGTGCTCTGTTTGTATGGATCCCCAAAACTAATCCTAACCCCTCAGGACCCAATCCAAAAGGGTACCTAAAGCCCGATTTGGCTGCAGGATCGCGTGGTCCCGCCAACAAAGGAGGTGTGCAAGCAACTATCTGGTACATCGACAGTGGATGCTCAAGGCACATGACTGGAAGCAAACATCTCCTCAGCTCTTACATATAGGCAGTTATTTTGTTGTACCTTTGCTCCATCTCGGCCTTGAGCTCAGTTTTGACTACATCAATCTTTCCTTCCAAAGTAGTCATCTTATCTGCAAGAGTTGTTTGTAGTTGAAGCATATCAGAAGATGAACTCAGATTTTCCAGCTTTTGAGATTGGCTTGCCAAGGTTTCTTCAATTTGGGTCACTTTCTCCACCATTGGCACCATCCAGGATTGGACTGAAATCAATTTCTGGAGGCAAGACAATCGTCTCCAATCGAATTTGGTTGCTCCCAAACGAGCCTCGATCAGAGATATCATAAACAACAGATTTAAAGATAGAAACTCGAAGATCTTTGGCATAATGTATGACAACGCCAAAAGGTAAAAGAAATTAACTTCACTCGAGGTTTTGTGATATCGATACATCTTGATATCGATATCTGTCTCCATCTGATTCTCAGTTTCCTTTTCTTTCGCAGTATCTGTCTGAGGTTCCTTCTTTTCAGCATCACCTTCCTGATCTTTATCTCTGTTATGATAATGAGAACTTGTTGCATCTTCTTCAGTAGCTTTCCTTTCAGCTAGCTTCTTTTTCACCAATTCATCAAAATCCCCTACTTTCAATCTCAGCTTGGTTTTCCAAAACCACGAGAATTGATTAGCAATTATCTCAAAGATTCCACCACTCTTCTCCTCTCAGATGAAGCAATGTTCAGCATCTCCGGGAGTGTTTGATTCAGAATATACACTGTCGTTCTGAGCCTGAAGAACATATCCCTGAAGGTCAGGATAGGCATTTAGCTCAGGGTATCTATCCAAGATGAACCGTTCCCCCTTGCTTCTCCATTCAGTCTCTTCGGCTTCTCCCTTCTTCAATCTTGGGCTTTTCAGAGCGATGAGGTTCAGATTATACGAGTTCGGACTGATGGATCAAGAAATGGTTCATTCAGAAGCGCATCCAAATTCAGCAATTCCTGAGGTTTAGATTGATCTGAAGCCTGAACTGATCTTTCTTCAGTAGTGATCTGAGGTCATTTGAAATTTTCCTGAGAAATTTTATCTGAGCTCAGAGAGGTTTCGAGTACCTCAGAGAAGACATGCTCTTCAGACTTGCTCCTGCACATTTGTCACTACCTGAGCAAGATCCTGAAGTGGAGATTTCAACCCTTGTTGGCCTTCAGGTTGAGTTTCTTGATTTCTTTGGCCTCCTTTTCCGCAATTGTATGAAGCCTTCCGCGCTCGAGGAGCCAATGCTTTCTTCTTGATTTCTCACCTTTCTCCTTTTAATTTGCATCGGGCTTTCCCCCTAGCTTGTTTGGCTTCTTCATCGATTGTCTCGGTGGATTTTCGAGAAGTACATCTTGTTTCCCTAACTTGCTCCACCATTGTTGTATCTTCCTCGATTTTTCTTGGCGATCTCCTCCACGAGACCCAAGTGTTTTCTCTTTCTTTCCTCTCAAAGTCTTCTTCGTTGGTTTGAACATGATTTTTGACTTTGGAAAGGAAGTGGAATCGGCAAAAATGTCCCCCTCTTCTCTGCACGTTTCCAAGATAAATGCAATCTTGGTTGCATGTAGAATTTTTCCCTTGACAACTACAGAGCCATTCACCTTCTGAATGTGTTTGGCTTGATCACTCACCACCTTGATCAAATAGTGCAACCAATTGAATCGTAGTAGGTGAATCTTCAATCGCCGCCATTAGCCTTAACTTAGGCGTGCTTATTTGTTCGAAACTACCAGATCTACTCATGATGCATTTGCTTACAATATCCAACAATACTCGATATTTAGGCTTCAAATGCTTCTTATTCAAAGTAGCTTCAAACTATACCGGATGCTCAGTAATTTTATCAAAAAACTCTTGTTCCCTACCCATCATGTATACCGTAGGGTCTTCACCTCTATCACTTAACTCATATATGGCATTCAGATTTTTAGGAATAATATACAATTCCCTAACAAAATCCACATATTTTGTACTATGTTCCAATTGCAACACCGTAATCTTAGACTCTGTGCAATTTTCATCATCCAATTGCATATTAGAAACAAACTCAATTACCTCCTTGGCATATTTAACATCTGGTTGATTTGCGACCAGACAAGTAAGCTTTGCCATACAAATCATATGCAACGCATCCTCCTCGTGAGTTGCATTGGATGTGCTTTCCAGAGAAACAACATGTTCGTACCATGGTTTGTTGGAAATGGCAAGTTTGTCGTATACAGAGCGTGTCATTTTTGGTGATTTTGAGTGAAGGGTTTTTGAGATAAGAGATTTCTGGGTAATCGAAGGTTTTGAAGCAGAGGGTTTGTGAAGATGAAGGCCTTTTTGAAATAGGGCTTGAATGGGTTCTTTGTAATGGATATAGAATTTTAATTTATGGAAAATTGCGTAGATAAAAATCGACGGTTGAGATTAAACACCGGCTAAAATGGGTATTTGAAAGGACGGTTTCGCAAATACTTAGCCGCCAATTTATCCTTTATGGTGATTAATGAACAGTGCATTTAATTACTGTTCCTGCAGATCATTGACTTTCCTCGAGAATTACAAACGTCCCGCCCAATTATTTCTTCAGGTATTTGGTCATTTATTGCTAATGAATACTGAGATTCAGTTTTGGACAATAAATGAAGTGCATGAGTCAACAACTTCTTCAGACTAATTTTCTCCATCAGTCTTACTGAGTTTTGACCTTGATAAAATGTCAGTATAATACTGAGTACTGAACTTCAGGATTACTGATTTTCTCAAGACTCAGTGTTCAGGACTCTTAATTTTATCCTGAGTTTTTCAGTAAAACCTGAAAAACTTCATGCATCTGAAAATCTTCAATCTTTCAGATTTGCTTTATTCACCTGTATCCAACATTCCTAATTCAACTGATAGTTCCTGAAATCTTGATTCAGCCAAAGGTTTAGTCAAGATATCAGTTCTCTGTTTATCAGTATGAATTTTCTCCATTCTGATGTCTTTCTTTTCAACATGAACTCTGATGAAGTGATGTCTGATATCAACATGCTTACATCTGGTGTGCAATACTGGATTTTGTGTAATAGCAATTGCACTATTATTATCAAAAAATATAGGTACTTCATTGGCTATAATCTTATAATCCCTCAATTGTTGTCTGAGCCAAAGAATCTGTGCACAACAACTTCCTGCAGCCATGTATTCAGCTTCAGTAGTACTGGTTGCTACTGAGGTTTGTTTATTTGAAAACCATGATATCAGTTTACTTCCAAGAAATTGACAAGTTCCAGTGGTAGACTTCCTGTCAATTCTACATCCTCCATTGTCTGCATCTGAATAACCAGTTAATTCAAGGTTATCATCAGTTGGATACCATAATCCTCTATTCACAGTGCTTTTAAGATATTTCAGAATCTTTTAAAGCTGAGAAGACTCAGCATGAAGACTCAGTATATCTCTTGATGACATCTGTCTGATGGCCATTGAGGAGGTAAACTCTTCTTTCTCTGTTGTTTCTCCTACACTAGCACAAGAGTTGTCAAGTTCAACTGTAAACAGTCATTTTGATCTGATGGATTCTTTTGAGAGTCTAATGAAGGACTATGCTGTTTTACAAGAACTGCTAAATGAAACTCAAGAGCAGAATAAAGAACTGAAAGCTGAAAATCTAAAATGGAAAGACTCTAGCAATACTGAAATCACTTCTCAATTAATGGGAGCTACTGATGAACTGGATGTTCTGAAAGTACAACTCTCAGAGAAAGAGAAATTGATAGTGACCCTAACTGAAAAGCTAGAGAAATCCACTAAAGAGATTCAGCTGATCAGAACTAAGTTCAATGACCTCTCTGAGAAGCATGAAACTCTACAGAACTGTGAGGATAGTGCACAGAAGAAGCTAACTCTATTGAATACTGCATCTAAGTAATAGATGAAATTCAGAGTTACCAGAGATCTGCCACTATAAAATCTGGATTGGGATACATTCCAGGGGGAACCTCACAAGATCATCTGAATGCTGCATCAAGTAGTAAGAAGACAATCTTTGTAAAACCAGTGGCACAAACACTTCAAACTGAAGGAATGCCCAAGGTTGTAGACAAGGGAAAAGGACCCATGATTTCAGTAAAACTGAATGATCAGGTAGGTAAGCCTAAACCTCAGGGGAAGGCTAGAAAACCTGAGCACTCAGTTGGAAAATTTCAGGCAAGTACTTCAAAGCCTCGGGGCTAAGAATGCAAAACCGAAAGGATCTACCTTTGAACCATCGAGGAATCTTGAAGAAGAGAAACACTCAAGAGAGACATTCTCAATGAAGAGACCAAGTCCTCAAAGATATCTTGAAAGACCCAAATTTCAGTATAGGCAACCTGAACCCCACTTGCCTAAGGGTAAAGGTTACCTGAACCCGAGTAAACAAAGATTCAGACCAGCTGCACAGAAGCCAAAGCAAATGAACAAAAGACCTGAACCAAAGAAAAATTCAAAAGCCCATGTTCATGCTAAGGCTAGCAAATACCATACATGTGAAACCGCTAAGGCACCCAGAGTAGTAAATGTGTATGTAGATGTTTATGGAAGACAGATCAGCCACTCTAAAGTGATTAGAGTTGTAAGGCAGATTTGGATTCCGAAAGGTACAACTAACCTTGTAGGACCCTACACAAATTGGGTACCTAAGAATTGATGTTTTTTCGGGAGGAAAACAAGGGCCTTCGAGTGATTGAAGATCACATAAAGATCGATGAGTAGAGATGAAAAAGCCCCTAATGTATGGTATCTTGACAGTGGATGCTCAAGACATATGACAGGATTCAAGAAGATACTCAGTGACTATGTTGAACAAAGAGGCCCTCAGATCACTTTTGGAGATAACTCCAAGGGACAGACTGAAGGATATGGAACTTTGGAAATCGACTCAGTTCATATCCATGGTGTTTCATATGTATCTGGATTGAAGCATAACTTGCTTTCAATAAGCCAATTCTGTGATAAAGGTTTTAATGTTGAGTTCTCTAAGAACTTATGTTTTGTGAAAGATGATATCTCACAGAAAGTATTACTGATTGGTACTAGAAAAGGAAATGTGTATCTTGCTGACTGGAGTTCAACTCCTAAAGATACATGTTTGGTTGCAAAAAGTTCCACAGATACCAGTTGGTTATGGCATAAAAGGATGAATCACCTGAATTTCAAAACCCTGAATAAGCTTGCAAGATTAGCTCTTGTGAGAGGGTTGCCTAATGAAGTGTTCAGTAAGGAACATATTTGTGATGCGTGCCAAAAAGGAAAACAAATTAGAGCATCATTTAAAAGCAAAGTAGATGTTTCTACTGAAAGAATACTTCAGTTGTTGCATATGGATCTTTTTGGTCCTATAACACCAGTGAGCACTAATGGCAGGAAATACACATTGGTAGTAGTTGATGACTACTCAAGATATACTTGGGTCATATTCTTACTCAGTAAGAAAGAGATTCAGATAAAGCTGCCAGAATTACTGAATAGGCTCAGTATTGAGAAAAATCTGAGTGTGATCAAAATCAGATCTGGGAAAGGAACTGAATTTATAAATCATATCATATCTGATTATTGTGCAGCAAATGGAATTACTCATGAAACATCAACTTCAAGGACCCCTCAACAAAATGGTGTTGCTGAAAGAAGGAACAGGACTCTGAATGAAGCTGCAATGACAATGATAGCTGAGGCTGATATTCCTAAAAGATTTTGGGCTGAAGCTGTCAACATTGCATGCTATTCTTAGAACAGATCAATGCTGACCAAGAGTCAAGGCAAAACACCCTATGAGCTTTAGAATGAAAGGAAGCCTCTTGTTTCTCTCTTTCGTGTGTTTGGTTGCAAGTGTTTCATACACAATAATGGTAAAGATCAGTTGAAAACATTTGATAGTAAAACTGATGAAGGAATATTCTTAGGGTATTCTAAAATCAGTAAAGCTTTCAGAGTTTACAACTGTACGACTCTTATTGTGGAGGAAACACCTCATGTTGTTTTTGATGAATCTACTTGTGTTCAGAAGAAACAGGAACATGATGCAGAAGAACTGACCAAGAGAATCACCAGATTAAGCCTGAAAAAGAATGACAAATCATCCACTGAACCTGAAAAGAAGAAGTCAGTCACATTCTATGATTGGAGTGACTCAGACTCAGATAAAGAAGTTCAGGATGGAACTCAGGAATGTGAGACTCAGGAAAGCCAACACAGCAAAAGTGACCAATCTGAACAGACACCAGTTAAGACTCATGTATGTGATGCCAATGAAGATGTGGTCACAGCTGAGGCAAATTCTGAATCTATCAACCAAGGGGAACAAATGTCTCTGACAATGTTCTGAATAGAATTTCCCCTGAGGAAGATGATTCCCTTTCTCCTTTTCTGTTGTTCCCTGAGTTTACTGAATTAACTGAACCTAACAATTCAAATGTTGAGGATACTGCTGAAGGGGGAACATCTAGAAAAAGATGGTTAGATAGTCATCCTACAAGTTAGATTGTGGGTGATCTAACTGAAGGTGTCAAAACAAGAAGGTTCCATGGTGAGAATGCACTATTCTGCTGCTTCCTATCAGAGAAAGAGCCTACTGAGATTGGTGAAGCTCTACAAGATTCCCATTGGATTACTGCTATGCAAGATGAGCTGAATCAATTCTCAAGAAATGAAGTATGGGAGCTAGTAGATATACCTGAAAGGCAAAATGTCATTGGAACCAAGTGGGTTTTTAAGAATAAAAGAGATGAAAACAACAACATTGTAAGAAATAAGGCAAGGCTAGTTGCACAAGGTTATTCCCAAGAAGAAGGCTTGGATTATGATGAAACCTTTGCACCAGTTGCAAGACTAGAAGCCATCAGATTGTTTCTTGCATATGCTGCCCACATGAAGTTCACAGTCTATCAAATGGATGTGAAAAGTGCATTTCTGAACGTTGTGCTTAAAGAAGAGGTTTATGTAGAACAACCTCTTGGTTTCAAACAGAATGACCAAGTTTACAGGCTCAGAAAAGCTTTGTATGGTCTCAAACAAGAACCCAGAGCATGGTATGATACTCTTTCTCAGTTTCTTACTGACCATGGTTTTGTCAAAGGAACTGTTGATAGAACTCTGTTCAGGATAGAAGATGGGGAAGATATCTTACTGGTTCAGATATATGTTGATGATATCATTTTTGGATCCCCAAATCATCAGTTGTGTGAAAAAATTTGGGGGAGATGAATTTATTTCTAGGTCTTCAAGTGAAACAATCAAAGGAAGGAATCTTCATCAACCAGGCAAAGTACACCAGAGATCTGATTGCCAAGTATGGTGTACAGAATTGCAATGCAGTTAGAATTCCTATGAATACTAACTACAAGATGGATCCCGATTTTGAAGGCAAATCAGTGAGTCATACTGATTATAGAGGAATCATTGGATCATTGCTTTATCTCACAACAAGTAGGCCTGATATAACATTTGCTGTTGGGATATGTGCAAGATACCAAGCTAATCCTAAGGCTAGTCACATGGAGGCTGCCAAAAAGATACTGAAGTATCTTCAGGGCACAGTGAATAGAGGATTATGGTATCCAGCTGATGATAACCTTGAATTAACTGGTTACTCAGATGCTGATTATGGAGGTTGCAGAATTGACAGGAAGTCCACTACAGGAACTTGTCAATTTCTAGGAAGTAAGCTGATATCTTGGTTTTCGAAGAAACAGACCTCAGTAGCAACCAGTACTACTGAAGCTGAATACATGGCTGCAGGAAGTTGTTGTGCACAGATTCTTTGGCTCAGACAACAATTAAGGGATTATAAGGTTGTAGCCAATGAAGTACCAATATTTTGTGACAATAATAGTGCCATTGCTATTTCACAAAATCCGGTATTGCACACCAGATGCAAGCATGTGGATATCAGACATCACTTCATCAGAGATCATGTCGAGAAAAAGTACATGAGGATGGAGAAAATTCATACTGATAAGCAGAGAGCTGATATCTTGACTAAACCTTTGGCTGAATCAAGATTTCAGGAACTATCAGTTGAATTAGGGATGTTGGATCCAGGTGTATAGAGTAAAAATCTGAAAAATTGAAGGTTTTCAGATGCATGAAGTTTTCTCAGAATTCTACTGAGAAGCTCAAGATAAAATGGAAACACTGAACTGAGTCTCAGGAAACTCAGATTTACTGAAGGTCAGTACTCAGTAGCATACTGAACCTATTCAGTACTCAGTATCATACTGACATTTTATCAAGGTCAATACTCAGTAAGACTGATAGAGGGAAATTAGTCTGAAGAAGTAATGACTCATGCGACTAATTTATTACTTAAGTGAAACTCAGTAATCATTCGCAATAAATACAAAACACCTGAGGAATGTTTTTTTTTGGGAGGGATCTTTGAAATTCCTAAAGAAGGTCAACAATCATTAAATGCTCTGTTACATTTAATCACCAATGAAGATAAAATGGCGGCTTACTTTTCGGGGATCGACCTTTTGCATACCCGATTAATCGTGGATTAATCTTAACCATTGCTTTTCACCTAACCGGTACGATTTCCCACGATCTAGAGCTATTTAATCCTTTGAAGCCATTCAAGCCAAACTTTATCAAACCCTTCGTTCCCAAAATCCTCTGCAAGAAAATCCCTTTGCCCAGAAAACCTAAACCCTAAATCTTCATATCTTCAAAATCTCAAATGGCTCCTACCATTTTCGAGAAATTAGCCGAGACAAATAAACCATGGTACGAATATGTGGTGTCTCTGGAGAGCACGTCAAACGCCAAGCACGAAGAAGAAGCGCTCCACTTAATCAGATTGGCAAAACTGACGAACCTCGTCGCAAATCGACCAGAGGCGGAGTATACCCGTGAGGTAATAGAGTTTGTTGCAAATATGAAAATCGATGAGGAAGATTGTATAGAATCTAAAATTTCCGTTTCGCATCTCGAACAATCGATGAAATATGTAGATTTTGTTCGAGAGCTCTATATTGTCCCGAAGCATCTGAACGATGTATTTGAGTTGTGCGATAGGGGAGATGATCCCTCATTATATATGTTGGGACGGGAGCAGGAGTATCTTGACAAGGTTGCCGAGAAACCTGTTAAGTTTGAGGCAACTCTGCACAAACGGCATCTACAGCCGAAATACAGAGTGTTGATGGATAGTATGGGAAAGTGCATCATGAGTCGATCTGGAAGCTTCGAGTAGATCAGCACTCCCAAACTCCGACTGATGGCGGCTATTGAGGACTCACCCACCAAGGATTTCAACTGGCTGAAATATCTGATCAAGGTGGTGATTGAGCAAGCCAAGGTCATAAAAAGGGAGGATGATGGGGCAATATCTATCAAAGGCAGAATCCTCCACGCCACCAAAATTGCATTCATTCTGGAGATGTGCCGTGGGGAGGAGGATATCTTTGCCAACTATACCCCATTCGCTAAGTCCAAAGTGATGTTCAAGCCCATTGCTGCGAAGAGGACTTTCAAGGGAAAGAAAGAGAAGAAAGTGGAATCTTAGGTTGGGTTCAAAAAAAGGAAACCCAACAAGCCGGGGAAGGTGTTGTTGGAAGCAAAGAAGGAGCGAGGTGAGAAATTGAAGAAGCGAAAAACCCTTGCACCTAAGCGCCAAAAAGGATGGTGGTTCTCCTTTGATGAAGATGAGGAAAGTGAGACTGAGGAGATTGACTGAGAGCCAAACCGCTTTAAATCGCCCTTACATGTTTTGGCTCAGGCTATCTCAAAGGGACAGGATCAAACTGAGGAGCAAGTCTTCTCTGAGGTTCTTGAGACTTCACTGAGCTCAGACAAATTTTTTCAAGAATTTTTCCAAGGACCTCAGACCTCAGAGAAAGTTTAGATTCCCTCTGAGGATATGCCGAGCTCGGACCCTTGAGAAGATGCTCGATTCCTCGAGGATATGCCCACTTCAGTTCTCGAGCAAGCGGATATTCCCCCGAGGAGGCGGCTCGGACCTCGAGAACCAAGTCATATCCGGAGGAGGCTGCTTTATCCAAACCTCGAAATTCTTTGAGCCTTAGGGAGCCGATGAACTTTGAAGAGCTCCTGAGTGAGTTGTTGATTGACCTTTCCACTGAACCTGAGAGCCCGATGCTCAATAAAGGAGAAGCTGAAGAGACCGAATGGCGAAGCAAGGGGGAACGGTTCATTCTTGACCGCTACCCTGAGCTAAGCTCATTCCCTGACCTCCAAGACATCTTCTTCAGATTGAGGTCAACGGTCTACATCCTCAACCAGACTCTTCCAGAGATGCTTAATATTGCTTCATTCAGAGGGGAAGACTGGTGGAACGAGGAGACAGCGTTTTTCACTGAATTCTCAGTGTTCAGAAAAACCAAGCTCCGGATGAAAATTTCTGATTTTGATGAGCTTGTGAAGAGGAAGGTGGCTGAGAGAAATGCTGAAGTTGGTGCCCCGAGCTCCATTGACAAATCTCAGGATGGGGACCAACAAGGGGATGATGAGGGTCAATCTCGAAGGAGAAAGACTCAACCGATCTTGTCAAATTTCTTTTGTTGAACATCCTCGATGAAGTTAGCCTTTCAGTAACTTTTGGCACAATTAATAATTATGCCAAAGTTCATGAAGTTCCTACCTTTAAATCTGTAATGTCGATATGCAGATCGAGGCTCAGTGGACACCCAAGCTCGTGGTGAAGCCCAGTTCAAACTCAAGCTCGTGTTGATCGAGACTCGGGATGAACAACCAACTCAGAGGCCGCAGCAGATCAAGAATGCTCCCGAGATTGATTTCACCCCTTGATGGAGAAATTGGAGAAGGTTGAGCAATCTTGAACAAAATTGCTCAGATGGAGGAGTTTTTGGCCAACCAATCTCGAGAAGATTGAAGGATTGAGTACTTCTTCAGAATTGGTGCTGCTTCAGAGCTCCATGACAAAAAAGCTGACCTCCATGGAAGCAAAGCTAGAAGACAAGATAGAAGGGGTCAAGGCTGAGCTTAATGAAGAGCTGAAGCAAAAAGCATCGTGAGTGCGGAAAAAATTCTTGAAGCAAAGTTGGCCGAGAGGAATGAGATGCTAGTGAAGAACTTATTTGTTGAGGAAATGAGCTCATTGCTCATGGCCAAGATGATGAGACATGTTCAAGGAAGCTCTCTCAAGCCAATTTGCACATTTGTCTGAAAAGAGTTCTTGTGAAAAAAAGAACCACCTTAGGTGCTCGAGAAAGAGCAAGATCGGATGGCGGGGAGGAGGCGGAGTGTCAAGAAAGAGCAATATCACATGGACACAACACTCTCTGTTTCGCCGCCAGAGTATGGTTCCAAGAAGGGGAAAGACACAGGAGCCGATCTCGTGCAATTATTGGAACATACTCACGAAGGGCAAGGTTGTTAAAAATCTTTGAAAAGAAGATACTTGCGAAGCCATGAAGGAGATTGAACCCACTGAGAAGCTTAAGTTCAAAGAGGTGGAGAAGCCAATCTACACTCAGGTTTTAGAGGAAACAATGCAGGAAGTTGCTATGGAGAAACTGAGTGGTAGAGGAAGGATTGGAACAAGCCAGGCCGGTGCTGAATTACCCATCAAAAGGAAGGCCGTGGTGATAGAAGAGCCTGAGGGCAAAAGAGCAAAGGCTTCTAAGCCAGTTCAGAGGAAGCTGATATTGGGTACTGAAGATTCTGAGTTTGAGCCCAAGAAGAAAGTCTTCAATACTAGAAGCACTCTGAAAACACTCCAGATTGAACAAGCGAAGAAAAAAACAATCGCTTCATTTTCGGTGTACCAAAGTGATCGAAAGAAAGTCAAGAAAGAGCGTAAAAGAAGGAGTGGGTTTAGAAGGTTCGCAAGCAAGAGGAGAGGGAGCACTAAAGCACAGAAATGGCCGCACGTTGACAAGTGGATGCCTATCCAGTTCAACGATGCGTGGGAAGAAAACAAGAGAACCTTCTGGTTCTACTATGATGTGCTCAGAGAGTGGAGAGGGGAGAGCTCAGATCCGAATGAGGCTTTCATTGATTATCTCCTAACCTTCTATCCAAGTACCTTGAGTTGGATAAATCTTGCGGATGAAGCAAAGGTGCGAGATAACCTCCCCGTCCATATGTGTACCCTCCTCCCAGTGGAGAATGGCCGTGTGTTAATGAGAAAGCCATTTTCAGAAATATCTCAAGATGCCGCCTTTCGGTTAGGGTCGGACAGGAAAAAATGGGATATCATCAAAGAAAGAGATGCATTGAAGAAGAGATATTACGGCTAGAAGTCCCTGCTGATGAGGTTGAAGAGCAGAGCTGAAGAACCGAACTGAAGAGCTGAACTGAAGAACAGAATGAAGACTCAGAAGATGAAGACTCAGAAGATTTATGTAATCTTTTATATTTTTTTATCTTTTTTATTTTGTTCAGATAAGATTCATTGTAACCTGTAACAGTCTACCTATCATCAATGAAAACTTATCATTTATGCTCAAAAGATAATATTTCATTATCTTATTTACATGTTTTTTAAATTTGATATGCCTGAATGATTGTCTCTGAGATTAATTGATTGAGAAATTAAGTATTTGGTGATGAATCCTTTGAGAGATTCATTACTGAAGAAATTGTTGTGAGAATCTCTATATGGAAATTATTGGGAGATTAATTGTTACGAGACTCATTATTTTTGGGGGAAATTGTTGAAAATAAAACCAATCTTGTAACAAAAAGGTTAAGTATAGGTTAAGTATGTTTGTAACAAGATAGGTTTTGGCATCATCAAAAAGGGGGAAATTGTTGGAAGATGAATTTAATAAAAATATGATTTTGATTAGATCCCAAAACCCCTTAGTATGACATGTTCAGAATAATCTTGATAGTTGAGTCAGGATTCAGTTTTAGAGTATTCAGGATGTTATCTGCAAAATGTATAGTCAGCAGATATAGATCAGGTTAGGATCTGAAGATTCTGAAGAACTCAGTAAGTTTCTGAAGAAACCGAAGTTTCAGTATGAAACTGAAGTTTCTGAAGTCTCAGTATAGAACTGAGATACTGAAGACTCAGTATGAAACTGAGATACTGAAGACTCAGTATGAAACTAAAGAACTGAAGACTCAGCATGAAGACTCAGTATATCAGTCAATACATCTGTAACTCGAGGAAGCATCAATCCAGAGACCTACACAACTGCTGTAGGAGAAAAGGAGTTTCTTGAAGCCGAGCTGTTGAGACCAGCAAACAAGGAGAACACGACGAACGTCAAAGCCTCCTATCTGAAAAGAAAGTATTACCTTCTTCTTGGGATCGTTCAGAAGGTGATCATGTGCTCAACTTACTGCCTTGATGCGGTCACTTCATACAAGATAAGTGTAATGGCTGCAATAATCAAGAAGGCTTCAGACATCGATTGGTTGGGTATGGTCAAAGCAAGACTTAGAAAAGACTCCGGGAAGTTCGAGCTGACCCAGAGCAATGAAGTGTGCTTATCTTCGAAGTGCTCTTTCATACACAAAATCTCTATTATTCTGTCAGATAAGCTGCCACAGAATTATGAATGAAACGAGAATGGAGCAAAGATTTATCAAGCAAAGCACAAGGCCGTATTGGGTAAAGATGAGTCCCTACCTGGACAAGCTGATGAGGATCCGACTCCTTATGTGCCCAAACCCAAGGGAGAAAAGAAAGGAAAAGATAAGGCAACTGCATTATCTGAAGTGCAGGAAAAGGCCATTCAAGAGAAGAGGATGAAGAGGAAGGATCTGGCCAAGAAACCAGATGCTCAGCGGAAACGTCAGAAGAGAGTCTCATCTCCTATAAAAACTGCTCCAAGTTCTGCCCAGCAAGCCAGCAGAACAGAGGATCTGATGCAAGAAAGATCAGACGAAGAGATAGCAGTCCGTTCTGAGCCCACTATCAGAGAAGTATGGGAAGAACAGATGATCGCAGCAGAAGGAGAGAAATCCATCAGAAGGACAGAAGTGGTGCAATCTGAGGAAGAATCACCATCTGATTCTCTGTCTCTAACCAAGATCTTCCAGAGAGCAAGATCGCCAACGCCCACTTCCAAATCACCATCACCCTCTCCTCAGAAATCATCACCTCCACCTTCTCCCCACAAAACCTTCTCTCCCTCACCCTCACCTCTCAGAACAAAATCTCCCACACCACAAATCAATGAACCCGTTTAGGAAACTGAACACCCTCTAAACGCTGAAAATGAACCTGAACAACAAACATCCCAATCCCCAATCCAGTCCCAAGAACCTGAGAGAGTCGACGATCATGTGTCCATCTTTCATAATCCTTTCAACACTAGAACAGTACTTGCTTCACCTGCTCCAGAGAGCCCCATCATAAGAATAATGAAGTAACAGATCAAAGAGTATCTGCTGGATCTATGCCCTAAATTGGATCAACATCCTGGTATCCAGCAACAAATAGAAGAGATAGTGTTCTGGAGGGATATCAGACTGAAGAGAATTGAAGAACTTCTGATTCTAATGACAACTCTGGGATCGGACTTCTTTGTAGACTTAGAGTTGAAATGTCTACACAATGCTGGGATTGAAAGTGCTGTTGAATTAGCATCGGACGACAATATCCAATGGCTGATTCACGAAAGGTTCGGAATTACTGATAACAGGGAGGAAACCGTTCAACCTCCTACAGATCATGAGGGAATTGTCGATGAACCAAGAATGGGTGCTGCAGATGAGACCCAATTTGGCAAGGCTTCAACATCTGAACAGACTGCTAAAATGAGCACTGATACCCTAGATCATCATTCTAAGAAGATTCAGGATGGGATCCAAGCTGCATTTGAAGACAAATTCGCAGCGCTCACAGCAGATCTGATGAAGCGGTTTGAAGATGAGCAAGCAAAGCTAGTTGACAAGGAACAAAGTCACACTGCTGGGATGCACAATGCCATCCTTGCTGAAGTAATGCAACTAGTATACCCTCTTGCGGAGAAGCTCAAGCTCCAGTCTGACAAACTCTCAGTTCAGACAGAGATGCTCAATCAGACACAGGTACTCTTGGAGAGTGTCTGGGCATCCTTGGACAAAACCAACAATCACTTGGATATGGGTTGGAAACATTTTCTAGCTTCTACAGAAAAGGCAAGACAGGAAATCGAAACTGCTCTCAGATGCTTCTAGACACCTGCACCTTCTGCCACCGTCCAAATCACTCCTCTTGTTGTCGAAGAACTTAGAGAGGAGATCTCACGGCAATTAACAACTCTGAACCGCAAGATGTCCAACCTCTTTGATGCAACCAAAAAGGGGGAAGGAAAAGAGTCTGGAAAAGAGTCTGAAGGAAAAGAGAATACAGAAAAACAGACTCAAGAAAAAGAGAAGGAAGAAGAACAGACTCAGACACAGTTGGTAAAATTTTCATCTCTACCAAAAACCACTGTATCTAACTTGCCAGCCACTCCATCTACCGATCTCGTTGCTGAAATAAAAGAAACTGTGGAGCAACACAGTAAAGAGATCGCTGAGCAGAAAAGTACTCTTTCAGAGATTACTACCAGAGTCGACAAAATTGAAGACTTCTCTTCATCCGTTCAGAAAAGAATGGAAGCTGATGATCAGGTCAAGAGCCTTGAACTCGCTAAGAAATTAGCTGAAGAAGAAGAACAAGATGAACCTGAGCAGACTCTGAGGAGGAAGAAAGGCAAAGGCAAGATGATGAAAGCAACTGCGGAAGATCAGAGACAAGGCCAGACATTCTCCACCAAAAGCCAGATGACTCCTGAACAAGTTCAAGAGCAAACAAGACAGAGAATAAGAGAGGCCGCAATTAAGAAGCAGAAGTTAGCAGAGGCAAAGGGGCTGAACATTGCCTACATCCGAAGGAAGAGGAAGACCGAAGCTGCAGCAGAGGAGATTGCATGGGAGAAAAATGCCCTTCCAGCACCTGTTAAAGGCATCCTCTGTGCACGACAAGATTTGCTTCCAGAATGGGATCAAATCAGAGAAGAATGGTTATGTGACGTCTACATCATGGAGAAGATTCCAATTCATCAAGATCAGACTGAAAATGATGATGAATTTCGAAACTGGTTAGAAACAAAATATCGGACTTCTACCGCGGTGATGACGAAGAAGGCAAGATCATGTCACTCATACCAGAAGCTCCACCCTTTGAACTACTCCTTCCACCTTTGCGTCCAGACAACAAGCTAGATCCCGTTAAATTCAAGAACATCTACTATGGACTAGCTGAAAAAGGAGGAATCCATAGAAAAGATGAGCTGGACAAGCTAATGCAAAGGATGTACAGGATGTTTGGCATCCCCAAAGAACTGCAAATGTTCAAGTACACCTGAAGAAGACAACTTGGAATCAGATGATAGGTACGCTTTACACTATTCTACAATGCACACACCTATCTGAATAAATCTTTCCATCCCACTGATTCTAAGACATTCATCTCATTGTCTTCTGAGGTATGTACTATTTGCATTATCTACATTTCCATTCATGGTATCTGTTTTTCTGATCAAGTTTTGTTAAGTGTTTTGGTTCCATCAAAAGGGGGAAATTGTTGGGAAATATGTAATTTAGTTTTGATGGAAGTTCCAAAACAAAGTTGTAATAGGACGGTCGGACTGTTGATTGTTGATGACTTTGATTCAGAATAAGATGACCAGCTGTGAAATGTATAGATAGCTGATGTAAAAGATAGGTCACATATTGAGGGGGAACTCAGTATGTATAGGTCAGGTCGAAGTATCAGATGACCCAGAGAAGGTCAGATGATCTGAAGACTAAGCGCAAATCAGAAGATATGAAGTCAGAAGATCAGGTGAAGACAAGAAGACACTGAAGACTCGGAAGAACCTGAGGACTCAGATGAACCTGAAGACTCAGATAACATCAAGACTCGGATGAACTCAAGACTCGGATAAACTCAAGACTCAAAGATCAAACTCAAGACTCAATCTGTTGAATACACCGAGGCTTCGAGACACCAAGATCAAAGGACTCAAGACCTACTTTTCCAGAGTCCGCGATATTGAAGCTAAGACAATGTGCAACCAAAGACTCAACATGGTAGACTGATCAGTTACTTGATCAAGTCAGCTCACACCTGGTGACAATAAAAAAGATACACAAGACAAGAAGAATCCTCTCCAAAAGGAATATCAATCGTCTAACGGGCAAATTTCTGAAGTGCCGCCTCGCGAAGCTAAGGAGAAAGCGACACGTGCTCAAAAAGAGCTGACAATACAGGATACGACGCTGCAGACAAAAACAGCGCTAATCATGCCGATGGCCACGCCGAAAATCGCAGCACGTCACAATCATATCCTACAGCCTACCTAATATAGCCCGAAATTCAAATTGCTCTCCAACGGCTTCTTGATTTCGAGGTCTATAAAATGGGATCATTCTTCATTTTTTGAAGAAGAGGTTCAACAAGTGAAAAATGCAAGAACAAACACGGAGACATCGCAAAAGAAGCTAAAGCTACAGCAAATCTCCACTCAAAAGAACACTACATATGAAGATTATTCTTAGAGTGTTCATCCCATAGTTCTTAGCAAGAAATCCTATCCACTAGCATTTTGGCTATCTAAAGCACCAGGATAGATTTCCAGTTGGAACCCTCAATCATTCTTTACCCAAACGAAAGTTAGGTCAAGTCTGTAGATTGAGAACTCATTAAACATCTCGGCTATCCTCTTTGTAGGATATAAGTCCCGCTGGTTACATTGTAGAGTGGGAACTCGATAAACATCTCAGCCATCCTGAAAAGGATATAAGTCCCGTAGGTTAAGCTTGAGTGGGAACTCGGTAAACATCTCGGCCATCCTGAAAAGGATATAAGTCCCGCAGGTTAAAGTAGGTTAAGGTTCCCCTGTGTTAAGGGAAGAGTGGACGTAGGACGGGTTTTGTCCGAACCACTATAAAACGTCTTGTGTGCATTTACTTGCTTTCTTATCGCTTTACACAAGTCACACAACTGAGTTTAAACTGCATACATATTCTAAAGTTAAAGTTCAGTCTGCACCAACCAACTGATCTAATCAGTCTGACACTTCAGTCAACTGGTTAAAAATTGACTTAAGAATCTGATTGATAAAACTGGTTTTTCACACGGGTAAAAACAAGCTTCCGCACCATTCAGTTAAACTGAGAGATATCAAACTGATTTGTCCTCAGGCACTCAGTAAGATTGAACATCAGTCTAAACTGATACACTAGAACTCTGATCGGGTAATCTGCAGTTCACACCTGATCCGCACGAAAAGTTTTGGAAGTCTATTCACCCCTCCCCTCTAGACTTCCACCCTCACAAAACCCGTTCGGGACCTACAGCTTATATCCTGACATATGTCCTGAACATCCACTGTCCAGATACCATACAGCAGGATTCAATTCATTTCCACTCATCAAGGTTATGTTGTCTTCATTCAGCTTAGTGCCCTTTTCCTTCACCTGAAAAACAGATTAGGTACCCATTTGGTGTAGGGTCCTACCAGGTTAGTTGTACCTTTTGGAACCCAAATCTGCCTAACAACTCTAATTACTTTAGAGTGGCTGATTTGTCTTCCATAAACATCTACATACACATTCACCACCCTAGGTGCCTTGGCAGTACCCTGTGTATGATTGCCAACCTTAGCATGAACATGAGCCTTGGAGTTCTTCTTGAGTTCAGGCTTTTTGTTCACGTGCCTTAGCTTTGGTGCAGCTGGTCTCTGTCTCTTCTGACTTGGGTTCAGGAAACCTTTACCCTTAGGCAAGTGGGGTTTAGGTTTCCTGTACTGAAATTGGGGTTTTTCAGTAATCTGAGGACTTGGTCTTTTCTGTTGAGAATATCTCTGATGAGTGTCTCTCTTCAGAAAATTCCTCTGATGGTTCAGTGCAGATCTCTTCAGGTGGGTATTCTTAGCCTGAGGCTTTGAAGTACTGGCCTGAAAATTTCCTATTGAGTGTTCAGGTTTTCTAGCCTTTTCCTGAGGTTTGGGCTTTCTTCCCTGAACCTTCAGTTTTTCTGAAACCATTGGTCCTTTACCTTTGTCTAAAACTCTGGGCTGTTCTTCAGTAAGAAGATTAGATGCCACTGGTTTAACAAAGACAGTGTTGGTGCTACTAGAAGCAGCATTCAGAAGACCTTGTGAGGTTCCCCGTGGACTATATCCCAATCCAGCCTTCATAGTTGCAGGTCTTTGATAACTCTGAATTTCATCTCACTTTAGATGCAGAATTCAATAGAGCTAACTTTTTCTGCTCACTATCCTCACATTTATTTAGAGTCTCATGCTTCTCAAAGAGGTCATTGAACTCAGTTCTGATAATCTGAATCTCCTCAGTGGATTTCTCTAATTTTTCATTCAGGATTTCTATCACCTTCTCCTTTTCTGAGAGTTGTACTTTCAGAACATCTAGTTCATCAGTTGTTCCCATCAGTTGAGAAGTGATCTCTACATTTTTAGAGTCTTTCCACTTCAGATTCTCAGCAGTCAGTTCCTTATTCTGCTTTTGAGTTTTAGTGAGCAGTTCTTGTAACACAGAATAGTCCTTCATAAGATTCTCAAAAGAATCCATCAGGTTAAAATTACTGTTTACAAATGAACTTGAGAACTTATGTGCTTGTGTAGGAGCAAAAATAGAGATAGAAGAATTTACCTCCTCCATAGCAACAAGGCAGACATCATCACTGTCACTATCTGAGAATATCTCATCTGAGGAACTAGATCCTTCTTCAGATTGTTCTCCTTCCTTAGCAATCATAGCCTTTTTGCTGGAGATCTTCTTGTCTCTCTTAGCTTGTCTTTCCTTTCTTTCTTTAGCACTCAGCTCAGGACAGTCATATTGGAAGTGACCTTTCTTTTGACAATTATAGCATCTGTTGGCATTATCATCCTGATCACTTTCCTCCTTGATCTTGGAGTCCTTTTTTGGATGAGGATCTTTCTGCTTTGTGGTCCTTCCTTTTCTCAGTGTATCTGTCCTCAGCTTCTGAGTTTCTCATGTACCTGTGATTCTTGTAATATTTCTTATATTTCCCATATTTGTAATTGAGTTTTTCAAACCTCCTTGCCATCAGTACTAGCTTATCCTCCTGCTCATCCTGATTTTTGGCAAATGAGTTCTCAGACTCTCTAGACTTACAGGATTTCTCTTTGGCTTTGAAAGCCACATTTTTGCTAGATGAAGAATCATCTTTGTTGTCAGATTTCTTAGTTTTCTTGTCAATCACAAACTCATAAGCTTTCAGTTCAGAGAAAACTTGTTGGTATGGCATGGAATCAATATTTTTGGTGTTTTCAATCACCACATCATGTATATCCCATTTCTTAGATAATCCTCTAAGAATTTTCAATGCCACTTCTCTCTGTGGGTATCTTTTCCCAAGAGCATTTAAATCATTCATAATGCTAGTGAATCTGACTTCAATTTTGTCAATGGATTCACCATCTTCCATTTCAAAGCTATCAAACTTTCCAATAGCAATAGAAAGTTTGTTTTTCTTAATATGATATGTGCCTTGACACATAACAACAAGTGTGTCCCATATTTCCTTTGCAGTTTCACAATGAGAGATCATCCCCATAACACCATCATCAATAGTGCTATACAAAGTATCTTTAGCAATGTAGTCCAGATTGACTAACTTTCTCTCATCAGGAGTAAGTTGATCATCAGGTTTTGGAAATTCATCTGTGGGATCATTCCTCAAAGATGTCGATGATTTAAGGATTCACAATAAAGTAAATTTGAATGGTCCTTCAGAAACCACTCTCCACATTCTTTCATGTTTTGAATACAGATGAGTCTGCATTCTCAATCTCCATAGATCGTAGCTCTCAACAGAGAACATAGGAAGTTTCTTAGAAGGCATGATGACTGAGCCTTGTAAGATATCAACAAATAGATCTATTCAGTAGACCACCAAAGTCTTTCAGCAATTCAGACTATGGCTACCAAAGCAAGTGGTCAAAATGAACAACTGCCCTGATACCACTTGTTGGTCCCAGTGTTAACGAGTCTCACACGTGTATGGGGGGGAATACACGTGTTCAGTGATTTTTAAAAAAAAAATTCACTGAGTTCAGATGGGTCAAGTTATCCTGATAATTTTGCCCTGAGAAACACGAATTGCCCTGAGTCAAAGTCTACTGAGACAATGATCCTGAGCTGCTTTCAGAAGCTTCAGATTAACCCAACTAATCCTGAGTTTATCAGAGATCCTGAGGAGATTGGATCAGATAATTATCTTACTGAACACTCAGTAGAGTTAGTTCAGTTTGGTAACTATTTGTTCTTGCTACTCAAGTGTGTGGAATGGTTGGCCCTAAGTTTATACTCGTTTTAGCTTTGTTGAAAATCTTCCCTTCAATAAAACAGTGATTAAGGCTATGATCAATTTGATGCAAGTTCAGTGGATTGATTCCAACTGAATTATCAGTAAAGTCAGCTTTCAGAAAAAACATGCAACGGATAAAATGCAGTACATAAAGCAAACAACATAGCAATTATAGTGGTTCAGAGACTCAAGCTCCAACATCCACTCTCTTTGATCTTCAGAGAAATTCCTTAACCACTTCCTAAAGCTTTCATGCTAACTCACTGTAGCTTACTCACTTTTCTACCTTGAGTTTTCTGGCTGACTCACTGCAGCTTACTAACTCAAACACACACAAGTGTTCAGACTACCACGAGTAGCTTACTAACTTCTTCTCTAGAGTTTTCTGGCTAACTCACTGTAGCTTACTCACTCTTTACAACTCTAACTCACCAACAAATAACACACAAACTACCTTAACAAAGGGTTTGGGTTTTGAGTTGGTTTCCAACTAGGGTGAGATATCCTTTACAATAAGAACAAATGCAAAGGCTAGGATATCTCTACTAAGCTTAGATATTTCTTATCAATCTAGACTTAGTGAATGAGCTCTCTCCAATGTGAAACACTTGGGAAATTCTAGGGTTTTCGAGTGCTTCAATTTGCAATAATACGAATGAGCTCTTGAGTTGCTTGAAATTTCCCGTAACCTCTCAATGTAGAAGGTCACTGGTATTTATAGGCAACCTTCACCAAGGTTACTCTTGAAAAACAATCCGTTGGAGGAGATAGTATCAAGGGTTTCCTCTTCTGGTGTTTGATGAACGGCTATATTTAGGGTTTGAACACTCCCTTGCATGTTTTAGGAAATATGCAGCCATGTAGCCAATCACCAATTTTTGCAGTCTGGAACTTAGTACTACAGACATAATTTGGGGTCCTGTCGCTTTCAGTGTCAGTAAAGTACAGTGTTGTCTTCCTCTGATTGGTTCTTGTCTTCAGTGAATGTAGACAAACAAAATGGTTCTTTTAGGTCAATCTCTCTGAATGAGACAACCTTAAACAACACCTAGACTTAGTTCCTTTTGTCTGCACTTGAATGTTTTGGGCAATATCTACTTTTCTGAACTTATATCTTTTCCTCAGTTTTGTATGAATTCAGATAGATATTTCTTCAGTGCCTCTGAACATTGTGTCTTCCGAGTCTTCAAGAACTTCATCGAGTCTTGATATATTCTTCGAGTCTTCAAGAAACTCATCGAGTCTCAAGATATTCGAGTCTTCAGTTCTATTGATTCTTCAATTACTCAGTATCTCCTGAGTCTTCAGTTCTTCAGTATCTTCAAAATCTAACCTGATCTATATCTGCTGACTATACATGGTGTAGATAACTTCCTGAACAATCTATACTGAAACCTGACCCAGTCTATCAAGATTATCTTGAACATGTCATACTCAGGGGTTTTGGGATCTAATCAAAACTTCTTTATTAAATTCATCTCCCAACACACACATATATATATTGTTGGGAAATTTAGAGTTTTGATGAAAGTTCCAAAACACATGTAAGAGGACCAGTCAGACCTGTTAACTGACTGATGTTTTAAATACAAGTTCTAAGATGACCACCTGATAATTATTGTATAGAACAACTGATGTAAAAGATAGGTCACCTATTGAGGGGGAACTCAATATGTATAGGTCAGGTCAGTCAAGTCAGATCTGAAGACCAGTTGAGGTCAGAAGACCAGATGAATCTAAAGACAAGACAAGGTTACAAGATCAGACGATTGGACAGTCAGACGATCTGGAGAAGACATGAAGCTAAAACTTCTGAAGACCTGAAGATCAGAAGAACTGCCAAATGACCAAGACCAGAAGACCTACATCAGCCGAGTCTGCTAGTTGAAGCTAAGATAACTGGCACCAGAAGACTCTATTAGGTAGACTGATCAGTTGTATCTGATCAGGTCAGCTCACACCGGGTGTCAACTGATGATTACACCAAGTCATACGGTGTTGATCTGAACAAGAAGAATGTCAACTTTAGTTGGTAGAACAAACATTGAAAAGTGTACTTGTTAACCAATAAGAACAAGACACGTATGCACAAAGCTGACAATGCGGGATTCGACGCTGCAATATCAAACGGCTAGAAAAGATGACATACATGCTTTCGGCCATGCCGTTCCTGAAGCACGTCACATCAAATCCTGCAACCTACCAAATATAGCTGGAAATTCAAATTGCTCTCCAACGGCTCTTTGATTTCAAGGTCTATAAATATGGGATTGCTCTTCATAGTAAACGGACGGAAATTATCACAAAGCTCATACTATAGCAAAATTTCCACACGAAGAACACAAACTTGAAGATTATTTTTTAAGTGTTCATCCCATTAGTTCTTAGCATTGAAATCTCATCCTTTAGCTGTTAGGCTAGTTAAACAATAGGATAGATTTCCAGTTGGAACAAACAAACATCTTTACCCAAACCAAAAGTTAGGTTAAGTTTGTTTAGCAAGATTTCAGACTAGGGTTGCTAGTTCTGATTTCTGGGATCGGATTGAGTGAGAACTCTTTAAAAATTTGTTGGTTATACTGTGTTGGACTAACACAATAAACTAAGTCCAGTTGGTTAAGTTGGTGCCCCTTGTGATAGGGAAGAGTGGACGTAGGACTGGTTGTCCGAACAACTATAAATCTTGTGTGCATCTATCTGCTCTTAACTGCTTTACACTACTGTACACTACTCGTTTATAACTGCATACATATCCCGACTTAGGATCAGCTTGCACCAAGCAACTGATCTGATCAGTTTGACACTTCAGTCAGCTGATTAAAAATAGACTCGAGAATCTGATTTGTAAAATTGGTTTTTCACACGGGTATAAACTAGCTTCCACACGTCAGTTAAACTGATAGACACCGAACTGATCGCCATCAGCGATCAGTAAGTTGGATATCACCAAATCGATTCACTTTCAAGACTCCGACAAAAAGCAACCTTGCCATCATCACACCGATCTCAAGACAAAAAAGTTTTTTGAAGTCTATTCACCCCTCCCCTCTAGACTTCTGCCCTCATGAAACCGATTTGGGACCTAGAAGTGGTATTAGAGCAGCGGTTCTATGGACCACTGGCTTTGAATATCATCGGTTCTTGAGGAAGAACCTTTGTGGTCACTTGAACTTATCTTGAAAAACCTTTAAAATCTCATTTGTTTTCAAACTCACGATCAACCTATGTATCATGATTTGCCTAAATTTTCTATTGATGAGTATGTAGACTGGACCATATACATGAGCAACCATCTGGGATCAATAAGCAGCAGGATGATGGAAGTTCTTGAACGAGGACCCATCATCATCTACCATGACAACCCAGCTGTAGGAGGTGATCCAGACTTTGCAGTTGGAAGCCTTATCAGAAAGAGTCCCGCCCTGATGGATGCTGAAGAAAGAAATCTGTTCATTCTGGATATGATTGCCAGGCATATAATCATGAAGACGATGGATAAAATCACGAGAGAGAACATAAAGTATCTCAAAACTGCCAATCAGATATGGGACACACTTGCTGAAATGTGCGAAGGAAACGATCTGATCAAGGACAACAGACTACAAGCAGAATTGGTAAAGTTTGAGAAACTGAAGATGCTACCAAATGAAACGATAAATCAGCTCGATGGAAGAATCACCATGTCTGTCAACAAGCTACGGGAACTAGGACGAGAAATGTCAGATAAAGACATCAACTACAAGATCTTGAGATCTCTGACTAAGAAGTGGGATATGAAAGTCACAGTAATAGAGGATTGTCAAGATATTGCTAAGATGAAGCCAAGCAACCTGTTTCTGAGCCTTAAAGCCCATGAGTTCGATCCGATCGAAAAGAGGGCAAGAAGAAGAAGACGAAGTCGCTTTCTTTGAAGCCCTCGCCACATCAAAATCGATTACATTCAAAGCGGTGGCAAAGAACTCAAAGTCTACTAAACTGTTGGAAATATTATAAGCCAAAATGGACATATTGCTTTGCTAACCAGAAAACTTGAAAAAATCTAACATTCAACTTGGTAAGTATCGTAGATTTTACAGGATTATCAGAACAGCAGAGGAAGAGATAGGAGGCCAAACCGGATCATCTCCGAAAAGGACCAGATCTGATGACCGAAGAAATGATCATAGAGAAGATAGTAGAGAAGATAAGAAAAGAGATGATCGATCTGATGAAAGGAGAGACAACAAATCAGAAAGGAGAAACTTCGGACTACAATAATCGAATGTAAGTCACCGACAGATTCTCGCATAATGAAGTGACTCACCTGGCTGAAGGAGTTCCGTGGAGCGTGTTTCAACTGTCAGAAACTAGGTCATTACAGTGTAGATTGCCCTGACCTGACTCCAAAAGAAAGAGAAGACAAGTGGAACATACGTGAACTAAGGTACAGAGACAGAAAAGCCATGGTAGCTGATACATCTGGGATTGATGATTCTTATCTGCCATCGAGGATTAAATTTTACTCATCTATAGAGGACTTTCATGCGATAAGCAATGCTGATGATTTCTACCACTACGATGATCTGATGTTCTCATCTGATGATGACATCCTTCTCATGGCTAAGGAGGAAGACCAATCTGAGGTAACCTCTAAACCTTCGTTTTTTTCGGTCTTCCACATCGCTTATGATTAGCACACTTTTTCTTTGGAGAGATTGACTTGCAGCTCTATTCTGAGCAATTGCTTGATGATCTCTCTACTACAGTAGACACTTATACAATAGTGGAAGCTGAAAACGATAAGCTAAGGATTGAAAATACTCATCTTGTTAAGGAAAATGCTGAAAGAAAAGCAGCTGAACTAAAAACAGTTGAAGCTGCTCAGAAGATAACTGAAGAACTGAAAGTTCTGAAAGTTAACTCTTCTGATCAGGAGAAGCTGATTAAGGAACAACTGGCTATCAATAAACAACAAGCTGAAGACTTTAAAATCCTACAAGCTAAGTTTGATGACCTCTTCCAAATACATGAGAGTCTGAAATCTACTGAGGATAGTCTGCGCAAGAAAATAGAGGTTTTTACAAAATCTTCTAAAACTGTTCAAGATCTGAACACCTATTTACAAACGCCGACTAACAAGAAGGGACTTGGGTATGAAAACCCTTCTACATCCTCGAAAGCCTCGTATGGTTCACATCAGAAAAGTGTAACCAAACGAGTTTCTGTTATAAATACACGAAAAGCTAAAACTATATCAGATAAGAGGAACAGGCTTGTTGAACAGGTAAAGTAGGTGCCCAATCAGAAAGGGAACATAAATGGACCCCAACTGATTAAGCACCAGCCAAGGAATCAACAGAAGAATAATGTTCGTCTGAAGAGACTCAACCTGATCAGCAGATTAGGTATCAGAAAAGACAACCTCTAAAGGGGAAATCTGATCTGAAACCTAATCGGGTCAAGCTACCTAACATGCAAGTCAATGGTAAACTGCAGAAACCAGATATGCCAATAACATATGAATCTTTTAATGGTAGCAGTCGTACCTACCCTTATAATCAGAAACCTAGGGCTGCTGCACCTGAGCCCAACTGGATTAAAAGAAGACAAACAGTAAGAAAAAATCCCAAGTCTTCTGATTTACCCAAGGCTCGCACTAATAATCATACTGATCCGAATGCATATGAAGATACATATGATTATGTAGATGTTTATGGGAGACAAATAAAGCCTTCTGATCTATCTGATTACAATAGAAGTGCCCTGTTTGTATGGATCCCTAAAACCAACTCTAACCCCTCAGGACCCAATCCAAAAGGGGTACCTAGAGCCTGATTTGATTGCAGGTTTGCGTGGGTTTGACCAACAAAGGAGGTATACAAGCAACTATTTGGTACATCGATAGTGGATGCTCAAGGCATATGACTGGAAGCAAACATCTCCTTAGCTTTTACACAGAACAAGAAGGCCCACATGTACTCTTCGGTGATGATAACTTTGGTTTTACCAGAGGATTCAGAACCTTAGAGAATGATGATGTACAGGTTACTGGAGTCTCGTATGTCGAAGGTTTAAAGCATAATCCGTTATCAGTTTCAGAATTCTGCGACAACGGATTCAGTGTTGAGTTCTTGACTGATTAGTGCACAATCAAGAATGGAGCTACTCAATAGATCTTGTTAACTGGTTCGAGGAAAGGAAGGATTTATACTGTAGATTGGAACAGTTGTCCAAGAAATGCATGCCTGATTGTTAAGAGTTCCAAAAGCAGCAGTTGGCTCTGGCATAAGAGAATGAGTCATCTAAACTTTAAAACTTTAAAACTCTTAGCAAGCAGATGTCTTTGGTTGAGGGTCTTCCGAATGAGGTATTCTCTAAGGATCAGACATGTGTCGCATGTCAGAAGGGAAAACAGGTAAAATCCTCATTCAAGGGAATCCCAGGACCAGCATCCAACAGAGTATTACAACTGCTCCATATAGATTTATTTGGACCAGTTACACCAGTTAGTATCAACGGACGCAAGTACACCCTGGTGATTGTGGATGATTATTCTAAATTTACTTGGGTGGCATTCTTATATAAGAAGAATGAGACAACAACAAAGATACCCGAGCTGCTCAGAAAACTATAAAATGAGAAGGGTGTCAGTATTGTAAAAATCAAATCCGATAAAGGTACAAAATTTCTGAATTTCTTTATTACTGATTTTTGCACTAAGTTTGGAATACAACATGAGACATCAGCTGCAAGAACACCACAACAAAATGGAGTAGCAGAACGGAGGAACAGAACAATCAAAGAAGCTGCTCGAACTACGTTAGCTGAACATGCAACTCCAAGTCGTTTCTGGGCAGAAGCCATCAATACTGCATGCCATACTCAGAACAGATGTTCTCTGACCAAGGCTCACTTCAAAACACCCTATGAACTGTGGAAGGGCAGAAAACCTCGTGTTTCTTACTTCCATGTTTTTGGGTGCAAGTGTTTCATACACAACAATGGGATGAGCCAGTTGAAAACCTTTGAGGCCAATTCAGATGAGGGTATATTCTTGGGATATTCCTCAACCAGCAAGGCGTTCAGGGTGTAACACAGGTGAACCCTAGTAAAAAGGATCAGATCACGTAACAGTCTATATCCCAGAACTTGACTTTACTGATTCACCAAGTCAATCAGACCCTAAGGTACGTACAACTGTCAATGAAGAAGCTGGTACAGCTGAGACAGTATCAACTGAACGATCTGGTTCAGGGGGAACACCTAAAGTTCTTACGGACAGACATCAGCACATGATGATTCCAACATCAGTTGAGACTTGTCCATATCAAGTGGATCATATTTCTGCACCACTCCCAATCACTAGTAATGAACTACTATCAGAAGAGGATGATTCTCTCCAAACTGATGCAAATCAGAAAAGAAGGACCTGGGTAACCAGTCATCCAACTGATCTGATCATTGGAGACCCATCTGATAGAGTCAGAACTAGAAATCAGATTGGTGAAAGTGCCATGTATTGTTGTTATCTGTCTTTGAAGGAACCAACCGAAATAGAAGATGCCCTACAGGATGCAAACTGGATTCTAGCCATGCAAGAAGAGTTAGAGCAGTTTGAAAGGAATCGGGTTTGGAAACTTGTGGATAGACCAACCCATCAAGATGTGATTGGCACAAAGTGGATATTCAAGAACTAGGGAGATGAGAATAATGTTGTTGGGAGATGAATTTAATAAAAGATTTTGATTAGATCCCAAAACCCCTGAAAATGACATGTATCAGGACATCTTGATAGAATAGAATCAGAATCAGTTTTCAAATAGATGCTAGGGATCAGGATTATCTGCATCATGTATAGGCAGTAGATATAAATCAGGATTTTAGTATAAACTGAAGACCCAGAAGACCTGATCATAAATACATATCAGAAGAACTGATAAGATGAACCAGATTAGTACACTCTGAAGAAATCAGAAGTCACTGAAGAATTTGAAGACACAGAAGTATCCTAAAGATTGAAAATATCCTGAAAACCCAAAGATCCCGAAGAATATTTGTGTACTGATTAAAAGGATCCTGAACAAGCTATTTTTTATGAAATAGTGTTATGTTCATTCCTAGTACAAACAAACAGAATGTTAGACATTTGTGGACATTAAGGAACATATCAAATCAAGAACAAAGAGTCGTTTGTTTGTCTCTGCTTAAACAAAGATTTCAACCAATAAGGAGGCAACAACACTATACTGTACTGACACAGAAAATGATATTTCTCTGAAGAATGTCAGGTCTGATATCTTCCAGTTCACAGAAATTGGTGATTGGCTACTTGGCTGCATATTTCCTAAAACATGCAAGGGAGTTTTCAAACCCTAAAAATAATCGTTCATCAATAACCAGAAGAAGAAACCCTTGATGCTATCTCTTGCAACGGATAGTTTTTCAAGAGTAATCTTTGGAGATGTTGCCTATAAATACCAGTGACCTTCTACATTGAAAGGTCACATGAAATTTCAAAGCAACTCAAGAGCTCATTCGTATTCTTGCAAATTGAAGCACTCGAAAACCCTAGAATTTCCCAAGTGTTTCACATTGGAGATAGCTCACTATTCTAAGCCTAGATTTGATAAGTTATATCCTAAGCTTAGAAGAGATATCCTAGCCTTTTCATCTGTTCTTATTGTAAAGGATATCTCACCCTAGTTGGAAACCAACCCAAAATCCAAACCCTTTGTTAAGGTAGTTTGTCTGTGTGTATTGTTGGTGAGTTAGAGTTGTAAAGAGTGAGTAAGCTACAGTGAGTTAGCCAGAAAACTCTAGAGAAGAAGTTAGTAAGCTACTCGTGGTAGTCTGAACACTTGTGTGTGTTTGAGTTAGTAAGCTGCAGTGAGTCAGCCAGAAAACTCAAGGTAGGAAAGTGAGTAAGCTACAGTGAGTTAGCCTGAAAGCTTTAGGAAGTGGTTAAGGAATTTCTCTGAAGATCAGAGAGAGTGGATGTAGGAGCTTGAGTCTCTGAACCACTATAATATCTGTGTTGTTTGCTTTCTGTACTGCATTTTATCTGTTGAATGTTTTTCACTGAAAGCTGACTTTACTGATAATTAAGTTGGAATGAATCCACTGAACTTGCATCAAATTGATCACAGCCTTAATCACTGTTTTATTGAAGGGAAGATTTTCAGCAATGCTAAAACGAGTATAAACTTAGGGCCAACCATTTCGCACACTTGAGTAGCTAGAACAGATAGTTAACAAACTAAACTAACTCTACTGAGTGTTCAGTAAGATAAGTATCTGATCCAAGCTCTTCAGGATCTCTGATAAATTTAGGATCAGTTGGGCTAATCTGAAGCTTCTGAAAGCAGCTCAGGATCATTGTCTCAGTAGACTTTGACTCAGGGCAATCCGTGCTTCTGAGGGCAAAATTATCAGGATAACCTGACCCATCTGACCTCAGTGAAAGAAAAGTTTTAAAAATCACTGAACACGTGTATTCCCCCCCCCATACACTTGTGAGACTCGTTAGCACCGGGACCAACAAGTGGTATCAGAGCAGTGGTTCATTTTGACCACTTGCTTTGGTAGCCATAGTCTATTTGCTGAAAGACTTTGGTGGTCTACTGAATAGATCTTATTGCTGATATCTTACAAGGCTCGGTCATCATGCCTTCTAATAAACTTCCTATGTTCTCTGTTGAGAGCTATGACCTATGGAGACTGAGAATGCAGGCTCATCTGTATTCAAAACATGAAAGAATGTGGAGAGTGGTTTCTGAAGGACCATTCAAGTTTACTGTTGTAAATCCCAGAATCACTGATACAGAGAGGAATGATCCCAGAGATGAATTTCCAAAGCCTGATGACCAACTTACTCCTGATGAGAGAAAGTTAGTCAATCTGGACTACATTGCTAAAGATACTTTGTATAGCACTATTGATGATGGTGTTATGGGAATGATTTCTCACTGTGAAACTGCAAAAGATATATGGGACACACTTGTTGTTATGTGTCAAGGCACAAATCATATTAAGGAAAACAAACTTTATGTTGCTATTGGAAAGTTTGATAACTTTGAAATGGAAAATGGTGAATCCATTGACAAACTTGAAGTCAGATTCACTAGCATTATGAATTATCTGAATGGTCTTGGGAAAAGATACCCACAGAGAGAAGTGGCACTGAAAATTCTTAGAGGATTATCTAAGAAATGAGATATACATGCTGTGGTGATTGAAAACACCAAAAATATTGATTCCATGCCATACCAACAAGTTTTCTCTGAACTGAAAGCTTATGAGTTTTTGATTGACAAGAAAACTAAGAAATCAGACAGCAAAGATGATTCTTCATCTAGCAAGAATGTGGCTTTCAAAGCCAAAGAGAAATCCTGTAAGTCTAGAGAGTCTGAAAACTCACTTGCCAAAAATCAGGATGAGCAGGAGGATAGGCTAGTACTGATGGCAAGGAGGTTTGAAAGACTCAATAGTAGATATGGGAAATACAAGAAATATTACAGGAATCACAGGTACAAGAGAAATTCAGAAGCTGAGGACAGATATACTGAGAAAAGGAAGGACCACAAAGCTGAAGGATCCTCATCCAAAAAGAAGGACTCCAAGACCAAGGAGGAAATTGATCAGGATGATGATGCCAACAGATGCTACAACTGTCAGAAGAAAGGTCACTTCCAATATGACTGTCCTGAGCTGAGTGCTAAAGAAAGAAAGCAGAGACAAGCCAAGAGAGACAGAAAGATCTCCAGCAAGAAAGCTATGATTGCTGAGGAAGAAGAACAATCTAAAGAAGGTTCCAATTCCTCAGATGAGATCTTCTCAGATAGTGACAGTGATGATGTCTGTCTTATGGCTGTGGAGGAGGTAAATTCTTCTATCTCTGTTGTTGCTCCTACACAAGCACATGAGTTCTCAAGTTCAATTGTAACCAGTAACTTTGACCTGATGGATTCTTTTGAGAATATTATGAAGGACTACTCTGTGTTACAAGAACTGCTCACTGAAACTCAAGAGCAGAACAAGGAACTGACTGCTAAGAATCTGAAGTGGAAAGACTCTAATAATGCTGAGATCACTTCTCAATTGATGGGAACTACTGATGAAATTCTGCATCTAAAGTGATAGATGAAATTCAGAGTTATCAAAAACCTGCAACTATAAAGGCTGGATTGGGATATAATTCAGGGGGAACCTCACAAGGTCTTCTGAATGCTGCTTCTAGTAGCACCAAGACTGTCTTTGTTAAACCAGTGGCATCAAATCTACTCACTGAAGAACAACCCAAGGTTTTAGAAAAGGGTAATGGACCTATGGTTTCAGAAAAACTGAAGGTTCAGGGAAGAAAGCCCAAACCTCAGGAAAAGGCTAGAAAACCTGAACACTCAGTAGGAAATTTTCAGGCCAGTACTTCAAAGCCTCAGGCTAAGAATACCAACCTAAAGAGATCTGCACTGAACCATCAGAGGAATTTTCAGAAGAGAAACACTCAGCAGAGATATTCTCAACTGAAAAGACCAAGTCCTCAGATTACTGAAAGACCCCAATTTCAGTACAGGCAACCTAAACTCCACTTGCCTAAGGGTTAAGGTTTCCTGAACCCAAGTCAGCAGAGACAGAGACCAGCTGCACCAAAGCCAAGACACTTGAACAAAAAGCCTGAACTCAAGAAGAACTCTAAGGCTCATGTTCATGCTAAGGCTGGCACTCATACACGGGATACTGCCAAGGCACCTAGGGTGGTGAATGGGTATGTAAATGTTTATGTAAGACGAATCAGCCACTCTAAAGTAATTAGAGTTATCAGGCAGATTTGGGTTTCAAAAGGTACAGCTAACCTGTTTTATAGGTGGATGATAAGGGCACTGAGCTGAATGAAGATAACATAGCCCTGATGAGTGGAAATGAATTGGCTCCTGTTGTATGGTATCTGGACAGTGGATGTTCAAGACATATGACAGGATATAAGCAACTACTCACTGACTATGTTGAGCAAAAAGACCCTCAGATCACTTTTGGAGACAATTCCAAAGGACAGACTGAAGGATATGGAACTCTTGAAGTTGATTTTGTTCATATCCATGGTGTTTCATATGTGTCTGGTTTAAAGCATAACTTGCTTTCTATCAGTCAATTCTGTGACAAAAGATTCAGTGTTGAGTTCTCAAAGAACTTATGTTATGTGAAAGACAATGATTCATAGAAAATTCTACTGACTGGTACTAGAAAAGGCAATGTGTATATTGCTGATTGGAGTTCAACTCCTAAAGATACATGTTTGGTTGCAAAAAGTTCCACTTATACCAGTTGGTTGTGGCACAAAAGGCTGAATCACTTAAACTTCAAAACCCTGAAAAAACTTGCAAGATTAGCACTTGTGAGGGGGTTACCAAATGAAGTGTTCAGTAAAGATCATGTATGTGATGCCTGTCAGAAAAGAAAGCAAATCAGAGCATCTTTCAAAAGCAAAGTAAATGTTTCTACTGACAGAATACTACAATTGTTACATATGGATCTCTTTGGTCCAGTAACACCTGTGAGCACCAATGACATGAAATACACACTTGTGGTAGTTGATGAATACTCTAGATACACATGGGTCATATTCTTACTCAGTAAGAAGGAGACTCAGACAAAACTGCCAGAACTACTGAAAAGGCTCAGTACTAAAAAGAATCTGAGTGTGGTTAAAATCAGATCAGATAAAGGAACTGAATTTATCAACCATATTACATCTGATTATTGTGCAGCAAATGGAATAACTCATGAAACATCAACTGCAAGGACCCCACAACAGAATGGTGTTATTGAAAGAAGAAATAGGACTCTAAAAGAAGCTGCAAGAACAATGATTGCTGAAGCTGATATTCCTAAGAGATTTTGGGCTGAAGCTATCAACACTGCATGCTACTCTCAGAACAGATCAATGCTGACCAAGAACCAAGGAAAAACTCCATATGAGTTGTGGAATGAAAGGAAGCCTCTTGTTTCTTTCTTTCGTGTGTTTGGTTGCAAGTGTTTCATACACAATAATGGTAAAGATCAGTTGAAAACATT
This sequence comes from Stenogyne calaminthoides, assembly GCA_037126765.1. Taxonomy (NCBI): domain Eukaryota; kingdom Viridiplantae; phylum Streptophyta; class Magnoliopsida; order Lamiales; family Lamiaceae; genus Stenogyne; species Stenogyne calaminthoides. The sequence continues at coordinate 24,208,927 of JBBCBC010000007.1, read as the reverse complement.
TGATAACAAAGCTGATGAAGGAATATTCTTAGGATATTCTGAAGTCATTAAAGCCTTAAGAGTTTACGACTATAGAACTCTTATCGTGGAGGAAACACCTCATGTTGTTTTTGATGAGTCTACTTGTGTTCAGAAGAAACAGGAACAAGATTCAGGAGAACTGACCAAGAGAATCACCAGACTTAGCCTGAAAAAGAATTATAAAACATCCTCTGAACCTGAAAAGAAAAGTCAGTCACTTTCTATGAATGGAGTGAATCAGACTCAGACAAAGAAGTTCAGGATGAAAAAACTCAGGATGGTGAGACTAAGGATGGAAATTCTCCACTGAAGGAAAGCCAACACTGCTGAAAGTCGACTAACTGAACATACACCAGTTCAGACTCAGGTATGTAATGCCGATGAAGATGTGGTCACAGCTGAGGCAAACTCTGAATCTATCAACCAAGGGGGAACAAATGTCTCTGACAATGTTCTGAATGGAATTTCCCCTGAAGATGATTCTCTTTCTCCTTTTCTGTTGTTCCCTGAATTTGATTAATTACCTGAACCTAACATTTCTAATGTTGAGGATACTAATGAAGGGGGAACATCCAGGAGAAAATGGTTGGACAGTCATCCTATAAGTCAGATTGTGGGTGATCTATCAGAAGGTGTCAAAACAAGAAGGTTTCATGGAGAAAGTGCATTGTTCTGCTGCTTCCTATCTGAAAAAGAACCAACTGAGATTAATGAAGCTCTTCAAGATTCAAACTGGATTGTTTCTATGCAAGAAGAGTTGAATCAGTTCACAAGAAATGAAGTTTGGGAGCTAGTGGACAGACCCAGAGACACAATGTGATTGGTACTAAGTGGGTGTTCAAGAATAAAGAGATGAAAACAACAACATTGTGAGAAACAAGGCAAGGCTAGTTACACAAGGTTATTCCCAAGAAAAAGGCTTGGACTATGATGAAACATTTGCACCTGTTGCAAGACTAGAAGCCATCAGATTGTTTCTTGCATATGCTGCCTACATGAAATTCACAGTCTATCTGATGGATGTGAAAAGTGCATTTCTGAATGGTGTGCTTAAGGAAGAGGTTTATGTGGAACAACCTCCTTGTTTCAGACAGAATAACCAAGTTTACAGGCTCAGGAAAGCCTTGTATGGTCTTAAGCAAGCACCCAGAGCATGGTATGATACCCTTTCTCAATTTCTTACTGACCATGGTTTTATCAAAGGAACTTTTGATAGGACCTTGTTCATGATAGAAGATGGGAAAGATATTTTACTTGTTCAGATTTATGTGGATGACATCATATTTGGATATCCAAATCATCAGTGGTGTGAAAAGTTTTCTACTCTGATGAAAGGAAAGTTTGAGATGTCTATGATGGGGGAGATGAATTTCTTTCTTGGACTTCAAGTGAAACAAACTAAGGAAGGAATTTTCATCAATCAAGCAAAATACACCAGAGATCTGATTGCAAAGTATGGTGTACAGAATTGCATTGCAGTTAGAATTCCCATGAATACTAACTACAAGATGGATCCTGATCCTGAAGGCAAATCAGTAAATCACACTGATTATAGAGGGATCATTGGATCATTACTATATCTCACTGCAAGTAGACCTGATATAACATTTGCGGTTGGGATATGTGCAAGATACCAAGTCAATCCTAAGGCTAGTCACATGGAGGCTGCCAAGAAGATTCTGAAATATCTTAAAGGCACTGTAAATAGAGGATTATGGTATCCAGCTGATGATAACCTTGAATTAAATGGCTATTCAGATGTTGATTATGGAGGATGTAGAATTGACAGGAAGTCTACTACAGGAACTTGTCAATTTCTTGGAAGTAAACTGATATCATGGTTTTCAAAGAAACAGACCTCAGTAGCAACATGTACTACTGAAGCTGAATACATGGTTGCAGGAAGCTGTTGTGCACAGATACTTTAGCTCAGACAACAATTGAGGGATTATAAGATTATAGCCAATGAAGTACCTATATTTTGTGATAATAATAGTGTAATTGCTATTACACAAAATCCGATATTACACACCAGATGTAAACATGTTGATATCAGACATCACTTCATCAGAGATCATGTTGAGAAAAAGGACATCAGGATGGAGAAAATTCATACTGATAAACAAAGGGCTGATATCTTGACTAAACCTTTGGCTGAATCAAGATTTCAGGAACTATCAGTAGAATTAGGTATGTTGGATCCAGGTGAATGAATTTCACTGAAGTGAGAAGTCCTTCAGGTGCATATAGTTATTCAGGAAAATAACTCAGGACAAAATTTTCTCAGGATGGAAACTGAGACTCAGGACAAAATTTTGTCAGGATCAATATTCAGTAAGGTTTATATATTCAAATAATCCTGAAGTTATATTGATACATGCATTAAATTCAGTAGCATTTATTATGCAAAGGATTACTCAGTAATCATTTGGAATGAATGACCAAAGACCTGAACTTTTAAAGCGGGAATGTTTTGACTTGAAAAGACGAACAGTCGCCTCGATTTCCGAGAATTATCCATTTGTCAACCTATAAACTGCTACTTGCCTATTGTCCAGAAATTTAGCCAAATATAGCCATACTCTCAAAATTTTCCTCAAATTTCGGTTAAATCTCAACCATTCATCATATTTTCGAGATTTAATCACAGCCGTTGATCTTTATTTCACAGATAATATATAAACCAAGACTTGAGACTTCAATCGTTTATTTCTCACATTTAAACGATCAAAATTCCCAAAACCCTTAAACCTTCAAATCTTCAAATCCTCAAAATTCCAAATCCTCAAAAACTCTACCCAGAAAAGCGTTTTGACAATGGAATTCCCAAGCTATGCCATGATCAAGAATCTTGCAGAGACAGAAAAAGCCTACTTTGAGCATGTGGTGGTGATGATCGAAAACAAAGCTACGCAGGTTGAGGAACAGGCACTCAATATGCTGCGAATTGCTAAATTATCTCATCTGGTAAACAGTATGCCAGAAAATGAACTTTAATTAGAAGTATTACAATTTTTTGTGAATCTGAGAGAAGGTGAAAGAGGTTCACTAGTGTCGCAATTAAGTTTTGGATCGTATGCGAAATCCAAGGCAGAGGCAATTTGCACCAAAGAGGTGAAATTATCTCTTGATGATATCAATGCTGGTTTCGAGCTCAATAGCCGAGGAGAAGATCCAGCTCAATACATGTCTGGAAGAGAGCAGGAAATTCTTGACCGATTTGCAGAATCAAAAGTGGAGTTGAAGGGAGCTCTGCACAAGCTGTGTTTGAAATTGAAGTATCGGGTGTTGATTGACATTGTAGGGAAGTGCTTGATGAGCACTTCTGGGAGTCTAGAGCAGGTGAGCCGGAACAAGTTGAGGCTCATGGCTGCAATAGAGGATTCAACCGCTATGGACTTCAATTGGTTGAAGTTCTTGGTGGATTGCATTCTTCACCAGAATCAGAAGTTGAAGTTCGCAAAAGGTGCATTCACCAAGAGTGGGAAAGTCTTGTTCGGGATGAAGATCAGTTTCTTGATAGAAACCATGCCCAGAGATAACATGTTCTTGATGACTGGAGTTGAGTTTTCCTGGAATCGAGTTATGTTCAGGAAAAGCAAACCTCAAAGGAAAAGGCTAGTTCCTTCAGGAAGTCAAGGCTCGATGGTTCAGGAGGAACCTGAAGAACGGGATGATTCGAGCTCAGATCAGGATGACGTGGTTATTGCTAATGTTGTCCAAAAACCTGACAGGACAACATCAGTAAAACTAACTGAGGCATCAGGAACTGAGGAAAGGAGGAAGAAGTCACTTGATCTTCTTCGGATAAAAAGAGAAACTGGTGAAGCGAAGAAGGCTAAGGAAGAGCAAAAGAAAAGAAAGAAAAAGAAGCTCAAAACCATCAGGGAACAAGAGTCCGAAGTAAAATCCCCACTTGATACCCTTGCCAAAGTTGTTTCTCAGGCAACTACGGCAGAAAATGTTCAGGAAAATACTGAAGGTGGTGAAGAGGACGTCTTTACTGAGGTACTAGGTACCAGTATTGGCGATGACCTTATAACCCAAGAGAACTTCACAGGTTCTCAAAAACCTGTTGAAGAAAGCCAAACTACAATCCCACCCACACAACCCTCAGAGCCATATATTTCCATTCCTTCAGAGGCTCATTCTAGCTCTGAAGAGGAGGCACCTGGTCCTGAACTCAGGAAAGGTGAGGCTGAAGAAAAAGTGTGGAGACTAAAAGCAGAATGATTTGTGATGGATAAATATCCAATGTTGGAGAAATACCCTGACCTTCAGGATATGTTCTTCAGACTAAAGACCGCTATGCTGATTGTCAATCAATCATTTGCAATGATGTTCAGGATTGGCAACTTCAGGGGAGAAGGATTTTGGGCTGAGGAGGTGGCAGAGTTGGATGCCTGGGGAAGAAAAGGCTCAGGATAAAGCCAGCAGGGTTTGATCAACTCGTGCTGGAGAAGATAGCCAAGAGAGAGCCAACCGCTCAGACTGAAGGAGGTGGAGCAAGTCAGGATAAAGATGATTAGGACAGGACTGAGGATCAGGACAAAACTGAAAAAGATGTTCCTGAAAAGAAGAAGCAACCAGCTGAATCAAGTGTCGAAGCTACACTTCAGGGGGAACAAACTCAGGATGTTCCACCCTTGCAGATTGTCACTTTCGATCAGACTATCCAGTATCCATTGGAGCCAGCTGTGGAGATTGTTGAAATGACTGATTTAGGGGTACAGACAGATGCTGAAATTCCCATTCCAACAACTGTTGATCTGACACTGGTCCTAGAGAAGTTAATCAAGCTAGAGCCTATTGTTGATCAGATTGCTAAGCTCGAGCCTTTGGTAGATGAAGTGTCAAAGATTGTTGAAGCACAAACTTCTCAAGGCAAGATTGTTAAAATGTTTAACACATCAATGGTGAATGCTGATCAGGTAACTTCATTATCTACGTCCATTGATAATAAGTTTACTGCGATGAATGCTAGTATAGAAAATGTATCTAAGGGTGTGTTGGAGGAGATGGAGAAGAAATTTGTGCTAAGAACTAAGATGTTGGAGGATTTAATGAAAGCAAGAACCGAGGAATTAATCAGAACAACTGTTGAGGAAATGAGTTCATAACTCATGACCAAGATGCAGTCTATGTATGGTGGTCTTGCTGAGGATACAACGGGGCTGAATGTACTGCATAGACTTCAGGATGAGAATTTACATATTGCTGCAGAACTTCGGTCAGTTGGACGTGAGCAGCTACACATGGACAGGACACTTTCTCAGATATTGGCCAACTATGATGCCAAAAAGGGGGAAAGTTATGATATGCTCACACAGTTGCCAGCAATTGAAGGGAGATTACTGACAAAAGAAGAAGTCATCATATCCAAAGGAAAGAGGAAACGGACTGAAATTTCTATACATCCTGAGGCTGCTACTGAAGTTATTCAGGAACGTGCAAAAAGGCAAAGGGCTCATGAGTCAAGTAAGATGGGAGAGGCTCATGGTGTCCTGAACCCTATTCCTGAAAAATTCCAGATGGTACTTGCTGTTGATAAGCCAATTAGAAGGAGACTGTCAGGAGAGTTCTCTGAAGCTGAGGCACATAGAAGTGAAGAATCTGAAACCGATGAACTCTTCAAGGAGGGATTTGGTGAATATAATGTGGCCTCCAAGAGACTGAATTGGGAATGGCACAACTCTGTAAAGTAGATTGAAGCTGAGAAGAAGAGAAAATTTGCTGTTTCTGTGTCAGGATTAGAGATGACCAGAAAAGCCAGAGAGGATGCGAAGAGGAACAGAGGAGGATTCCAGAGATTTGTCCTAAGGAGGAGAGGCACAAAACAAAGGAAGAGGCAATGGCCCCATACTGATAAATGGATGCCTATTGAGATGAATGATAGATGGGAGCTTGTCAAGAGAGAATTTGTGTTCAACTATGATGTGCTACAAGTCAGGCCTCGTCCTATTGCTAACAGAGATGATGCATTTATTGCATATCTTCTGAGGAATTTCACTTATATGTGTCAGAAATGGTTCAATCTGTTTGACACACTGGGATATCAGTTAAAAGCTCCAGGACAGATGAAGTACCCTCCACCCAAGTTCAAGAATGGGATGATCAACTTCGATTTCATCCATGCAAATTTTGTTGATCAAGCCAACTATTTGGAGCTGGCAGGAAATGATGCAAGGACCATTCAGGAGAGAGGAGCTGAATAAAAGATACTATGGAATGTTCAATCTCGACCCTCCTACTGATGAGATTGAATCTGATGAAGAATGATGTATCTTTTGATTGTTTGTTTTGTTTCCAGTAGAGTAGGATCAACTTTGTATCCTGTACTTAAACTTTCTGATTAATGAAAACTCTGACTGATGTTTTTTGTTCTGAAAAGATAATATATCATTATCTTACTGATTCATGATTGATGGTTGCCTTTAATATCTTATCTTGTATAGGAATTGAAACCTGATTAGGTGATAGGTTTCTTTCTATTGTGTTCGCAAATTTGTAACAAGATGGTTTTGGCATCATCAAAAAGGGGGAAATTGTTGGGAGATGAATTTAATAAAAGATTTTGATTAGATCCCAAAACCCCTGAAAATGACATGTATCAGGACATCTTGATAGAATATAATCAGGATCAGGTTTCAAATAGATGCTAGGAATCAGGATTATCTACATCATGTATAGTCAGCAGATATAGATCAGGATTTTAGTATAAACTGAAGACCTAGAAGACCTGATCATAAATACATATCAGAAGAACTGATCAGATGAACCAGATTAGTACACTCTGAAGAAATCAGAAGTCACTGGAGAATATGAAGACACAGAAGTATCCTGAAGATTGAAAATATCCTGAAAACTCAAAGATCCTGAAGAATGTTTGTGTACTGATTAAAAGGATCCTGAACAAGCTATTTTTTATGAAATAGTGTTATGTTCATTCCTAATACAAACAAACAGAATGTTAGACATTTGTGGACATTAAGGAACATATCAGATCAAGAACAAAGAGTCATTTGTTTGTCTCTGCTTAAACAAAGATTTCAACCAATAAGGAGGCAACAGCACTGTACTGTACTGACACAGAAAATGACATTTCTCTGAAGAATGTCAGGTCTGATATCTTCCAGTTCATAGAAATAGGTGATTGGCTACTTGGCTGCATATTTCCTAAAACTTGCAAGGGAGTGTTCAAACCCTAAAAATAATCGTTCATCAATAACCAGAAGAAGAAACCATTGACGCTATCTCTTCCAATGGATAGTTTTTCAAGAGTAATCTTTGGAGATGTTGCCTATAAATACCAGTGACCTTCTACATTTAAAGCTCACGGGAAATTTCAAAGCAACTCAAGAGCTCATTCGTATTCTTGCAAATTGAAGCACTCGAAAACCTTAGAATTTCCCAAGTGTTTCACATTGGAGAGAGATCACTATTCTAAGCCTAGATTTGATAAGTTATATCCTAAGCTTAGAAGAGATATTCTAGCCTTTGCATATGTTCTTATTATAAAGGATATCTCACCCTAGTTGGAAACCAACCCAAAACCCAAACCCTTTGTTAAGGTAGTTTGTGTTTGTGTATTGTTGGTGAGTTAGAGTTGTAAAAAGTGAGTAAGCTACAGTGAGTTAGCCAGAAAACTCTAGAGAAGAAGTTAGTAAGCCACTTGTGGTAGTCTGAACACTTGTGTGTGTTTGAGCTAGTAAGCTGCAGTGAGTCAGCTAGAAAACTCAATGTAGAAAAGTGAGTAAGCTACAGTGAGTTAGCCTGAAAGCTTCAGAAAGTGGTTAAGGAATTTCTCTGAAGATCAGAGAGAGTGGATGTAGGAGCTTAAGTCTCTGAACTACTATAATTGTTGTGTTGTTTTGCTACATCTTTGCATTTTATATCATTGCATGTTTTTTCATCGAAAAGTCGATTTCTTCGATAATTCAGGTTGGAATCAATCCATTGAACTTGCATCAAATTGATCACAACCTTAATCTTTGTTTTTATGAAGGGAAGATTTTCGGCAATGCTAAAGCTAGAACAAGATAGTTAACAAACTAAACTAGAAACATAGTTCAAACTAAACTGTTGAAAGTGTTCAAGAAGATAATTATCGATCCAAGCTCCTCGGGATCTCGATAAATTCAGGATCAGTTGGGCTAATCTGAAGCTTCTGAAAGCAGCTTAGGATCATTGTCTTAGTAGACTTTGACTCAGGGCAATCCGTGATTCTCAGGGCAAAATTATCAGGATAACCTGACCCATTTGACCTCAGTGAAAGAAAAGTTTTAAAAATCACTGAACACGTGTATTCCCCCCCCATACACATGTGAGACTCATTAGCACCGGGACCAAAAAATGTCATAACCAGAAATAAGGCAAGACTTGTTGCTAAGGGGTATTCACAATCAGAAGGAATTGATTATGATGAGACCTTTGCACCAGTCGCTCACCTGGAAGCCATTCGGCTGTTTCTGGCATATGCTTCCCACAGAGGGTTTATTGTGTATCAGATGGACGTAAAGAGTGCATTCTTAAACGGGGTACTAGCTAGGGAAGTTTATGTTGAACAACCTCCTGTCTTTGAAAAGGCAACCAGGTGTACAGTTTAAGAAAAGCTCTTTATGGCCTGAAACAAGCTCCTCGAGTCTGGTATGATACACTCTCTTAGTTCTTGATAGACAGTGGATTCACTAAAGGAATAGTGGACATAACCTTATTCAGAATAGAAGATGGAGAAGATATTCTGATGGTTCAGATTTATGTGGATGATATCATTTTCGGATCTCCCAACAAGAGCTTATGTGATAAATTCAGCAAACTGATGCAAGGGAAGTTCAAAATGTCCATGATGGGTTAGATGAATTACTTTCTGGGTCTTCAAGTTAGGCAAAGTAAAGAAGGGATATTCATCTGTCAGGCAAAGTATACTAGGAATTTGTTGGCTAAGTTTGGAGTTCAAAACTGTAAAAAGCCAGAATTCCTATGATGACTGGATTTAAGATGGATCCAGATGAGAATGGTTAGAAAACTAATCAGAAAGAATATAGGGCTCTCATTGGATCTCTACTATACCTGATTGCTTGCAGACCAGACATAACCTTTGCAGTAGGTGTATGTGCCAGATTTCAGGCAAATCCAATGCAAAGCCACCTCGAAGCAGCTAAGCAGATTCTTAAGTATCTGAAGGGGACAGTAAACCTTGGTTTATTCTACCCATCAGATAATAATCTAGAGCTTAGTGGGTATTCTGATTCTGATTATGGAGGTTGCAGAATAGACAGAAAATCAACCTCAGGTACATGTCAGTTTTTAGGTAGTAAACTGATCTCTTGGTTTTCAAAGAAGCATACATCAGTTGCAACATCTACTACTGAAGCAGAATATATGGCCGCAGGAAGCTGTTGTTCCCAACTGCTCTGGCTTAGTCAGCAACTGAGGGATTATAACATTGTATCTACGAACGTACCTATATTCTGTGACAGTAATAGTGCTATTGCAATTACTCAGAATCCTTTTCTACATACAAGATGCAAGCATGTGGATGTCAGGCACCATTTTATAAGAGATCATGTTGAAAAGAAGAACATCAGAATGGAAAAGATCCATACTGATAAGCAGAAAGCTGATATCTTAACCAAGCCACTAGCTGAAGTCAGATTCAGAGAACTCTGTAATGAGCTAGGGCTTCTGGACCTTGGAGAAAGTGCACCAGAAATGTTTGGTGGACTGGTCTCCAAGACCAGCTGGTTGAGATACTAACTAGGTTAAGAATGATCAGTTGAGCAAGGCACCTCAACTGATTAGAAGATCAGTCAAGGAACTGATCAGAAAAGGTCTTATCAGATCAGTCAAGGAACTGATCAGATTGGTTGTTTCAAACTTTATAAGTCGATTTAAGTAAGATTCAACAAGCAAGTTACACAAGTATTAAAGTTATAATCGCATAAGGTAAAAGAGTCAACACAACAATGAAATAAAAGAACTTTTCATTGATAAAGACCCGGAGGTCAGATTTACATTACAAGTTCATTACAATTGACCCGGAGGTCGTAAGATAAACCCTAAACCCTAACCCTAGGAGAGGTGAGAGAGGCTTTAAAGATTTTAAAGCCAGAAGCCCCTAAAACCCCAATCCTAAAAGGGGTAAGAAAGGCTTTGAAATAATCCTAAGCCACCCTTAGAGCTTCGGAGTCAGGAGCGAGAGCGGCATTGAAGGATTTCTAAGCCAGAAGCCCTCAGTCCTAAAATCAATGGGACTTCCAGCTTTAAAAGGACACGAGTGTCATACAGACACAAGTGTCAAATGTAAATATTGAGTTTTAGTATGACCTTGATGGGGTGTTGTCTGATCAAGATCGGATACTAAACTCATGTTACATATCAGATGGAGTTTAGTGATGCTAATTTCATCATCTCGATAGGCGCACAAGGCGCATACGGTCAGGAGAAGTGTCTTCTCATTTGCTACGGCAGATCCCCACCCCGGTGGTAGAGAAGCCTGGCAATAATCATATGATCATTCTTCGATGACGACGAAAGCAGGAATGAGGAAAACACAGTAATGGACTGAGAAGCAGAAATCTTGTGTGTAGGGTTGTAGGAGGTTGCCGGAAGTCTCACCGGAATTAAGGGTTCACCGGAATACATGGATTATAAAGCTTGAGAATGATAACTATGTGTATTGTGTGTCTAAAACCTCTGTTCTAGTTATAGAGGAAAAGCAGGGGTAGAGATGCAAATTTAACCTCTCAAGGCCCTTAAGAGAAATGGGCACCGCGAGGACAGCGCGTAGGAGACACGCGACTGATGGTTGAATGAATTTACGACGTGAGTTATCACAAAGTATCCAGACCATCATTGCGGGATGTCACATCACGCCGACTTAGGGAATCGAGATGACTCTTCGACTCCCCGAGAATTAAGTTTTGGCGGGAGAGCACATTCCAAGACTTAACTTGATCAGAGTGGATCAGATTAGATCAGAAGAAATTTGATCAGATAAGAGGTTGATCAGATAAGGAGGATCAGTTGAGTATGGTACTCCAACTGATAAGAAAGATCAGTCAAGAACTGATCAGAGATAACAATTGAAGGGGGAACGTCAACTGATCAGAAAGGATCAGATGGAGACTAATCAGATATGTGGGATATTGTTGGGAAATACAAAGAGTTAGACAGAAACCAAGATCAACATAAATCAGTCAGATCTTCTGCTACAAGTGGTATTGACTGATTACAATATCAGTCAACCAGATACGCATTTCTGATCTTTAGTTTACTATTTTCATATATGAAATTATCTGATAATATTTACTTTTACTGTGCACATACTTTGATGACGCATGTCCTGCAAATCATTTAATGCGGACGTGGAGTATATGTATTAATTGTTATTAAATGTGTTTTTAAAATCCAAAAGGCAATTGTGCTTGCATACCCTAACCACACGATCAAAACCGCTCAATCTGGATCGTTTAACCTTTTCAAACGCTTGATTTTTCGGTTTCGATTTTCCCTCCTTCCTTTTATAAGCTTCATCAAAACCCTTCCAGAGTACTTTTCTCAAAATTCTTGCGATTTATACTCTCTAAATTCACAATTACCTTTCTGCAATTCAAAGCATTTCTTGCGATTCAACCCATTTCAAAATCAAAAAGTAGAATTTGGTAATTCCTGGTTATTTGATAAATTAATTTCCTAAATTCCATCGATCATATAGATTACGAATGCGTATTTTATCCTGTGAGTTTATGACAAGGAAGAAAAAAATCGATTTATTGATCTGATAATCAAATATGTGATATCTTTATGATTATGCACAAATTTTAATCGAATATATCTTGTTGTAGATGGCCACTCACGGATTGGGCAAAATTATGTGTAATTATGCAAATTTGGCACACCAGATTGTGGAAGACAAATATTATATGTTTGGTGTTACACGGTATCCAGAATCAATGGAGGTGGAACAAATTTTGAAGCAGTGCGGTCTTGAGAAGTACTGTGCTACTCACTGCAATCCAGTTATGCAGTATGAGGCACTGGAATTCTTGAGGAATTTGAAGGTGGACACGGAGAATCCTGGAGAAGAACTGGTATCATCGGTAAATGGAGAGGATATCAGACTTACAAATGTTGATATATCTCGACTCTTCAACTTGCCCAAAGGAAAGATTTCTCCTGCTCACTACAGGGAGAAAGAAGACGAACTTATAAGGGGTAAACTCTTCAGAGAGGCAGACAAACACCAGGTAGCAAATTTTGTCAGACCAATGTTGAAAAGGGAATACAGACTGTTGTTTGACATTCTGTCAAAAACAATTATGGGTATATCTTTCAGCCCGGACGGATTAACAACTGTGAAGATGCATAGTATGGCTGCTATTATCAACGCAGCCACAAATATTAACTGGGCTGGTTTTCTGAAAGCTATTCTGCTCCAAGAACATGAAAAATTAGGAGTTAGTGAACAACAACAAGTATTTCTGAAGAAGAGAATCAACAATCTCAACAAGGTTGCAGTCATTCTGAAGGACAAAATGCCCAATGCTGAATGGGATCAGAACGGACTAAAGTCCTACAAGGCCTTTCTCTCAACTACAACTGCCATCTATGGCCCGGCAGATGATGATCTGAAACCTACTCCTCCAAAAAGAGTGAAAGGCAAGGAGGCTGCTACTTCTGCAACTGATGTTCCTTAGAAGAAGAAGAAGAGAAAACTGGTGAAAACCCAGGAAAAGAGGCCGAAGAAAGTGAAACAGGCACCCATGACTCTTTTCTTGGATGAAGAGGTAGAAGAAGAAGAAGAGGCAAGCAGACAGATCGACGATGCGCGAGAGAAAATCAACTGATAAATCAGAAAGGCAGGCTTCTCAAGTTGGGAGCTCGCCAGAACAATCTGAGGGAGAAACAAGAAACGACAGATCTCCACAATCTCGCGCCTGAACATATATCTCTTTCACCTTCTCCTATCCGCGAACATATAAGATCACTTGTTCGCGAACCCGCACGATCACCTGCTGCTGACCCTGTTGCAGATCATGCTGCCGCAGAACCGTTGTCGACTTCAGAGCAGATCCCGCCTGCGAAACTCCTTCTTGACCATGTTCCAGATCTCAGTAGCGTAACCTCGGTGATTCAGCTAATCGGTCAATATCCACCGCCAGCTCCACCGTAAACCTCTACAACTCACCAACCTGAACATGAACCTGCTCGATCTGAACAATCGATTCCTGTTTCAAGATCTTCCAAGACCATCACCGGTAAGATGGCCTGAATGAGGATTGAACGAGAAATTGATGAGTCATACCGGAGTTAGAAGCCCATCCAGTTATAAGGGAAGAAGTTATGGAAATCCTGACCTAGATAGATCTTCGTTTAAAGAACTTCTCGGACTTCATGATAATCATTGAGCAGATGGGGGAGCTGATGAGTTTGCGGATTATGACTTCGATATGAAGAAATCTGCGCAAGTCGGATCACCAGCTGAACTGGTAACTGCTGAGGCGGTTAAAGCCATGATTAACAGAAAGTTAGGAATATCTGAAAGAATTGAGCTGGAGACTGTTGAGGAAACTCCAAAGGATGATGAGCTCATGAAGGATGAGGATGAAGGTGAAGGTGAGCCTAATCTTTGCGGTTTATGACCACCAATCGGAGGCACAAACGAATGAACCTGATCAGGTGGTACACAACATTCCTGCTACACATATAACCACTGATCAACTTCGGGAGATCAGATCTTGTTTCAAAAGATCTTCTGAAAGAAGAAGTTGAGGGTGTGTTGGCTAATGAAGTTAGCAACACTATAGCTGATCAGAGGTAGGCAAGCCTCAAGGAAATAACTGAACAACGGGAATTTGCTATTTCCCAGATTGAATCAACCAAAGATCAGTTTGCTCAAACTGTGACCAACCTGACTACTGAGTTTTAGAAGACTGTTGACGAAAAGTTAGTCCAGGTTGATCAACAACAAGTTTCTCTTCTGATGGTCACTGAAAAACTTGAAATGACAGAAGAAAAACTTGACAAGCTCATTCTTACCCTCTCGACTGCCATCGAATCTGCCAAATCCGAGATGATCTCAAAGATTCAAGATCTAACTGTTGGGATATTTTAGTTTTGATGAATTATGCCAAAACATTATCAACTTGTGTTATTGAAGCTAATTTACAGATAACAAGTTGAGGAAGAACGAGAGAAAAAGTTGAGGGGGAACTCACGAAATTAGAAGAAGATGATCAAGAGCAGACGAGGCTGCAGACGAGACTGATCATGATCAGATGAGTTCCAGAGTTAAATGATGAGCTGTGCAAAATCAGAAAAGAAGAAAAGCTAAGCCAGCTGATCAGAAGATCAGATGACAAGAACAGACCTGATCAAATGATCAGAAGAACAGTCGAGCTGATATAGTGATTAGAAGAGCAGTCAAGCTAATCGAGATCAGACGTGATCGATATCAGATAAGATAACCTGATATGCTAACCTGATGTACTGACCTGATGCTATCCTGATATGTTGACCTGAAGATGTGTTGATCTGATCAGTCGAGCTGATCAGATCAGGCAAGAAGAAATCAGATAGCCTGAGTCAAGTGACCTGAGGGTCAGTAAGTAAAAGTGACCTGAGGGTCAGCATGTTTAAAGTCAGAAGAGCTAAACTCAGTAAGCCTGAGTGTCAGTATGCCTGACCAGACAAGGTCCGCTGAAGAGAAGTCTTCTGAATCAAGAATCCTGAGTAGAAGTAACCTAAGACTCAGTAACCTGAGACTCAGAGAAACCTGAGACTCAGAGAACCTGAGACTGAGAAGAATCCTGAAGACTCAGAAGTTCCTGAAGAATATAGCCAATAGATTCAGCTGACGTGGACCAATGAGAGGACGACAACCAGCCTGAAAAAGCTGCAGAACTTACATAATAGTATGGATTTGAATGTGATTCTCTCCAATGGTAACATTCAAATCCATACTAAAAATACAATGTCTTTCATCATTCTAAAGGGTGGAGAGTGTGGAGAATGTGGAAAATGCTATAGAGCTAAGAGCCATATACTCAAGCATTCCCACCATAGAACACAAGTCTGTAGATATACAAATATATTCAAGAGTGTTCTTAAACCCAATCTAAGCAACCCAAGATATATCCTAAGCTTAGAGAGATTTTCCCAACCTTAGCATTGAGACTAAGCAAATGTAAGGGAAAATCTCAACCTAGTTGGAGACACCAACCAAACCCAAACCCTATTGTTAGGTAGTTTGTGTGGAGTTGTAAAGAGTTAGTAAGCTATAGTGAGTCAGCCAGAAAACTCAAAGTAGAAGAAGTGAGTAAGCTACAGTGAGTTAGCCTGAAAGCTTGTACGCTATCCCGTGAAGGGTGATAAGTCCCGAGGCGAGCCCGAGAGGGTGATAAGTCCAGTTTGAAGGAATTTCCCTAGGAACAGGGAGAGTGGATGTAGGAGCTTGAGTCTCCGAACCACTATACTTTGTTGTGTTATTTATTGCTTTATGTTCTTATCTTGTCATATGCATTCGATTATAAGTAAAACACAACACATGGACTTAAAAAGCAAAAATCTGGAATCACTCTGCCCTCACCCCTGTTTTATATGCATTACATGATTTTTCCGCATTTCATGGGTTCTTCACCGGGACCAACACTAACTACTCAAGCTCAAGGATTAACTTCTGCCGATCTGAACAAAGCCATATCAGTTAGTTTTGGCTCTCTCACTTCCCACCTCAATGCTCTTTTTGATCAAACCAAAAAGGGGGAAGGACAGGTTAAGAAACCAACTAACTTCATCAAAACAACAGAAGACCTGATTCAGACTGTTGAAACATATGGACAAAGACTAAACCATCTAGATCTGTTCGCTAATGAAGTTTCTGAAAAGATGGAGAAGTCAAAGGCGAGGAAGTTGGCTGCAGGTGCTGGGACATCAAAACCTGAACCAGCTGCTCAGACTAAGAGAGTCAAGAGGAACACAGCAAGCCAGATACAGGTTGATAAGTAACTGGCTGAGAAGCTTACTAAGGAGCAGATTGCTGAAGAGGCTCGTATTAGTGAAGAAGAAAGGAGAGCAGAAAAATTGGCCGAGGCAGAAGATTTGAAAAAGAAATACAGATCGAGGGCAAAGAAAGGTAAAGTCGGAAAATCTGGAGCAAAACCTCAGTTGCCAGCAAAAGTTGATGACATCATTCCAAAAATTGTTGCTCATGCTGCTAGATTTGAAGAATGGAATAAGATCAGAGGAGAATGGCTCCTGGATGCATTTGTTCTGGACCTTGTGCCAAAAGAAGAATCACCAGATGCAGAATTTCTCAACTGGTTGGAGAACAAGCATCCAGATTTTCTGAAATATCTGGAAAATGAGGCCAGAAGGATCAATGTGAGAATATCTCATCAAGAGTATGATGTGATGGACTACTTCAAGAAGGCAGACGGCTCATTTGACAGACTGGCATTTCAAAGGTTCTATTTTGACATCCTGAACAAAGCTCACATAACTGATCCACAGCAGATCAATGATGTCAAATGGAAGTTATACTTGATATTCAACATTCCTCAAGATCAATGGGAAATGCCAGAAGGATATAAGCCAAGAGATTGAAGATCAGAAGACTGTTTAGGATCAGTTGAACTTTAAACTCAAACTTTTCTGATGTAACATGTAATCGACAAATCTGTTAAATGAAAAGTTTATTTTTACTGATCCTAATACAAAATCTCATTCTCTTCTGATTATTTGTTCTTTATTGTTTTATACTTATCAACTGTTGTTGGTTTCTCAAATGTTTTGGTTTCATCAAAAATGGGGAAATTGTTGGGAAATTTAGAGTTTTGATGAAAGTTCCAAAACACATGTAAGAGGACCAGTCAGACCTGTTAACTGACTGATGTTTTAAATACAAGTTCTAAGATGACCAGTTGATAATTATTGTATAGAACAACTGATGTAAAATATAGGTCACATATTGAGGGAGAACTCAATATGTATAGGTCAGGTCAGTCAAGGCAGATCTGAAGACCAGTTGAGGTCAGAAGACCAGATGAATCTAAAGACAAGACAAGGTTACAAGATCAGACGATCGGACAGTCAGGCGATCTGGAGAAGACATGAAGCTAAAACTTCTGAAGATCAGAAGAACTGCCAGATGACCAAGACCAGAAGACCTACATCAGCCGAGTCTGCTAGTTGAAGCTAAGACAACTGGCACCAGAAGTCTCTATCAAGTAGACTGATCAGTTGTATTTGATCAGGTCAGCTCACACCGGGTGTCAACTGATGATTACACCAAGTCATACAGTGTTGATCTGAACAAGAAGAATGTCAACTTTAGTTGGTAGAACAAACACTGAAAAGTGTACTTGTTAACCAATAAAAACAAGACACGTATGCACAAAGCTGACAATGCGGGATTCGACGCTGAAATATCAAACGACTAGAAAAGACGACATACATGCTTTCGGCCATGCCGTTCCTGAAGCATGTCACATCAAATCCTGCAACCTACCAAATATAGCCGAAAATTCAAATTGCTCTCCAACGGCTCTTTGATTTCAAGGTCTATAAATATGAGATTGCTCTTCATAGTAAACGGACGAAAATTATCAAGAAGCTCATACTATAGCAAAATTTCCACACGAAGAACACAAACTTGAAGATTATTTTTTAAGTGTTCATCCCATTAGTTCTTAGCATTGAAATCTCATCCTTTAGCTGTTAGGCTACTTAAACACTAGGATAGATTTCGGTTGAACAAACAAACATCTTTACCAAAACCAAAAGTTAGGTTAAGTTTGTTTAGCAAGATTTCAGACTAGGGTTGCTAGTTCTGATTTCTGGGATCGGATTGAGTGAGAACAATTTAAAAATTTGTTGGTTGTACTGTGTTGGACTAACACAATAAACTAAGTCCAGTTGGTTAAGTTGGTGCCCCTTGTGATAGGGAAGAGTGGACGTAGGACTGGTTGTCCGAACCACTATAAATCTTGTGTGCATCTATCTGCTCTTAACTGCTTTACACTACTGCACACTACTCGTTTATAACTGCATACATATCTCGAGTTAGGATCATCTTGCACCAAGCAACTGATCTGATAAGTTTGACACTTCAGTCAGCTGATTGAAAACAGACTTGAGAATCTTATTTGTAAAACTGGTTTTTCACACAGGTATAAACTAGCTTCAAGACGTCGATTAAACCGATAGACCGAATCGATCCGCCATCAAAGCGACAAGAAGTTGAATATCGATCCAAATAATTCACTTCACGACTCGATCAAAACAACTTTGTCATCACACGATCTCAAGACAAAAAGTTTTTCAGAAGTCTATTCACCCCTCCCCTCTACACTTCTCCCCTCTCGAAACCCGTTCAGGACCTACATATATATATACATATATATGTATATTAGGTTGTGGAAAAAAAAAAAACACAAAAGGTATATTAATTAAAAAGGCTTAAACACTGGTTATCAAATTAACCGACAAACAAACATTTGAGATTGATGGAAAATACAAATTTGAGACAAACAAACTTTTTAATTAGTGTTCATTGGTCTTGCGCAGGTTTTTCCCTTTGAGTTTGTTGTTTTATATGGTGTTAGGTCAAGATATGAAGACGTTGTTTTTTACTTTTTACAATATCTTAGCTTATTAGTTTATTTTTTTTTGACAACAATATGTGCTTATTAGTTGATTCGGCCTTGTTCAGCCTTTTATTTCGTGAGCTTTCTAATTGGATTTGTAATGGCCTAATGGACCTTTGTAGTTTCTATTTTTTTTTAGACCCATTTGTATTATTTTCAAGACTTCGGTTTTGGTGTATATAACTTTTATAACAAATATTGGATAAATTTAAAATATTTTTTTGGTTCCTATTATGTATTATCTTTGAGACATCAGTTTTGATGAAATAATTTGTAGGTCCCGAACGGGTTTGTGAGGGCAGAAGTCTAGAGGGGAGGGGTGAATAGACTTCTGAAAACTTTTGTGCAAATCAGGTGTGAGGGTAGTTAACCTGATCAGAGTGTGAGTGAATCAGTTTGGGCTGATAACCAACTTACTGATCGCCTGAAGGCAGATCAGTTCGGTAACTATCAGTTTAACTGATGTGTGCGGAAGCTTAAGTTTTACCCGTGTGAAAAACCAGTTTTGATAAATCTGATTCCAAGTTTAATCTTCTAATCAGTTTGACTGAAGTGTCACGTTTGATCTGATCAGAAGCTTGGTGCTAACTGATCTCAACTTGGAATATGTATGCGCTTTAAAGGTTGTGTGCGATTGTGTAAGCAGTTAATCAAAGCAGTAGAGGCACACAAGATTTATAGTGGTTCGGACAAACCAGTCCTACGTCCACTCTTCCCTATCACAAGGGGCACTTACTTAACCAACTGGACTTAGTTTTATGTGTTAGTCCAACACAGTACACTTTCTAGATGTTTAAAGATTTCACACTCAACCGATCCCAGAGATCAGAACTAGAAACCCTAGTCTGAAATCTTGCTAAACAACTTAACCTAACTTGGGGGTTTGGGTAAGATTGTTTGGTTCCAACTATGAAATCTTTTCTTGCGTATAAGCAGCCTAACAGCTAGATGAAAAGATTTCTATGCTAAGAACTTATGGGATGAACACTTAATAAAAATAATCTTCTTGATCGTGTTCTTGTGCGGAAATCTGAAATTAGCTTGAGCTTCTTGATTGTTCAGCGTTTCCGGTTTTCTCGCGTATATTCACTCTAAAGTGTGATCCCATATTTATAGACCTTGAAATCAAAGAGCCGTTGGAGAGCAATTTGAATTTCAGGCTATATTTGGTAGACTTGCAGGATTGATGTGACGTGCTTCAGGAACGGCATGGCCGAAAGCGTGAACTTGTATTTTATAGCCGTTAGAGAGAAGGCAGCATCGAATCCCTTACTTGTCGGCTCCGATCATACGTGTCTTGTTCTTATTGGATAGCAGACTCACTTTTCAGTGATGTTCTTCCAACTAAGCTTGACATTCTTCTTGTTCAGATCATCGACGTATGATTAGGTGAAACATCAGATTTCGCCTGGTGAGCTGACCTGATCAGTCTGAACTGATCAGTCTACCTGATGGAGTCTTCTGGTGCTGGTTGACTTAGCTTCAACTAGCAGACTCGGCTGATGTAGGTCTTCTGGTCTGATCTTCTGGAAGTCATCTGATCTTCAAATATTCTGAGTTTGAGCTTCATGACTTCAGCTGAGATATCTGACTAGATCAGATCAATCTGATCTTCTGTTCTTCTCTAGCATTCTGGCCTGTCGGATATCAGCTGTTCTTTGAGTCTTCAGATCTGACCTATACATATTGAGTTCCCCCTCAATATGTGACCTATCTATTACATCAGTTGTTCTATACAGTAATTATCAACTGGTCTCCTATAGCGGGTAATATAAACATCAGTCAGCTAACAGGTCTGACTGGTCCTATTACATGTGTTTTTGGAACTTTCATCAAAACTATAAATTTCCCAACATAATTTTTTTCAAGAATTAGTTCAAATAATTAATGAAGAAAAATATCATTGTCCTAAAGATATATATTTTTCGACATCAAACATCATTATCAAATACTATTGAAATTGTTACTAGTTATGATTATTACGAATAAAATTTTCAGTAATTAGCTAAAAAATATTATCGCCATAAAAATATACTTTCAAGACGTTGAATATCTTCACTGGTTATAATTGTGACGGCATAATTTTATTAGTAATTAATTCAAATAATTAAAGACGAAAAATTAACATTGTCATAAAAATATATTTTTATGGCGTCAAATATCTTCATTATTTATTTAATAAAACCATCACTAATTATTAATTGGGGCGAAAGAAATTTGTCATTAATTAGTTCAATTAATTAGTGACGAAAAATATCATTGTCATAAAAGTATATTTTTACGACGTTGAATATCGTCACCAATTATTATTAGAATCGTCATCTACTAATGTTGCGACGAAATCAATTTGTTAGTAATAAGTACAAATGAATAATGACGAAAAATAGCATTGTCGTAAAAATATATATTTTTATGATGTTGAATATTGTCATCAATTATTATTAAAATCGTCATCAATTATTATAATAACAAAAGAATTTTGTCACCAATTAATTCGAATAATTAATGACAAAAATAGCATCGTCACAAAAGTTTACTTTTTATGACGTCGAATATCGTCACCAACTATTATTAAAATCGTCGCCAATTATTTTTGTGATGAAATACTATTGTCACTAATTGTTTGTAATAATTAATAATGAAAAATAGCATCGTCATGAAAATATAATTTTTTATGACGTCGAATTTCGTCACCAGATATTATTAAAATCGTCACAAATTATTATTGTGACGAAATAATTTATGTTATCACGAAATTTAAAAAACAGTGACGAAAAAAAGATATCAATAGTGACAAAACAATATTTTGTCACGATTTCTAGTATTTTAATGACGAAAATATAAATCGTCGCCTTTAAGTAACAAATTGTGACGAATTTTGTGTCGTCGCAAAAAATGTGTGATTTCTTGTAGACTTGTAGTGCATGTTGATGATTTGTTTAAATGAAAAGTAGTACTTGTTTAAATGAAATATAGTACTTGTTTAAATAGAAAGTATTACTTGTTTAAATGAAAAGTAGTACTTGTTTAAATAGAAAAGTAGTCCTTGATTAATAAAAAGTATTACTTGTTTAAATATAAAATTATTTCTTGTTTAAATAGAAAAGTAGTACTTGTTTAAATGAAAAGTATTACTTGTTAAATGAAAAGTATTACTTGTTTAAATAGAAAAGTAGTACTTGTTTAAATTAAAAGTAATACTTGTTTAATGAAAAGTATTGCTTGTTTAAATAGAAAAATATTACTTGTTTAAATAGAAAAGTAGTACTTGTTTAAATGAAAAGTATTACTTGTTAAATAAAAGTATTACTTGTTTAAATAGAAAAGAAGTACTTGTTTAAATAGAAAAGTATTACTTGTTTAAATGAAAATTAATACTTGTTTATATGAAAAATATTATTTATTTAAATCGAAGGTGTTACTTGTTTAAATGAAAGTACGTTGTACTTGTTAAAATGAAGAGAAGTACTTATTTAAATGAAATGTAGTACTTGTTTAAATAGAAATTAGTACTTGCTTAAATGAAAAGTAGTACTTGTTTAAATAGAAAAGTAGTACTTGTTTAAATGTAAAGTATTACTTGTTAAATGAAAAGTATTACTTGTTTAAATAGAAAAATAGTACTTGTTTAAATAGAAAATTAGTATTTTTTTAAATGAAAAGTATTACTTGTTTAATGAAAAGTATTACTTGTTTAAATAGAAAATGTATTACTTGTTTAAATAGAAAAGTAGTACTTGTTTAAATAGAAAAGTCGTACTTGTTTAAATGAAAAGTATTACTTGTTAAATAAAAAGTATTATTTGTTTAAATAGAAAAGCAATACTTAAATAGAAATGTAGTACTTGTTTAAATGAAAAGTATTACTTGTTTAAATAGAAAAGTATTACTTGTTTAAATAGAAAAGTAGTAATTGTTTAAATTAAAAGTAGTACTTGTTTAAATGAAGGGTATTATTTGTTTGAATGAAAGGTATTACTTGTTTAAATGAAAGGTATTACTTGTTAAAATGAAAGGTAGTACTTGTTAAAATGAAAAGTAGTACTTGTTTAAATGAAAAGTAGTACTTGTTTAAATAGAAAGTAGTACTTGCTTAAATAAATAGTAGTACTTATTTAAATAGAAAAGTAGTACTTGTTTAAATGAAAAGTAGTACTTGTTTAAATGAAAAGTAGTACTTGTTTAAATGAAAAGTAGCACTTGTTGAAATGAAAGGTATTACTTGTTTAAATGAAAAGTAGTACTTGTTTAAATAGAAAGTATTACTTGTTTAAATAGAAAAATAGTACTTGTTTAAATAGAAAAATAGTACTTGTTTAAATTAAAAGTATTACTTGTTAAATGAAAAGTATTACTTGTTTAAATAGAAAATTAGTACTTTTTAAATAGAAAAGTGGTACTTGTTTAAATGAAAAGTAGTACTTGTTTAAATGAAAAGTATTACTTGTTTAAATGAAAGTATTACTTGTTTAAATGAAAAGTATTTAAATAGAAAGTAGTACTTGTTAAAATAAATAAATTTTTACGACATATACAATTTAAAAATGATATAATCATTTAGTAAAAAAATATATATAATTATTATTTTAAAGATTATTAGATAGTTAAATTACACAATTGAAATAAAAAAATAAAAAAAAAAGTGTGAAAAAATTGAATTAAAAATAAATAAAAAATATAATTTTAATATAATACTCCCTCCGTCCCAAAGAAACGTGCACGTTTACTATTTTCACGTGTTTTTGCGAGCGAGTTTTTTATTAGTATTTGAAATGATAAATAATTTTTAAAGATGCATGTAATAGATGAGAGGTAGATCTATAATACCCCTCTTTAAAAATCACTTTATCATTTGAAATACTAATAAACAACTCGCTCGCAAAACCTCGATAATAAAGTAGGTGTGCACGCTTTTATGGGACGGAGGTAGTACAATTTAATTTAAATTTATAAATAAATAAAAATTATAATTATTATATTAAAATGTGGTTAAATCATTAAATTAGATAATTGAAATAAAGGATTTTAGAAAATTTGAAAAAAAAAATTAGGACATATAGAATTCATTTCATTAAGTAAATGCAAGAAAGCAAGTGCCCGAGCGGAATAATGCTCGCTCAGGCGCAGGAGCCTTGAGGTCCCGTGTTCAGTCCCCCTTGAGAGCGAAAATTTGCCTCCTTTATTTGGGAGGCTTAATATCTTATATATGAGATGCTTGGTGGTTATGTTCAAGATGGTATGTGGCTTGGGTGGTTCGGTGTCTACGCGGGTGCCCCCTGGGCCCGGGTTCGAACCATGTTGGTCCCGGTGCAAACGAGTCTTACACGTGTATGGGGGGGGGAATACACGTGTTCAGTGTTTTTAAAACTTTTTCTTATTGAGGTCAGCTTGAGTCAGATAATCCTGAAGATTAGGTTCTGAGAAGCATAGATCGCTCTGAGTCAAAAGTCTCGAGAGGCAGTGATCCCGAAGCCGCTTTTTCGTAAACCTCAGATAATCCCAACCGAGTCCCGAGTGTCGAGATCCCGAGTTGCTTGGATCGATAACTAACTTATGAACCCGTAAGAAGAGTACGTTCGGTTTGGTAACTATCCGTTTCTAAATTTACTCGGTTATGCGGAATGGTTGGCCCTTAGTTTATACTCGTTTTAAGCTTTCTTAAAAAAAACCTTTCCTTTATGAAGTAGTGATTAGGCTGTGATTCACTTATGCAACTCCAGTGGATTGATTCCAACTGAATATCAGTGAAAAGTATGCTATCAAAATCAAGACAATGCAACAGATAAGCACAGATAAGGAAAGCAATAAAGAACACAAAGAATTATAGTGGTTTGAGACTCAAGCTCCTACGTCCACTCTCCCCGACTCTTGTGAGAAATTCACTATCAACAACCGAGCTTTTCGACTACATCGTAGTTTACTTACTCAACTTCTACCCGAAGTTTTTCGACTACTCCACGTAGTTTACTTACTCAACCCGACCTTGAGCTTTACGACTACCTCCGTAGTTTACTTACTCAATCACACACAAGCTTTCGGACTACCCCTCAGAAGCTTACTAACTTCTCCTCTAGAGTTTTTCGACTACTCCGTAGTTTACTAACTCTTTACAACTCTTCTCACCAACAAACACACTCCAACTACCTTCTCAAGGGTTTGGGGTTTCTTGGTTGGTTTCCAACTAGGATGAGATATCCTTTACAATAAAGCGCAATGCAAAGGGTTAGGATATCTCAACTAAGCTTTGGATAATTCTTATCAAGCTAGGCTTAGTATAGTGAGCTCTCTTCAATATCGAAGCACTTGGGAAATTCTATGTTTTTCGAGTGCTTTTAACTTTTTAAAAGAATAAGTTTGAGCTCTTAAGTTGCGTATAAATTTCCCGTAACCTTACAATTTAGAGGGTCAGCAGTATTTATAGGCGTACACCAAGGTCACTCTTGAAAACTATCCGTTGGAGAGACAGCTTCGTGAGTTCCCTCTTGTGGTGTGTGAAAAGGTTATATTTAGGGTTTGAAACTCCCTAACACTTTCTAGGCAATAGTCTTTCATGTAGCCGGTCTTCACTTTTTGCAGTCTGGAACTTTTGTACATTTGACATCCTTTTCAGAGACCTGTCAGTGTCAGTGTCAGTATGGTACAGTGTTGTCTTCCTCTTTTTGACTTTTGTCTCCGTTAAAGGTAAGACACCTTCAACGGCTCTTTTTTGGTTACAAACTCGAGTTTGATATAACCTTAACAACACTTCCGACTTAGTTCCTTTTATGCGCATTTGAATGTCTTGGCAAATATCTATTTTCTAAGGAATCGCGATCTTTCAAGATTGCATCCTTCGAGATAGATATATTCAATTGCCTCGGAACATTCAGGTTCATCTCGAGCATTTCAATATATTACCGAGTCTTGATAATTATTGTGCCTCCGATATTCTTGATCTTGATTTCTCGATCTTGGTCTTTGTGTCTTGAGTCTTACGAGTCTTGAGTGGTCTTCGAGTCTTGTGGTCTTATGAATCTTTGTAGTTTATCTTGGTGATGTCTTTGAGTCTTCTCATTTGAAGTCTTGATTACTCGGTATCCATCGAAGTCTTCAAGAATCATCTTCTGAACTATATCTGCTGACTATACATTCTGCAGATAACATCCTGACAATTCTAAAACTGAATCCTGACTCAACTATCAAGATCATTCTGAACATGTCATACTCAGGGGTTTTGGGATCTAATCAAAATTATAAAATTTTATTAAAATTCATCTCCCAACAATTTCTCCCTTTTTGATGATGCCAAAATCTATCTTGTTACAAACAAATAACCTATACTCAGGTTTCAGTTTATCCTATTACAAGATTGGTTGTCTCCCAACAATTTCTTAAATCAGAAAAACTCCCAACAATTTAAGAGTTTCTCAACAGTTTAATCATTCAGCAATTTCTTCAGTAATGAATCTCTTTAACTAGTTCATTACCAAATACTTAAACAATTTCTCCCTTATCAACATACAATCAGTTCAGAGACATTCATTCAGGCATATCAAAATAAAAGACATGTAAATAAGATAATGAGATATTATCTTTTGAGCATAATGATAAATCTTCATTGATGATTGGTATCCTGTTACATATTACAATGAGTTTATCAACAAAATAAAAAGACAAAAAATTTAAAGATTACAAAATCTTACGAGTCTTGATCTTGATCTTCCGATTTTGGCTCTTGATCTTCTACGCTCTTGATTTGCTTCATTCTCAACTTCATAGCGGGCACCTCCAGTCAAACATTCGAAAAATCTCTTCTTGACTCATTTCTTTCCTTGATGATGTCCGGATTTGTTTCTGTTAGACCTAAATGACCAAAGATCTTGACCAATTTCTTGAGTAATGGCCTTCTCATTCACCAAGCCATTATCTAGTTTTGGAGGTGGATAGGAATATGGACCGGGGCTACTATCGTACCTCTCCTTTCATAAAAGTTAATCCACTCTGTAGATACTTTGGATAGAAGATAAGAAGGTATTCAATGAAAGCTTCATTACGATCCGAGCTTTCCCTCTCCATTCCCCGAGAACATCATAATTGAACCGGAAGGTTCTCTTGACTTCTTCCCACATATCGTTGAGTTTGATAGGCATCCATTTATCAACGTGGGGCCACTTTAGTGCTTTTGATGTTCCTTTCCTCTTGCTCGCAAACTTCCTGAAATCACTCCTTCGCTTACGCTCTTCGTCTATCTTCTTCTTCGATCCACGAGACGTTCACGAGACCGGCGGCGGCTTTCTTAGCTTGTTCTTCTTGGAGTGTCTTGAGCATTTTCGTGTTGAAGACTTTCTTACGAGGTTGAGACTCGATTCCTTTGGTTGTTCTGTTTCTTCATCATCGAATCGTTTTTTCTGGATTGGCTTAGAACCCCTCGCGACGCTTGCTTTTCGGTTTGAACAACGCCCAAGGCTTTCCTCTTCATAAGCGATTCGGCGGCGGCTGGCTTGTTCAACCTTTGCTCTAGCACTTTCGGTTTCTCTCTTGCAACATCAAGCATAGCTTGCTCGAAACTTTCAGTGTAGATAGGCTTTTTCTACGGCGAACTTCAACTTCTCGGTAGCCGACTTCTTTAAAGGCTTTTGCTAGATTATACATTTGACATCTTTACGAGACTTCTTCTCCAAAAGCACGTGCCATGAACTTTACGAGATCTTGACTTCCTTTTCCCCCTTCTTGGCACCGTAATTTGGAAGAAGCACGAGAGTGTTTGTGTCCATGTGATATTGCTCTTTGCTCACACTGCCGAACTTCTCCGCTATCTCGATCTTGTTCGTCTTCGGCCTCCTTAGATGGTTCTTGGCCACGTAAAAAAATTCTTGAGATAAGTGGGCAACCGCCGAGAGAGTGCTTCTTTGAACATCTCTGTCATCTTGGTCATGAGCATTGAGCTCATTTCCTCAACAGCCAGACTTGATTAGCACCTCATTCTTTTCTGCCAGTTTCACCTCTAGGAAATCAGAACTCTCCTGGTGTTTCTGCTTGAGTTCATCACTTAACTTCGGCCTTGACTCCTCCAACTTCTCATTCAACTTTCCTTCCATGGAGGTCATCCGGGTGGTTAGAGTGTTTTGAATTTGCACCGATTACGAAGAGTGACTAAGACCGTCCATCTTTTGAGCTTGATTGGCCAACGTCTCTTCCATCCGAAAGCGGTCTTGATCATCATTGGCTCAACCTTCTCAAGTTTCTCTATCGAGTGAGATCAATCTCAGAATCTTCGCACCTCTGTCTTTGTCGATCATCTTGAGCTTGACTTCATTACGAGCTCCGGTCTCATTTGCGCCTCGATCTGAAGAGTACTATCATCGGTCGATGTTGACTAATTCGAGTTGATCAAAGACGAAGTCTCCTTTTCAATGCGAGGCCTTCTCAACATTTCCTGTTGGTCCCCATCTCCATCTTGAGATTTGTCTCCTTTGTTTGGGGTACCAACCCGGTTGCTCTTCTCTCAGCAACTTCCTCTCGAGACGGATCATCAAAATCGGTGTTTTTCATCACGAGCTTTGTCGCCGAACCCCGAGAAATCGGGTCGAAAGGTTGTCTCCTCATTCCACGATCTTCCCCTCTAAAAGCAAAAAGCAATATCAAGCATCTCGGGAAGAGAGTCGATTGAGGATGAATCTGATTGTCCTTAATCTGAAGAAAATATCTTGCAGATCGGGGTATGAAATTTGAGCTCGAGGTATCGGTCAAGTATGAAGATTTCCCCTTGCTCCTCCACTCGCCTTCTTGACCTCGCCCTTCTTCCATCTCGGCCTCTCGGTTCATTTGAAGTTTACGCTAAGGGATCAAGAAGTAGATCTTTCAGAGCTCATCAAGAATATTATGCTCCCGAGTCTCAAAGAAGATCTAAAGTTTAAGCGGTCAGTCCTCGGTTTGCATCGAGTGGGTTTCGAGGCTGAATGGTATATCCTCGGTTTGAGTCCGAGTTGGCTCGTCGGCGAGAGTGCACATCTTGAGATCGACTCGGTGGCTCTTCCGTCTCGATCCTGCACATCCGAGGTAGGCATCTCTCGAGGTCTGCGAGCTCCTTTGAAAATTTCCCGAGAAATTTTATTTGTCTTGAGCGATGTCTCGAGCACCTCGAGAAAAGACACCGCTCCCTCACCGATCCTGGTCCCGGAGATAACTTTGAGCCAACACTTGTAATGGTGAACTCTCGGCGGTTTGGCCCTTAGTTTGAATCTCTTGAGAATCACTTCCATCTTCATCGGTGAGAACCACCAATCTTCTGTTTTTGGAGCAAGATCATACATTTCAACATCTTTGCTCCTGCTCCATCTTTACCTCCAACAACACCTTCCCCGGGTTTGTTGGGTCTCTTTTCAAAGAAGTTGCAAAGGTGATTCTACCTTCTTTTCTCTCTTCCCCCTGATGACCTGCTTCCTTGCAGCAATGGGTTTAAGGAGAATTTTGGACTTAGGAAATGGGGTCGAATTGGCGAAGATATCCTCCTCCTCTCTGCACATCTCTAAAATGTAAGCAATTTTGGTGGCATGGTGGATCTTGCCTTTGATTGAGATCGCCCCGTCAATCTTCCTCAAAACTTTGGTCTGCTCACTCACCGTCTGAATCAGGAATTTCAGCCAGTTGAAATCTGTAGTGGGTGAGGCCTCTATCGCCGCCATCAATCTGAGCTTGAGTCTTGACCGCTCAAAACTCCCAAGAAGACTCATGATGCACTTGCTCACAATATCCATCAACACACGATATTGTAAGCCAGTGCCTTTTATGCGATTGTCGCCTCAAACTTAACAGATTCTCAACAATCCTATCTAAGTACTCCTGCTCTCTACGACATATCGTCGTAGGATCCTTTCCTCTATTCTGAGCTCAAAAACATCATTCAAATTTTTTTGAACTATATCTGAGATCCCTTTCAAAATCGGCGTATTTGGATGATCGCTCTAAGTGTGATCTGATTAACTTAGAATGCATACAACCCTCTTCATCTATCTTCAAATTCTGAGATGAATTCGATTACCTCTTTTTCAAACTCCCGGTCCGGTCGGTTTTTGCGACTAGTTTGGGTGAGTTTAGCGATCGAATCATATCGCAGAGCCTCCTCTTCGGCTTTGAGTTGGTTGTGCTTTCGAAAGTGAGACAACGAACTCGCACCATGGCTTGTTGGTTTGGCTAATCTCGAGCGGGGTTGGAGCCATTTTAGAGTTTGATTGAAGAAGTGAAGCTTTAGGGTTTGGAGAATTTCTGGGCAAAGGGGATTTTTAATTGCAGAGGATTTGGAAACGAAGGGTTTGATAAAAATTTTGGCTTGAATGGCTGATTGGGGTTTATATAGCCTTGAGATCGTGGGGAATCGTGTTGGTTAGGTGAGTAACAACGGTTGAGATTAATCTCGATTAATCGGGTATATCGACCCCGACGATCTCCGAAAAGTAAGCCGCCAAAACATCCTCATTGGTCATTAATGTAGCGAGCATTAAATGATTTATTGACCTTCTTCGAATTTAAAACGATCCCCAAAAAAAACATTCCTCAGGTGTTTTTATATTTATTGCGAATGATTACTGATTTTACTTGAGCAATAAATGGATCGCATGAGTCATTACTTCTTTAGACCAATTTCCCTCTATCGTCTTTATCGAGTCTTGACCTTGATAAAATGTCGATAATAATCGAAGTCTTGAATTGGTTCATTATCTTCTTAAAGTTTTTTCCGAGACTCGATTCGGTATTTCCATTTTATCTCCGAGCTTCTCGAAGGATTACGAGAAAACTTCATGCATCCGAAAACCTTTATTTTTTGATTTTATTCTATACACTGGTTCTAGCATCCCTAATTCAACCGAAAGTTCTTGAAATCTTGATTCCGCCAAAGGTTTAGTCAAGATATCACTCTATGCTTATCAAGATGAATTTTCTCCATCCTTATGTCCTTCTTCTCGACATGATCTCGATGAAGTGATGTCCGATATCCACATGCTTGCATCCGTGTGCAATCTTGGGTTTTGTGAAATAGCAATGGCACTATTATTGTCACAAAATATTGGTACTTCATTGGCTACAACTTTATAATCCCTCAATTGTTGTGCGAGCCAAAGAATGCGGCACAAAGTGATTTTCAAAGACCATATATTCAAATTTTCGATGGTACTTGTTGCTATCGAGGTCTGCTTTCTTCGAAAACCAAGATATCAGCTTGCTTCCTAGAAATTGACAAGTTCCTGAAGTGGACTTTCTGTCAATTCTGCAACCTCCATAATCAGCATCTGAGTAACCACTTAACTCTAGGTTATCATCAGCTGGATACCATAATCCTCTATTCACTGTGCCTTTAAGATATTTCAGTATCTTTTTGGCAGCCTCCATGTGACTAGCCTTAGGATTAGCTTGGTATCTTGCACATATCCCAACAGCAAATGTTATATCCGCCTACTTGTCGTGAGATAGAGCAATGATCCAATGATTCCTCTATAATCGGATGACTTCTCGATTTTCCTTCGTAATCGGGATCCATCTTGTAGTTAGTATTCATAGGAATCCTAACTGCATTGCAATTCTGTACACCATATTTGGCAATCAGATCTCTGGTGTACTTTGCCTGGTTGATGAATATTCCTTCCTTTGATTGTTTCACTTGAAGTCCTAGAAAGAAATTCATCTCTCCCATCATTGACATCTCAAACTTGCCTTTCATCAGTGTTGAAAATTTTTTTTCACCGGTGATGGTTTGGAGATCCAAAAATGATGTCATCAACATATATCTGAACTAGTAAAATATCTTTCCCATCCTCTATCCTGAACAGAGTTCTATCAACAGTTCCTTTGACAAAACCATGGTCAGTAAGAAACTGAGAAAGAGTATCATACCATG
Organism: Stenogyne calaminthoides; assembly: GCA_037126765.1. Lineage (NCBI taxonomy): Eukaryota > Viridiplantae > Streptophyta > Magnoliopsida > Lamiales > Lamiaceae > Stenogyne > Stenogyne calaminthoides. Next base: position 24,177,388 of record JBBCBC010000007.1, on the reverse strand, counting down.
CTCTGGGTGCTTGCTTAAGACCATACAAAGCTTTTCTTAGCCTGTAAACTTGGTCATTCTGTTTTGAAACCGGGGAGGTTGTTCCACATAAACCTCTTCTTTAAGCACGCCGTTGCTCGAAATGCACTTTTCACATCCATCGATAGATGTGAACTTCATGTGGGCAACATATGCAAGAAACAATCTGATGGCTTCTAGTCTTGCAACAGGTGCAAAGGTTTCATCATAATCCAAGCCTTCTTCTTGGGAATAACCTTGTGCAACTAGCCTTGCCTTGTTTCTCACAATGTTGTTGTTTTCATCTCTTTTGTTCTTAAAAACCCACTTGGTTCCAATGACATTGTGCCTTTCTGGTATATCTACTAGCTCCCATACTTCATTCCTCGAGAATTGATTCAAATTTCATCTTGCATGGGTAATCCGGTGAGAATCTTGTAGAGCTTCACCAATCTCAAATGAGGTTCTATCCCCGATAGGAAGCGGTGAGAATAGTGCACTCTCTCCATGGAACCTTCTAGTCTTAACACCTTCAGTTAGATCACCCACAATCTAGCTTGTAGGATGGCTATCTAACCATTTCCTTCTTGATGTTCCCCCTTCAATGGTATCCTCAACATTTGAAATGTTAGGTTCAGTTAAATCAGCAAACTCAGGGAACAACAAAACAGGAGAAAGGGAATCATCTTCCTCAGAGGAAATTCTATTCAGAACATTGTCAGAGACATTTGTTCCCCTTTGGTTGATAGATTCGAGAATTTGCCTCTCATTTGTGACCACATCTTCATTGGCATCACGCACTGAGTCCGAGGCGGTGTCTGCTCAGATTGGTCACCTTTGGAGTGTTGGTTTTCCCGAGTCTCACCATCCCCGATTTCCATCCCGAACTTCTTTATTCGAGTCCGAGTCACCCAATCATAGATAGTGGTGACTTCTTCTTTTCGAGTTCGATGGATGATTTATCTTTTTGCATTTTTCAGCTTAATCTGGTGATCCTCTTAGTCGGTTCATTTGCATCATGTTTCTGTTTCTAACGAACACAAACATATTCATCAAAAACAACATGAGGTGTTTCCTCCACAATAAGAGTCCTACAGTTTTAAACTCGAAAGCTTTCTTCGACTTGAGAATATCCTAAGAATATTCCTTCATCAACTTTACTATCAAATGTTTTCAAACGATCTTTACCATTATTGTGTATGAAACACTTGCAACCAAAACACACACGAAAAGAAAGAAACAAGAGGCTTCCTTTCATTCCAAAGCTCATAAGGCGTTTTGCCTTGACTTTTTATCAAGATGGATCTATTACGAGAGTAGCATGCGGTGTTGATGACCACCAAAAATCTTTTAGGAATATCACCTTATTTATCATTGTCCTTGCGAACTTCTTTCGGAGTTCATTTCCTTTTTTCAAAGAACACCATTTTGTTGAGGGTCCTTGCGTTGATGTTTCATGTAGAATTCCATTTCTTTGCACAATAATCGAAATGATATGATTTATAAATTCGGTTCCTTTGTCGGGGATCGATTTTGACCACACTCGATTTTTTCTCAATATTGAGCCTTTTCAAGATTAACTCTGGCGACTTTATCTCGAGTCTCTTTCTTCATCGAGTAAGAATATGACCCAAGTATATCTTGAGTAGTCATCAACTACTACCAATGTGTATTTCCGCCATTAGTGCTCATAGGTGTTATAGGACCAAAAAGATCCATATGCAAAAACTTCTACTTTGCTTTTAAATGAGCTTTGACTTGTTTTTCGTCGCACGCATCACAAATGTAATTTGCTCTTACAAGAACTAATTTAAAGGTTTTGATGATTCATTCTTTTAATTCGGGTATATGTGGAACTTTTAGCAACGAAACATGTATCTTTAGGAGTTGAACTCCAATCAAGAAGATACACATTCCCTTTTCTTGTATCGGTCAAGAATACTTTTTCGTGATGTATCATCTTTCACAAAACATAAGTTCTTGGAGAACTCAACATTGAAACCTTTATCACGAAATTGGCTAATTGAGAGCAAGTTATGTTTCAATCCGGATACATATGAAACACCATGGATATGAACTCGAGTCGACTTCCAAAGTTCCATATCCTTGATCCATCCTTGGAGTTATCTCCAAAAGTGATCTCATGGGCCTCTTTGTTCAACATAGTCACCGAGCATCTTCTTGAATCTGTCATATGTCTTGAGCATCCACCGTCAAGATACCATACATCGAGGAGCTTTTTTCATCTCTCGCTCATCGGTGCCATGTGATCTTTCATCGACTTAGTGCCCTTGTTTTCCTCCCGAAAAAACAAATCAATTCTTAGGTACCTAATTTGTGTAGGGTCCCACGAGGTTAACATACCTTTCGGAATCCAAATCTGCTCGACAACTCTAATCACTTTAGAGTGGCTAATTTGTCTTCCATAAACATCAACATATACATCCACTACTCGGGTGCCTTAGCGGTTTCAGAGATATATGTGCTAGCTTTAGCATGAACATGTGCCTTTGAATTCTTCTTTGGTTCAGGGCCTGCTTTGGATGCTTAGGCTTTTTGTGCGCCCGGTCTAAATCTTTGATGACTCGGGTTGAGATAACCTTTACCCTTAGGCAAGAGAGGTTCGGGTTATGCATCTTTGAAATCTGGGTCTTTCAAAGATCTTTGAGGACTTGGTCTCTTGATTGAGAATGTCTCTGTTGAGTGTTCCTCATCGATGATTCTCTCGATGGTTCGATTGTGGAGCCTTTCGGGTTTGCATTCTTAGCCCGAGGCTTTGAAGTACTTGCTGAAACTTTCAATCGACCCTTTTTTCAGTTTTCTTGCCTTCACCGAGGTTTGGGCTTTCTAACTTTGATCATTCAGTTTCTTTGAGACCATAGGTCCTTTTCCCTTGTCTACAACCTTGGGCATTACTTGAGTTTGAAGTGTAGGTGCCCTTTGGTTTTACAAAGATAGTCTTTTTGCTACTTGACGCAAACATTTAGATGACCTTGTGAGGTTCCCCCTGGAATGTATCCCAATCCAGATTTTATAGTCACAGATCTCTGGTAACTCTGAATTTCATCTATTACATTAGATGCATTATTCAATAGAGCTAACTTCTTTTGTGCACTATCCTCACATTTCAGAGAGTTTTATGCTTCTCGAGAGGTCATTGAACTTCGATTCGATTATTTGAATCTCTTCAGTGGATTTCTCTAGCTTTTCAGTTAGGGACATTATCAACTTCTCTTTCTCTGAGAGTTGTACTTTCAGAACATCCAGTTCATCAGTAGCTCCCATTAATTGAGAAGTGACTTCAATATTGCTAGAGTTTTTCCATTTTAGATTTTTAGCTTTCAGTTCCTTATTCTGCTCTTGAGTTTGATTTAGCAGTCCTTGCAAAACAGCATAGTCCTTCATCGATTCTCGAAAAGAATCCATCAGTCAAAAAATATTTGTTTTTCAGTGGAACTTGAAAACTCTTGTGCTAGTGTAGGAGCAACAACAGAGAAAGAAGAGTTTACCTCCTCAATGGCCATCAGACAGATGTCATCACTTTCACTGTCTGAGAATATCTCATCTGAAGAGCTAGATCCCTCCTCAGAGTGTTCTTCTTCTGCAACCATGGCCTTTTTGCTTGAGAACCTCTGGTCTCTTATAACTTGCCTTTCTCTTCTCTCCTTAGCACTCAAATCTGGACAATCATACTGGAAGTGACCTTTCTTCTGGCAGTTATAGCATCTGTTGGCATCATCATCCTGATCATTTTCTTCTTTGGACTTGGAGTCCTTTCTCTTGGATGAAGATCCTTCAGCTTTCAGGTCTTTCTTCTTCTCATTTGATCTGTCCTCAGGTTTCTTCTGGTACCTGTGGTTCCTGTAATAGCTTTTGTATTTTCCAAATCTACTATTGAGTCTATCAAACCTTCTTGCCATCAGTGCTAGCTTTTCCTCAAGCTCATCCTGATTTTTGGCATGGGGGTTCTCAGACTCTCTAGTTTTACAGGTTTTATCTTTGGCTTTTAAAGCCACATTCTTACTCGATGAAGAATCATCTTTGTTGTCAGCCTTTTTGGATTTCTTATCAATTACAAATTCATAGGCTTTCAGCTCAGAGAAGACTTGTTGGTAAGGCATTGAGTTAATATTCTTGGTGTTTTCAATCACCACTGCATGAATATCCCATTTCTTAGATGCATGACCTCTAAGAATTTTCAATGCAACTTCTCTCTCGTGGGTATTTCTTTCCAAGTGCATTTAGATCATTCATGATGCTAGTGAATCGACTTCCGGTTTGTCTATTGATTCACCATCATCCATTTTTCAAAACTATCAAACTTTCCAATTGCCCTTTGAAAGTTTGTTTTCTTTTATATGATCGTGCCTTGGCACATACAAATACTAGTGTATCCCAAATCTCTTTAGCAAGATATTACGGTGAGAGATCATTCCCATCACACCATCATCAATTGTGTTGTATAGTGTTTCTTTTGCAATGTAGTCTAGATTGACTAACTTTCTCTCCTCAGGAGTCAGTTGGTCATCAGACTTAGAAAATTCGGCTCTAGGATCAATTCTCTCATCTTTCGTTTCCTCTGGGATTCACTCATGAACCGGAATGGTCCTTGAGAGACCACTCTCCACATACGCTCATGTTTGGAATCTGAGATGAGCCTGCATTCTCGATCTCCATAGGTCATAGTTCTCCATCGAGAACATGGGAAGTTTTTAGAAGACATTTTTTACGATCTCTTGAAAAAATAAAATGTTTGACCAAATAAGATCGATTCAGATAGACCACAAGTATTTTAAAAAAAAACTTTGGTCAACACAGCAGGTGGTCAAGTTGAACCACTGCTCTGATACCACTTGTTGGTCCCGGTGCAAACGAGTCTTACACGTGTATGGGGGGGGAATACACGTGTTCAGTGTTTTTAAAACTTTTTTCTTCGAGGTCACTTTTGAGTCGATAATCCTCAAGATTAGGTTCGAGAAGCCACAGATCGCTCTCGAGTCAAAGTCTCATCGAGATGGTGATCCCGAAATGCTTATCGTAAACCTCGAGATAATCCCAACTAAGTCCTGAGTGTCAGAGATCCTGAGTTGCTTGGATCAGATAACTAACTTACTGAACCCTCAGAAGAGTACGTTCAGTTTGGTAACTATCTGTTCTAGCTACTCAGTTGTGCGGAATGGTTGGCCCTTAGTTTATACTCGTTTTAAGCTTTGCTGAAAAACCTTTCCTTTATGAAGTAGTGATTAGGCTGTGATTCACTTATGCAACTCCAGTGGATTGATTCCAACTGAATATCAGTGAAAAGTATGCTATCAAAATCAAGACAATGCAACAGATAAGCACAGATAAGGAAAGCAATAAAGAACACAGCAATTATAGTGGTTCAGAGACTCAAGCTCCTACGTCCACTCTCCCTGACTCTTCAGAGAAATTCACTATCAACTTCTGAGCTTTCTGACTACCTCGTAGTTTACTTACTCAACTCGGCCCTGAGTTTTCTGACTACTCCACGTAGTTTACTTACTCAACCCGACCTTGAGCTTTCTGACTACCTCCGTAGTTTACTTACTCAATCACACACAAGCTTTCAGACTACCCCTGTAGCTTACTAACTTCTCCTCTAGAGTTTTCTGACTACTCCGCGTAGTTTACTAACTCTTTACAACTCTTCTCACCAACAAACACACTCCAACTACCTTCTCAAGGGTTTGGGGTTTCTTGGTTGGTTTCCAACTAGGATGAGATATCCTTTACAATAAAGCGCAATGCAAAGGGTTAGGATATCTCAACTAAGCTTTGGATAATTCTTATCAAGCTAGGCTTAGTATAGTGAGCTCTCTTCAATATCGAAGCACTTGGGAAATTCTAAATTTTTCGAGTGCTTTTAACTTTTTAAAAGAATAAGTTTGAGCTCTTAAGTTGCGTATAAATTTCCCGTAACCTTACAATGTAGAGGGTCACCAGTATTTATAGGCGTACACCAAGGTCACTCTTGAAAACTATCCGTTGGAGAGACAACTTCGTGAGTTCCCTCTTGTGGTGTGTGAAAAGGCTATATTTAGGGTTTGAAACTCCCTAACACTTTCTAGGCAATAACCTTTCATGTAGTCGGTCTTCACTTTTTGCAGTCTGGAACTTTTGTACATTTGACATCCTTTTCGAGAGACCATCCGCCATCGATTGTCGAGATGGTACAGTGTTGTCTTCCTCTATTTGACTTTTGTCTCCAGTTAAAGGTAGACACCTTCAACGGCTCTTTTTGGTTACAAACTCTGAGTTTGATATAACCTTAACAACACTTCTGACTTAGTTCCTTTTGTCTGCATTTGAATGTCTTGGCAAATATCTATTTTCTAAGGAATCGCGATCTTCTCAGTATTGCATCCTTCAGATAGATATATTCAGTGCCTCGGAACATTCAGGTTCATACTGAGCATTCAGTATATTATCGAAGTCTTGATAATTCTTCGGCCTCCGATATTCTTGATCTTCAGTTTCTCAGTCTTTAGTCTTTGTGTCTTCAGAGTCTTCTGAGTCTTCAGGGTCTTCTGAGTCTTGGTCTTACGAATCTTTGTAGTTTATCTTGGACCGATGTGCCGAGTCTTCTCATCGAAGTCTTGATTACTCAAGATCTCATCGAAGTCTTGAGAATCATATCTGAACTATATCTGCTGACTATACATTCTGCAGATAACATCCTGACAATTCTAAAACTGAATCCTGACTCAACTATCAAGATCATTCTGAACATGTCATACTCAGGGGTTTTGGGATCTAATCAAAATTATAAACCTTTATTAAAATTCATCTCCCAACAAACCACTGTGACCATTTTTTTTGTAAATTCACGTTCAGCGACGTTTTTCTTTAATCAGCGATTGTTAGAAAAAAATTGTCGCTAAAATTTGCGACGCTCAATTTTACGACGATTTTTCGACCGTCGCCAAAACTTTTTTTCGTCGCTAAAACCGTCGTTAAACCCCGTCTTTTTTTGTTGTGTGAGGAACATACATATATATTATAACTAATTTGTATACCCTCTTATTACACGGGGTTGAAATAATTATGATGTTATTAAAGAAATTTTAATATTTTTATTTATTTATTTATTATGAAAGATTTTGCAATTCAAAAAGGTAAATTAATTTTTTTATTTTATTGTGAATGACAAATATATATTAATTTATTTTGAAAAATCCAGTTGTTTGAAAGATTTTAAAGAGCTATATCTAATTATATCTACGCAAGATGTGATACATATTTTTTTAGATAAATATTTAGTATACAAAATCTTTAAAAATAAAATCAAATTGTTTGTATATTTTACAAAATCTCTAGAAAATTTAATTTTTGAAATTTTTTAAAATGTTATAACTGATCATATCTCCTCAAGATTTGATATATAATTTTATCTTTGAAAAATCTAATTTTTTATACTAATTAATTGGTATATAAACATAAAAATCATATCATCATGCAAAATGATGCATTTGAGATTTTTAATTTATGATTTACTAATATTTGAAAAAATTATAAATTATTTTAATAATATAAGCATAAAATATTATGATAGCCAAAAGATAAGTAAATATGACATATTTAACTTTATGTAAATGAATATATAGTATATATATATATATATATATATAAGAAGTATTTTAGTATTTTCTCAAAAGAAAAAATTATGAATCTTTATATGGATCCACATGATACTATTGATATATATTTTTGCACGATGTTTATGTTAATATGGTATCAGAGCCATGAGAAGTAGGATATATATAAGTTATATGGTTTCATGATTCAATACATCTTTGATTCTAATGAATCTGTTTCGATTGAAGGATACTATCAAGAACAATATGACTCAGGAATATGATATTCCTGATAATCTTGATCTATTGAATAAATTGACTATTCATAAAATTGAACCTAAAATGGTTTACAAATTAGGAGCTTTTGAAAAAATAGGTTTTAAACAAATTGTTAAAACTACTGAATCTTCCATACCTCTTCATGAAGAAGAGATGTTTATTAAATTACTTAGTAAAAATGATATTTTACCTTACAAAAGAACTCATAAGTTCTTACATATTGGTTGTGTTCAGGTCGCCTTTAGACCACTTACCTTAAATGGTTTACCAGAAAGCTTTCTAGCTTCTCTTAGGGATGGTAGAAATCTTAACTGGACACAATTCTTAATGGGAATTATAGAGTCTAGTTTGGCTTTAGGACCTGACTATTTTGACGCATATCCTAATTTATCTCTATCTTTATCCGATAGTAATATTTTTGAAGCTTTAACATTAAATGTTAAAACACATGGTTATAATTACATACCAGGTACTGAAGTTATGTGTATTTGTTATCGTATTTATTATAAACCCTTATTTACACTCAATCCTATGTGTAAAAGAATTGAAAAAGATAATAATGAGACTATTCTCATAGAAACTAATTTTGGTAAATCAAATATTACTACCAGAAGATCCATTAAGTGGGAAGAAATTATTTTTCCTGAAAATTGGATTATAGAACAATCCGTTCCTAAAAATCCTATTATTAATAGTGATTTTAAACATATTACTCAAATTAATGATGGTATTATAAATATTGGTTTTCAAAATAATCAAAGAAGACATTCGACTTCTTATTCTAGATCAATGTCTAGTCATTCTCTTATATCTCCTTTGGATTATGAGGTAGAATTACCCTCTGAGTCTAGAGCTTCTACTTCCTTTTATAGAGAAAATGCTCATTGTAAAACTGATAATTATAACAATGAGAAAATAATTACTAATGAAAACAATATTATCCACAAAGATGGATTTGATCCCGAAACAATTTCAGATTGTAATTTTAAAATGTAATTTTATGGATTTTACAAACTTTTTAGATTTTTCTAAAGGATCTTCTACTAGAGCTCATATTAATGATGAGTTTAATAATCCTAAATGGGATAAGTTTAGAATTTGGTATTTTAAATCATTCTCAAAAGATGATTTAGACTACTTTGTTGACAATTTTTATAAATTTTGTAAAAAACATAATGAAATTACTTGTTATGTACCTTGGTTTATTAAAACTTTTTATATTGGCTATATTTCTGTTATTGAACGTGATTATAAAATAATTTCTGGAGGAATACAAAAAATTGTTTACCCTCCTCATGTTCCTTTTCAAATTGAGAAAGGTGGGAGGATATTTAATTTTCTTCCATTCTCCAGAATCATTGAAAATGATGTCTTACAAATTACTGTTAAACATGTTAATCAAATGATTGAGCAAAATAATTTTTGTAATCTTTATCTTTCTATTATTGGAGAAGAAATTATTTCTTTACATGATAAAGTTGATAAAATTATCTCTAAAATAGATTCTCAAAATAAATCTGAAAATGTTGATAATATTAATAATAGTGTCCTATTGAGATAAAAGATTTTAAATCTGAAGCCTTCGTGTCTAACTAGAAAAGATTATTAATGAAAAATTTTGTAATCTTAATATTTCGGCTTTAAGTAATGACTCAGATGAAAGTCATGCTATTCAACCCAATAATATTGGTAGTTCGAGTAATACTGATAGTATTAATAAAATGAAATGGGTTGATAGACCTACCATGTCTACTTATTATTATAAGAGACCTACTCCTATGGATGTTCTTAATGAAGAACAGAAAAACTTTTTCAGTAATTCTTATTCTGGAAAAGGTATTTATGAATGGAATATTGATGGTGGGAGTGATAATCATATTTTCACTCAATGTCATAGGATGCTTATGTACAGTTCTGCTTGTAGAACTAGTGGTAATAATGACATTAGTACTGCACAAGCTATTACTGTCGGTTTTGTTGGTCAATGTAGGTCCTGAACGGGTTTTGTGAGGGTGGAAGTCTAGAGGAGAGGGGTAAATAGACTTCCAAAAACTTTTCGTGCGGATCAGGTGTGATTTGCAGATTACCCGATCAGAGTGCTAGTGTATCAGTAGGAAGTGATGTTCAATCTTACTGAGTGCCTGAGGGCAGATCAGTTTGATATATGTCAGTCTAACTGAGAGTGCGGAAGCTTGTTTTAACCCGTGTGAAAAACCAGTTTTATCAATTCAGATTCTTAAGTCAGTTTTCAACCAGCTGACTAAGGTGTCAACCTAATCAGATTAGTTGCTTGGTGCAGACTGAGCTTAACTTAGAATATGTATGCGCTTTTAAACTCAGTATTGTGTATAGTGTAAAGCAATAAGAAAGCACGTAAAAGCACACAAGACTTTTTATAGTGGTTCAGACGAAACCCGTCTTACGTCCACTCTTCCCTTAACACAGGGGAACCTTAACCGAACTTAACCGAGCTTAACCTGCGGGACTTATATCCCTCACGGGATGGCCGAGATATTTATTGAGTTCACACTCTACTGATGTTTATCGAGTTCACACTCAACCGAACTAGAAATCAGAAAACTAGAATCCCTAGTCTGAAATCTTCCGGGAACAAACTTAACCTAACTTGCGTTTTGGTAAAGAATGTTTGAGGGTTCCAACTGGAAATCTATCCTGGTGTTTTAGGTAGCCAAAATGCTAGTGGATAGGATTTCTTGCTAAGAACAATGAGATGAACACTTTAAGGATAATCTTCAAATATGGTGTTCTTCGAGCGGAAAATCTGAAGGCTTTTTCCTTCTTGAGAATTTGCATTAATGATGTTGTTCCGCTTTGCTCAATTGTTCTTGTGATGGTTGCTGGTCTCTTTTTCTTCCTTTCGAGCAATCCCATTTTATAGACCTCGAAATCAAAGAGCCGTTGGAGAGCAATTTGAATTTCGGGCTATATTAGGTAGGTTGTAGGATATGATTGTGACATGCTCCGATTATCAGCATGGCCGTAGGCATGATTAGTGCCGTTTTTGTCTGCAGCGTCATATCCCGTATTGTCAACTCTTTTTGTGCACGTGTCGCTTTCTCCTTGGCTTCGCGAGGCGGCATTTCAGTAATTTGTCCGTTAGACGATTGATATTCTTTTTGTAGAAGATTCGTCTTGTCTGGTGTATATTTTTGATTGTCACCAGGTGTGAGCTGACTTGATCAGGTAACTGATCAGTCTACCTTGTTGAGTCTTCTGTTGCAGATTATCTTAGCTCAATATGCAGACTCGGCTGAATGTAGGTCTTCAGGTCTTTTGGTCTTCAGGTGTCTCTGAGCCTCAGTGTATTCAGTCATACTGAGTCTTCAGGTTTGTTACTGAGTCTTCAGGTTTGTTACTGAGTCTTCAGGTTTATCTGAGTCTTCAGGTTCATCTGAGTCTTCAGTTTCTATCTGAGTCTTCAAGTTCATCCGAGTCTTCAGGTTCATCTGAGTCTTCAGGTTCATCTGTCTTCACCTGATATTCTGACTTCTTGTCTTCTGATTTGTTCTTAGTCTTCTGATCATCTGACCTTATCTGGGTCATCTGATACTTCGACCTGACCTATACATATCGAGTTCCCCCTCAATATGTGACCTATCTTTTACATCAGCTATCTATACATTTCAGCTGGTCATCTTAATCTGATTCTAACTCATCAGTCAGATAACAGGTCTGACTGGTCCTATTACAACCTGTTTTGGAACTTCCATCAAAACTAAAATACAGATTTCCCAACAATTTCCCACTTTTTGATGGAACCAAAACACTTAATCAGAAAAACAGATACCATGAATGGAAATGTAGATAATGTAAACAGTACATACCTCAGATGACAATGAGATGTTGTCTTAGAATCAGTGAGATGGAATATTTCATTCAGATAGGTTTGTGGATTATAGAATACATGAAAAGCGTACCTATCATCTGATTCCAAGTTGTCTTCCTCAGGTGTACTTGAACATTTGTAGCTCTTTGGGGATGCCAAACATCATGTACATCCTTTGCATTAGTTTGTCCAGCTCTTCTCTTCTATGGATCCCTCACTTTTCAGTAAATCCATAGTAGGTATTTTTGAACTTTACAGGATCTAGCTTTTTGTCTGGACGCAAAGGTGGAAGGAGTAGTTCAAAGGGTGGAGCTTCTGTTATTAGTGACATAATCTTGCCTTCTTTCATCACTGTATGGTAGAAGTCTGGATACTTTGTTTCTAACCAGTTCCGAAATTCATCATCATTTTCAGTCTGATCTTGATGAATTGGAATATTCTCCAGGATGTAGATGTCACATAACCATTCTCCTCTGATATGATCCCATTCTGGAAGCAGACCTAGCCGTGCACAGAGGATGTCTTTAACAGGTGCCGGAAGGGCATTCTTCTCCCAAGCAATCTCCTCTGCTGCAGCTTCGTTCTTCCTCTTCCTTCGGATGTAAGCGATGTTCAGTCCCTTAGCCTCTGCTAACTTCTGCTTCTTGATGGCGACCTCTCTTATTCTCTGTCGTGTTTGCTCTTGAACTTGTTCAGGAGTCATTTGGCTTTTGGTAGAGAATAGATGGCCTTGTCTTTGATCTTCCGCAGTTGCTTTCACCATCTTGCCTTTGTCTTTCTTTCTTTTCAGAGTCTGCTCAGGTTCATCTTGTTCGTCTTCTTCAGCTAATTTCTTAGCGAGTTCAAGGCTCTTGGCCCGATCGCCGATTTCCATTCTTTTTCTCGAGCGAATGAAGAAAAGTCTTCAATCTTGTCGACTCTGGCGGTAATCTGAAAAAGAGCGGTTTTACGCTTTCGATGATCTCTTTGCTATGTTTCTCCTGATTTCCTTCACTTCAAAGAACGAGATCGATAGATGGAGTAGATTTGGGCAAGTCGAGAATCTGATGGTTTTCGGTAGAGATGAAATTGTTACCAATCGTGGTTCTTTTTTTTCTTCCTTCTCTTTATTCTCTTTTCCTTCCCCCCTTTTTGGTTTCATCAAAGAGGGACATCTTGGACATCTTTTGAAAATTTTCATGTTCAGTTAATTAATTGCCGTGAGATCTCCTCTCTGAGTTCCTCGACAACAAGAGGAGTAATCTGAACGATGGTAGAAGGTGCAAGAGTGAAGAAGCGTCTGAGAGCAATTTCGATTTCCTGTCTTGCTCGTTCTGTAGAAGCTAAAAAATATTTCCAACCCATATCCATGTGGTTGTTAGTTTTGTCCAAGGATGCCCAGACATTTTCCAAAAGTACACGTATGCGATTGAGCATCTCTCACCGAATCTGTGAGTTTGTCGACCGAGTTTGAGCTTCTCAGCAATAGGATTTACTAGTTGCATTACTTCAGCAAGGATGGCATTGTGCATCCCAATTGTGTGACTTCGTTCCTTGTCAACTAGTTTTGCTTGCTCATCTTCAAATCGCTTCATCAGATCTGCTTTTGAAATGGCTGCGAATTTGTCTTCAAATGCAGCCTTGATCCCATCCTGAATTTTTCGTTGTAATGATCTATGGTATCAGAGCTCATCATAGCAGTCGGGTCAGATGTTGATGCCTTGCCAAGTCGGGTCTCATCTAAGCACCCATTCTGGGTTCATCGCAGCTCCCTCATGATCTGTAGGAGGTTGAACGGTTTCTCCTCATTATCGGCAATTTAACCTTTCGTGAATTAACCATCCGATATCATCGCGGATGCCAATTCAACAAACTTTCAATCCCAATCAGCGGTGTTCAAGCACTTCAACTCCAAGTCTACAAAGAAATCTGATCCCAGAGTTGTCATGAGAATCAGAAATTCTTTAATGCTTTTCAGTCTGATATCCCTCCAGAACACTATTTCTTCTATCTGTTGCTGGATGCCAGGATGTTGATCCAATTCAGGGCATAGATCCAGTTGATACTCCTTGATCTGTTGCTTCATTATCCTTATGATGGTGCTTTCTAGAGCAGGTGAAGCAAGCACGGTTCTGGTATTGAAGGGATTATGAGAGACCGACACTCGCTTGTCGGATCTCTCAGGCTCCTGTGACTTGATTGGAGATTGGGATATTTGTGGGGATATGTGTGGTTCATTTTTAGCGTTTTGAGGGTGTTCAGTTTCCTGAACGGGTTGATTGATTGGTGGTGTGGGAGATCTTGGTGATCTGATAGGCGAGGGTGAGGGTGAGAAGGTTTTGTGGGGAGGTGATGATGATTTTTGAGGAGAGGGTGATGGTGATTTGGAAGTGGGCGTTGGCGATCTTTCTCTATGGAAGATCTTGTTGAGAGGCAGAGAATCAGATGGTGATTCTTCCTCAGATTGCTCCACTTCTGTCCTTCTGACAAATTTCTCTCCTTCTGCTGCGATCATCTGCTCTTCCCTTACTTCTCTGATAGTTGGCTCAGAGCGGACTGCTATCTCTTCTTCTGATCTTACTTGCATCAGATCCTTAATTTTGTTGACTTGCTGGGCAGAACTTGGAGCAGTTTTCAGAGGAGATGAGACTCTCTTCTGACGTTTCCGCTGAGCATCTGGTTTCTTGGCCAGATCCTTCCTCTTCATCCTCTTCTCTGGAATGGCCTCTTCCTGCACTTCAGAAGATGCAGTTGCCTTATCTTTTTCCTTCTTTTCTCCCTTGGGTTTGGGCACATAAGGAGTTGGATCCTCATCAGATTGTCCAGGTAGGGACTCATCTTTGCCCAATATGGCCTTGTGCTTTGCTTGGTAAATCTTCGCTCCATTCTCGTTCCATTTATAATTATGTGGCAGCTTATCTGACAGAATGATAGAGATTTTGTGTATGAATGAGCACTTGGAAGATAAGCACACTTCATTGCTCTGGGTCAATTCGAACTTCACGGAGTCTTTTCTCAGTCTTGCTTTGACCATACCCAACCAATCGATATCTGAAGCCTTCTTGATTATTGCAGCCATGACACTTATCTTGTACGAAGTGACTGCATCAAGACTGTAGGTTGAGCACATGATCACCTTCTGAACAATCTCAAGAAGAAGGCGATATTTTCTCTTCAGATAGGAGGCTTTGGCGTTCGTCGTGTTCTCCTTGTTCGTAGGTCTCAACAGCTCGACTTCAAGAAATCCCTTTTCTCCTACATCAGTCGTGTAGATCTCTGGATTGATGCTTCCTCGAGTTAGGCCGAATATCCTCTGGAGATCGTCATTCGACACTCGAACTTCCAGTCCTCCAACGGAAGAAATCAGGTCAGCATCAATGTCTTCATCCCTCTGCAGATTGTATAGACACTCCAGAGCTTCATGTGCGTGGACGATGTTCTGATGTGTAGAGCAATAGCGTTCAAGTCCACACGCTCGCAAGCACTCCTGAATTTCCAGCGATTCAGGGTCTGAGGTGATGGTGAAGACTACGTACTTTTCATCAATGATGTCTTTCTTCATCGATGAAAAATTGCAGAACTTTTTCCCTTGGCCAGGTCGTGGAATAAGATATGCCATTTCTGTACGATATGCAAATTGATGTTTAGTTTGAGTAAGATATTTCAATAAATTCAGTCAAACTAGTAATTTTAGCATCAATTTAGCAAATAAGCGTTTAGATCTAATAAAAATTACAGAAATATATCATCACGATTTGTAAACCTAGGTACCAGAGAGAAATTGAGATCATGCAATTAATTAAACAAGAAATTACCAGAAATTGATTCAAAAGATTTAGAAATCGGAAGAGTAGAATTAATTGATCTCGAAAGTAATTCTCTGAAGAATTTTTGAAAGAATTTGATCTTTTAAGAACTTTGAGAAGACGAAGTAGTGGAAAGAGGTTTTCTGAAAGGATTTGGGTTTTATAGAATACGAGGGAAAACCTTTTTGCACAACTTTCCAAAGTACTCAAATATCCGTGTTTTGAAATCAGTGGCTGAGATTAGTCGGCCAAAAAGTATTTTGATATCACGGTTGAGAAAAATAGTCTTCTCGTATTTCGGACTCGAAAATTCGCAATAAAACGCATTAAAAACACATTTCCAAGTCCGCATTAAAAGTTTTGCAGAGCATGCGTCATAAATAGAGTAAAACATTTTATTTAAATAACGCATGTAAGGTATTCAGAAAGGGATAAATAAGAGAACGTATCTGACTGATTGATATTGTAATCAATCAGTTACCACTTGTGATCTGATCTGGTACTTGTTGACTTTACTGATGGTAGCCTTAAGCATTTCCCAACAATATCTCACTCATCTGATCAGATTCTTGCTTGAAACACTTCGTTACTTATCTGATCCACTTATCTGATACACTTCATCCTTTAGTCTTCTTCTAATCAGCCCGTATTTACTGAAGTCAACTCCCGCCAAAACTTTTACTTCGGGGAGTCCAAAAGTCGCCTCGATTCTCAAATCGACGCGATTTGACATTCCGTAATAATGGCATAGATACGCTGTGATAAATCACACCGTTAACTCATCCAACCATTAGCCGCGTGTTCCTTACGCGTTGTCGATGCAAATTTCTCTTAAGGTCTTCTGAGAAAATAAATTTGCATTTATACCCCTAATTTCCTTCTATAAATTAGCCTGGGGTGTTTAGGCAAATAACACAACATAAACCATTCATCTTCTTTAGCATATACTTCATGCTTTTCTGATGAGTTCCTTATTACCGGTGAAACTTCCGGTGGGGAACCTTTAACCCTTTTACAATGAATTCAGCTTCTCAAATCAACCCTGTGTGTTCCTTCACACTGCTTTCGTCGTCATCTAAGATTTCACATACGATCAATGCTAAGCTTCTTTACCACCATGGAGGCGGATCTGCTAAGGCAAATGAGAAGGCACTTCTCCTAACCGTATGCACCTTGTGCGCCTATCGAGATGACGGAATTAACATCAACAGACTTAGTCTGAAACAAAACATGGGTTTGATATACAATTTTGTGTATCAAACTTAATATTTGCATGAGACACTCATGGCCATATGGTCTTTGTGACCAAACCTGTGGCACTGTGTCCCATTTAATAGCTGGAAAGCCCATTTATTTTAGGTCTAAGGGCTCCTAGCTTAAAGATCCTTCAAGGCTCGCTCTCGCTCCTCACTCTGAAGCTCTAAGAGTGGCTTTCAGGATTCTAGAAGCTTCTCTGCGCCCCCCTGGGTCGGAGAGTCTAAGAGCATCAACTTTTAAAATCTCTCTCTCTCCTTCCCTGCCTATGGTTGTCTTAGGGCTTATGGTTTATGACCTCCGGGTCTTCTTGTACTTGTAATACCACTTGAAGATAGCTTGTAGCACTTGTAGCTTGTGATATCACTTGTAACTTGTAAATCTGACCTCCGGGTCTTTATCAATGAAAAATTCTATTATTTCATTGTTGTGTTGCTTCTTCTGACTTATGCGATCTGTAGCTTTACTCTTGACTTGCTTGTTGACTGCAGCTTTAATCGACTTATAAAGTGATACTCCAATCTGATCAGTTCCCCTTTAATCTGATATGTCTTGAACTGATCAGCTCCTTGTCTGAACTTCAGATCGGCTACTTATCTGACTTTCTGATCTGCTCCTTATCTGAACTTCAGATCGGCTCCTCGTCTGGTCGTCTGATCAGTTGAGATTCCTAACTCAACTGATTTCACTTAACCTGGTTAGTCTTTTAACCAACTGGTTCTGGAGATCAGTCCTTCAACCATATCTGGTGCATTTTCTCCAAGATCCAGAAGACATAGCTCGTTGCATAACTCTTTGAATCTGATCTTAGCTAGCGGCTTAGTTAAGATATCAGCTTTCTGCTTGTCAGTATGGATTTTTTCCATCCTAATATTCTTCTTTTCAACGTGATCTCTGATAAAATGGTGTCTGACATCCACATGCTTGGATCTTGTATGTAGAACAGGATTCTGAGTGATTGCAAAAGCACTATTACTGTCACAGAATATAGGTACGTTCTTAGCTACGATGTTGTAATCCCTCAGCTGCTGACTTAGCCAGAGCAGTTGGGAACAACAGCTTCCTACAGCCATATATTCTGCTTCAGTAGTAGATGTCGCAACTGATGTGTGCTTCTTCGAAAACCAAGAGATCAGTTTATTTCCCAGACACTGACATGATCCTGAGGTTGACTTCCTGTCGATTCTACAACCTCCGTAATCTGAATCAGAATACCCACTAAGCTCTAGATTATCATCTGATGGGTAAAATAAACCAAGGTTTACAGTCCCTTTCAGATACTTGAGAATCCGCTTAGCTGCTTCTAGGTGGCTTTGCATTGGATTTGCTTGAAATCTGGCACATACACCTACTGCAAAAGTAATGTATGGTGTGCTGGCAGTCAGGTATAGTAGTGATCCAATCAGAGCTCTATATTCTTTCTGATTAACTTTCTGACCATCTTCATCTGGATCCATCTTGAACCCGGTCATCATGGGAATTCTGGCTTCCTTGCAATGTTGAACTCCAAACTTTGCTAGTAGATTCCTTGTGTACTTCGCCTGGCAGATGAATATCCCTTCTGTACTCTGCTTGACTTGTAAACCCATAAAGTAATTCACCTAACCTATCATGGACATCTCGAACTTCCCTTGCATCAATATGCTGAACTTCTCACATAGTTTCTTGTTGGGAGATCCGAAGATGATGTCGTCCACGTAAATCCGTTACATCAGAATATCTTCTCCATCTTCTATTCTGAATAAGGTTCTGTCCATTATTCCTTTAGTGAACCCGTTGTTTATCAAGAACTGAGAGAGTGTATCATACCAAGCTCGAGGAGCTTGTTTCAGGCCGTAAAGAGCTTTCCTTAAACGGTACACTTGGTTGCCTTTTTCAAAGCCTGGAGGTTGTTCGACATAAACTTCCTCTACTAGTACATCGTTTAAGAATGCACTCTTTACATCCATCTGATACACAGTGAACCCTCTATGGGCAGCATATGCCAGAAAAAGCCGAATGGATTCTAGGCGAGCTACTGGTGCAAAGGTCTCATCATAATCAATTCCTTCTGATTGTGAATACCCTTTAGCAACAAGTCTTGCCTTATTCCTGGTTATGACATTATTCTCATCTCTCTTGTTCTTGAATACCCACTTCGTGCCAATCACGTCTTGATGAGTTGGTCTGTCCACCAGTTTCCAAACTTGATTTCTCTCAAACTGTTCCAGTTCCTCTTCCATGGCTAGAATCCAGCTTGCGTCTTGTAGAGCTTCCTCTACTGTAGTTGGTTCCTTCAAAGACAGATAACAACAGTACATGGCACTTTCACCAATCTGATGTCTAGTTTTGACTCTATCAGATGGGTCTCCGATAATCAGATCAGTTGGATGACTGGTAATCCAGGTCCTTCTGTTCTGATGTGCGTCTGTTTGGAGAACATCATCCATATCTGATAGTAGTTCATTACTAGTGATTGGGAGTGGTGCGGAATTATGATCCACTTGATAAGAACATGTCTCAGCTGATGTTGGACTCATCATGTGCTGATGTCTGTTCGTAGGAACTTCAGGAGTTCCCCCTGAACCAGATGGTTCAGTTGATACTGTCTCAGCTGTAACAACTTCTTCTTCGGCGGTTACCAGCGTACCTTAGGTCCGATTGACTGTTGAATCAGCAAGATCAAGTTCTGGGATGTACACTTTTACGTGTTCAACTTCTTTCTCCTTGATGCTTAGCTGATGCATTTTCAGCGTGTCAGGTAGCGGTTGATCTGGTACGGCTTGTTCTGAGGCTGCTTTCTCTTGTTCAGAAGATGTCTCATCAAAGACCACATGTGGTGTTTCTTCCCCAACTAGGGTTCGTTTGTTGTAAACTCTGAAAGCCTTGCTGGATGAGGAATATCCTAAGAATATGCCCTCATCTGACTTGGCCTCAAAAGTCTTCAACTGACTTTTCCCATTGTTGTGTATGAAACACTTGCACCCAAAAATATGGAAGTATGAAACACGAGGTTTTCTGTCCTCCCATAGTTCATAAGGTGTTTTGAAGTGAGTCTTAGTCAGAGAACATCTGTTCTGAGTATGGCATGCAGTATTGATTGCTTCTGCCCAGAAACGGCTTGGTGTGGCATGTTCAGCTAACATAGTGCGAGCAGCTTCCTTGAGAGTTCTGTTTCTCCGTTCTGCTACTCCATTTTGTTGTGGCGTTCTTGCAGCTGACGTTTCATGCTGTATACCAAAGTCAGTGCAAAAATCAGTAATAAAGGAATTCAGGAACTCTGTACCTTTATCTGATCTGGTTTTTACTATGCTGACACCCTTCTCGTTTTGTAGCTTCTTGAGCAGCTCAGGTATCTTTGTCATTGTCTGGTTCTTCTTGTATAAGAATACAACCCAAGTAAACTTGGAATAGTCATCCACGATTACTAGATGTAGGTCCCGAACGGGTTTTGTGAGGGTGGAAGTCTAGAGGGGAGGGGTTAATAGACTTCCAAAACTTTTCGTGCGGATCAGGTGTGAACTGCAGATTACCCGATCAGAGTGCTAGTGTATCAGTTTAGACTGATGTTCAATCTTACTGAGTGCCTGAGGGCAGATCAGTTTGATATCTGTCAGCTTAACTGAAGGGTGCGGAAGCTTGTTTTTACCCGTGTGAAAAACCAGTTTTATCAATCAGATTCTTAAGTCAGTTTTCAACCAGTTGACTGAAGTGTCAATCTGATCAGATCAGTTGCTTGGTGCAGACTGAGCTTAACTTTAGAATATGTATAAAGTTTAAACTCAGTTGAGTGACTTGTGTAAAGCGATAAGAGAGCAAGTAAATGCACAAAAGACTTTTTATAGTGGTTCAGATGAAACACGTCCTACGTCCACTCTTCCCTTAACACAGGGGAACCTTAACCTACTTTAACCTGCGGGACTTATATCCCTTTCAGGATGGCCGAGATGTCTACCGAGTTCCCACTCTTACAAACTTAACCTGCAGGACTTATATCCTTTTCAGGATGGCCGAGATGTTTAACGAGTTCCCACTCAAGCTTAACCTACGGGACTTATATCCTTTTTAGGATAGCCGAGATGTTTATCAAGTTCCCACTCTACAAACGTAACCAGCGGGACTTATATCCTACAAAGAGGATAACCGAGATGTTTAATGAGTTCTCACTCTACAGACTTGACCTAACTTGCGTTTGGGTAAAGAATGATTGAGGGTTCCAACTGGAAATCTTATCCTGGTGCTTTAGGTAGCCAAAATGCTAGTGGATAGGATTTCTTGCTAAGAACTATGGGATGAACACTCTAAGAATAATCTTCAGATGTAGTGTTCTTTTGAGTGGAGATTTGTTGTAGCTTTAGCTTCTTTTGCGATGTCTCCGTGTTTGTTCTTGCGTTTTCACTTGTTGGTCCTTTTCTTCAAAATGAAGATCGATCCCATTTTATAGACCTCGAAATCAAAGAGCCGTTGGAGAGCAATTTGAATTTCGGGCTATATTAGGTAGGCTGTAGGATATGATTGTGACGTTCTGCGATTTTCGGCGTGGCCGTAGGCATGATTAGCGCCGTTTTTGTCTGTAGCGTCGTATCCCGTATTGTCAGCTATTTTTGTGCACGTGTCGCTTTCTCCTTGGCTTTGCAAGGCGGAAATTTAGAAATTTGCCCGTTAGACGATTGATATTCCTTTTGAAGAGGATTCGTCTCTGCGGTGTATCTTTTGATTGTCACCGGTGTGGTGACTTGATCAAATGGCGATCGATCTACCATGTTGAGTCTTCAGTTGCACATTGTCTTAGCTTCAATATGCAGACTCTACTGAAAGTAGGTCTTCAGGTCTTTTGATCTTCAGGTGTCTTTGAGCCTCAGTGTATTCATCGTCTTGAGTCTTGAGTTTGATCTTTGAGTCTTGAGGTTTATCCGAGTCTTAGGTTCATCCGAGTCTTGGTGTTATTATCCGAGTCTTTGAGTTCATCCGAGTCTTGATTTCTTCGAGTCTCTTGATGTCTTCTTGTCTTCACCTGATCTTCTGACTTCTTGTCTTCTTCTTTGCGCTTAGTCTTCTGATCATCTGACCTTCTCTGGGTCATCTGATACTTCGACCTGACCTATACATATTGAGGTCCCCCTCAATATGTGACCTATCTTTACATCACTATCTATACATTTCAATTTGGTCATCTTATTCGATTCTAAGTCATCAATACCTAATGTGTCCGACAGTCCTATTACAACTTTGTTTTGGAACTTCCATCAAAACTAAAATACATATTTCCCAACAATTTCCCTTTTTGATGGAACCAAAACACGAACCAAACTTGATCGAAAAAAAGCAGATACCATGAATGGAAATGTAGATAATGCAAATAAATAATGCAATTATGTGAAATGAGATGATTGTCCTATCATCGATTTCCAAGTTGTCTTCTAGAATATGTGGTGTACTTGAACATTTGCTTAACCCGGTGTACTTGAACATTTGGTAGTTCTTTGGGGATGCCAAACATCCCAGTACATCCTTTGCATTAGCTTGTCCGGCTCTTCTTTTCTATGGATTCCTCCTTTTTCGGCCTAGTCCATAGTAGATGTTCTTGAATTTAATGGGATCTAGCTTGTTGTCCGGACGCTAAAGGTGGAAGGAGTAGTTCAAAGGGTGGAGCTTACGGTATCGATGACATGATCTTGCCCGTCATCATCCTTTGTCGGTAGAAGTCCGGATACTTTGTTTCTAACCACTTAGAAATTCATCATCATTTTCATCGATCTTGATGAATTGGAATCTTCTCCGAGGATGTGGGACGTCACATAACCATTCTCTCTCGATCCGATCCCATTCTCGAAGCAAATCTTGTCGCGGCATGTGAGGATGCCTTTAACAGTCTTTGGAAGGGCATTTTTCTCCCAAGCAATCTCCTCTGCTGCAGCTTCGGTCTTCCTCTTCCTTCGGATGTATGCAATGTTCAGCCCCTTTGCCTCTACTAACTTCTGCTTCTTGATTGCGGCCTCTCTTATTCTCTGTCTTGTTTCCTCTTGAACTTGTTCAGGAGTCATCTGGCTTTTGGTGGAGAATATCTGGCCTTGTCTCTGATCTTCCGCAGTTGCTTTCATCATCTTGCCTTTGCCTTTCTTCCTCCTCAGAGTCTGCTCAGGTTCATCTTGTTCATCTTCTTCAGCTAATTTCTTAGTGAGTTCAAGGCTCTTAGGCTGATCATCAGCTTCCATTCTTTTCTAAACGAATGAAGAGAAGTCTTCAATTTTGTCGACTCTGGCAGTAATCTCTGAAAGAGTACTTTTCTGCTCAGCGATCTCTTTACTGTGTTGCTCCACAGTTTCTTTTATTTCAGCAACGAGATCGGTAGATGAAGTGTGTGGCAAGTTAGATACAGTGGTTTTTGGTAGAGATGAAAATTTTACCAACTGTGTCTGAGTCTGTTTTTCTTCCTTCTCTTTGTTCTCTTTTTCTTGAGTCTGTTTTTCTGTATTCTCTTTTCCTTCGGACTTTTTCGGACTCTTTTCCTTCCCCCTTTTTGGTTGCATCAAAGAGGTTGGACATCTTCTTGGTTCGAGTTGTTAATTGGTGAGATCTCCTCTCTAAGTTCCTCGACAACAAGAGGAGTGATCGGGCCGGTGGCGAAGGTGCTTGAGAAGCGTAGAAGCGAGAGCAGCTTTCGATTTCTGTCTTGCCTTTTTTCAGAGAAGCTAGAAAATGTTTCCAACCCATATCCAAGTGATTGTTGGTTTTGTCAAGGATGCCAGACACTCTCCAAAAGTACTCGTGGTTCGATTGAGCATCTGTCTGAACTGAGAGTTTGTCAGACTGGAGCTTGAGCTTCTCAGCAAGAGGGTATACTAGTTGCATTACTTCAGCAAGGATGGCATTGTGCATCCAACAGTGTGACTTCGTTCCTTGTCAACTAGTTTCGCTTGCTCATCTTCAAACTGCTTCATCAGATCTGCTGTGAGCGCTGAGAATTTGTCTTCAAATGCAGCCTGGATCCCATCCTGAATCTTCTTAGAGTGATGATCTAGGGTCTCAGTGTTGGGATTATACTGAAAAGTATGCTTTTTACTTTGTATAATCGAAACTGAATTTCCAGACTTATTTACTGAAATAAATTGTTTATCACTGATGCTTTAAATATGATTGAATGTTACATATATTTACTGCATAACTGTTCAATAATTCGTACGTGTTACATTGTAGTTAATTTAGTGATACCAGATCACAGAAGATTAAATTAATAGTCCCTTGTAACTAAAAGTACGCCATTCACGACCTAGATGGAAATGAACAACCCATCACGAAAGGTTGAGGTGTAAGGCTCAGATTGGTTTGTCTTGACCAAGAGATTACACTAGTGCATGACTGATGCGCTGAATAGGACCTACAGGAGGATAAATTCTTCAGAACTGAACAAGGAAGAATTAGACCTCAGTGGTTCGTTATTTCTTAACCTTCGTCCTTTAAATAGGATCACGTGGGATTGGTAACTATTGCTTTGACTTATCATGGGTAGCGAATCAAAGAGAGATTCAATACTTTTTATCTTGGGCAATATTATTGGTCACATGTGATTGCTAAGATTTAATACGAAGAATCGTGTTCAAGCACGCTTTGTTCGACGCCCTTTGGGAGGTTCATAAGCTTTATCATACCAAATCTTGCAAGTGGAATTTGTTTCCGGTATGGATAATAATGTTGAACCGTTCCTTGACCAAGGACAAAAGATATTAATCAACGGAAAGCTATTTCAGTGGCTTGAATTAATTAATGGGCTAGATAATCTTAAACACGGGAAATAATGACCGGAGCCATATTCGATGTAATAATGGGGTTAAGATGGATAGTGCAATATTAATTATGTACTAGGATTAATTAATATTTATGGGCTTGAATTATATTGTGGCTCAATATTAGATATTCAAGATCCATTAGAAGGTCCAATCTTAATTCTCCTAAAGGACCCCTGAGTAGCCCAACAAATAGTCCATTAACTGAAAAATGTGATTAAAATAAAATAAATATTGTTGCTTAATTTTTCCTCTAATTTTCGAAATTTACGGATAAAAGAGGGAGAAAGATTTTCTTTGAATTTTGTTATGGAATGAAGATATGTATTCTTGGAATACAAGATTATCTCATTAAATTCAAGAAATCTCCCACTTGGTTATCTGTATAGAGAATTTTGAAATTTTGGAAATATAGTGGGCAAGAAAGATTTTCTTGATTTTCTTGAAAAGATATTATGGAAGATATGTATTTCTTGAAATACAAGAATATCTCATAAATTAAAGAAGATCCAAATCTTGGATTCTTGCACATATTATTTTCGAAAAAATCCATAATTGAGGAGGTGGAATTTTTTGTGGAATATTTTAATTATGGGAAAAATAATATAAGAGATATATTCAAGATTTCTTGGTGACCAAGAAAATTCTTTTCCCACATTGATATTCTACTAAAATTTTTGACCCCTCCTCTCCTATAAATAGGGAATGATTGTTTCATTCCTAAGTACAATTCCATGTGCTGGAAATATTAGCAAATCCACAAAGGTGGTGCAACAAAGTTTATTTTTTCCTTTTGTTAATTGTTCGACAAGTGTCCTTCCACCGGATAGTTGAGCAAGGGCTAAGAGAATACTTGGGAAGTCCTTTTGGTTAGTCCGTCCGACCGAAGTCACTGCCATCCCGAGAGGTACGTTCACGTAAACCCGTAGATTCCGCATGCTTAGGTTTTACGTGGCTTTTTATATGCATGATATGTTGTTGTAATTATTATTTGAATTAATATAGGATTAATTCATGCTAGTAATAATTAATGAATTAAATTTGTATTTAAATATTCACCCCGAATAGATCTGTGCAACTTATTCCCCAACAACTGGTTTCAGATCCACGGTTTCGGGCTCTGAATTTTTTAAATTGTAATTTAATTCGTGAACATTAAATTTGAAATTGAATAGTATAACTGTTAGATCTATTTTGCGGTATCCAATTGTCATGGATTTTAATGTGTTTATTTATGCATGCATATAAACCGTGTTTTTTTTAATTCGATTCGATTCGGATTTCTTTTTGCCTCGTGAGAAAATCCACGAGTAGACTAGGATTTGTTTGATTTGATCAATGTAATAGACTAGTCTAGATCTAGGTTTATTTATTTTTGTAAATAAATTGTAACCGGATCGAAACTAAGAGATTTAAGAATTAAAGGATGAAATCCAGACCAGCGTAGGCGACGCCTAGACAAGACCGGCACGCATGGGCGCAGGGGCGAGGCCGGCGGCCGAACAAGACAAGGAACAAGGGGCGGGCGGGCGCAGGGCGACGCGGTACCGCGCATGCTCCAAAGCCGAAGCGAACGAGGCGGATTCACGGGCGCGCGGCGGATACACGGGTGCCGCTGAGGTCACGCGAGGCGGAGGCTGGCGCAGCAAGACGCTGCGACGCTGTGCTGCCGCCGAGATCTCCGCCGACACTTCGAGAGGCGTGCTCGAAACCTTGGCGTGTTTCGGCTCTTTGGGTGGTCTTAGAGAGAGGGAATCCTAGGCAGTGGTCGGCGGATCTTGGCGTGCATCATTGCTGTTTGCTGGCGTGGGGTTTCGAGACGAAGTTTTTGTTTCGAGACGAACGAGTGGGAGAAATTCGAGACGTGTTTCTTCAAGATCAAGCCAAGAAAAATCAAACCGTGACAATTGGATAATTTGTGCCCAATATGTTTATTTTTCTGTTTTGCTTGATTTATTTGTGCTATCTTATGCATTATTTAATTTGTTTATATGTGTTTGCATGAGGGTTTCCAAATGGAAAAATCTCAACTTCAAAATTACTAAGTATGTTTAAGTAATTAATTGACAATTTTATTCCGGATAATAAAATTGAATTAATTTTGACCTCCATGATTTATTTATTTGTGAATTCTTTTGGAGAAATTCCCCCAACGGGACGGTCAAAAGATAGGTTTCACATGAATGAATTCCAAACGGATGATTGTGGGTTATTACTAGTGGCGACGATGACCCTGCCAACGAGGTCCCTGTCAATTTTATATTGGTCAAGTGGGAGCCAACTATTAATCTGGATATTAAAGGTTTGTAACTGTTCTTGTTTGTAACCTACTTGAATGTGTTTAAATAATGACCCACCCAACGTGGCTTATTTAAACTGTTTTTGAGATGTTGGCTGATGCATGTTCATATTTATTTTTTTGAGATTTTAAATATGATGGCATGTGATCGAATCTTGTGATATGCTTGTGCTATTGCATATAGTTGTTTATTTCAGTTCAGCATGTCGTTACATTTTAATCCACTGTTATTATACTTAAAGTCAATACAATATGGAAACTATATTGATTGGAAAATTATAATTGTCCTAACTGCACAAAAGCACAAGTGGATTTTGACACACCAAAATCAGATGAGCCAACTGACGAGTCAAAACATGCGGGACTCGTCAGATCACCTTGCGAGAGATGTCGTCGCTGAAAAGGTGGAGGGCAAACCCGTAAGGGATTACGTCCTCAAAATAGATGGCCCATCTGAACAAACTTGAGATTCTAAGTGTAGATTATGATTTGGAGATTCAGATGAATTTAGTACTTCACTCTCTGCCCAAAAGGTTTTTGAGCATTTTGGCCTCGCTAGCTAATTTGTTGCAAGCTTTTGGTCTCGGCAGAAATGATGATAAGTCACCAAACTCAAGCTTTGACGGCAAGTGGTCTGTCTTCATCTTCTGGGCCAAGGGTAGGCAAGATAAAGAAGAGAACCAAAGGCCATAAGCAATAAAACTCAACTGTTGTCAAGGGCAATGGTAAGATGAGGAATGCTTGTTGTGTCAAGGAAAATCCAAAGAGGAAGTGCTTAAGCTGCGGTGAGAGAGGACAATGGAGATTTTGCCTGTTCCAACCCCAAAAGGGACGGAAAGAAAGGTAATTCTCACGCACTAGTTGTTGAAACTTGTTTAGCGGCGTATACTTCTCATTCGTGGGTGGTTGATACGAGATCCACTAATCATGTTGGCTTCATGGGTTCAAAATGATCCGGCAACTTAGTGGGAGTGATATCCTCATCACACTGGGAGACGTTACGAAAGTAGAAGACATTGCAATGCTACGTAAGTTGCAGATATTGCAATGCTACGATAGTAACGATTATTGCAATACTACGCAAGTAGCAGACATTGCAATGCTACATGAGTAGCAGTTAAAGCAGTGGGAGAAGTGCATCTATCTTTTGAAGATAAAGTTTTTTCTTAGATTATCTTTATGTTCCCAGTTTTAGAAAGAATTCACTTTCAGTTTCTAAAATTCGATTAAAGGACACTAAGTTTCTTCTAATAAGAATGACATCATTTTTGAAATGATGAGTGAATCTGTTACGGGACATTGATGGAAAATCTCTATGCAAATTAACTGTGCACACCACTCACGAAATGCATCCTATAACACATCAACTATTTCCGACAAAAGAAAGAGTGAACGAAACACTTCTTTGGCATCTAAGATTGGGTCATATAAATCCAAAGAGGATCCAACGGTTGGTAAGAGACGGTTCACTAGGGCTTCACCAAGTTGAACCGATTCCAACCTGCGAATCATGTTTGGAGGGTAAAATGACCAAGAGGGCATTTGGAGCCAAGGGGAATAGGGCTAAAGAAGTGTTAGAGATCGTTCACATAGATGTATGTAGTCCAATGTCAACCAAAGCAAGAGGAGGTTATGAGTAATTTTATTGATGATTACTCAAGGTACATTTTCCTTATGAAGCATGAATCTGAGCTTTTTGAGAAATTCTAAGAATTTAAGGCTCAAACAGAGAATCATAAGGAAAAACGTATCAATTCTCTACGATCTGATCGTGGAGGCAAATACCTCAGCAATGAGTTTTTGAACTACTTATCTGATGAAGGGATTGTATCCCAGCTCACTGCACCCGGAACCCCTCAACTAAACGGGGTTGCAGAGTGAAGAAACTGAATTCTTTTGGAAATGGTTAGATCAATGATGAGTTATGCGGATCTTCCCGAGTCGTTCTGGGGTTATGCCTTGGAAACAGTGGCTTACATTCTGAACTTGGTGATATCCAAATCGATTCCCGAAACTCCCAAAGAATTGTGGACCGGACGCAAGCCTAGTATGATACACATGAGAATTTGGGGGTGTCCGGCTTACGTGTTGGACAAGGAAGCCGGTAAATTGGATCCTCGATCAGAATTAAGGCTGTTTGTAGGATACCCCGAGGGAACAAAAGGGTGTATGTTCTATAGTCCCGAAGATCAAAAGGTGGTCATGAGCACCCACTTTAGATTTTTGGAAGAAGACTATATGAACCAAAGAAAACCCAGAAGTGAGATTACCTTAAATGAGCTTAGAGGGAAAACCTCAGTGCCAACTGTACTAGATGATATACCAAATGATACATTTTCACAACCGGAGCCTCGTCGTAGTGGGAGGGTTGTTAGACAGCCCGAGAGATTCATGGGAATAGGAGAGTCCTCGGACTTGATTCCCGGACAAGACGAATCAGACCCATGGACATATGACGAGGCATTCCAAGATAAGGATGCAGGTTCTTGGCAAACAACAATGAAAGCCGAAATGGGTTCTATGTTTCATAATAGAGTGTGGGAGCTAATCGAACCACTTAATGGGGTCAAATCCATTTGATGTAAGTGGGTATATAAGAGGAAAAGAGGACCGGATGGGAAGGTTGAAACCTTTAAAGCAAGACTAGTGGCGAAAGGTTATACTCAGAAAGAAGGGATCGATTATGAGGAAACTTTTTCGCCCGTAACCATGCTTAAGTCCATCTGTATTCTCTTATCGATTGCTGCGCATTTCGACTTTGAAATCTGGCAAATGGATGTCAAGACAGCTTTCCTTAACGGATGTCTTGATGAAGAGATCTATATGCAACAACCCCAAGGTTTCATTGAAACAGGCCAAGAACATCTTGTTTGTAAGCTCAAGAAGTCCATTTACGGACTCAAACAGGCATCCAGAGCTTGGAACCAATGTTTTGATCATGTTATAAAGTCTTATGGGTTTGATCAAAATGAGTTTGAAAGTTGTGTGTATAAAACGTGTCGGAACTGCATTGGTATTCTTAGTACTATACGTAGATGACATTGTGATCATCGGGAACGATGTGAAGGTGTGGTCAGACGTAAGGGCATGGCTTTTCAAAACAGTTTGATATGAAAGACTTAGGGAAAGCCGGACACATCCTTGGGATCAAGATCACTCGAGATCGCAAGAAAAGGATGGTCGGGTTATCGCAAGTTTCATACATGGACACTGTTTTTGAAACGATTCAGCATGCAAGATTCCAAGAAAGGATTCGTACCTTTCATACTTGGAATCCATCTATCCAAGAAAATGTTCCCTAAGACGAAAAAGGAGATAGATGACATGAAGAGGTATTCCTTGTGCTTCGGCTGTAAGAAACCTTATGTATGCATTGCTGTATACGAGACCGGATATCTGCTTTGCCATAGGCATGGAGGCAAGATATCAAAGTAACCCATGGAAAGCGCATTGGAGGACAGTTAAAAACATTATGAAGTGTCTGAAAAGAACTCGGGATAGAATGTTGATTTATCAGTCAGATACTCCAATTCCCATCGGCTACACGGACTCGGATTTCCAATCAAACTTAGATTCCAGAAATTATCTGCCTCAGTTAGTGTGTTTCCATTTGGGAAGTGTAGCCATCAAATGGACGAGTGTGAAGCAGAAATGCATCACTGACTCAACCATGGAAGTCGGGTAAGTAGCTGCTTGTGAAGAAGTGAAAGAACCGATTGGGCTCTAGAACTTCTTAGTGGACTTGGATGGTGTTCTGAATTTGTCTAGCAATATCTGCTAGGGGCAGTTTCAAATTCAAGAGAACCAAGAGTCCACGAGTCAAAAAACACATTAAAGGAAAGACATCTTATACGAGAAATCGTTAAGAGAGGAGATATAGATGTGGCAAAGATAGCATCTGAGGACAGCCTAGCAGATCCATTCACAAAGTGTCTGCCTCTGAATACATTCGAGAGACATGTGAGTGGAATGGGTGTCAAGACCGTTGCCAATCTGCTTTGAGTATAAGTGGGAGAAATTATTAGGTTCGTGTAGGTGACATTAGATGTCACGGACTACGCGAGACATGTTGTAGTATACTTAAAAGCAGACTTTGAGTATAAGTGGGAGATTGTTGGGATTATACTGAAAAGTATGCTTTTTACTTTGTATAATCGAAACTGAATTTCAGACTTATTTACTGAAATAAATTGTTTATCACTGATGCTTTAAATATGATTGAATGTTACATATATTTATTGCATAACTGTTCAATAATTCGTACGTGTTACATTGTAGTTAATTTAGTGATACCAGATCACAGAAGATTAAATTAACAGTCCCTTGTAACTAAAAGTACGCCATTCACGACCTAGATGGAAATGAACAACCCATCACGAAAGGTTGAGGTGTAAGGCTCAGATTGGTTTGTCTTGACCAAGAGATTACACTAGTGCATGACTGATGCGCTGAATAGGACCTACAGGAGGATAAATTCTTCAGAACTGAACAAGGAAGAATTAGACCTCAGTGGTTCGTTATTTCGTAACCTTCGTCCCTTAAATAAGATCACGTGGGATTGGTAACTATTGCTTTGACTTATCATGGGTAGCGAATCAAAGAGAGATTCAATACTTTTTATCTTGGGCAATATTATTGGTCACATGTGATTGCTAAGATTTAATACGAAGAATCATGTTCAAGTACGCTTGTTCGATTTGCCCCCTTGGGAGGTTCATAAGCTTTATCATACCAAATCTTGCAAGTGGAATTTATTTCCGGTATGGATAATAATGTTGAACCGTTCCTTGACCAAGGACAAAAGATATTAATTAACGGAAAGCTATTTCAGTGGCTTGAATTAATTAATGGTCTAGATAATCTTAAACACGGGAAATAATGACCGGGGAGCCATATTGACTGTAATATGGGTTAAGATGGATAGTGCAATATTAATTATGTACTGGGATTAATTAATATTTATGGGCTTGAATTATATTGTGGCTCAATATTAGATATTCAAGATCCATTAGAAGGTCCAATCTTAATTCTCCTAAAGGCCCCCTGAGTAGCCCAACAAATAGTCCATTAACTGAAAAAGGTGATTAAAATAAAATAAATATTGTTGCTTAATTTTTCCTCTAATTTTCAAAATATATGGATAAAAGAGGGAGAAAGATTTTCTTTGAATTTTGTTATGGAATGAAGATATGTATTCTTAGAATACAAGATTATCTCATTAAATTCAAGAAATCTCCCACTTGGTTATCTATATAGAGAATTTCGAAATTTTGGAAATATAGTGGGCAAGAAAGATTTTCTTGATTTTCTTGAAAAGATATTATGGGAGATATGTATTTCTTGAAATACAAGAATATCTCATAAATTCAAGAAGATCCAAATCTTGGATTCTTGCACATATTATTTTCGAAAAAATCCATAATTGAGGAGGTGGAATTTTTTGTGGAATATTTTAATTATGGGAAAAAGAATATAAGAAATATATTCAAGATTTCTTGGTGACCAAGAAAAGTGTTTTCCCACATTGATATTCTACTAAAATTTTCGACCCCTCCTCTCCTATAAATAGGGGATGATTGTTTCATTCCTAAGTACAATTCCATGTGCTGGAAATATTAGTAAATCCACAAAGGTGGTGTAACAAAGTTTATTTTTTCCTTTTGTTAATTGTTCTACAAGTGTCCTTCCACCGGATAGTCGAGCAAGGGCTAAGGGAATACTTGGGAAGTCCTTTTGGTTAGTCCGTCCGACCGAAGTCACTGCCATCCTGAGAGGTACGTTCACGTAAACCCATAGATTCCACATGCTTAGGTTTTACGTGGCTTTTTATATGCATGATATGTTGTTGTAATTATTATTTGAATTAATATAGGATTAATTCATGCTAGTAATAATTAATGAATTAAATTTGTATTTAAATATTCACCCCGAATAGATATGTGCAACTTATTCCCCAACACTCAGAGCTCATTTTAGCAGTTTGTTCAGATGTTGAGGCCTTGCCAAATTGGGTCTCATCTGCAGCACCCATTCTTGGTTCATTGGCAGCTCCCTCATGATCTGTAGGAGGTTGAACGGTTTCCTCCCTGTTATTAGCAATTCCGAACTTTTTGTGAATCAGCCATTGGATATCATCGTCTGATGCCAATTCAACAGAACTTTCAATCCCAGCATTGTGTAGACATTTCAACTCTAAGTCTACAAAGAAGTCTGATCCCAGAGTTGTCATTAGAATCAGAAGTTCTTCAATGCTCTTCAGTCTGATATCCCTCCAGAACACTATCTCTTCTATTTGTTGCTGGATGCCAGGATGTTGATCCAATTCAAGGCATAGATCCAGTAGATACTCTTTGATCTGTTGCTTCATTATTCTTACGATGGGGCTCTCTAGAGCAGGTGAAGCAAGTATTGTTCTGGTGTTGAAGGGATTATGAGAGATGGACACATGTTCGTCTAATCTCTCAGGTTCTTGAGACTGGATTGGGGATTGGAATGTTTGTTGTTCAGGTTCGTTTTCAGCGTGTAGAGGGTGTTCAGTTTCCTGAATGGGTTCATTGATTGGTGGTGTGGGAGATTTTGTTCTGAGAGGTGAGGGTGAGGGAGAGAAGGTTTTGTGGGGAGAGGGTGGAGGTGATGATTTCTGAGGAGAGGGTGATGGTGATTTGGAAGTGGACGTTGGCGATCTTGCTCACTGGAAGATCTTGGTTAGAGGCAGAGAATCAGATGGTGATTCTACCTCAGATTGTACCACTTCTGTCCTTCTGACAGATTTCTCTCCTTCTGCTGCGATCATCTGTTCTTCCCGTACTTCTCTGATAGTTGGCTCAGAGCGGACTGCTATCTCATCGTCTGATCTTTCTTGCATCAGATCCTCTGTTCTGCTGGCTTGCTGGGCAGAACTTGGAGCAGTTTTCAGAGGAGATGAGACTCTCTTCTGACGTTTCCGCCGAGCGTATGGTTTCTTGGCCAGATCCTTCCTCTTCATCCTCTTCTCTTGAATGGCCTTTTCCTGCACTTCAGACGATGCAGTTGCCTTATCTTTTCGTTTCTTTTCTCCCTTGGGTTTGGGCACATAAGGAGTCGGATCCTCATCAGCTTGTCCAGGTAGGGACTCATCTTTGCCTAATATGGCCTTGTGCTTTGCTTGATAAATCTTCGTTCCATTCTCGTTCCATTCATAATTCTGTGGCAGCTTATCTGACAGAATGATAGAGATTTTGTGTATGAATGAGCACTTCGAAGATAAGCACACTTCATTGATCTGGGTCAGTTTGAACTTCCCGGAGTCTTTTCTCAGTCTTGCTTTGACCATACCCAACCAATCGATGTCTGAAGCCTTCTTGATTATTGTAGTCATTACACTTATCTTGTATGAAGTGACCGCATCAAGGCTGTAAGTCGAGCACATGATCACCTTCTGAACGATCTCAAGAAGAAGTCGATACTTTCTTTTCAGATAGGAGGCTCTGACGTTCGTCGTGTTCTCCTTGTTTGCTGGTCTCACCACTCCTTTTCTCCTACAGCAGTCGTGTAGGTCTCTGGATTGATGCTTCCTCGAGTTATTCCGAATAT
This sequence comes from Stenogyne calaminthoides, assembly GCA_037126765.1. Taxonomy (NCBI): domain Eukaryota; kingdom Viridiplantae; phylum Streptophyta; class Magnoliopsida; order Lamiales; family Lamiaceae; genus Stenogyne; species Stenogyne calaminthoides. The sequence continues at coordinate 24,142,997 of JBBCBC010000007.1, read as the reverse complement.
CCTCTAAGATCGTCATTCGTCACTCGAAATTTCATTCCGCTAACGGAAGAAATCAGGTCAGCATCATTGTCTTCATCCCTCTGTAGATTGTAAAGAAACTCCAGGGCTTCATGGGTGTGAACGATGTTCTGATGAGTAGAGCAATATCGTTCCAGTCCACACGCTCTTAAGCACTCCAGAATTTCCAGCGATTCCGGATCTGAGGTGATGTTGAAGACGACGTACTTTTCATCAATGATGTCTTTCTTCATCAATGCAAAATTGCAGTACTTTTTCCCTTGTCCCTGTCTTGAAACAAGATGTGCCATTTCTGTAAGATATGCAGATTGATGTTTAGTTTGAGTAAGATATTTCAATAAATTCATCCAAACTAGCAAAATTCAGCATCAATTTAGCAAATAAGCATTTAGATCGAATAAATTTCAGAAATACAACTTGAAAACCTAGGTACCATAGAGAAATTTAGATCATGCAATTAATTTAAAACAAAAAATTACCAGTAATTGATTCGAAAGATTTTGAAATCGGAAGGTAGAATCAAATGATTTCGAAGGTAATTCTTAGAGAATTTTAAACGAAATATGATCTTTTCAGAATTTTGAGAAGACGAAGTAGTGGAAAGCGGTTTTTTGAGAAAAAAATTGGATTTTGTAGAATACGAGGGAAAACCTTTTTGCACAACTTTCTAAAATACTCAAGTATCCGTGTTTTGAAATCGATGGCTGAGATTAGTCGGCCAAAAAGTATTTTGATCGCACGGTTGAGAAAAACAATCTTCTCGTTTTCCGGACTCGAAAAATCGCAATAAAACGTTTTGAAAACATTTTCAGGTCCGCATTAAAAGCATTGCAGAGCATGCGTCATGAATAGTGTAAAATAAATCAATTAAAATAAATAACGCATATAAAGATATTCAGAAAGAGATAAATAAGGGAAAGTATCTGACTGATTGATATTGTAATCAATCAGTTACCACGGTGATCTGATCTGGTACTTTGTTGACTTATCTGATGTTTGCCTCATGCATTTCCCAACAATATCTCGCTTATCTGATCAGATTCTTTGCTTGAAAAGCTTCGTCACTTATCTGATCCTCTTTTCTGAAAAACTTCATCCTTCAGTTTTCTTCTATAATCTCGCATTAACTAAAGTCAACTCCCGCCAAAACTTTTACTTCGGGGTGTCTAAAAGTCGCCTCGATTCCCAAATCGGTGCGATTTGACATTCCGTAATAATGGCATAGATACGCTGTGATTTAATCACACCATTAACTCATCCAACCATTAGCCGCGTGTTCCTAACGCGTTGTCGATGCAAATTTCTCATAAGATTTTCTGAGACGATAAAATTTGCATTTATACCTCTAATTTCCTTCTATAAATAGCCTGGGGTGTTAGGCGAACAACACAATCATAAACCATTTCATCTTCTTTAGCATATCCTTCATGCTTTTCCGATGAGTTCCTTATTTCCGGTGAAACTTCCGGTGGGAACCTTTAGCCCTTTTCTAATGAAATCAACTTCTCAGATCAACCCTGTGTATTCCTTCACACTGCTTTCGTCATCATCTAAGATTTCACATACGATCAATGCTAAGCTTCTTTACCACCATGGAGGCGGATCTGCTAAAGCAAATGAGAAGGCACTTCTCCTAACCGTATGCACCTTGTGCGCCTATCGAGATGATGGTATTAGGATCAATAGACTCAGTCTGAAACAAAACATGAGTTTGGTATATGGTCTGCATCAGTCAACAGCTGATCTCCATATATCAAGCTCAATTTTTGCATGCGACACAAGTGTCTGTTTGGTCCTTGTGACCAAACCTTTGGCACTGTGCCCCATTTAACAGCTGGAAGTCCTGTTGATTTTACGTCTGAGGGCTTCCGGCTTGGACATCCTTCAAAGCCTCTCTTGCTCCTCCTTCCGAAGCTTTGAGATTGGCTCAGGATTCTCGAAGCCTCTCTGACGCCTCTTCTAGGACCGAGGGAAAATGAGAGTGTCATACCTTGAAATCTCTCTCACGTTCCCTGTCTAGGGTTGTCTTAGGGCTGATCGTTTATGTATCGACCTCCGGGTCTTCTTGTACTTGTAATACCACTTGAAGATAGATGTAGCATTTGTTGCTTGTGATATCACTTGTAACTTATAAAACTGACCTCCGGGTCTTTATCAATGAAAAACTCTGTTTATTCCATTGTTGTGTTGTTTTCTTCTGACTTATGCAATCTGTAGCTTTAAACTTGACTTTTTTGTTAACTGTAGCTTTAATCGACTTATAAAGTAATCTTTCCAATCTGATCAGTTCCCCCTTAATCTGATATATCTTGAACTGATCTGCCCTTTGTCTGAATTTCAGATCGGCTACCTTTCTGACTTTCTGATCTCCTCCTATCTGAACTTCAGATTGGCTCCTCGTCTGGTCGTCTGATCAGTTGAGATTCCTAACTCAATCTGATTCCACTTATCCTCTGTTAGTCTTTTAACCAACTGAATCTGGAGATCAATCCTTCAGCCATATCTGGTGCATTTTCTCCAAGATCCAGAAGCCCTAGCTCGTTGCATAACTCTCTGAATCTGATCTCAGCTAGTGGCTTGGTTAAGATATCAGCTTTCTGCTTGTCAGTATGGATCTTTTCCATCCTGATATTCTTCTTTTCAACATGATCTCTGATAAAATGGTGTCTGACATCCACATGCTTGCATCTTGTATGTAGAACAGGATTCTGAGTGATTGCAATAGCACTATTACTGTCACAGAATATAGGTACGTTCTTAGCTACGATGTTGTAATCCCTCAGCTGCTGACTTAGCCAGAGCAGTTGGGAACAACAACTTCCTGCAGCCATATATTCTGCTTCAGTAGTAGATGTCGCAACTGATGTCTGCTTCTTCGAAAACCAAGAGATCAGTTTATTTCCCAAAAACTGACATGAACCTGAGGTTGCCTTCCTGTCGATTCAGCAACCTCCGTAATCTGAATCAGAATACCCACTAAGCTCTAGATTGTCATATGATGGGTAAAATAAACCAAGGTTTACAGTCCCCTTCAGATATTTGAGAATCCGCTTAGCTGCTTCTAGGTGGCTTTGCATTGGATTTGCTTGAAATCTTGCACATACACCTACTGCAAAAGTAATGTCTGGTCTGCTGGCAGTCAGGTATAGTAGAGATCCAATTAGAGCTCTATACTTCTTCTAATTCATTTTCTAACCATCTTCGTTTGGATCCATCTTGAATTCGATCATCATTGGAATTCTGGCTTCCTTGCAGTGTTGAACTCCGAACTTTGCCAGTAGATTCCTTGTGTACTTCGCCTGGCAGATGAATACTCCTTCTGTACTCTGCTTGACTTGTAACCCCAGAAAGTAATTCATCTGACCCATATGGACATCTCGACTTTCCCTTGCATCAACTTGCTGAACTTCTCAGATAGCTTCTTGTTGGGAGATCCGAAGATGATGTCGTCCATGTAGATCTGAACCATCAGAATATCTTCTCCATCTTCTATTCTGAATAAGGTTCTGTCCACAGTTCCTTTAGTGAACCCGCTGTCTGTCAAGAACTGAGAGAGTGTATCATACCAAGTTCGAGGAGCTTGTTTCAGGCCGTAAAGAGCTTTCCTTAAACGGTACACTTGGTTGCCTTTTTCAAAGCCTGGAGGTTGTTCGACATAAACTTCCTCTGCTAGTACCCCGTTTAAGAATGCACTTTTTACATCTATCTGATACACAGTGAACCCTCTGTGGGAAGCATATGCCTTAAAACAAAGAATGGCTTTTGGCGGCGACCGGTGCAAAGGTCTCATCATAATCAATTCCTTCTGATTGTGAATACCCCTTAGCAACAAGTCTTGCCTTATTCCTGGTTATGACATTTTTCTCATCTCTCTTGTTCTTGAATACCCACTTTGTGCAAATTATGTCTTGATGAGTTGGTCTGTCCACCAATTCCCAAACTTGATTTCTCTCAAACTGTTCCAGCTCCTCCTGCATGGCTAGAATCCAGCTTGCGTCTTGTAGAGCTTCCTCTACTGTAGTTGGTTCCTTCATAGACAGATAACAACAGTATATGGCACTTTCACCAATCTGATGTCTAGTTTTGACTCTATCGGATGGGTCTCCAAATAATCGGATCGGTTGGATGGTGGTAATCCAGTCATACGTTACGATGTCGTCTCATTTGGAGAACATCATCCATATCGATAGTTCATTACTAGTGATTGGGAGTGGTCGGAATTATGATCCACTTGATAAGAACATGTCTCGGTGATGTTGGACTCATCATGTCATTTCAAGTCTGTTCATATGGTTCGATTGATCTTGTCTCACCAGAATAAACTTCTTCAATCGGCAGGTTATTGCGTACATTTGGGTCTGATTGACCTGTTGAATCAGTAAGATCAAGTTCTGGGATGTGCACTGTTACGTGTTCAAGTTCTTTATCCTTGATGCTCAGCTGATTCATTTTCTGCGTGTCGGTGCAGTTGATCTGGTACGGCTTGTTCTGAGGCAGCTTTCTCTTGTTCAGAGGATGTCTCATCAAAGACCACATGGGGTGTTTCTTCCACAACTAGAGTTAGTTTATTGTAAACTCTGAAAGCCTTACTGGATGAGGAATATACTAAGAATATTCCCTCATCTGACTTGGCCTCAAAAGTCTTCAGCTGACTTTTTCCATTGTTGTGAATGAAACACTTGCACCCAAAAACATGGAAGTATGAAACACGAGGTTTTCTATCTTTCCACATTCATAAGGTGATTTGAAGTGAGTCTTAGTCGAGAACATCATGCTCGAGTATGGCATCTTTGTGTTTATTATACGCCCTTAAAACGGCTAGGTGTGGCATGTTAAATTTAACATAGTCGAAAGCGAACTTCCTTGAGAGTTCTGTTTCTCCAGATTCGCTACTCCATTTTGTTGTGGCGTTCTTGAAGTCGACGTTTCATCTTCAGATACAAAACTCAAGTCAGCAAAAATCGGTAATAAAGGAATTCAAGAACTTTGTACCTTTATCCGTCCGATCTTTACTATCGACAAACCTTCTCATTTTGTAGCTTTTTTGAGCGATTCGGGTATCTTAGTCGTTGTCTCATTCTTCTTGTATAAGAATACAACCCAAGTAAACTTGGAATAATCATCCATGATTACAAGAGTATATTTCAATCCTTCGAGACCGATTTGGTGTAATCGGGTCCGAATAGATCCATATGGGCGATTTGCAATACTCTCTTGGATGATGGTCCAAGTATTCCTTGAATGAAGCTTTAACTTGTTATCCCGCCGACAAGCGGCACATGTCCGATCTTTGGAGAATATCTCATTCGAAAGTCCTCAACCAAAGACATCCTAACGATCTTGTTAAGAGTCTTGAAGTTCGGGATGACTCAATCTTTTGTGCGAGCCAATCGCTACTTTTAGAACTCTTAACAATTAAGCATGTATTCTTCGGGCAACTGTTTCCAATCTGCTATGTAGATCGTGCCTTTCCTTGAACGATTAGCAAGATTTGTTGAGTGGCTCGATTCCTTATCGTACACTTGTCGCCGAGAACTCAACTTTGAATCCGTTGTCACGAATTGATAATCTTGATAGTAGATTGTGCTTCAATCCTTGACATATGAGACTCGGTTACTTGTACATCATCATTCTCTAAGGTTAGAATCCTTGGTAAAACCAAAGTTATCATCACCGAAGAGTACACGTGGGCCTTCTTGTTCTTTGTAAGATCTAAGGAGATGTTTGCTTCAATCATGTGCCTTGAGCATCCACTATCGATGTACCGAGATAGTTTCTTGTGCACCTCCTTTGTTGGCGATCCCACGCGAACACCGCAATCAAATCGGGCTTTAGGTACCCCTTTGGAATTGGGTCTGGGGGGGGTTAGTGGTGGATTTAGGGATCACACAAAAGCGAGCACTTCTATAAAAATCAAAGATTAGAAGGTCCGATTTGTCTCCCATACATATCAACATAATCAAACGTCTCTTTATATGCTTTCTGATTAGTATGATTATTAGTGTGAGCCTTGGATGACTTAGAAGACTTGGGATTTTTCTTTATATTTTGGCTTCTTTTAATCCGATTGTGGCTCGGTGCGATAGCCTAGATCTCACGATTATAAGGGTAGGTACGACTGCTACCATCAAAAGATTCATATCTTTTTGGCATAGGTGGTCTTTGCAGTTTACCTATAGCTTGCTTATTAGGCAGCTGACCTTGATTGGGTCTCAGATTAGATTTCCTTCTTATGGGTTGTCTCTTCTGATACCTAATCACGATCGAGTTGAGGTCTCTTGAAGAACTGGGTTCTTCTTGTTGATTTCTCGGTGATGCTTTATCGATTGGGGTCCATTTCTATTTCCCTTTTCGATTAGGCACCGCCTTACTTGCTTTCGTGTCTTTTTCCCTTATTAGATACACCCTTCTGAAGTGAATCAAACGGGGCTTTTGAGGATGTAGAAGGGTTCTCATACCCAATTCCCTTCTTGTTAGTCGGCGTTCGAAAATAGGTGTTCATTTCTTGAACGGTTTTAGATGATTTCGTGAAAACCTCTATTTTCTTCCGCAGACTATCCTCAGTAGATTTAAGACTCTCATGTAGTCGGAATAGCTCATCAAATTTAGCTTGAAGGATTTTGAAATCATCAGCTTGCTGTTTGTTGATTGCTAGCTGATCTTTGATCTGTTTCTCCTGATCAGAAGATTTAACCTTCAGAACGTTAAGTTCCTCAGTTACCTTCTGAGCAGTTTCAGCAGATTTCAGTTCAGTAGCTTTACTGAGAGCGTTCTCTTTAGCGAGCTGATTATTTCTGATCCTTAGCTTGTCATTTTCAGCTTCCACTATTGTATAATGTTCCTCCGATACTTACCAAGCTGAGTATTTGTTCTTTCAAGTTTCTTGGTAAGCAGAGCGATCTGTTCTGCTTGACTTATGATGTTTCCAACAGGTTCAGTGGCCTTCGATCTGCTGCTGGTTGCTTTAAACGTAACTGATTTAGACGTTGAGGCTTCAGCAGGTGTCTCGTCTTCATCTGCTTGTCCTCTTTCGATTAAGTCGAACTCGTGAGGTTTAAGGCTTAAGAACAAACTACTTGGCTTCATCTTTGAAATGTCTTGGCAATCCTTGATTACCGTGACTTTCATGTCCCATTTCTTGGTGAGAGATCTTAAGATCTTGTAGTTGATATCTTTGTCAGACATCTCTCTACCAAGTTCTCGTAGCTTATTGACTGACATGGTGATCCTCCCATCGAGCTCGTTGATGGTCTAGTTTGGCAACATCTTTAACTTTTCGAACTTCACCAGTTCAGCTTGTAGGCGGCTGTCTTTGATCTGATCATTTCCTTCGCATATCTCAGCAAGAGTATCCCACATTGCTTTTGCGGTTTTGAGATACTCTATCTTCTCTTTGGTGACTTTATCCATTGTCTTCATGATTATATGCCTGGCGATTGTATCTAAACTAAACAGCTTTCTTTCCTCTGCATCCATCAGGGCTGGGCTTTTTCGCACAAGACTTCCCGTGGCAAAGTCTGGATCTCCTCCGACTGCTGGGTTGTCGTGGTATATGATGATGGGTCCTCGTTCGATGACTTCCATCATTCTGCCGCTTATCGATCCTAGATGGTTGCACATATAAATAGCCCAATCTGCATACTCATCAATTGAAAATTTAGGCAAATCATGATACATACCAGAGGTATTATCCATCCAGAGTGATTTTGAAAACGAATGAGTTTTAAAAACAGTTTTTCAAGATCAATTCAAATGACCACAAAGATTCTTCCTCAAGAATCGATGATACTCAAAGCCAGTGGTCTGTAGAACCACCGCTCTGATACCACTTGTAGGTCCCGAATGGGTTTTGTGAGGGTGGAAGTCTAGAGGGGAGGGGTGAATAGACTTCCAAAACTTTTCGTGCGGATCAGGTGTGAACTGCAGATTACCCGATCAGAGTGCTAGTGTATCAGTTTAGACTGATGTTCAATCTTACTGAGTGCCTGAGGGCAGATCAGTTTGATATCTGTCAGCTTAACTGAATGGTGCGGAAGCTTGTTTTTACCCGTGTGAAAAACCAGTTTTATCAATCAGATTCTTAAGTCAGTTTTCAACCAGTTGACTGAAGTGTCAATCTGATCAGATCAGTTGCTTGGTGCAGACTGAGCTTAACGTTAGAATATGTATGCAGTTTAAACTCAGTTGAGTGACTTGTGTAAAGCGATAAGAGAGCAAGTAAATGCACACAAGACATTTTATAGTGGTTCAGACGAAACCCGTCCTACGTCCACTCTTCCCTTAACACAGGGGAACCTTAACCTACTTTAACCTGCGGGACTTATATCCTTTTCAGGATGGCCGAGATGTTTACCGAGTTCCCACTCTTACAAACTTAACCTGCGGGACTTATATCCTTTTCAGGATGGCCGAGATGTTTAACGAGTTCCCACTCAAGCTTAACCTACGGGACTTATATCCTTTTCAGGATAGCCAAGATGTTTATCGAGTTCCCACTCTACAAACGTAACCAGCGGGACTTATATCCTACAAAGAGGATAGCCGAGATGTTTAATGAGTTCTCACTCTACAGACTTGACCTAACTTACGTTTGGGTAAAGAATGATTGAGGGTTCCAACTGGAAATTTTATCCTGGTGCTTTAGGTAGCCAAAATGCTAGTGGATAGGATTTCTTGCTAAGAACTATGGGATGAACACTCTAAGAATAATCTTCAGATGTAGTGTTCTTTTGAGTGGAGATTTGCTGTAGCTTTAGCTTCTTTTCCGATGTCTCCGTGTTTGTTCTTGCGTTTTCAACTTGTTGGTCCTTTTCTTCAAAATGAAGATCGATCCCATTTTATAGACCTCGAAATCAAAGAGCCGTTGGAAAGCAATTTGAATTTTGGGCTATATTAGGTAGGCTGTAGGATATGATTGTGACGTGCTGTGATTTTCGGCGTGGTCGTAAGCATGATTAGCATCGCTTTTTTGTCTGCTGTGCGCGTATCGTATTATCGACTCTTTTTGTGCGTGTCGCTTTTCTCCTCGCAGCCTGAGGCGGCACTTTAGAAATTTGCCCGTTAGACGATTGATATTCCTTTTGAAGAGGATTCGTCTTGTCTGGTGTATCTTTTTTATTGTCACGGTGTGGTGACTTGATCAAATGCGGTCGTCTACCATGTTGAGTCTTGATTTGCACATTGTCTTAGCTTCAATATGCGGGACTCTGCTTTGAAAGTAGGTCTTGGTCTCTTGATCTTCAGGTGTCTCTGAGCCTCAGTGTATTCGGTCGTACTGAGTCTTCAGGTTTGATGCGTTGAGTCTTCAGGTTTATCTGAGTCTTCAGGTTCATCTGAGTCTTCAGTGTTATCTGAGTCTTCAGGTTCATCTGAGTCTTGAGTTCTTGAGTCTTGATGTCTTCTTGTCTTCACCTGATCTTCTGACTTCTTGTCTTCTGCTTTGAGCTTAGTCTTCTGATCATCTGACCTTCTCTAGGTCATCTGATACTTCGACCTGACCTATACATATTGAGTTCCCCCTCAATATGTGACCTATCTTTTACATCAGCTATCTATACATTTAAATTTGGTCATCTTATTTTGATTCTAAGTCATCATCACTTCTTGTGTCCGATTTGGTCCTATTACAACCTGTTTTGGAACTTCCATCAAAACTAAAATACATATTTCCCAACAATTTCCCCCATTTTGATGGAACCAAAACACTTAACCAAACTTGATCAGAAAAATAGATACCATGAATGGAAATGTAGATAATGCAAATAGTACATACCTCAGAAGACAATTAGATGATTGTCTTAGAATCAGTGGGATGGAAAGTTTTATTCAGATAGGTGTGTGCATTGTAGAATATGTGAAAAGCGTACCTATCATCTGATTCCAAGTTGTCTTCTTCAGGTGTACTTGAACATTTGCAGTTCTTTGGGGATGCCAAACATCCTGTACATCCTTTGCATTAGCTTGTCCAGCTCTTCTTTTCTATGGATTCCTCCTTTTTAAACCTAGTCCATAGTAGATGTTCTTGAATTTAACGGGATCTAGCTTGTTGTCCTGGACTTGAGTGGAAGGAGTAGTTCAAAGGGTGGAGCTTACGGTATCGGTGACATGATCTTGCCTACGTCATCGATTAATACGGTAGAAATCTGGATACTTTGTTTCTAACGGTTCGAAATTCATCATCATTTTGACCGATCTTGATGAATTGGAATCTTCTCGAGGATGTGGACGTCACATAACCATTCTCCTCTGATCTGATCCCATTATGGAAGTAAATCTTGTCATGCACAGAGGATGCCTTTAACAGGTCCTGGAAGGGCATTTTTCTCCCAAGCAATCTCCTCTGCTGCAGCTTTGGTCTTCCTCTTCCTTCGGATGTAGGCAATGTTCAGCCCCTTTGCCTCTGCTAACTACTGCTTCTTGATTGCGGCCTCTCTTATTTTCTGTCTTGTTTGCTCTTGAACTTGTTCAGGAGTCATCTGGCTTTTGGTGGAGAATATCCCCCTTGTCTCTAATCTTCCGCAGTTGCTTTCATCATCTTGCCTTTGCCTTTCTTCCTCCTCGAGTGCGCTTTCGGAGTTCATCTTGTTCATCTTCTTCAAACTAATTTCTTAGCGAGTTCAAGGCTCTTGGCACGATCATCGACTTCCATTCTTTTACGAGCGGATGAAGAGAAGTCTTCAATTTTTGTCGACTCTGGCGGTAATCTACGAAAGAGTACTTTTACCTTTCGGCGATCTCTTTCTTTGTGTTGCTCCACAGTTTCTTTTATTTCAGCAACGAGATCGGTAGATGGAGTGGCTGGCAAGTTAGAAACAGTAGTTTTTGGTAGATATGAAAATTTTACCAACTGTATCTGAGTCTGTTTTACTTCCTTCTCTTTGTTCTCTTTTTCTTGAGTCTGTTTTTTCAAGATTCTCTTTTCCTTGAGACTCTTTTCGGACTCTTTTCCTTCCCTTTTTGGTTGCATCAAAGAGGTTGGACATCTTCTTGTTTGAGTTGTTAATTGCCGTGAGATCTCCTCTATAAGTTCCTCGACAACAAGAGGAGTGATCTGGACGGTGGCAGAAGGTGGAGGTGTGTAGAAGCGTCTGAGAGCAGTTTTGATTTCCTCTCTTGCTTTTTCTGTAGAAGCTAGAAAATGTTTCCAACCCATATCCAAGTGATTGTTGGTTTTGTCCAAGGATGCCCAGACACTCTCCAAAAGTACCTGTGTCTAATTGAGCATCTCTGTCTGAACTGAGAGTTTGTCAGACTGGAGCTTGAGCTTCTCAGCAAGAGGGTATACTAGTTGCATTACTTCAGCAAGGATGGCATTGTGCATCCCAACAGTGTGACTTCGTTACTTGTCAACTAGTTTCGCTTGCTCATCTTCAAACTGCTTCATCAGATCTAATGTGTATTTGCGAATTGGTCTTCAAATGCGCCTGGATCCCATCCTGAATCTTCTTAGAGTGATGATCTAGGGTCTCAGAGCTCATTTTAGCAGGTCTGTTCAGATGTTGAGGCCTTGCCAAATTGGGTCTCATCTGCAGCACCCATTCTTCGTTCATTGGCAGCTCCCTCATGATCTGTAGGATGTTGAACGGTTTCCTCCCTCTTATCAGCAATTCCGAACCTTTCGTGAATCAGCCATTGGATATTGTAAATCGATGCCAATTTCAAAGACTTTCAATCCCAAAGATTGTGTAGACATTTCAACTCTAAGTCTACAAAGAAGTCTGATCCCAGAGTTGTCATTAGAATCAGAAGTTCTTCAATGCTCTTCAGTCTGATATCCCTCTAGAACACTATCTCTTCTATCTGTTGCTGGATGCCAGGATGTTGATCCAATTCAGGGCATAGATCTAGCAGATACTCTTTGATCTGTTGCTTCATTATTCTTACGATGGGGCTCTCTGGAGCAGGTGAAGCAAGTATTGTTCTGGTGTTGAAGAGATTATGAGAGATGGACACATGTTCGGTCGAATCTCTCGTGTTCTTGAGATTGGATTGGGGATTGGGATGTTTGTTGTTAGGAGTTCGTTTTTCGGCGTGTAGGGTGTTCGGTTTCTGAAGCGGGTTCATTGATTGGTGGTGTGGGAGATTTTGTTACGAGAGGTGAGGGTGAGGGGAGAGAAGGTTTTGTGGGGAGAGGGTGGAGGTGATGATTTCTGAGGAGAGGGTGATGGTGATTTGGAAGTGGACGTTGGTGATCTTGCTCTCCGGAAGATCTTAGTTAGAGGCGAGAGAATCGGATGGTGATTCTTCCTCGATTGCACCACTTACGTCCCGCCGGATGATTTCTCTCCTTCTGCTACGATCATCTGTTCTTCCCCGTAGTTCTCAGATAGTTGGCTCAGAGCGGACTGCTATCTCGTCGTCTGGTCTTTCTTGCATCAGATCCTCTGTTCTGCTGGCTTGCTGGGCAGAACTTGGAGCGGTTTTCAGAGGATATGAGACTCTCTTCTGACGTTTCCGTTGAGTGTCTGGTTTCTTGGCCAGATCCTTCCTCTTCATCCTCTTCTCTTGAATGGCCTTTTCTCGCACTTTCGCGATACGATTGCCTTATCTTTTTCTTTCTTTCTTTTCTCCCTTGGGTTTGGGCACATAAGGAGTCGGATCCTCATCAGCTTGTCCAGGTAGGGACTCATCTTTGCCCAATATGGCCTTGTGCTTTGCTTGATAAATCTTCGCTCCATTCTCGTTCCATTCATAATTCTGTGGCAGCTTATCTGACAGAATGATATAGATTTTGTGTATGAATGAGCACTTCAAAGATAAGCACACTTCATTGCTCTGGGTCAGTTCGAACTTTCGGAGTCTTTTCTCAGTCTTGCTTTGACCATACCCAACCAATCGATGTCTGAAGCCTTCTTGATTATTGCAGCCATTACACTTATCTTGTATGAAGTGACCACATCAAGGCTGTAAGTCGAGCACATGATCACCTTCTGAACGATCTCAAGAAGAAGGCGATACTTTCTTTTCAGATAGGAGGCTTTGACGTTCGTCGTGTTCTCCTTGTTTGCTGGTCTCAACAGCTCGGCTTCAAGAAACTCCTTTTCTCCTACAACAGTCGTGTAGGTCTCTGGATTGATGCTTCCTCGAGTTAGTCCGAATATCCTCTGTAGATCGTCATTCGTCACTCGAACTTTCATTCTGCCAACGGAAGAAATCAGGTTAGCATCATTGTCTTCATCCCTCTATAGATTTTAAAGAAACTCCAGGGCTTCATGGGTGTGAACGATGTTCTGATGAGTAGAGCAATATCGTTCCAGTCCACACGCTCTTAAGCACTCTAGAATTTCCAGCGATTCCGGATCTGAGGTGATGTTGAAGACGACGTACTTTTCATCAATGATGTCTTTCTTCATCGATGCAAAATTGCAGTACTTTTTCCCTTGTCCCTGTCTTGAAACAAGATGTGCCATTTCTGTAAGATATGCAGATCGATGTTTAGTTTCAATAAATTCATCCAAACTAGCAAAATTCAGCATCAATTTAGCAAATAAGCGTTTAGATCGAATAAATTACAGAAATACAACTTGAAAACCTAGGTACCATAGAGAAATCTAGATCATGCAATTAATTTAAAACAAGAAATTACCAGTAATTGATTCGAAAGATTTTGAAATCGGAAGGTAGAATCAAATGATTTCGAAGGTAATTCTTAGAGAATTTTAAACGAAATATGATCTTTTTAGAATTTTGAGAAGACGAAGTAGTGGAAAGCGGTTTTCTGAGAAAAAATTTGGATTTTGTAGAATACGAGGGAAAACCTTTTTGCACAACTTTCCAAAATACTCAAGTATCCGTGTTTTGAAATCGATGGCTGAGATTAGTAGGCCAAAAAGTATTTTGATCGCACGGTTGAGAAAAACAGTCTTCTCGTTTTCCGAACTCGAAAAACAGTCTTATCTGATGTTTGCCTCAGGCATTTCCCAACAATATCTCGCTTATCTGATCAGATTCTTTGCTTGAAACGCTTCGTCACTTATCTGATCCTCTTTTCTAAAAAACTTCATCCTTCAGTTTTCTTCTATAATCTCGCATTAACTAAAGTCAACTCCCGCCAAAACTTTTACTTCGGGGAGTCCAAAAGTCGCCTCGATTCCCAAATCAGTGCAATTTGACATTCCGTAATAATGTCATAGATACGCTATAATTTAATCACACCGTTAACTCATCCAACCATTAGCCGCGTGTTCCTAACGCATTGTCGATGAAAATTTCTCTTAAGATTTTCTGAGACGATAAAATTTGCATTTATACCCCTAATTTCCTTCTATAATTAGCCTGGGGTGTTAGGCTAACAACACAATCATAAACCATTTCATCTTCTTTAGCATATCCTTCATGCTTTTCCGATGAGTTCCTTATTTTCGGTGAAACTTCCGGTGGGAACCTTTAGCCCTTTTCTAATGAAATCAGCTTCTCAGATCAACCCTGTGTGTTCCTTCACACTGCTTTCGTCGTCATGTAAGATTTCACATACGATCAATGCTAAGCTTCTTTACCACCATGGAGGCGGATCTGCTAAGGCAAATGAGAAGGCACTTCTCCTAACCGTATGAACCTTGTGCGCCTATCGAGTTGACGGTATTAGCATCAACAGACTCAGTCTGAAACACAACATGAGTTTGGTATATGGTCTGCATCAGTCAACAGCTGATCTCCATATATCAAGCTCAATTTTTGCATGCGACACAAGTGTCTGTTTGGTCCTTGTGACCAAACCTTTGGCACTGTGCCCCATTTAACAGCTGGAAGTCCTGTTGATTTTACGTCTGAGGGCTTCCGGCTTGGACATCGTTCAAAGCCTCTCTTGCTCCTCCTTCCAAAGCTTTGAGATTGGCTCAGGATTCTCAAAGCCTCTCTGACGCCTCTTCTAGGACCGAGGGAAAATGAGAGTGTCATACCTTGAACTCTCTCTCGCGTTCCCTGTCTAGGGTTGTCTTAGGGCTGATGGTTTATGTATCGACCTCCGGGTCTTCTTGTACTTGTAATACCACTTGAAGATAGATGTAACATTTGTAGCTTGTGATATCACTTGTAACTTGTAAAACTGACCTCCGGGTCTTTATCAATGAAAAACTCTGTTTATTCCATTGTTGTGTTGTTTTCTTCTGACTTATGCAATCTGTAGCTTTAAACTTGACTTTTTTGTTAACTGTAGCTTTAATCGACTTATAAAGTAATCTTTCCAATCGATCGGTTCCCCTTGTCGATATATCTTGAACCGATCGCCCTTTGTCCGAACTTCAGATCGGCTACCTTTCTGACTTTCTGATCTACTCCTATCTGAACTTCAGATTGGCTCCTCGTCTGGTCGTCTGATCAGTTGAGATTCCTAACTCAATCTGATTCCACTTATTCTTGGTCAGCCTTTTAATCAACTGAATCTGGATATTAATCCTTCAGCCATATCTGGTGCATTTTCTCCAAGATCCGAAGCCCCTGGCTTCGTTGCATAACTCTCTACGAATCGATCTCGGCTAGTGGCATGGTTAAGATATCGACTTTACGCTTGTCGGTATGGATCTTTTCCATCGATATTCTTCTTTTCAACATGATCTCGATAAAATGGTGTCGACATCCACATGCTTGCATCTTGTATGTAGAACGAGATTACGAGTGATTGCATAAAGACTATTATCGCGAGAATATAGGTGCGTTCTTAGCTACGATGTTGTAATCCCTCATTTCTTGACTTAGCGAGCGGTTGGGAACAATAGCATCCTGCAGACCATATATTATATGCTTCAAATAGTAGATGTCGCGAATGGAACGTCCGCTTCGAAAACCAAGAGATCGGTTTATTTCCCGTAAACCGACATGAACACGAGGTTGACTTTCTGGCGATTACGCAACCTCCGTGAATCAATCGAATACCCACTAAGCTCTAGATTGTCATCGATGGGTAAAATAAACCAAGGTTTGATCCCCTTCAGATATTTGAGAATCCGCTTAGGCTGCTTCTAGGTGGCTTTGCATTGGATTTGCTTGAAATCGCACATACACCTCTGCGAAAAGCAATGTCCGGTCTCGCTGGCAGTGAGGTATAGTAGAGATCCAATTAGAGCTCTATACTCCTTCTGATTCATTTTTTGACCATCTTAAATGCGGATCCATCTTGAATCCGGTCATCATTGGAATTCGCATCCTTGCGGTGTTGAACTCGAACTTTCCCGATAGATTCCTTGTGTGCCGCCTTTGGCGAGATGAATATTCCTTTTGTACTCTGCTTGACTTGTAATCCCAGAAAGTAATTCATCTGACCCATCATGGACATCTCGACTTTCCCTTGCATCAACTTGCTGAACTTCTCACATAGCTTCTTGTTGGGAGATCCGAAGATGATGTCATCCACATAGATCTGAACCATCAGAATATCTTCTCCATCTTCTATTCGAATAAGGTTACATCCCTCCATTCCTTTAGTGAACCCGTTGTCTGTCAAGGCGAGAGAGTGTATCATACCAAGCTCGAGGAGCTTGTTTCAGGCCGTAAAGAGCTTTCCTTAAACGGTACACTTGGTTGCCTTTTTCAAAGCCTAGAGGTTGTTCGACATAAACTTCCTCTGCTAGTACCCCGTTTAAGAATGCACTTTTTACATCCATCGATACCACGATGAACCCTACGTGGGAAGCATATATGCGCTTGACCAAATGGCTTCTAGGCGGGCGACTGGTGCAAAGGTCTCATCATAATCAATTCCTTCTGATTATGAATACCCCTTAGGTACAAGTCTTGCCTTATTCCTAGTTATGACATTTTTCTCATCTCTCTTGTTCTTGAATAACCACTTTGTGCCAATTACGTCTTGATGAGTTGGGCTGTCCACCAATTCCCAAACTTGATTTCTCTCAAACTGTTCCAGCTCCTCCTACATGGCTAGAATCCAGCTTGCGTCTTGTAGAGCTTCCTCTACTGTAGTTGGTTCCTTCATAGACAGATAACAACAGTATATGGCACTTTCACCAATCTGATGTCTAGTTTTGACTCTATCAGATGGGTCTCCGATAATCGATCGGTTGGATGATTTGGTAATCCAGTCCTTCGCTTTTACGATAATGTCATTTGGAGAACATCATCCATATCTGATAGTACATTACTAGTGATTGGGAGTGGTGCGGAATTATGATCCACTTGATAAGAACATGTCTCAGCTGATGTTGGACTCATCATGTGCTGAAGTCTGTTCATAGGAACTTCAGAAATTCCCACTGAACTTCAACTGACTTTTCCCATTGTTGTGAATGAAACACTTGCACCCAAAAATATGGAAGTATGAAACACGAGGTTTTCTGTCTTTCCACAGTTCATAAGGTGTTTTGAAGTGAGTGTTAGTCAGAGAACATCTGTTCTAAGTATGGCATGCTGTGTTTATTGCTTCTGCCCAGAAACGGCTTGGTGTGGCATGTTCAGCTAACATAGTGTGAGTAGCTTCCTTGAGAGTTATGTTTCTCCATTCTGCTACTCCATTTTGTTGTGGCGTTCTTGAAGCTGACGTTTCATGCTGTATACCAAACTCAGTGCAAAAATCAGTAATAAAGGTATTCAGGAACTCTGTACCTTTATCCGGGATGCGATCTTTACTATCTTGTGACCTTCTCATTTTGTAGCTTTTTGAGCAGTTCGGGTATCTTAGTCGTTGTCTCGTTCTTCTTGTATAAGAATACAACCCAAGTAAACTTGGAATAATCATCCATGATTACAAGAGTATATTTAAAATCAATCGAGATCGATTGGTGTAATGCCGGTCCGAAACAGATCCATATGGAGCGATTCTTGCAATACTCTCTTTTTGGATCTTTGGTCGGTATTCCTTGAATCGGGCTTTTAACTTGTTTTCCTTCCGACATCGCGGCACATGTCGATCTTTTGGAGAATATCTCATTCGGAAGTCCTCAACCAAAGATATTCTAGCGATCTTGTTAAGAGTCTTGAAGTTGGATGACTCAATCTTTTGTGCGAGCCAATCGCTACTTTTAGAACTCTTAACAATTAAGCATGTATTCTTCGGGCAACTGTTCCAATCTGCTATGTAGATCGTGCCTTTCCTTGAACCAGTTAGAAAGATTTGTTGAGTGGCTCGATTCCTTATCGTACACTTGTCGCTAGAGAACTCAACGCCGAATCCGTTGTATTTGGTAAAATTGTAATCTTGATAGTAGATTGTGCTTTAATCCTTCAACATACGAGACTCCAGTTACTTGTACATCATCATTCTCTAAGGTTCCGAATGCTTTGGTAAAACCAAAGTTATCATCACCGAAGAGTACACGTGGGCCTTCTTGTTCTTTGTAAGAGCTAAGGAGATGTTTGCTTCCAGTCATGTGCCTTAAGCATCCACTATCGTTGTACCAGATAGTTGCTTGTACAAATCCTTTGTTGGCCAGTCCCACGCGAACCTGCAATCAAATCAGGCTTTAGGTACCCCTTTGGAATTGGGTCCTGGGGGATTAGTGGTGGATTTAGGGACCCACACAAACAGAGCACTTCTATGAAAATCTGATAGATTAGAAGGTCTGATTTGTCTCCCATACATATCAACATAATCATACATCTCTTTGTATGCTTTCTGATTAGTATGATTATTCGTGTGAGCCTTGGTTGACTTAGAAGACTTGGGATTTTTCTTTATATTTTTTGTCTTCTTTTAATCGATTGTGGCTCGGTGCGATAGCCCTAGATCTCTAGTTATAAGGGTAGGTACTGTTCGCTACCATCAAAAATTCATATCTTTTTGGCATAGGTGGTCTTTTGCGGTTTACCTATAGCTTGCTTATTAGGCGGTGACCTTGATTGGGTCTCGATTAGATTTCCTTCTTCTGAGGTTGTCTCTTTTGATACCTAATCTGGCCGATCGAGTTGAGGTTTCTTCGGAAGAACCGGGTTCTTGTTGATTTCTAAGTCGATGCTTAATCGGTTGGGGTCTATTTGTTCCTTTTCGATTAGGCACTTGCCTTGTCCTTTCAAAGCGGTCTTTTTCCTTATCGGATACATGTTCGAACTTTTTTGTGTATCTTTGTCGGAGACTTCGTTTGATTACACCCTTCTCAAGTGAATCAAAGCGGGGCTTTTGAGGATGTAGAAGGTTCTCATACCCAATTCCCTTCTTGTTAGTCGGCGTTCAAAAATAGGTGTTCATATCTTGAACTGTTTTTGATGACTTCGTGAAAACCTCTATTTTCTTACGCAAACTATCCTCGGTGGATTTTTAGACTCTCATATAGTGGAAATAGCTCATCAAATTTAGCTTGAAGGATTTTGAAATCATCGACTTGATGTTTGTTGATTGCTAGTTGATCTTTGATTCGCTTCTCCCGATCGAAGATTTAACTTTCGAATGTTAAGTTCCTCGGTTACCTCCGGCGGTTTCAGTGATTTCGATTAGAAAGTAGCTTTTCTTGACAAAACGTTCTCTTTAACAAAGTCGATTATTTTCGATCCTTAGCTTGTCATTTTTAGCTTCCACTATTGTATAAGTGTCTTCATGATTGGGTATTGAAGAGAGATCATCAAGCAATTGCTCGGAGTAGAGCTGTTGATTTCAATCTCTCCGGCAAGTCTGCGCTAATAATACTTGGTGTGGAAATTGAAAAAGCGAGATGGTTTGGAGGTTACCTTCAGATTGGTTGGAAATTTCTTCCTTGGCCATCAAAAGTGATTTCATCTATTAAGAACAATGGGAAGAGAATATCGGATCTTCATATGCGTTGAAGATCAACACCTTTTTTTTATCGCGAAGTCTTCTATGATGGATGTGTCATCAATTCCTCGGGCGGAATAGGAATCATCAATTCGGATATGTATATTTTTTTTTGCTATATCACCGTTATTGACCATGGCTTTTCTATCTCTAAGTCGTTTGCTCTCTTACATTCCCGTTTCTCTTCCCTTTCTCTCTTGGGAGTCGTCGAGGCGATTCTGTCTTTGTAGTGATCCGGTTTCTCGAGATTGAAGCATGATCCTCGATCTCTTGAACTTCCTCTGCCGCGGTGAGTCACTCGTGGTCTCCGTCTGTAGGATCTCGTCGGGTGACTTCCCTTTCGATGGTAATCCCGAACTCCTTCATCCGGATCTGTTATCTCTTCTCTCATCATTATCTATAGATCATCTCTTTTCTTTTCTTCTCTGTTATCTCTTCGATCATCAGATCTGGTTCTTTCTAGTGATCTGTTAGTTGGCCTCCTGTTTCTTCTATTGTCTTGATAGTCTCTGTAGAATCTCTGATACTTACCAAGTTGAGTATTTGATCTTTCAAGTTTATTTGGTCAATATACCAATAAATATGAAAAGCGACTTTGTTGTTACCTTGACTCATTATGTTTCCAACAGTATTTTGGCCTTTGATCTGCTGTGTTTGGTTTGCTTTAAATGCAACTAATTTAGACGTTGAGGCTTCAGCAGGCATCTCGTCTTCATCTGCTTGTCCTCTTTCGATTAAATCGAACTCGTGGGCTTTACGGCTTAGGAACAAGCTATTCGGCTTCATATTTGAAATGTCTTGGCAATCCTTGATTACCGTGACTTTCATGTCCCATTTCTTAGTGAGAGATCTTAGGATCTTGTAGTTGATATCTTTGTCTGACATCTCTCTTCCAAGTTCTCGTAGTTTATTCACTGACATGGTGATCCTCCCATCGAGCTCGTTGATGGTCTCGTTGAGCAACATCTTTAGCTTTTTGAACTTCACCAGTTCTGCTTATAGTCGGCTGTCTTTGATCTGATCATTACCTTCGCACATCTCAGCAAGAGTATCCCACATTTGTTTCACAGTTTTGAGATACTTTATCTTCTCCTTTGTGACTTTATCCATCGTCTTCATGATTATATGCCTGGCGATTGTATCTAGAGTATACAGTTTTCTTTCTTCTGCATCCATCAGGGCTGGGCTTTTTCATAAAAGACTTCCCGGTGCAAAGTCTGGATCTCCTCCAACTGCTGGGTTGTCGTGATATATGATGATGGGTCCTCGTTCAATGACTTCCATCATTCTACCGCTTATCGATCCTAGATGGTTGCACATATATATAGTCCAATCTGCATACTCATCAATTGAAAACTTAGGCAAATCATGATACATGCCAGAGGTATTATCCATGCTGAGTGATTTTGAAAACGAATGAGTTTTTAAAAAATAGTTTTTCAAGATCTGTTCAAATGACCTCAAAGATTCTTCCTCAAGAATCGATGATACTCAAAGCCAGTGGTCTGTAGAACCACTGCTCTGATACCACTTGTAGGTCCCGAATGGGTTTTGTGAGGGTGGAAAGTTAGAGGGGAGGGGTGAATAGACTTCCAAAAACTTTTCGTGCGGATCAGGTGTGATTTGCAGATTACCCGATCAGAGTGCCAGTGTATCAGTAGGAACTGATGTTCAATCTTACTGAGTGCCTGAGGGCAGATCAGTTTGATATCTGTCAGTCTAACTGAGAGTGCGGAAGCTTGTTTTAACCCGTGTGAAAAACAAGTTTTATCAATTTAGATTCTTAAGTCAGTTTTCAACCAGCTGACTAAGGTGTCAACTTGATCAGATCAGTTACTTGGTGCAGACTGAGCTTAACTTAGAATATGTATGCGCTTTTAAACTCAGTAGTGTGTATAGTGTAAAGCAATAAGAAAGCACGTAAAAGCACACAAGACTTTTTATAGTGGTTCAGACGAAACCCGTCTTACGTCCACTCTTCCCTTAACACGGGGGAACCTTAACCAAACTTAACTGAGCTTAATCGAGCTTAACCTGCGGGACTTATATCCCTCACGGGATGGCCGAGATATTTATTGAGTTCAAACTCTACAGATGTTTATCGAGTTCACACTCAACTGAACTAGAGATCAGATAACTAGAATCCCTAGTCTAAAATCTTCCGACAAACTTAACCTAACTTGCGTTTGGGTAAGGAATGTTTGAGGGTTCCAACTGGAAATTTATTCTAGTGTTTTAGGTAGCCAAAATTCTAGTGGATAGGATTTCTTGCTAAGAACAATGGGATGAACACTCTAAGGATAATCTTCAAATATGGTGTTCTTCGAGCGGAAATTCTGAAGGCTTTTTCCTTCTTGAGAATTTGCGTTAATGATGTTGTTCCTCTTTGCTCAATTGTTCTTGTGATGGTTGTTGGTCTCTTTTTCTTCCTTTCGAGCAATCCCATTTTATAGACCTCGAAATCAAAGAGCCGTTGGAGAGCAATTTGAATTTCGGGCTATATTAGGTAGGTAGTAGGATATGATTGTGACATGCTCCGATTATCGACGTGGCCGTAGGCATGATTAGCGCCGTTTTTATCCGCAGTGTCGTATCCCGCATTGTCAGCTCTTTTTGTGCACGTGTCGCTTTCTCCTTGGCTTCGCGAGGCGGCATTTCAGTAATTTGTCGGTTAGACGATTGATATTCTTTTTGTAGAAGATTTGTTTTGTCTGGTGTATATTTTTTATTGTCACCATGTGTGAGCTGACTTGATCAGGTAACTGATCAGTCTACCTTGTTGAGTCTTCTGTTGCAGATTGTCTTAGCTCAATATGCAGACTCGGCTGAATGTAGGTCTTCAGGTCTTTTGATCTTCAGGTGTCTCTGAGCCTCTGTGTATTCAGTCATACTGAGTCTTCAGGTTTTTTACTGAGTCTTCAGGTTTATCTGAGTCTTCAGGTTCATCTGAGTCTTCAGTGTCTATCTGAGTCTTCAGGTTCATCTGTCTTCACCTGATCTTCTGACTTCTTGTCTTCTGATTTGTTCTTAGTCTTCTGATCATCTGACCTTATCTGGGTCATCTGATACTTCGACCTGACCTATACATATTGAGTTTCCCCTCAATATGTGACCTATCTTTTACATCAGCTATCTATACATTTCAGCTGGTCATCTTAATTTGATTCTAAGTCATCAGTCAGCTAACAGGTCTGACTGGTCCTATTACAACCTGTTTTGGAACTTCCATCAAAACTAAAATACAGATTTCCCAACAGTCAACTTAAAGGTTGTTGGGTTAATTATTTGACTCCCCAAAATAGAATGGAAATTTTTAATTCTATTAAAATTGAAAATGGTGAGACTAAAACCAATGTTGTTTATTCTTCGATTCTTACTATTTTGGATCATTTTACTGGTCAATATACCAATAAATATGAAAATACTAGAACTCTTCTTTTAAATATGAAGTGTAAAACTCTTACTGATTTCAGATGGTACAAAGATACTTTATTGTCTCGTATTTATGAGATCCCTGATTGTAATCATGATATTTGGAAGAATAAATTTGTGGACGGTCTTCCTAATTTATTTGCTGAAAGAGTTAAGAAAACTCTTAGAAAATATTCTAATTCAATTCATTATGAGTCTTATACTTTTGGTCAAATCATTAGTGTTTGTGTTCAGGAAGGATTAAATCTTTGTAATGAACTCAAATTAAAAAATAAAATTAAAAAAGATAATCTTATGGAAAGAAAACAATTAGGTCAATTATGTGATCAATTTGGATTAGATAATCCTAATTCTAAAAATAGTTTGTCTAAGAAAAATAAAAGAGATTTTAAACATAAATCTAATTATAAAAGAAGAAAACATCATTTTTCTAATAAGCATAAAGAAAAAGATCATGAAAATGATAAAAATAAAAGAAAATCTTTTAAAAAGAAAAAGTATAATACAATTATTTGTAAAAAATGTAATAGGCCTGGTCATTATGCTAATCAGTGCTATGCTAAAAACAAGATTAGAAATCTTGATATTGATGAAGAGCTTAAAGAAACTCTTTTTAAAATCATTATGAGTCCTAATACTGATTCAGAATCAGAAAAGTCTTATAATGATTGTTCTTCTGTTGAATCCTCATCTGATGATGATAATTCTGTTAAATCTGTTAAGGAAAAATGCAACGATTGTGTGCTTGGAAAACCTTGTCTTAACTGTATCAGTAATACTGATAATAATACTGATAATGAGTTTTATAAACTCATAAGTCAATTTCAAGATATGAATATTAGTGTCTTAACTGATAATAATATTTTAGAATTTCTTAAACATATTAAAGATTCTAGTTTAAGAGATAAAATCATTGAACAATTTCATGATTCTTCCTATAAGAATGAAGATAATAATAAAACTAGTATTTCTAATAAGATTGATAGTAATTATTATAATATGGGTGAATTAGAAAGACTTCTTCGCCTTAAAAATATTAAAAATAATCCAGTTACTATTAATGATTTAGTTAATGAGATAAATAATCTTAAGACTGATGTCAAGATTCTTCAAAGTCAGAATACTGACCTTTCTTTTCGTCTTTCTTTTATTGAGAAAGGCAAGGAAAAAATTGAAGATGGTGAAACTAGCTCAAATGCTCTTTCACGATTCTTGGAAATTGATGATAATGTTAATATTGAGAAAAATCATCTTTCTACTATTAACATGATTATATCCCATAAATGGTATACTAAGATTTCTCTTCTTATAAATAATTTTTATAAGAAAGATTTTATTGCTATGATTGATAGTGGTGCCGATTTAAGTGTTATACAGTTAGGAATAATTCCTACTAAGTTTTTTGAAAAAACTACTCATTCACTTTCTCATGCAGGTGGAGGATCGTTAAAGATTAATTATAAGCTTAAAAATACTCATGTTTGTGTTGATGGTTGTTGTATTTCTAATGACTTTTTTATAGCTGAAGACATCACTAGTCAAATGATTATTGGTCTTCTTTTTCTATTTAAAATATATCCTCTTACCTTTGTTGGTGAAAAAGGCATTACATGTACCTATAATGGTAAACCTATTACTTTTAAGTTTATCACCAAACCTATTCATAAGGTTCTTAATTTGATTCAAGATCAAATTAATAATAAAAATTGTCAAATCAATTTTCTTAAAGATGAGCTTAATTCTATTACCATAAGTGATAGATTAAATAATCCTAAGCTACAGGATAAAATACAATCTTTAATAAATAAATTTTCTATTGAAGTTTGTAATGATTTTCCTAATGCTTTCTGGGATAGAAAGAAACATATAGTTTCTCTTCCTTATGAAGAAGATTTCAAAGAGAATAAAATACTGACTAAGTCTAGACCTTGTCAAATGAACTCTGAATATTTAGAGTTATGTAAATAGGAAATATCTTCCTTATTACAGAAGAAGCTTATAACTCCTTCTAAATCTCCTTGGTCTTGTACTGCTTTCTATGTTAATAAATATTCAGAGCAGGAACGCGGAGTTCCTCGATTAGTTATTAATTATAAACCTCTTAATAAGATTTTAAAATGGATTAGACATCCTATTCCTAATAAAAAAGATCTCCTTGACAGATTAGTCAATGCTCTTGTTTTTTCTAAATTTGATTTAAAATCAGGTTTTTGGCAAATTCAGATTAATAAAACGATAGGTATAAAAGCGCCTTTAATGTTCCATTTGGTCATTATAGATGAATTTTGTTATGTCTTTTGGTCTTAAAAATGCTCCTTCAGAATTTCAACAAATTATGAATGATATTTTTAATCCTTATAGTGATTTTATTATTGTCTATATTGATGACATCCTTGTATTTTCTAAAGATATTAAAATACATTTTAAACATTTCGATATGTTTAAAAATTTAGTAATTAAAATGGTTTAGTTATTTCAAAATCTAAAATGGTTTTATTCCAGACTAAAGTTAAATTTCTTGGTCATATAATTGATAAAGGTAATATTAATCCAATTCAAAGAAGTATTGAATTTGGTAATAAATTCCTTGATGTTATAACTGATAAAACTCAGTTACAGAGATTCTTAGGAAACCTTAATTATGTGTCTTCTTATATTAAGAATCTTGCCAAAGATTCCGCTATCTTATATGATAGACTTAAGAAGAATCCTTCTCCTTGGAATGATGACCATACTAAGGCTGTTATCAGAATAAAAGAAAAGATTAAAAATATTTCTTGTCTTATGTTGGCTAATCCCTCTTGGGAGAAAATTGTTGAAACTGATGCCTCAGATTTGGGGTATGGAGGTATTCTAAAACAAATTAATCCTGATAATAAAATGGATTATATCATTAGATTTTATTCTGGTTAATGGAATAATAGTCAGAAGAATTATTCTGCTAATGCTAAAGAAATTCTTGCTATTGTTAAATGTGTCATTAAATTTCAGGATGATTTATAAAATCAGAAATTTACTATTAAAACTGATTGCAGAGGCTGCTACTTTTATGCTCTTCAAAGATTTTGAACATAATGTTTCTAAACAAATGTTTGCCCGATGGCAATCTCATCTTGATTATTTTGATTTTGATATTGTTTATAAGCAAGGGAAAGATAATCATCTTTCAGATTTTTTAACTTGTGAATTTATTTCTTCATGACAGATATGAGTCACTCTGGAAGAAGTCCATATTCCTCTTATAGAGGAAGATGAGGCAGAGGTCATCCTCCTCTTATACAACATGGGAAGAAATCCCTTTTTAACCAGAATATTTCTGGAAGTAGCTCTTCTTCAAAAGGAGAGGATGTTCAAAAGGAGTTTCAAGAATTCCTTAGACAACGGGGAAGAAATTTACCGATTGAGGACAATTCCTCAAAACCAGATGATGAAGAATCATATTCTTCAATTGCACAAAAAGAATACAAATTCTTTGATTCTTCTAAGAAAGAATTGATTCTTATTCTTGAAAATGAAGATGAGAAATTCAAAGAGTCCCCATGGATTCTTATGGAAAAATATTTTCCAAATTCAAATTGGAATGTGGAGACTTATAAATCCAGAGGATTTTATGAGAATATTCTCATTAGTCTCGGAAGTGTTGAAATTCAGCATTTTCCTCCAAATAGTAAAGTTATTAATTACTCTAAATTTATTATTAAAAAGATTATCTCCATCTAAGAATGGGGAACTTCACCTTTTGCAGAAAGGAGTATGACTAATGAGGTCACACATACTACTTACCAGTACAATTACTGGGATTACTTACAAAGTTTGTATCAGAATGCTAAGCATTCTCATACTTGGCTAATAAAAATTTGTGATAATATTAGCAGGAATCAAATTCCTAACTGGCAGTTTTCCTGGTGGGGAAATTTTGGGGCTTTGGCAGAAATCTTGCCTGAAGAAGTTAAAAATCTCTTAGAAGAATATACTATTATTTCTTCAGACTTAAAGTCTCATAATACAAGTGGTAAAACTACTTGTATGTTTTTTGTTGATTCTGGAATCCCATGGGTTCTAAAATGGAGACCAGAGTTTGGTTATACTGAACATGGTACACCTTGTTTATGGAGAATCCATACAACACGATTTTGGAATAACTTAAATGTTATTACCCCTGGCTCCAATGAGTCACCATTGCAAGAAAATATTACACGGATTAAATCTAAAATGGAAGAATACAGAAAGAATTATGTTGATAAAACTTCTGGATCTCTTCCATCATTCTCAGAATACTTTAAGAAGTATTTTGGTATTTTCTCAAAAGAAAAAATTATGGATCTTTATATGGATCATATCAAGAATGATTTATTCAAGGACATTGATTTTTCTGATTCAAAATCAGATGCTTCTATGATTTCTGGATCTGACCTTCAAGATGCACAGGATCCAAATGATGATGATCAGGAATTTTCTATTCAAGAAAGTTTTGATCTCTTGAAGAATTCTCTCAAAGGGAAATTAAAAGAAAACAAGTTTTAATGGAAGGATCTTCCTCAAATTGTTTCTTTACATCCTTTACAACAGAAAGATGGGATATTCGGCATGGAATAATTCGTTCCAGATTATATTATCTCCTGACTGATACAGGATGTTTACACTATAATATATGGAGTGTTCCTTCTCAGATTCTTATTGATTAAGTGAATAATGTAATTAATGATAAGAATTATCTTAGAATTCTTAAAAAAAGGATTAGAGTTTTGAAAGTATGGATTCCATGGCTAGAAGCTTCGCTAAGAGGGAATCAAGGAAGGAATGTTTATCAAACTCATCGTCAAGAATTGACAAATTTTAAGGGGTCTCTTAAACTCCTAAAAAAGCAAGCTTCATTATTGGTGATTTAGAGAAGATTTGGACTTAGCACATTCCAGCAAGACGTGTCTACAGTATAAGATAAAATCAAATTTCGTCATTGCTTACTATAGCAGACAAAGTACTGTTCCTGAATAGTGATTACTATTCATACTTTTTACTTTTTTTGACTTTTGCGGTTTTGTTTTTTCCTCACTGTTATTTTTTATTTTGAAATTCGGGGTTTCATGTCGGCTCTTTCATCTATATATAGGTGTGATTTTTCATTTGAGGGATACGCTTGAGTTTAGACTCGCCCTCTCTTTTTCTCTCTCTACCCCTCTTGTGTGCAACCCTTGAAGCTTTGTAATAATTTTGTTTATAAGTTTGTTTATGGTAAAGGCTCATTAAGGTATAATTGTTGTTTATTTAAATTTTGTTTTTAAATTTTTATTTTTGATGATCGCCGCCTCTATGGACGGCTAGAATATTTGTATTGAATCATGGCCTGACTTAAATATACTTTACTATCATGTGCATTTGGAATTATATTCCTATAATGATCTGTAATTTGATATATCAAAGGTAGAGTTGGTTTAGCCAGTAGGTTTGAGCTTTCCAGTTATATTCATGAGTTAACTATGTGGGTTAGCCCTTTTTTCCATTATGCCGATGAATAGGCGCAGACGTTTTCTGGGTGTAAAAGCTTTTTTCAGGTTAACTCATGGACTATGGAATTTCTCCATAATTTCTTATTTGTGTGTGTGTAAAAGATCCACAGGATACTTTTAACATATAGATCTTTGCACGATCCTTATGTTAATATGGTATCAGAGCCATGAGAAGTAGGATATATATAAGTTATATGGTTTCATGATTCAATACATCTTTGATTCTAATGAATCTGTTCCGATTGAAGGATACTGTCAAGAACAGTATGACTCGGGAATATGATATTCCTGATAATCTTGATCTATTGGATAAATGGACTATTCCTAAAATTGAACCTAAAATGGTTTATAAATTAGGAGCTTTGGAAAAAATAGGTTTTAAACAAATTGTTAAAACTACTGAATCTTCCATACCTCCTCATGAAGAAGAGATGGTTATTAAATTACTTAGTAAAAATGATATTTTACCTTACAAAAGAACTCATAAGTTCTTACATATTGTTTGTGTTCAGGTTGCCTTTAGACCACTTACCTTAAATGGTTTACTAGAAACCTTTCTAGCTTCTCTTAGGGATGGTAGAAATCTTAACTGGTAGTAATATTTTTGAAGCTTTAACATTAAATGTTAAAACACATGGTTATAATTACATACCAGGTACTGAAGTTATGTGTATCTGTTATCGTATTTATTATAAATCCTTATTTACACTCAATCCTATGTGTAAAAGAATTGAAAAAGATAATAATGAGATTATTCTCATAGAAACTAATTTTGGTAAATCAAATATTACTACCAGAAGATCCATTAAGTGGGAAGAAATTGTTTTTCCAAAAAATTGGATTATAGACCAATCTGTTCTTAAAAATCCTATTATTAATAGTGATTTTAAACATATTACTCAAAGTAATTATGGTATTATAAATATTGGTTTTCAAAATAATCAAAGAAGACATTCGACTTCTTATTCTAGATCAATGTCTAGTCATTCTCTTATATCTCCTTTGGATTATGAGCTAGAATTACCCTCTGAGTCTAGAGCTTCTACTTCCTCTTATAGAGAAAATGCTCATTGTAAAACTGATAATTATAACAATGAGAAAATAATTATTAATGAAAACAATATTATCCACAAAGATGGATTTGTAATTTTAAAATGTAATTTTATGGATTTTACAATTTTTTTAGATTTTTCTAAAGGATCTTCTACTAGAGTTCATATTAATGATGAGTTTAATAATCCTAAATGGGATAAGTTTAGAATTTGGTATTTTAAATCATTTTCAAAAGATGATTTAGACTACTTTGTTGACAGTTTTTATAAATTCTGTAAAAAGCATAATGAAATTACTTATTGTAGGTCCCGAACGGGTTTCGTGAGGGGCGAAGTCTAGAGGGAAGGGGTGAATAGACTTCTGAAAACTTTTTCGTGCAAGATCAGGTGTGATGGTAAGTTGCCTGATCAAAGTGCGAGTGAATCAGTTTGGACGGATATCAACTTCTCGATCTCACGATGGCGGATCGATTCGGTGTCTATCGGTTTAAGCGATGTGAAAGTTTAGTTTATACCCGTGTGAAAAACCAGTTTTACAAATCAAATTCTCGAGTCTGTTTTCAATCAGCTGACTGAAGTGTCAAACTGATCAGATCAGTTGCTTGGTGCAAGGTGATCCTAACTCAGGATATGTATGCATTTATAAACGAGTAGTGTGCAGTATGTAAAGCAGTTAAAAGCAGATAGATGCACACAAGATTTATAGTGGTTCGGACAACCAGTCCTACGTCCACTCTTCCCTATCACAAGGGGCACCAACTTATCCAACTGGACTTAGTTTATTGTGTTAGTCCAACACAGTACAACCAATTGATTTTTAAAGAGTTCTCACTCAATCAGATCCCAGAAATCAGAACTGGAAACCTTAGTCTGAAATCTTCCTAAATAAACTTAACCTAACTTTTGGTTTGGGTAAAGATGTTTGTTTGTTCCAACTGGAAATCTATCCTAATGTTTAAGTAGCCTAACAGCTAAAGGATGAGATTTCAATGCTAAGAACTAATGGGATGAACACTTAAAAATAATCTTCAAGTTTGTGTTCTTCGTGAGGAAATTTTGCTATAGAATGAGTTTCTTGATAATTTCCGTAGTTCTCTATGAAGAGCAATCCCATATTTATAGACCTCGAAATCAAAGAGCCGTTGGAGAGCAATTTGAATTTCCGGCTATATTTGGTAGGTTGCAGGATTTGATGTGACGTGCTTCAGGAACGGCATGGCCGAAAGCATGTATGTCGTCTTATCTAGTCGTTTGATATTGCAGCATTGAATCCTGCACTGTCAGCTTTGTGCATACGTGTCTTGTTCTGATTGGTTAACAGGTACATTTTTCAGTGTTTGTTCTACCAACTAAAGTTGATATTCTTCTTGTTCAGATCAACAACGTATGACTTGGTGTAATCATCAGTTGACACCTGGTGAGAGCTGACCTGATCAGATACAAATGATCAGTCTACCTGATAGAGTCTTCTGGTGCCAGTTGTCTTAGCTTCAACTAGCAGACTCGGCTGATGTAGGTCTTCTGGTCTTGGTCATCTTGCAGTTCTTCTGATCTTCAGGTCTTCGGAAGTTATAGCTTCATGTCTTCTCCAGATCATCTGACTGTCCGATCGTCTGATCTTCTGGTCTTCTGATCTGACTTGACTGACCTGACCTATACATATTGAGTTCCCCCTTAGTATGTGACCTATCTTTTACATCAGTTGTTCTATACAATAATTATCAATTGGTCATCTTAGAACTTGTATTTAAAACATCAGTCAGATAACAGATCTGACTGGTCCTATTACATGTGTTTTGGAACTTTCATCAAAACTCTAAATTTCCCAACAATTTCCCCCTTTTTGATGAAACCAAAACACTTGAGAAACCAACAACAGTTGATAAGTATAAAAACAGTAAAGAACAGATAATCAGAAGACAATGAGATTTTGTCTTAGGATTAGTAAAAATAAAATTTTTATTTAACAGTTGAGTCGATTACATGTTACATCAGAAAAGTTTGAGTTTAAAGTTCAACTGATCCTAAACAGTCTTCTGATCTTCAATCTCTGGGCTTATATCCTTCTGGCATTTCTCGTTGATCTTGAGGAATGTTGAATATCCGGTATAACTTCCATATGACATCATTGATCTATTGTGGATTAGTTATGTGAGCTTTGTTCAGGATGTCAAAATAGAATCTTTGAAATGCCAGTCTGTCAAATGAGTCGTTTGCCTTCTTCGAGTAGTCCATCACATCATACTCTTGATGAGATATTCTCACATTGATCCTTCTAGCCTCATTTTCCAGATATTTCAGAAAATCTGGATGCTTGTTCTCCAACCAGTTGAGAAATTCTGCATCTGGTGATTCTTCTTTTGGCACAAGGTCCAGAACAAATGAATCCAGGAGCCATTCTCCTCTGATCTGATTCCATTCTTCAAATCTTGCAGCTTTAGCAGCAATTTTTGGAATGATGTCATCAGCTTTTGCTGGCAACTGAGGTTCTGCTCAAGATTTTCCGACTTTACCTTTCTTTGCCCTCGATCTGTATCTCTTTTTCAGATCTTCTGCATCGGCTAATTTCTCTGCTCTTCTTTCTTCTTCACTAATACGAGCTTCTTCAGCAATCTGCTCCTTAGTAAGCTTCTCAGC
Source organism: Stenogyne calaminthoides (assembly GCA_037126765.1). NCBI lineage: Eukaryota > Viridiplantae > Streptophyta > Magnoliopsida > Lamiales > Lamiaceae > Stenogyne > Stenogyne calaminthoides. The sequence goes on along the minus strand of JBBCBC010000007.1, from coordinate 24,110,658 downwards.
CAGTTCCTTATCAGCCTGTATCTGGCTTGCTGTGTTCCTCGTAACTCTCTTAGTCTGAGCGGCTAGTTCAGGTTTTGATGTCCCAGCATCTGCAGCCAAGTTCCTCGCCTTTGACTTATCCATCTTTTAAGAAACTTCATTAGCAAACAGATCTAGATGGTCTAGTCTTTGTCCATAGGTTTCAACAGTCTGAATCAGCTCTCCTGTTGTTTTAATGAAGTCAGTTGGTTTCTCAACCTGTCCTTCCCCCTTTTTGGTTTGATCAAAGAGAGCATTGAGGTGGGAAGTGAGAGAGCCAAAACTAACTGATATGGCTTTGTTCAGATTGACTAAAGTTAATCCTTGAGCATGAGTGGTTAGATTTTGAATCTTTGAGATCAGCTCGGATTTAGCAGATTCAATGGCAGTCGAGAGGGTAAGAATGAGCTTGTCAAGTTTTTCTTCTGTCATTTCAAGTTTTTCTGTGACCATCAGAAGAGAAACTTGCTGGTCATCAACCTGGACTAACTTTTCGTCAACAGTTCTTTTAAACTCAGCAGTCAGGTTAGTCACAGTTTGAGCAAACTGATCTTTGATTGATTCAATCTGGGAAATAGCAAATTCTCGTTGTTCAGTTATTTCCTTGAGGCCTGCCTACCTCTGATCAGCTATAGTGTTTCTAACTTCATTAGCTAACACACCCTCAACTTCTTCTTTCAGAAGATCTATGAAATAAGATCTGATCTCCCGAAGTTGATCAGTGGTAATATGTGTAGCAGGAATGTTGTGTACCACCTGATCAGGTTCATTCGTTTGTGCCTCCAGTGGTTGGTCATGAACTGCAGTACCAGGCTCACCTTCATCGGCAGCTCCCACATCCTTCATGAGCTCATCATCCTTTGGAGTTTCCTCAACAAGCTCCAGCTCCATTCTTTCAGAAATTCCTAACTTCCTGTTAATCATTGGTTTGACCATCTTAGCAGGTACCAGTTCAGCTGGTGAAACGACTTGCACAGATTTCTTCATATCGAAGTCATAATCCGCAAACTCATCAGCTCCCCCCATCTGCTCAATGATTATCATGAAGTCCGAGAAGTTCTTTTAACGAAGATATCTCCAGGTCAGGATCTCTAGAACTTTTTCCCTTATAACTGGATGGGCTTCTAACTCGGGTACAACCCATCAATTTATCGTTCGATCCTCATTCGGGCCATCTTTCCGGTGATGGTCTTGGAAGATCTTGAAATAGGAATCGGTTCAGGTTCAGATTGGTGAGTTGTAGTGGTTTACAGTGGTATTTGGCATTTGGATATTGATGATTATTTGAATCGGTGAGGTTCGCTGAGGATGAGGCGGAAAGGTCGGCAGCAGGTTACTGCGGCGAGGATCTGGAATAGGTCGCAGCGGGATCTCTTTCTGAGTTCGCAACCCTGGTTTCGCGGCGGTGATCGCGGCCGGGTTCGCAAACAAGTGATCTTATGGGTTCGCGGATAGGAGAAGGTGAAGGAGATATGTGTTCAGCAGATAAGATTCTGAGTGGTGAGTGGGCGCAAGATTGTGGTGAAGGAGATCTGACGTTTCTTGCCTCTCCCTCAGATTGTTCTTGCCTCTCAAACAACTTGAGAAGCCTGCCTTTCTGATTTATCAGCTGATTTTCTCTGCGCATCAGGCTGATCTGCTGCCTCTTCTTCATCTTCTACCTCTTCATCCAAGAAAAGAGTCATGGGTGTTTGTTTCACTTTCTTCAGCCTCTTTTCCTGGGTTTTCACAAGTTTTCTCTTCTTCTTCTGAGGAGCTTCAGTTGCAGAAGTAGCAGCCTCCTTGCCTTTCACTCTCTTCAGAGGAGTGGGTCGCAGATCATCATCTGTCGAGTCATAGATGGCAGTTGTAGATGAGAAAAAGACCTTGTAGGACTTCAGTCCGTTCTGATCCCATGCAGCATTTGGCATTTTGTCCTTCAGAATGACTGCCAGCTTGTTGAGATTGCTGATTCTTTTCTTCAGAAATACTTGACGTTGTTCACTAACTCCAAATTTTTCATGTTCTTGGAGCAGAATAGCTTTCAGAAAACCTGCCCAGTTAATATTTGTGGCTGCGTCGATAATAGCAGTCATACTGTGCATCTTCACAGCAGTTAATCCATCCGGGCTGAAAGATATACCCATAATTGTTTTTGACAGAATGTCAAACAACAGTCTGTATTTCCTTTTCAACATAGGCCTGACAAAATTTGCTGACTGGTGTTTGTCTGCCTCTCTGAAGAGTTCTCCCCTAATCAGTTTGTCTTCTTTCTCCCTGTAGTGAGCAGGAGAAATTTTCCCTTTGGGCAGGTTGAACAGACAAGAGATATCAAGATTTTAAAGTCTGATCTCCTCTCCATTTACCGATGATACCAGTTCATCTCCAGGATTCTCCGTGTCCACCTTCAAATTCCTCAAGAATTCCAGTGCCTCATACTGCATAACTGGATAGCAGTGAGCAACACAGTACTTCTCAAGACCGTACTGCTTCAGAACTTGTTCCACCTCCATTAATTCTGGATCCCGTGTAACACCAAACATAACATATTTGTCTTCCACAATATGGTGTGCCAAATTCGCATAATTACACATAATTTTGCCCAATTCGTGAGTGGCCATCTACAACAAGATAAACTCAATTAAAATTTGTGCATAATCATAAAGATATCACATATTTGATAATCATATCAATAAATCGATTGTTTTCTTCCTTGTCATAAACTCACAGATATCAATAATTAAGAAAATTAAACACGGGATAAAATATGCATTCGTAATCTATATGATCAATGGATTTTAGGAAATTAATCCATTAAATCATCAGGAATTACCAGATTCTGCTTTTCGATTTTGAAATAGGTTGAATCGCAAGAAACATTTTGAATTGCAGAAAGGTAATTGTGAGCTTGCAGAGAATAAATCGCAAGAATTTTGAGAAAAGTACTCTGGAAGGGTTTTGATGAAGCTTATAAAAGGAAGGAGGGAAAATCGAGAACGAAAAATCAAGCGATTGAAAAGGTTAAACGATCCAGGTTGAGCGGTTTTGATCGTGTGGTCAGGGTATGCACGCACGATTGCTTTTTGGATTTTAAAAACACAATTAATAGCAATTAATACATATACCCCACATCCGCATTAAATGATTTGCAGGACATGCGTCATCAAAGTATGTGCACAGTAAAAGCAAATATTATTAAATAATTTCAGATATGGAAATAGTAGACTAAAGAACAGAAATGCGTATCTGGTTGACTGATATTGTAATCAGTCAACACCACTTGTAGCGGAAGATCTGACTGATTTCTGTTGATCTTCTTTTCTGTCTAACTCTTTGTATTTCCCAACAATATCCCACATATCTGATTAGTCTCCATCTAATCCTTTCTGAACAGTTGACGTTCCCCCTTCAATTATTATCTATGATCAGTTCTTAACTGATTTTTCTTATCAGTTGGAGTACCATACTCAACTGATCCTCCTTATCTGATCAGCCACTTAACTGATCATATTTCTTCTGATCTAATTTGATCCACTCTGATCAAATCAAATCTTGGAATGTGAGTTCCTGCCAAAACTTAATTCTCGAGGAGTCGAAGAGTCGTCTCGATTCCTTAAGTCAGCGTAATGTGACATCCCGAAATGATGTTATGGATACTTGTGATAACTCACGTCATAAACTCATCCAACCATCAGTCGCGTTCTCTTTACACGCTGTTGGTCCCGGTGGAAAAACCCATTTTGCACGTGCGGAAGCAAAACATTTCGGGCGATGCATATAAAACAGGGGTGAGGGCAGAGTGATTCCAGATTTTTGAATTTTAAGCTCATGTGTTGTGTTTTGCTTATAATCGAATGCATATGACAATATAAGAACATAAAGCAATAAAGAACACAACAATGTATAGTGGTTCGAAGACTCAAGCTCCTACATCCACTCTCCCTGTTCCTAGGGAAATTCCTTCCAACTGGACTTATCACCCTCCACGGGATTGCCTCTGAGATGTTTTCTGGGGTTCCCACTCCAACGGGACTTATCAACCTCCACGGGATTGCCTACAGATGTTTACCGAGTTCACACTCCAACGGGACTTATCACCCTCCACGAGATTACCTACCCTCCCTTTCGGGATTGCTAGATGTTTACCGAGTTCACACTCACCTACAAACGTAACCGACTGATTTGGGTAAGGTTTGTTTGGTTTCCAACTAGGTTGAGATTTTCCCTTACATTTGTTTAGCCTCAATGCTAAGGTTGGGAAAATCTCTCTAAGCTTAGGATACATCGTGTGTTGCTTAGATTGGGTTCTAGAACACTCTTGAACATATTTGTATATCTACAGACTTGTGTTCTAGGGTGGGAATGCTTTGGGTATAACTCTCTTTGGCTCTGTAGCATCTCGTGCTATAATCTCCACGCATCCACACATTAGAATGATGAAAGACCTTGTATTTATAGTATGGATTTGAATGTTACCGTTGGAGAGAATCACATTCAAATCCATACTATTCTTGTAAATCTGTTGACTTCTTCAGTCGGGTTGTCTTCTTCTCTCATTGGTCCATGTAAATTTGATTCTAAACGGCTATATTCCTCGATTCCTCGCCTTGGAATCATTCAGATTCTCTCGAGTCTCGGTGTCTTGAGACATCTTGAGTCTCGATTTCTCATTTGAGTCCTCGGGTTTATCTGAGTCTCAATTTCTCATCCGAGCCTCGGGTTTATCGAGAACCTCGGGATACTTGATTCATGAGACTTCTCTTGGCCGGACCTTATACGTCGGGCATCTTGACACTTTCGGTGACCGAGTTGAGTTCTCTGAATTCAGACATCGACCTTGAGTCACTTTGACTCAAAGCATATCGATTTCTTCTTTGCTCGATCCGATTTCTCGATTGATCGATCAACACTTCTTCGAGATCAATATCTCGGGATAGCATCAGTCGATTACATTAGGTTTAGCATATCGGTTTAGCACATCTAATCTCAATCACGTTTGATCTTGATCATCTTCTCATCTTCATATCGATCTCGATCACGTCCGATCTTGATCGATCTCATCTCAACTCCTCTTACGATCCGCAACCTTCTCTTACGATCTTACGGTGGAGTTTCTTTCTAATCGGTTTGTCGCTCTTCGATCACCATATCGGCTCATTGTTCTTACGATCATCGATCAGTGCATTTACAGTCATCGATCATTTAACCTTCGATTCTTCCGATCACCGGGCTTAGCTTTTTCTTCATTATGATTTTGCGCGACTCATCGGTTAACTCCGGAACTCATCTTACTCATCGATCTCGTCGGTCTCAAATCTCGATGACCTAAATCGATTTCGTGAGTTCCCCTCAATCATTCTCTCGTTCCTACTCAACTTGTTATCTGTAGATTAGCTTCAAAAACACAAGTTGATAATGTTTTGGCATAATTCATCAAAACTAAAATATCCCAACAATTTCCCCCTTTTTGATAATGGCGCCAAAATATTTAAAATATATGCATTTATACAGAGATCGGGTTTTTGTTTAAGAAGATCAGTTCAGGTGTTTACTTTGAAATTAGTAAACTTTAGAACTCCCGCTCTGATACCACTTGTTGGTCCCGGTGGAAAAACCCATTTTGCGCGTGCGAAAGCAAAACATTTCGGGCGATGCATATAAAATAGGGGTGAGGGCAGAGTGATTCCAGATTTTTGCATTTTAAGCTCATGTGTTGTGTTTTGCTTATAATCGAATGCATATGACAATATAAGAACATAAAGCAATAAAGAACACAACAATGTATAGTGGTTCGGAGACTCAAGCTCCTACATCCACTCTCCCTGTTCCTAGGGAAATTCCTTCCAACTGGACTTATCACCCTCCACGGGATTGCCTACAGATGTTTACCGAGTTCCCACTCCAACGGGACTTATCACCCTCCACGGGATTGCCTACAGATGTTTACCGAGTTCACACTCCAACGGGACTTATCACCCTCCACGGGATTGCCTACCCTCCCTTTCAGGATTGCTAGATGTTTACCGAGTTCACACTCACCTACAAACTTAACCGACTGATTTGGGTAAGGTTTGTTTGGTTTCCAACTAGGTTGAGATTTTCCCTTACATTTGTTTAGCCTCAATGCTAAGGTTGGGAAAATCTCTCTAAGCTTAGGATACATCGTGGGTTGCTTAGATTGGGTTCTAGAACACTCTTGAACATATTTGTATATCTACAGACTTGTGTTCTAGGGTGGGAATGCTTTGGGTATAACTCTCTTTGGCTCTGTAGCATCTCGTGCTATAATCTCCATGCATCCACACATTAGAATGATGAAAGACCTTGTATTTATAGTGTGGATTTGAATGTTACCGTTGGAGAGAATCACTTTCAAATTCATACTATTCTTGTAAGTACAATGACTTCTTCAGTGGTTGTCTTTTCTCTCATTGGTCCATGTCACCGATTTGATTCTACTTGGCTATATTCCTCAGATTCCTCGCCTTGGAATCATTCAGGATTCTCTGAGTCTCAGTGTCTTCAGAGACATACTGAGTCTCAGATTTCTCATTTGAGTCCTCAGGTTTATCTGAGTCTCAGATTTCTCATCTGAGCCTCAGGTTTATCTGAGCCTCAGGATACTTGATTCAGCAGACTTCTCTTCAAGCGGACCTTATACGTCGGGCATCTTGACACTCAGCCGAGTTCGAGTTCTCTCAATTCAGACATCGACCTTTAGGTCACTTTGACTCAAAGCTATCGATTTCTTCTTTGCGATCGATCAACACTTCTTGAGATCAATATCTCGGGATAGCATCAGTCGATTACATTAGGTTTAGCATATCGGTTTACTTTCTCGATCTCAATCACGTCGATCTTGATCATCGCTCATCTTCATATCGATCTCGATCGCGTCGATCTTGATCGGTCTCATCGCTCCTCTTCTTCGATCGCAACCTTCTCTTCTAATCTTAAGTCGGTTTCTTTCTAATCGGTTTGTCCGCTCTTACGATCACCATATCAGCTTCGCATTTCCGATCATCGATCAGTCATTTGCAGTCATCGATCATTTAACCACGCCGATTCTTACGATCGGTTGGCTTAGCTTTTTCTTCTCTTACGATTTTGCATGGCTCATGATTTAACTCGGAACTCATCTTACTCATCCGATCTCGATCGGTCTCATCTCTGACCTCGTCGATCTCGATCATCTTTATGCGATTTCGTGAGTTCCCCTCAATCATTCTCTCGTTCCCCCTCAACTTGTTATCTGTAGATTAGCTTCAAAAACACAAGTTGATAATGTTTTGGCATAATTCATCAAAACTAAAATATCCCAACACGCGCTGTCCTGGCGGTGCTAATTTCTCTGAAAGGCTTGAGAAATTAAATTTGCACTTCTACCCCTATTTTTCCTCTATAAATAGAACAGGGGTTCTATACACATAACATAAACCATTCACCAGTTATTATACTCAAGCTTTATTCATCCATGTTTTTGGTGAACCCTTATTTTCGGTGAAATTTCCGGCAAAAACCTTCAACCCTTATCAAATGATTTCAGCTTATCAAATCAACCCTGTGCTTCCCTCATTCCAGCTTTCGTCGTCATCGAAGAATACACATACGATTATTGCCAAGCTTCTCTACCACCGAGGCGGCGGATCTGCTATCCCAAATGAGAAGACACTTCTCCTGACCGTATGTGCCTTGTGTGCCTATCGAGATGAAGGAATTAGTATCAACAGACTCAGTCTGATATGCAATATGGGTTTAGTTGTACGATCTAGATCCGACCTATACGATCTTGATCAGACAATACACGGTCTAGATCAGACTAAAACCCAATATTTGCCTGTGACACTTGTGTCTTGTATGACACTCGTGTCCATTTAAAGCTGGAAGTCCCATTGATTTCAGGACTAGGGGCTTCTGGCTTAGAAATCCTTCAAGGCCGCTCTCGCTCCTAACTCCGAAGCTCTGAGGGTGGCTTAGGATTATTTCAAAGCCTCTCTCACCCCTTTTAGGATTGGGGTTTTAGGGGCAGTAGGCTTTAAAATCTTTAAAGCCTCTCTCACCCCTTCTAGGGTTTAGGGTTTAGGGTTTATCTTACGACCTCCGAGTCAATTGTAATGAACTTGTAATGTAAATCTGACCTCCGGGTCTTTATCAATAAAAAGTTCTTTTATTTCATTGTTGTGTTGACTCTTTTACCTTATGCAATTATAGCTTTAATACTTGTGTAACTTGCTTGTTGAACCTTGCTTAAATCGACTCATAAAGTTTGAAACAACCAATCTGATCAGTTCCTTGACTGATCTGATAAGACCGTTTCTGATCAGTTCCTTGACTGATCTTCTGATCAGTTGAGATGCCTTGCCCAACTGATCCTTCTTAACCTGGTTAATCTTTCAACCAGCTGGTCTTGGAGACCAGTCCACCAAACATTTCTGGTGCACTTTCTCCAAGGTCCAGAAGCCCTAGCTCATTATAGAGTTCTCTGAATCTGACTTCAGCTAGTGGCTTGGTTAAGATATCAGCTTTCTGCTTATCAGTATGGATCTTTTCCATTCTGATGTTCTTCTTTTCAACACGATCTCTTATAAAATGGTGTCCGACATCCACATGCTTGCATCTTGTATGTAGAACAGGATTCTGAGTGATTGCAATTGCACTATTACTGTCATAGAATATAGGTACGTTCGTAGCTACAGTGTTATAATCCCTCAGCTGCTGACTAAGCCAGAGCAGTTGGGAACAACAACTTCCTGCAGCCATATATTCTGCTTCAGTAGTAGATGTTGCAACTGATGTCTGCTTCTTTGAAAACCAAGAGATCAGTTTACTAACTAAAAACTGACATGTACATGAGGTTGATTTTCTGTCTATTCTGCAACCTCCATAATCATAATCAGAATACCCACTAAGCTATATATTATCATCTGATGGGTAGAATAAACCAAGGTTTACTGTCTCCTTCAGATACTTAAGAATCCTCTTAGCTGCTTCCAGGTGGCTTTGCATTGGATTTGCCTAAAATCTGGCACATACACCTACTGCAATGGTTATGTCTGGTCTGCTAGCAGTTAGGTATAGTAGAGATCCAATGAGAGCCCTATATTCTTTCTGATTAGTTTTCTGACCATTCTCATCTGGATCCATCTTGAATCCAGTCATCATAGGAATTCTGACTTCCTTACAATTTTGAACTCCAAACTTAGCCAATAAATTCCTAGTGTACTTCGCCTGGCAGATGAATATCCCTTCTGTACTTTGCCTAACTTGTAAACATAGAAAATAATTCATCTGACCCATCATGGACATTTCGAACTTCCCTTGCATCAGCTTGCTGAATTTATCACATAAGCTCTTGTTGGGAGATCCGAAAATGATATCATCCACATAAATCTGAATCATCAGAATATCTTCTCCATCTTCTATTCTGAATAAGGTTCTGTCCACTATACCTTTAGTGAATCCACTGTCTATCAAGAACTGAGAGAGTGTATCGTACCAGGCTCGAGGAGCTTGTTTCAGGCCATAAAGAGCTTTTCTTAAATGGTACACTTGGTTGCCTTTTTCAAAGCCAGGAGGTTGTTCAACATAAACTTCCTCAGCTAGTACCCCATTTAAGAATGCACTCTTTACATCCATCTGATACACAATAAACCCTCTGTGGGCAACATATGCTTAAGCTTGACCGAATGGCTTCGAGGCGGCGGCGGTGCAAAGGTCTCATCATAATCAATTCCTTCTGATTGTGAATACCCCTTAGTAACAAGTCTTGCCTTATTTCTGGTTATGACATTATTCTCATCTCTCTTGTTCTTGAATATCCACTTTGTGCCAATCACATCTTGATGGGTTGGTCTGTCCACCAGTTTCCAAACCTGATTCCTTTCAAACTGCTCTAACTCTTCTTGCATGGCTAGAATCCAGTTTGCATCCTATAGAGCTTCTTCTATTTCGGTTGGTCCTTCAAAGATAGATAACAGCAATACATGGCACTTTCACCAATCTGATGTCTAGTTCTGACTCTATCAGATGGGTCTCCAAGGATCAGATCAGTTGGATGACTGGTTACCCAGGTCCTTCTTTTCTGATTTGCATCATTTTGGAGAGCATCATCCTCTTCTGATAGTAGATCATTACTAGTGATTAGGAGTGGTGCAGAAATATGTTCCACTTGACATGGACAAGTCTCAGCTGATGTTGGAATCATCATGTGCTGATGTCTGTCCGTAGGAACTTCAGGTGTTCCCCCTGAACCAAATGGTTCAGTTGATACTGTCTCAGCTGTACCAGCTTCTTCATTGACAGTTGTATGTACCTTAGGGTCTGATTGACCTGGTGAATCAGTAAAGTCAAGTTCTGGGATATACACTGTTACGTGATCTGATCCCTTTTCCTTGATACTTAGTTGATCCATTTTATGTGCATCAGGTACCGGTTGATCTGGTACTGCTTGTTCTGAGGCAGCTTTCTCTTGTTCAGAGGATGTCTCATCAAAGACCACATGAGGTGTTTCTTCCACAACTAGAGTTCGTCTGTTGAATACCCTAAAAGTCTTGCTGGATGAGGAATATCCTAAGAAGATACCCTCATCTGACTTGGCCTAAAAAGTCTTCAACTGACTCTTCCCATTGTTGTGTATGAAACACTTGCACCCAAAAACATGGAAGTAAGAAACACGGGGTTTTATGCCCTTCCACAGTTCATAGGGTGTTTTGTAGTGAGTCATAGTCAGAGAACATCTGTTCTGAGTGTGGCATGCAGTATTGATGGCTTCTGCCCAGAAACGGCTTAGTGCTGCATGTTCAGCTAACATAGTGCGAGCAGCTTCTTTGAGTGTTATGTTTCTCCGTTCTGCTACTCCATTTTGTTGTGGGGTTCTGGCAGCTGATGTCTCAAGCTGTATACCAAACTTAGTGCAAAAATTAGTAATAAAATAATTCAGAAATTATGTACCTTTATCTGATCTGATTTTTACTATACTAACACCCTTCTCATTTTGTAATTTTCTGAGCAGCTCGGGTATCTTTGTTGTTGTCTCATTCTTCTTATGTACGAATACCACCCAAGTAAATTTGGAATATCATCCACAATCACCAGGGTGTACTTACGTCCGTTGAGACTAACTGGTGTAACTGGTCCAAATAAGTCCATATGGAGCAGTTGCAATACTCTACTGGATGCTGGTCCAGGGATTCCCTTGAATGAGGCTTTAACCTGTTTTCCCTTCTAACATGCGACACATGTCTGATCCTTAGAGAATACCTCATTCGGAAGACCCTCAACCAAAGACATCCTTGCTATCTTGTTATGAGTTTTAAAGTTCAGATGGCTAATTCTCTTATGCCAGAGCCAACTGCTGCTTTTGGAACTCTTAATAATCAGGCATGCATTTCTTGGATAATTGTTCCAATCTGTAGTATAAATTGTTCCTTTCCTAGAACCAGTTAACAAGATCTGTTGAGTAGCTCGATTCTTGATTATGCACTTATCAGTCGAGAACTCAACACTGAATCCGTTGTCGCAGAACTGTGAAACTGATAACAAATTATGCTTTAAACCTTCGACATACGAGACTCCAGTAACCTGTACATCATCATTCTCTAAGGTTCTGAATCCTCTGGTAAAACCAAAGTTATCATCACCGAAGAGTACACGTGGGCCTTCTTGTTCTGTGTAAGAGCTAAGGAGATGTTTGCTTCCAGTCATATGCCTTGAGCATCCACTATCGATGTACCAGATAGTTGCTTGTACACCTCCCTTATTGGCCAAACCCACGCAATCCTGCAATCAAATCAAGCTTTAGGTACCCCTTTTGTATTGGGTCCTGAGGGGTTAGAGTTTTTTTAGGGATCTATACAAATAGGACACTTCTATTGTAATCAGATAGATCAGAGTGCCTGATTTGTCTCCCATAAACATCTACATAATCATACGTCTCTTCATATGCGTTCTGATCAGTATGATTATTAGTGCGAGCCTTGGGTAAATCAGAAGACTTGGGATTTTTTCTTACAGTTTGTCTTCTTTTAACCCAGTGAGGCTCAGGTGCAGCAGCCCTAGGTTTCTGATTATAAGGGTAGGTACGACTGCTACCATTAAAAGATTCATATTTTTTTGGCATATCTGGTTTTGGCAGTTTACCCTTAGCTTGCCTGTTAGGCAGCTTGACCTGATTAGGTTTCAGATCATATTTCCCCTTTAGAGGTTGCCTTTTCTGATACCTAATCTGCTGATCAGGTTGAGGTCTCTTCAGAAGAACTGGGTTCTTCTGTTGATTCCTCGGCTGATGCTTAATCAGTTGGGGTCCATTTCTGTTCCCTTTCTGATTGGGCACCTACTTTACCTGTTCAGTAAGCCTGTTCCCCTTATCTGATGCAGTTTTAGCTTTTCGTGTATCTATAACAGAAACTCGTTTGGTTACACTTTTCTGATGTGAACCGGATGGGGCTTTCGAGGATGTAGAAGGGTTTTCATACCCAAGTCCCTTCTTGTTAGTTGGCGTTCGAAAATAGGTGTACAGATCTTGAACATTTTTAGAAGATTTTGTAAAAACTTCTATTTTCTTGCGCAGACTATCCTCAGTAGATTTCAAACTCTTATGTATTTGGAAGAGGTCATCAAACTTAGCTTGTAGGATTTTAAAATCTCCAGCTTGCTGTTTATTGATAGCCAGATGTTCCTTAATCAGCTTCTCCTGATCAGAAGAGTTAACTTTCAGAACTTCCAGTTCTTCAGTTATCTTCTGAGCGGCTTCAGCTGATTTTAGTTCAGCTGCTTTTCTTTCAGCATTTTCCTTAACAAGCTGAGTATTTTCAATCCTTAGCTTATCGTTTTCAGCTTCCACTATTGTATAAGTGTCTACTGCATTAGAGAGTTCATCAAGCAATTGCTCAGAATAGAGCTGCAAGTCAACCTCTCTAGCAGGTGTGCTAATCATAGCTGGTGTGGAAACTAAAAGACCAGAAGGTTTAGAGGTTACCTCAGATTGGTCTTTCTCCTTAGCCATGAGACAGATGTCATCATCAGATGAGAACATTAGATCATCGTAGTGGTAGAAATCATCAGCGTTGCTTATCAGACAGAAGTCCTCTACAGATGAGTAGCCCGAATCCTCTGATGGTAGATAAGAATCATCAATCCCAGATGTATCAACTACCATGGCTTTTCTGTCTTTGTACCTTTGTTCACGTCTGTTCCGCTTGTCTTCTCTTTCTTTTGGAGTCAGGTCAGGACAATCTGCACTATAATGACCTGGTTTCTGATAGTTGAAACACGCTCCACGCTCTACGGAACTCCTTCTACTAGGGGAGTCACTTCGTCTGTAGAATCTGTCAGGTGACTTACCTGACTGATTGTAGTCTGAGTTTCTCCTTTCTGATCTGTTGTCTCTTCTTTCATCAGATCGATCATCTCTTTTCTTATCTTCTCTGCGATCATTTCTTCGGTCATCAGATCTGGTCCTTTCTGGAGATCTGTCAGCTGGCCTCCTATCTCTTCCTTTGTTGTTCTGATAATCCCTGTAAAATCTACGATACTTACCAAGTTGAATGTTAGATTTTTCAAGTTTTCTGGTTAGCAAAGCAATCTGTTCAGTTTGGCTTATAATATTTCCAACAGGTTCAGTAGACTTTGAGTTGCGGCCGGTTGCTTTGAATGCAACTAATTTAGATGTGGCAGGAGTGGCTTCGGCAGACGACTCATCTTCTTCTTCTTGCCCTCTTTCGATCAGATCGAACTCATGGGCTTTAAGGCTCAGAAACAGGTTGCTTGGCTTCATCTTAGCAATATCTTGACAATCCTTTATAACTGTGACTTTCATATCCCACTTCTTAGTCAGAGATCTCAAGATCTTGTAGTTGATATCTTTATCTGACATTTATCATCCAAGTTCTCGTAGCTTGTTGATAGACATGGTGATTCTTCCATCGAGCTAATTTATCGTTTCATTTGGCAGCATCTTAAGTTTCTCAAACTTCACCAGTTCGGCTTGCAGACTGCTGTCTTTTATCAAGTCATTACCTACACACATTTCAGCAAGTGTATCCCACATCTGTTTGGCTGTCTTGAGATACTTTATCTTTTATCGGGTTCTCTTGTCCATCGTCTTCATGATTATGTGCCTGGCTATTGTATCCAGAGTGTACAGCTTTCTTTCTTCAGCATCCATCAGGGTGGGACTCTTTCTGACAAGGCTTCCAGCTGGAAAGTCTGGATCACCTCCTACAGCTGAGTTGTCATGGTAGATGATGATGGGTCCTCGTTCAATAACTTCCATTATCCTACTGCTTATTGATCCCAGATGGTTGCTCATGAATATAGTCCAGTCTGCATACTCATCAATGAAAAATTTTGGCAAATCATGATACATACCCGAAGTATTATCCATGTTGTTCGTGAGTTTGAAAACAAATGAGATTTTGAAAAGGTTTTTCAAGATCAGTTCAAGTGACCACAAAGGTTCTTCCTCAAGAACTGATGATATTCAAAGCCAGTGGTCCGTAGAACCACTGCTCTGATACCACTTGTAGGTCCCGAATGGGGTTCGTGAGGGCAGAAGTCTAGAGGGGGGGTGAATAGACTTCTGAAAACTTTTTCGTGCAAGATCAGGTGTGATGGCAAGTTGCCTGATCAGAGTGCGAGTGAATCAGTTTGGACTGATATCCAACTTAGTGATTGCCTGATGGCAGATCAGATCGGTGTCTATCAGTTTAACTAATGTGCGGAAGCTAGTTTATACCCGTGTGAAAAACCAGTTTTACAAATCAGATTCTCAAGTCTGTTTTCAATCAGCTGACTGAAGTGTCAAACTGATCAGATCAGTTGCTTGGTGCAAGCTGATACTAACTCAGGATATGTATGCAGTTATAAACGAGTAGTGTGCAGTAGTGTAAAGCAGTTAAAAGTAGATAGATGCACACAAGATTTATAGTGGTTTGGACAACCAGTCCTACGTCCACTCTTCCCTATCACAAGGGGCACCAACTTAACCAACTAGACTTAGTTTATTGTGTTAGTCTGACATAGTACAACAAACAGATTTTTAAAGAGTTCTCACTCAATCCGATCCCAGAAATCAGAACTAGAAACCCTAGTCTGAAATCTTGCTAAACAAACTTAACCTAACTTTTGGTTTGGGTAAAGATGTTTATTTGTTCCAACTAGAAATCTATCCTAGTGTTTAAGAAGCCTAACAGCTAAAGGATGAGATTTCAATGCTAAGAACTAATGGGATGAACACTTAAAAATAATCTTCAAGTTTGTGTTATTCGTGCGGAAATTTTGCTATAGAATGAGTTTCTTGATAATTTTCTTTGTTCTTTATGAAGAGCAATCCCATATTTATAGACCTCGAAATCAAAGAGCCATTGGAGAGAAATTTGAATTTTCGGCTATATATGGTAGGTTGCAGGAATTGATGTGACGTGCTTCAGGAACGGCATGGCCGAAAGCATGTATGTCGTCTTATCTAGCCGTTTGATATTACAGCGCCGAATCCCGCATTGTCAGCTTTGTGCATACGTGCTTGTTCTCATTGGTTAACAGGTACACTTTTCAGTGTTTGTTCTACCAACTAAAGTTGACATTCTTCTTGTTCAGATCAACAACGTATGACTTGGTGTAATCATCAGTTGACACCTGGTGAGAGCTGACCTGATCAGATACAACTGATCAGTCTACCTGATAGAGTCTTCTGGTGCCAGTTGTCTTAGCTTCAACTAGCAGACTTGGCTGATGTAGGTCTTCTGGTCTTGGTCATCTGGCAGTTCTTCTGATCTTCAGGTCTTCGGAAGTTATAGCTTCATGTCTTCTCCAGATCGTCTGACTGTCCGATCGTCTGATCTTGTAACCTTGTCTTGTCTTTCGATTCATCTGGTCTTCTGACCTCAATTGGTCTTCTGATCTGACTTGACTGACCTGACCTATACATATTGAGTTCCCCCTCAATATGTGACCTATCTTTTACATCAGTTGTTCTATACAATAATTATCAACTGGTCATCTTAGAACTTGTATTTAAAACATCACTCAGCTAACAGGTCTGACTGGTCCTATTACATTTGTTTTGGAACTTTCATCAAAATTCTAAATTTCCCAACACTTATTATGTTCCTTGGTTTATTAAAACTTTTTATATTGACTATATTTCTGTTATTGAATGTGATTATAAAATAATTTATGGAGGAATACAAAAATCTGTTTACCCTCCTCATGTTCCTTTTCAAATTTAGAAAGGTGAGAGGATATTTAATTTTCTTCCATTCTCCAGAATCATTGAAAATGATGTCTTACAAATTACTGTTAAACATGTTAATCAAATGATTGAGCAAAATAATTTTTGTAATCTTTATCTTTCTATTATTGGAGAACAAATTATTTCTTTACATGATAAAGTTGATAAAATTATCTCTAAAATAGATTCTCAAAATAAATCTGAAAATGTTGATAATATTAATAATAATGTTATTATTAAAACTGCTTCATCTATTCAGTCTCCTATTGAGATAAAAAAATTTAAATCTGAAGCCTCCGTGTCTGATCTAGAAAAGATTATTAATGAAAAATTTGGTAATCTTAATATTTCGGCTTTAAGTAATGACTCAGATGAAAGTCATGCTATTCAACCCAATAATATTGGTAGTTCGAGTAATACTGATAGTATTTGTTGGTCCCGGTGCAAACGAGTCTTACACGTATATGGAGGGGGGAATACATGTGTTCAATGTTTTTAAAACTTTTCTTACTGAGGTCAGCTTGGGTCAGGTTGTCCTGATGATTTGGTCCTGAGAAGCACAAATCGCTCTGAGTCAAAGTCTATCTGAGACAGTGATCCTGAGCTGCTTTCAGATACCTCAGATAATCCCAACTGAGTCCTGAGTTTTCAGAGATCCTGAGTTGCTTGGATCAGATAACTAACTTACTGAACCCTCAGAAGAGTAAGTTCGGTTTGGTAACTATCCGTTTCTAGCTACTCGGATGATGTAGGAATGGTTGACCCTTAGTTTATACTCGTTTTAAGCTTTTGCTGAAAACCTTCCTTTAATGGAATAGTGATTAGGCTGTGATTCAATTTATATGCAACTTTCAGTGGATTGATTCCAACTGAAATATCAGTGAAAATATGCTTTCAAGACAAAGTAATGCAACAGATAAATCAAGCAAAATAGAAAGCAAAGAACACAGCAAATTATAGTGGTTCAGAGACTCAAGCTCCTACGTCCACTCTCCCCGATCTTTTTCAGAGAAATTCACTAATCACTTCCTAAGGCTTTTTCGACTACCCTCAGAAGTTTACTAACCTTTCTAATTTTGAGCTTTCGACTACCTCGTAGTTTACTAACTCAAAACTCACACAAGCTTTCTGTCTATCCAAGATAGATTACTCACTTCTTCTCTAGAGCTTTCTGACTACCTCAATGTAGTTTACGTACTCTTTACAACTCCAATCTCACCAACCTTACAAAGGGTTTGGGGTTTCTTGGTTGGTTTCCAACTAGGATGAGATATCCTTTACAATAAAGAACAATGCAAAGGCTAGGATATCTCGACTAAGCTTTGGATATATCTTATCAAGCTAGGCTTAGTGGAATGAGCTCTCTTCGATTTAAAGCACTTGGGAAATTCTTGGTTTTTCGAGTGCTTCAACTTGCAATTATAAGTTTGAGCTCTTGAGTTGCTTACAAATCTCCCGTAACATTTCAATGAAGAAGGTAACAAGTATTTATAGGCATACACCAAGGTCACTCTTGAAAAACTATCCGTTGGAGAGATAGCTTCGCGAGTTTCCTCTTTATGGTGTGTGAGAAACGACTATATTTAGGGTTTGACACTCCCTAACACGTTTTAGGTAATAGCCTTTCATGTAGCCGGTCTTCACTTTTTATAGTCTGGAACTTAGTACTTCTGACATCTTTTCAGTGACCTGTCGCTGTCAGTGTCAGTATGGTACAGTGCTGTCTTTGTCTTTTTTACTTTTGTCTCCAGTTTAAAGGTAGACAACTCAACGGCTCTTTTGGTTACAATCTCTGAGTTGATATAACCTTAACAACACTTTGTCATAGTTCCTTTTGTCTGCATTTGAATGTCTTGGGCAATATCTATTTTTCTAAGGAATCGCGATCTTCTCAGTATTGAATCCTTCATATAGATATTTTCAATGCCTCGGAACATTCAGGTTTATACTGAGCATTCAGTACATTACTGAGTCTTCAGTAATTATTGTGCCTTCAGTATTCTTGATCTTCAGTTCTTCAGTCTTCTGTCTTCTGAGTCTTCAGAGTCTTCAGAGTCTTCAGGGTCTTCTGAGTCTTCAGCGTCTTTTGAGTCTTCACAGATATATTGACTGATATACTGAGTCTTCATGTCTTCAGTTTCATACTGAGTCTTCAGTATCTCAGTTTCATACTGAGTCTTCAGAAACTTACTGAGTTCTTTAGAATCTTCAGATCCTAACCTGATCTATATCTGCTGACTATACATTTTGCAGATAACATCCTGAATACTTTAAAACTGAATCCTGACTCAAATATCAAGATTATTCTGAACATGTCATACTCAGGGGTTTTTGGGTCTAATCAAAATCATATCTTTATTAAATTCATCTCCCAACAATTTCCCCCTTTTTGATGATGCCAAACCCTATCTTGTTACAAACATACTTAACCTATACTCAGGTTTCAGTTTATCCTATTACAAGATTGGTTTTATTTTCAACAATTTCCCCCATAAATAATGAGTCTCCCAACAATTAATATTCCAACAATTTCTTTAGTAAAGAATCTCTCAAAGGATTCATCACCAAATACTTAATTTCCCAACAATTAATTCAGAGACAATCATTCAGGCATATCAAAATTAAAAGACATGTAAATAAGATAATGAGATATTATCTTTTGAGCATAAATGATAAGTTTTCATTGATGATAGGTAGACTGTTACAAGTTACAATGAATCTTATCTGAACAAAATTAAAAAGACAACAAAAGATAAAGGATTACAAGAATCTTCTGTGTCTTCATCTTCCGTCTTCTTCTGCTCTTCAGCTCGGCTCTTCAGTTCGGCTCTTCAGTTCTGATCTTCCACCTCATCAGCAGGGACTTCAAGGTTGAATATTCCGTAATATCTTCTTTTCAGCGCATCTCTTTCTTTGATGATATCAGGATTGTTCCTGTCAAAACCCAACCGAACGGGCGTCTTGAGATATTTCTTGAGCAATGGCTTTTCTATTCACATGACCATTCTCCATCCACGGGAGGAGGAGGGTACACGTATGGACCAGGCGGTTATTCCGACCTTTCCTTCATCCGCAAGATTTATCCATCCTTGAAGATATTTAGGATAGATGGTCAGGAGATAGTCGATGAAAGCCTCATTCGGATCCGAGCTCTCCCTCTCCATTCTCTCGAAGCACATCATAGTAGAACCAAAAGGTTCTCTTGATTTCTTCCCATGCATTGTTGAGATGGTGGCATCCATTTGTCAACATCGCGCCATTTCGTTTTTAGTGTTCCCTCTCCTCTTGCTTATAAACTTTTTGAACCCACTCCTTTTTTTTACTCTTCTTCTACCTTCTTTCGATCCTTTGGTACACAAGCGTAGTTATTTTTTCGCATTGTTCAATCTGGAGTGTTTTCAGAGCGCTTTCGGTATTGAAGACCTTCTTCTTAGGCTCAACCTCAGATTCTTCAATATCCAAAGATTAATTTCCTCGAATTGTCTTTTAGAAGCCTTTGCTCTTTTTGCCCTCTGGCTCTTTCATCGCCATAGCCTTTCTCTTGATGGGCATTTCGAGACCCAGCTAGGTTTGTACCAATCCTTCCTCTACCACTCGGTTTCTCTATAGCAACTTCGCATTGTTTCCTTCGAAACCCGAGTGTAGGCCGCTTCTCCACCTCCTTGAACTTAAGCTTCTCAATGGCTTCTATCTCCTTCATGGCTTCGCAATGATCTTCTTCTCAACATTCTTTACAACCTTGCCCTTGAGTAGTATTTCCAATAAAACCCCGAGATCGGCTGTGTCTTTCCCTTCTTGGAACCATACTTTGGGCGGCAGAGAGTGATGTGTCCATATGGTATTGTTATTTTGCGACACTCCGACCTCCCCCGCCATCCGATCTTGCTCCTCCTCGAGCCTTATGAGGTGGTTCTTCGCCACAGAGAATTCTTTAGACAGATGAGCAAATTGGCTTGAGAGAGCTTCCTTGAACATGTCTGTCATCTTGGCCATGAGCATTGAGCTCATCTCCTCAACAACGTTCTTCACCAGCATCTCACTCTTCTCTACCAATTTTGCTTCTAGAATTTGAGTCTGCTCCTGATGCTTCTGCTTCAGCTCTGCATTAAGCTCAGCCTTGACCCCCTCCATCTTTTCTTCTAATTTTCCTTCCATGGAGGTCGACATGCATCGAGAGTATCCTGGGCCGCACCGATTACGAAGAAGAACTCAAGCTATCAATCTTACAGGCTTGGTTGGCCAATGCCTCCTCGATCCGAGCAACTTTGGTGGGGATCGGCTCAACCTTCTAAAGCTTCACCATCGGCGGGTGAGATCAATCTCAGGAGCATATCGATCATTTGTGACTCTAAGTTGGTTGTTTCATCCCGAGTCTCGATCCCGAACCTGAGCTTCAGTTTGAACTGGGGCTTCAGACTCAGTCTGAGTCTGGGATTCACCCTGAGCTTGGGTGTCCACCTGAGCCTCAGTCTGCATATCAGACATTACAGATTTAAAGGTAGGAACTTCAGTAATCCTGGCATAATTATCAATAGTGCCAAAAGTTACACAAGGCTAACTTCGGTCCGAGGATGTTCGACAAAGAGCTTCGATCAAGATCGGTTGAGTCTTTCTCCTTCTGAGATTGACTCTCATCATCCCCTTGTTGGTCCCCATCCTGAGATTTGTCTTTGGAGCTCGGGGAACCAACTTCAGCAATCCTCTCAGCAACCTTCCTCTTCACAAGCTCATCAAAGTCTGAGATTTTCATCCTGAGCTTGGTTTTTCTGAATCCTGAGAATTCAGTGAGAAAAGTTGTCTCCTCGTTCCACCAGTCTTCCCCTCTAAATGAAGCAATATTGAGCATCTCCGGAAGAGTCTGGTTGAGGATGTAGACCGTTGACCTCAATCTGAAGAAGATGTCTTGGAGGTCAGGGAATGAGCTAAGCTCAGGGTAGTGGTCAAGGATGAACCGTTCCCCCTTGCTTCGCCATTCGGTCTCTTCAGCTTCACCTTTCTTGAGCATCGGGCTCTCAGGTTCGGTTGGAAACTCTGTTGAAAGATCGACTAACATCTCATTTAGGAGCTCATCAAAATTCATCGGCTCCTGAGGCTCAGCAAACTCTAAGGTTTGGGAAGACAGCTCCTCAGTTTGAATCTGACTTGGTTACGAGGTTTTGGTGGCTCCTCCTCGATGGGAATTTCGGTTTGCTCGAGAACTGAGAGCAATTCCTCGGAGGAATCTGAACATTTTTCGAGGTATGAGAAGGTGCTTCCTCAGCAGGAATCTGTACTTGCTCTGAGGTCTGAGGTCCTTGGAATATTTCTTGAGAGAACTTATCAGAACTAAGCAACGTCTCAAGAACCTCAGAGAAGACTTGCTCCTAAGTTTGATCCTGTGCCTTTGAGATAGCCTGAGCCAATACAAGTAAAGGCGATTTCTGAGCAGTTTGGCTCTCAGGCTGAATCTCCTCAGTCTCACTTTCCTCATCATCATCAGTGAGAACCACCATTCTTTTGCGCTTTGGAGCAAGGGTTTTCTGCTTCTTCAATTTCTCACCCGCTCCTTCTTGGCATCCAATGTAACCTTCCCCTCGGTTTGTTGGCTTTCTTCAACAAAGACTGAGAATCGGTGATTCCACTTTCTTCTCTTTCTTTCCTCTAATTGTCCTCTTTGCAGCAATGGGCTTGAACATTACTTTGGACTTAGAAAATGGAGTAGATTTGGAAAAGATATCCTCCTCCTCTCGGCACATCTCTAAAATAAATGCTATTTTGGTGGCACGGAGGATCCCGCTTTGATAGATACTACCCCATCCTCCCTTCGATGACTTTTGGTTTGCTCACTCACCACCTTGATCGATACTTCAACCCGGTTGAACTCCTTGGTGGGTGAGTCCTCGATTGCGCCATAAGTCGAAGTTTGGGAGGCCGATTCCTTTCGAAGCTTCCGGATCGACTCATGATGCACTTTCCAACAATATCCATCAATACTCAGTTTCGGCTTTTAGATGCCGCTTATGCAGAGTTGCCTCAAACTTAATAGGATTCTCGTAATCCCATCAAGATACTCTTGCTCTGGCCCCAACATATACAATGAGGGATCATCTCACCTATCGCACAACTCAAATACGTCGTTTAAGTTCTTAGGGACAATATAGAGCTCTTTAACAAAATCCACATACTTCATCGATTGTTCAAAATGAGAAACATAAATTTTTGACTCTATACAATCATCCTCATTTATTTCCAAATTAGCGACAAACTCTATTACCTAGGAGTATACTCTCGCCTCCCGTCGATTCGCGATGAGGTGAGGTCGGTTTTTGCTAATCGGATTAAATGGGCGCCTTCTTCTTCGTGCTTGGCATTGGTGGTACTTTCAAAAGAAACCACGTACTCATACCATGGCTTATTTGTCTCGGCTAATCTTTCGAACATGGTAGGAGCCATTTGATATTTGAAGATTTAGGGTTTTGAGCGATGAAGTTTTTCTGGGTAAAAGGGATTTATTTGCAGAAGGTTTTTGGGAATGAAGGGTTTCAATAAAATTTGGCTTGAATGACTTTCAAAGGATTAAATAGCTCGAGATTGTGGGAAGTCGTACCGGTTTGGTGAAAAACAACGGTTAATATTAATCCATGATTAATCGGGTATGCAAAAGGTCGATCCCCAAAAAGTAAGCCGCCATTTTAACTTCATTGGTGATTAAATGTAACGAGCATTTAATGATCATTGACCTTTTAGAAATTTCAAAGATCCAGCCCAAAAACATTCCTCGGTGTTTTGTATTTATTGCTAATGATTCGAAGTTTCACTTTAAGCAATAAATGGGTCGCATGAGTCATTACTTCTTCGGACTAATTTCCCTCTATCGGTCTTCTTGAGTATTGACCTTGATAAAATGTCGAAGATGATACTTAATGGGTTGAATGGGTTCAATTTGAGTTTACTCTCAAGATTTCAATTTTATCTGATTTATCGACCTTCAAGAATTTGAGTTTCCGAGACTCGATTCAAGATTTCAATTTTATCCCGAGTTTTCAAGAGAATTTCGAGAAAACTTCATGCATATGAAAATCTTCAATTTTTCGAATTTACTCTATACGAGGATCCAACATCCCTAATTCAAGCGATAGTTCCTGAAATCTTGATTCACCAAAGGTTTAGTCAAGATATCGACTCTCTTATCGGTATGAATTTTCTCCATCGATGTCCTTTTTCTCGACATGATCTCTAATGAAGTGATGTCGATATCCACATGTTTGCATCGGTGTGCAATAATGGGATTTTTTGTGAAATAGAATGGCACTATTATTGTCACAAAATATTGGTACTTCATTGGCTACAACTTTATAATCCCTTAATTGTGCGAGCTAAAGAATCGAAACACAATGACTTCCTCGCAGACCATGTATTGACTTCAAGAAATCTTGGTTGCTCTTTGAGGTGCATTTCTTTGAAAACCAAGATATCGGTTTTGCTTCCAAGAAATTGACAAGTTCCCGTAGTGGACTTCCGTCAATCCAAGAACCTCCATAATCGAGATCCGAGTAACCGGTTAATTCAAGGTTATCATCTTGGATACCATAATCCTCTATTCACTTTGCCCTTAAGATACTTCAAGATCTTTTTGGCCTTCCATGTGACTAAATTTTAGAATTAGCTTGGTATCTTGCACATATCCCAACAAAGAAATGTTATATCCGCCTACTTAGCCGTGAGATAGAGCAATGATCCAATGATTCCTCTATAATTAGTATGACTTTCGATTTGCCTTGTAATCGGGATCCATCTTGTAGTTAGTATTCATAGGAATTCTAGCGCATTGCAATCTGACACCATACTTGGCAATCGGATCCTGGTGTACTTTGCTTCGTTGATGAAGATTCCTTCCTTTGATTGTTTCACTTGAAGACCTAGAAAGAAATTCATCTCTCCCATCATTGACATCTCAAACTTGCCTTTCATCAGTGTTGAAAACTTTTCACACAGCTGATGGTTTGGAGATCCAAAAATGATGTCATCAACATATATTCGAACCAAGAAGATATCTTCCCCATCTTCTATCCTAAGCAGAGTTCTATCAACAGTTCCTTTGACAAAACCATGATCAGTAAGAATCTGAGAAAGAGTATCATACTATGCTCTGGGTGTTTGCTTAAGACCATACAAGGCTTTTCTGAGCCTGTAAACTTGGTCATTCTGTTTGAAACCAGGAGGTTGTTCTACATAAACCTCTTCTTTAAGCACACCGTTCAGAAATGCACTTTTCACATCCATTTGATAGACTGTGAACTTCATGTGGGCAACATATGCAAGAAACAATCTGATGGCTTCTAGTCTTGCAACTGGTGCAAAGGTTTCATCATAATCCAAGCCTTCTTCTTGGGAATAACCTTGTGCAACTAGCCTTGACTTGTTTCTTACAATGTTGTTGTTTTCATCTCTTTTATTCTTAAATACCCACTTGGTTCCAATGACATTGTGCCTTTCAGGTCTATCCACTAGCTCCCATACTTCATTTCTTGAGAATTGATTCAGCTCATCTTGCATAGCAGTAATCCAATGAGAATCTTGTAGAGCTTCACCAATCTCAGTAGGCTCTTTCTCTGATAGGAAGCAGCAGAATAGTGCACTCTCACCATGGAACCTTCTTGTTTTGACACCTGCAGTTAGATCACCCACAATCTGACTTGTAGGATGACTATCTAACCATCTTCTTCTAGATGTTTCCCCTTCAATAGTATCCTCAACATTTAACATGTTAGGTTCATTAATTCAAGAAACTCAGGGGAACAAATGTAGAAAGGAGAAAGGAATCATCTTCCTCGTGGGGAAATTCCATTGAGAACATTGTCGAGACATTTGTTCCCCTTTGGTTGATAGATTCGAATTTGCCTCAATTTGTGACCACATCTTGATTGGCATTACATACCGAGTCCGAATCGTGTCTGCTTCAGACGGGTCACTTTTAGTGTGTTGGTTTTCCTTCAATTGAAGACTTTCCATCCCGAGTCTCACCATCCCGAAGTTTCATCCCGAACTTCTTTATTCGAGTCCGAGTCACTCCAATCATAGATGGTGACCGACTTCTTCTTTTCGAGTTCGATGGATGTTTTGTCATTCTTTTTCGGGCTTAACTGGTGATTCTCTTGGTCGGTTCTTCAAGATCATATTCCCGCTTTCTTCGAACACAAGTAGATTCATTAAAAACAACATGAGGTGTTTCCTCCACAATAAGAGTCCTACGGTTGTAAACTCGAAAGCTATAATCGACTTCGTAATATCCTAAGAATATTCCTTCATCAAACTTTTACTATCAAATGTTTTCAACCGATCTTTACCATTATTGTGTATGAAACACTTGCAACCAAACATAAACGAAAAAAAAGAAACAAGAGGTTTCCTTTTCATTCCAAAGCTCATAGGGTGTTTTTCCTTGACTCTTGGTCAACATGGATCCGTTTCGAGAATAGCATGCAAGTGTTGACAACTTCAAATTTCAAAATCTTTTAGGAATATCACCTTCAATTTATCATCGTCCTTGCAACTTCTTTTCGAGTCCTGTTCCTTCTTTCAAAGAACACCATTTTGTGGAGGGTCCTTTGCGGTGATGTTTCATGAGAAATTCCATTTCTCGCGACAATAATCGATATAATATGATTTATAAATTAGGTTCCTTGATCGGATCGATTTTGACCACACTCGAATTTTTCTCAATATCGAGCTTTTTTTAGTAATTCAAAAATTTTTATCGAGTCTCTTTTTCTTCGAAAGTGAGAATATGACCCAAGTATATCTTGAGTAGTCATCAACTACTACTAGTGTGTATTTCACGCCATTGGTGCTCCTTTGGTGTTATTGGACCAAAAAGATCCATATGCAACAACCTGAAGTATTCTTCGGTAGAAACTTCTACTTTGCTTTTTAAAAGATGCTCTAATTTGTTTTCCTTTTGGCACGCATCACAAATATGTTCCTTCTTGAACACTTCATTAGGCAACCCTCTCACGAGAGCTAATCTTGCAAGTTTATTCAGGGGGTTTTGAAATTCAGTGTGATTCATTCTTTTATGCCATAACCAACGGTATCGTGGAACTTTTTGCAACCAAACATGTATCTTTAGGAGTTGAACTCCAATCACCAAGATACACATTTCCTTTTCTAGTACCGATTAGTAATACTTTTACGTGAGATATCATCTTTCACATAACATAAGTTCTTAGAGAACTCAACATTAAAACCCTTATCACAAATTGGCTTATTGAAAGCAAGTTATGCTTCAATCCAGATACATATGAAACACCATGGATATGGTGAGTCGATTTCCAAAGTTCCATATCCTTCGATCTATCCCTTGAGTTATCTCCAAAAGTGATCCGAGGGCCTCTTTGTTCAACATAGTCTTTGAAAGTATCTTCTTGAATCTGTCATATGTCTTGAGCATCCACCGCCAAGATACCATACATCGAGGGCTTTTTCATCTCTACTCATCGGTCTTTATGTGATCTTCAATCATTTCGGTGCCCTTGTTTTCCCTGAAAAAACAGATCAATTTTTTTTAGGTACCCAATTTGTGTAGGGTCCTACAAGGTTAGTTTATACCTTTTCGGAATCCAAATCGCCTCGACAACTCTAATCACTTTAGAGTGGCTGATCTGTCTTCCATAAACATCTACATACACATTTACTACTCGGGGTGCCTTAGCGTTTTTCACGTGTATGAGTGCAAGCCTTAGCATGAACATGAGCTTTTGAATTTTTCTTTAGTTCGGGCCTTTTGTTCATTTTTTGGCTTCGTGCATGGGTACCGGGTCCGAATCTTTGTTGATTCGGGTTGGTGTAACCTTTACCCTTAGGCAAGTGGGGTTGGTTGCTGTCTTGAACTTTGGGTCTTTTCAAGATAATCGAGGACTTGGTCTCTTTAGTTGAGAATGTCTCTCTTGAAAGTGTTTCTCTTTCAAGATTCCTCCGATGGTTGATCACAGATCCTTTCGGGTTTTGCATTCTACCGAGAGGCTTTGAAGTACTTGCCTGAAATTTTCCAACTGAGTGCTCAGGTTTTCTAGCCTTCACCTGAGGTTTGGGCTTTCCTACCTGATCATTCAGTTTTACTGAAACCATGGGTCATTTTCCCTTGTCTACAACCTTGGGCATTTCTTCAG
Organism: Stenogyne calaminthoides; assembly: GCA_037126765.1. Taxonomy (NCBI): domain Eukaryota; kingdom Viridiplantae; phylum Streptophyta; class Magnoliopsida; order Lamiales; family Lamiaceae; genus Stenogyne; species Stenogyne calaminthoides. The sequence goes on along the minus strand of JBBCBC010000007.1, from coordinate 24,083,286 downwards.
TTTGAAGTGTGGGTGCCACTGGTTTTACAAAGATTGTCTTCTTGCTACTTGATGCAGCATTCAGATGACCTTGTGAGGTTCCCCCTAGAATGTATCCCAATCCAGATTTTATAGTTACAGATCTCTGGTAACTCTGAATTTTATCTATTACTTTAGATGCAGTATTCAATAGAGTTAGCTTCTTCTGTGCACTATCCTCACATTTCTGTAGAGTTTCATGCTTCTCAGAGAGGTCATTGAACTTAGTTCTGATCAGCTGAATCTCTTCAGTGGATTTCTCTAGCTTTTCAGTTAGGGTCACTATCAACTTCTCTTTCTCTGAGAGTTGTACTTTCAGAACATCCAGTTCATCAGTAGCTCCCATTAATTGAGAAGTGATTTCTATTTTTGCTAGAGTCTTTCCACTTAAGATTGTCACCTTGATTCTTTTATTCGCTCTTGAGTTTCATTTAGCTAGTTCTTGTAAACAAAGATAGTCCTTCATTAGACTCTCAAAAGAATCCATCAGTCAAAATGATCAAGCATAGTTGAACTTGACAACTCTTGTGCTATCAGAGGAGCAACAACAGAGAAAGAAGAAGTTTACCTCCTCAATAGCCATCAAACAGATGTCATCACTTTCATCGCTCGAGAATATTTCATCCGAAGAGCTAGATCCTCCTCGTAATGTTCTTCTTCTCGCAACCATGGCTTTTTTCGGTTGGAGAACTTCTTGTCTTTTTTTTGCTGTCTTTCTCTCCCTCCTTAGCTTTTCAGTCGGGAAAATCATAACCGAAATGATCTTTCTTTTGGCAATTGTAGCATATGTTGGCATCATCATCCCGATCACTTTCTTCTTTAGATGAAGATCCTCGACTTTTCAGTCCTTCGTCTTCTCAGTTGATCTGTCCTCAGGTTTCTACGGAACGTGATTCTGTAATAGTTTTTGTATTTTCCATATCGACTATTAAGTCTTTCAAACCTCCTTGCCATCAGTGCTAGCATATCCTCAAGCTCATCCTGATTTTTAGCAAGGGAGTTCTCAGACTCTCTAGTTTTACAGGTTTTATCCTTGGCCTTAAAAGCCACATTCTTACTAGATGATGAATCTTTCTTTGTCGGCCTTTTTAGATTTCTTATCAATTACAAACTCATAGGCCTTCAAATTTCGAGAGAAGACTTGTTGGTATGGCATTGAATTGATGTTTTTGGTGTTTTCAATCACCACTGCATGTATATCCCATTTCTTAGAAAGACCTCTAAGAAATTTCAATGCAACTTCTCTCTGTGGATATTTCTTACCAAGTGCATTTAGATCATTCATAATGCTAGTGAATCTGACTTCCAATTTGTCTAAAGATTCACCTTCATCCATTTCAAAACTATCAAACTTTCCAATTGCAACTGACAGTTTGTTTTCCTTGATATGATTTGTGCCTTGACACATTCAATTTAGTGTATCCCAAATTTCTTTTGCAAATTATGTTGAGAGATCATTCCCATCACACCATCATCAATTGTCTTTGTATAGTGTGTCTTTAGCAATATAGTCTAGATTGACTAACTTCCTCTCCTCAGAGTCGGGTTGGTCATCGACTTAGGAAATTGCTTTCTAGGATCGCTTTCTCTCATTTTTTCGCTCCTTTGGGATTCACCACAAGAAATTGAATGGCCCTTCAGAGACCACTCTCCACATACGCTCATGTTTAGAATACTGGTGAGCCTGCATTCTCGCCTATAAATCATAGTTCTCAATCGAGAACATGGGAAGTTTCTTAGAAGACATTTTATCCGAAGTCTTTTAAGAATTCAAAGCAAATATGATCGATTCAGATAGACCACAAGTATTTTTAGAAAATAAAACTTTGGTCAACAAAGCAGTGGTCAAGGTGAACCACCGCTTCTCGATACCACTTGTTGGTCTGGTGCAAACGAAGTCTTACGTGTATGGGGGGAATACATGTGTTCGTTGTTTTTAAAACTTTTCATCGAGGTCACTTTGGGTCGTTGTCCGATGATTTGGTCCCGAGAAGCACAAATCGCTCTCGAAGTCAAAGTCTATTCGAGAGAAGTTGATCCCGAAGTCGCTTTCGATGATACCCTTCGATAATCCCAATCGAGTCCCCGAAGTTTTCAGAGATCCCGAGTTGCTTGGATCGATAATTCAACTTATCAACCCTCGTAAGAGTAAGTTCGGTTTGGTAACTATCCGTTTCTAGCTACTTAGATGTGCGGAATGGTTGGCCCTTAGTTTATACTCGTTTTAAGCTTTTGCTAAAAACCTTCCTTTAATGGAATAGTGATTAGGCTGTGATTCAATTTATATGCAACTTTCAGTGGATTGATTCCAACTGAAATATCAGTGAAAATATGCTTTCAAGACAAAGTAATGCAACAGATAAATCAAGCAAAAACAAAGCAAAGAACACAAAGAAATTATAGTGGTTCGAGACTCAAGCTCCTACGCCCACTCTCCCCGATCTTTTTCAGAGAAATTCACTAATCACTTCCTAAGTCTTTCTGACTACCTCTGTAGTTTACTAACCTTTCCAATTTTGAGCTTTCTGACTACCTCTGTAGTTTACTAACTCAAAACTCACACAAGCTTTATGTCTATCCAAGATAGATTACTCACTTCTTCTCTAGAGCTTTCTGACTACCTCAATGTAGTTTACTTACTCTTTACAACTCCAATCTCACCAACAATCGCACTCAAACTACCTTACAAAGGGTTTGGGGTTTCTTGGTTGGTTTCCAACTAGGATGAGATATCCTTTACAGTAAAGAACAATGCAAAGGCTAGGATATCTCGACTAAGCTTTGGATATATCTTATCAAGCTAGGCTTAGTGGAATGAGCTCTCTTCGATTTAAAGCACTTGGGAAATTCTTGGTTTTTCGAGTGCTTCAACTTGCAATAATAAGTTTGAGCTCTTGAGTTGCTTACAAATTTCCCGTAACCTTTCAATGAAGAAGGTCACAAGTATTTATAGGCATACACCAAGGTCACTCTTGAAAAACTATCCGTTGGAGAGATAGCTTCGTGAGTTTCCTCTTTATGGTGTGTGAGAAATGGCTATATTTAGGGTTTGACAGTCCCTAACACGTTTTAGACAATAGCCTTTCATGTAGCCGGTCTTCACTTTTTGCAGTCTGGAACTTAGTACTTCTGACATCTTTTCAGTGACCTGTCGCTGTCAGTGTCAGTATGGTACAGTGCTGTCTTCCTCTTTTTTGACTTTTGTCTCCAGTTTAAAGGTAGACAACTCAACGACTCTTTTGGTTACAATCTCTGAGTTGATATAACCTTAACAACACTTTGTCTTAGTTCCTTTTGTCTGCATTTGAATGTCTTGGGCAATATCTATTTTTCTAAGGAATCGCGATCTTCTCAGTATTGAATCCTTCAGATAGATATTTCCAGTGCCTCGGAACATTCAGGTTTATACTGAGCATTCAGTACATTACTGAGTCTTCAGTAATTACTGTGCCTTCAGTATTCTTGATCTTCAGTTCTTCAGTCTTCTGTCTTCTGAGTCTTCAGAGTCTTCAGAGTCTTCAGGGTCTTCTGAGTCTTCAGCGTCTTCTGAGTCTTCACAGATATATTGACTGATATACTGAGTCTTCATGTCTTCAGTTTCATACTGAGTCTTCAGTATCTCAGTTTCATACTGAGTCTTCAGAAACTTCAGAAACTTACTGAGTTCTTCAGAATCTTCAGATCCTAACCTAATCTATATCTGCTGACTATACATTTTGCAGATAACATCCTGAATACTCTAAAACTGAATCCTGACTCAACTATCAAGATTATTCTGAACATGTCATACTCAGGGGTTTTGGGATCTAATCAAAATCATATCTTTATTAAGTTCATCTCCCAACAGTATTAATAAAATGAAATGGGCTGATAGACCTACCATGCCTACTTATTATTATAAGAGACCTACTCCTATGGATGTTCTTAATGAAGAACAGAAAAACTTTTTCAGTAATTCTTATTCTGGAAAAGGTATTTATGAATGGAATATTGATGGTGGGAGTGATAATCATATTTTCACTCAATGTCATAGGATGCTTATGTACAGTTCTGCTTGTAGAACTAGTGGTAATAATGACATTAGTACTGCACAAGCTATTACTGTCGGTTTTATTGGTCAACTTAAAGGTTGGTTGGATAATTATTTGACTCCCCAAAATAGAATGGAAATTTTTAATTCTATTAAAATTGAAAATGGTGAGACTAAAACCAATGTTGTTCATTCTTTGATTCTTACTATTTTGGATCTTTTTACTGGTCAATATATCAATAAATATGAAAATACTAGAATTCTTCTTTTAAATATGAAGTGTAAAACTCTTACTGATTTCAGATGGTACAAAGATACTTTCTTGTCTCGTATTTATGAGATCCCTGATTGTAATCAGGATATTTGGAAGAATAAATTTGTGGACGGTCTTCCTAATTTATTTGCTGAAAGAGTTAAGAAAACTCTTAGAAAAGATTCTAATTCAATTCATTATGAGTCTTATACTTTTGTTCAAATCATTAGTGTTTGTGTTCGGGAAGGATTAAATCTTTGTAATGAACTCAAATTAAAAAATCAAATTAAAAAAGATAATCTTATGGAAAGAAAACAATTAGGTCAATTTTGTGATCAATTTGGATTAGATAATCCTAATTCTAAAAATAGTTTGTCTAAGAAAAATAAAAGAGATTTTAAACATAAATCTAATTATAAAAGAAGAAAACATCATTCTTCTAATAAGCATAAAGAAAAAGATCATGAAAATGATAAAAATAAAAGAAAATCTTTTAAAAAGAAAAAGTATAATACAATTATTTGTAAAAAAATGTAATAGGTCTGGTCATTATGCTAATCAGTGTTATGCTAAAGACAAGATTAGAAATCTTGATATTGATGAAGAGCTTAAAGAAAGTCTTTTTATAATCGTTATGAGTCCTAATACTGATTCAGAATCAGAAAAGTCTTATAATGAATGTTCTTCTGTTGAATCCTCATCTGATGATAATAATTCTGTTAAATCTAATAAGGAAAAATGCAACTGTTGTGTGCTTGGAAAACGTTGTCTTAACTGTATCAGTAATACTGATAATAATACTGATAATGAGTTTTATAAACTCATAAGTCAATTTCAAGATATGAATATTAGTGTCTTAACTAATAATAATATTTTAGAATTTCTTAAGCATATTAAAGATTCTAGTTTAAGAGATAAAATCATTGAACAAATTCATGATTCTTCCTATAAGAATGAAGATAATAATAAAACTAGTCTTTCTAATAAGATTGATAGTAATTATTATAATATGGGTGAATTAGAAAGACTTCTTCGCCTTAAAAATATTAAAAATAATCCAGTTACTATTAATGATTTAGTTAATGAGATAAATAATCTTAAGACTGATGTCAATATTCTTCAAAGTCGGAATACTGACCTTTCTTTTCGTCTTTCTTTTATTGAGAAAGGTAAGGAAAAAATTGAAGATGGTGAAACTAGCTCAAATGCTCTTTCACGGTTCTTGGAAATTGATGATAATGTTAATATTGAGAAAAATCATCTTTCTACTATTAACATGATTATATCCCAGAAATGGTATACTAAGATTTCTCTTCTTATAAATAATTCTTATAAGAAAGATTTTATTGCTATGATTGATAGTGGTGCTGATTTAAGTGTTATACAGTTAGAAATAATTCCTACTAAGTTTTTTGAAAAAACTACTCATTCACTTTCTCATGCAGGTGGAGGATCGTTAAAGATTAATTATAAGCTTAAAAATGCTTATGTTTGTGTTGATGGTTGTTGTATTTCTAATGACTTTCTTATAGCTGAAGACATCACTAGTCAAATGATTATTTGTCTTCCTTTTCTATTTAAAATATATCCTCTTACCTTTGTTGGTGAAAAAGGTATTACAGATACCTATAATGGTAAACCTATTACTTATAAGTTTATCACCAAACATATTCATAAGGTTCTTAATTTGGTTCAAGATCAAATTAATAATAAAAATTGTCAAATCAATTTTCTTAAAGATGAGCTAATTCTATTACCATAAGTGATAGATTAAATAATCCTAAGCTGCAGGATAAAATCAAAATTTTAATCAATAAATATTCTATTGAAATTTGTAATGATTTTCCTAATGCTTTTAGGATAGAAAAAACATATAGTTTTCTCTTCCTTATGAAGAAGATTTCAAAGAGAATAAAATACCGACTAAGTCTAGACCTTGTCAAATGAACTCTAAATATTTAGAGTTATGTAAATAGCAAATATCTTCCTTATTACAGAAGAAGCTTATAACTCCTTCTAAATCTCCTTGGTCTTGTACTGCTTTCTATGTTAATAAACATTCGGAGCAGGAACGCGGAGTTCCTCGATTAGTTATTAATTATAAACCTCTTAATAAGGTTTTAAAATAGATTAGACATCCTATTCCTAATAAAAAAGATCTCCTTGACAGATTAGTCAATGCTCTTGTTTTTTCTAAATTTGATTTAAAATCAGGTTTTTGGTAAATTCAGATTAATAAACCTGATAGGTATAAAACTGTCTTTAATGTTCCATTTGGTCATTATGAGTGGACTGTTATGCCTTTTGATCTTAAAAATGCTCCTTCAGAATTTCAACAAATTATGAATGATATTTTTAATCCTTATAGTGATTTTATTATTGTCTATATTGATGACATCCTTGTATTTTCTAAAGATATTGAAATACATTTTAAACATTTTGATATGTTTAAAAACTTAGTAATTAAAAATGGTTTAGTTATTTCAAAACCTAAAATGGTTTTATTCCAGACTAAAGTTAAATTTCTTGGTCATATAATTGATAAAGGTAATATTATTCAAATTCAAAGAAGTATTGAATTTGGTAATAAATTCTCTGATGTTATAACTGATAAAACTCAGTTACAAAGATTCTTAGGAAGCCTTAATTATGTGTCTTCTTATATTAAGAATCTTGCCAAAGATTCCGCTATCTTATATGATAGACTTAAGAAGAATCCTTCTCCTTGGAATGATGATCATACTAAGGCTGTTATCAGAATAAAAGAAAAGGTTAAAAATATTCCTTGTCTTATGTTGGCTAATCCCTCTTGGGAGAAAATTGTTGAAACTGATGCCTCAAATTTGGGGTATGGAGGTATTCTAAAACAAATTAATCCTGATAATAAAAAGGATTATATCATTATATTTTATTCTGGTAAATGGAATAATAGTCAGAAGAATTATTCTGCTACTGCTAAATAAATTCTTGCTATTGTTAAATGTGTCCTTCAATTTCAGGATGATTTATACAATCAGAAATTTACTATTAAAACTAATTGCAGGGCTGCTACTTTTATGTGCCCGATGGCAATCTCATCTTGCTTATTTTGATTTTGATATTGTTTATAAGCAAGGGAAAGATAATCATCTTCCAGATTTTTTAACTCGTGAATTTATTTCTTCATGACAGATATGAGTCACTCTGGAAGAAGTTCATATTCCTCTTATAGAGGAAGAGGAGGCAGAGGTCATCCTCCTCTTATACAACATGGGAAGAAATTCCTTTTTAACCAGAATATTTCTGGAAGTAGCTCTTCTTCAAAAGGAGAGGATGTTCAAAAGGAGTTTCAAGAATTCCTTAGACAACGGGGAAGAAATTTACCGATTGAGGACAATTCCTCAAAACCAGATGATGAAGAATCATATTCTTCAATTGCACAAAAAGAATACAAATTCTTTGATTCTTCTAAGAAAGAATTGATTCTTATTCTTGAAAATGAAGATGAGAAATTCAAAGAGTCCCCATGGATTCTTATGGAAAAATATTTTCCAAATTCAAATTGGAATGTGGAGACTTATAAATCCAGAGGATTTTATGAGAATATTCTCATTAGTCTCGAAAGTGTTGAAATTTAACATTTTCCTCCAAAGAGTAAAGTTATTAATTACTCTAAATTTATTATTAAAAAGATTATCTCCATCCAAGAATGGGGAACTTCACCTTTTGCAGAAAGGAGTATGACTAATGAGGTCACACATACTACTTACCAGTACAATTACTGGGATTACTTACAAAGTTTGTATCAGAATGCTAAGTATTCTTATACTTGGCTAATAAAAATTTGTGATAATATTAGCAGGAATCAAATTCCTAACTGGTTGTTTTCCTGGTGGGGAAATTTTGGGGCTTTGGCAGAAATCTTGTCTGAAGAAGTTAAAAATCTCTTAGAAGAATATACTATTATTTCTTCAGACTTAAAGTATCATAATACAAGTGGTAAAACAACTTGTATATTTATTGTTGATTCTTGAATCCCATGGGTTCTAAAATGGAGATCAGAGTTTGGTTATACTGAACATGGTACACCTTGTTTATGGAGAATCCATACAACACGATTTTGGAATAACTTAAATGTTATTACCCCTGGCTCCAATGAGTCACCATTGTAAGAAAATATTACACGGATAAATCCAAAATGGAAGAATACAGAAAGAATTTTGTTGATAAAACTTCTGGATCTCTTCCATCATTCTTAGAATACTTTAAGAAGTATTTTGGTATTTTCTCAAAAGAAAAAATTATGGAACTTTATATGGATCATATCAAGAATGATTTATTCAAGGACATTGATTTTTCTGATTCAAAATCAGATGCTTCTATGATTTCTGGATCTGACCTTCAAGATGCACAGGATCCAAATGAAGATGATCAGGAATTTTCTATTCAAGAAAGTTTTGATCTCTTGAAGAATTCTCTCAAAGTGAAATTAAAAGAAAGCAAGTTTTAATGGAAGGATCTTCCTCAAATTGTTTCTTTACATCCTTTACAACAGAAGGATGAGATATTCGGCATGAAATAATTTGTTCCAGATTATATTATCTCCTGACTGATACAGGATGTTTACACTATAATATATGGAGTGTTCCTTCTCAGATTCTTATTGATCATGAGAATAATGTAATTAATGATAAGAATTATCTTAGAATTATTAAAAAAAGAGGATTAGAGTTTTGGAAGTATGGATTCCACGGCTAGAAGCTTCACTAAGAGGGAATCAAGGAATGAATGTTTATCCAACTCATCGTCAAGAATTGACAAATTTTAAGGAGTCTCTTAAACTCCTAAAAAAGCAAGCTTCATTATTGGTATTTAGAGAAGATTTGGACTTAGCACATTCCAAAGAAGATGTGTCTGACAAAGATCGATAAAATCAAATTTCGTCATTGCTTACGATAGCAGACAAAGTACTGTTCTTGAATAGTGATTACTATTCATACTTTTTACTTTTTTGACTTTTGCGATTTTGTTTTTTCCGCACTGTTTATTTTTTATTTTGAAATTCGGGGTTTCATGTCCGACTCATTCATCTATATATAGGTGTGATTTTTCATTTGACGGATACGCTTGAGTTTAGACTCGCCCTCTCTTTTTCTCGCTCTACCCCTCTTGGGTGCAACCCTTGAAGCCTTGTAATAATTTTAATTATAAGTTTGTTTATGGTAAAGGCTCATTAAGGTATAATTGTTGTTTATTTAAATTTTGTTCTTAAATTTTTATTTCTGATGATCGCCGCCTCTATGGATGACTAGAATATTTGTATTGAATCATGGCCTGACTTAAATATACTCTACTATCATGTGCATTTGGAATTATATTCCTATGATGATCTGTAATTTGATATATCAAAGGTAGAGTTGGTTTAGCTAGTAGGTTTGAGCTTTCCAGTGATATTCATGAGTTAACTATGTGGGCTAGCCCTTTTTGCCGTTATGCCGATGAATAATAAAAGCGCTCGGGTGTAAAACTTTTTTCAAAGTTAACTCATGGACTATGAAATTTCTCAGTAATTTCCTATTTGTGTTTGTAAAAGATCCACAGGATACTATTGATATAGATCTTTACACGATCCTTATGTTAATAATAAATATATATATATACCTTTCAAGAATTTGTATAAACAAACATTATACTGAAGTCATTCTATAGGAAGTATCGAGATAAAGTTATATTTATTTTCACACTTTTTGGTTTAATTATGTAAGTTGTAGAACAAAAATCAAGATTTAAAGGTTCATAGAAAAAAATCGAAAGTGTGTAAGTTACAGGACAAAAATCAAAAGTATAAATATAAGATCAAAATAAAAAATTAACAAAGTTATCTTTATTTACGTTTAACATGTAGAGGAAGATGTGATTTTTAACAACTTGTGAATATTATGATATTTCGCTTAACAATTTAGACAAAAGTTTGTAATGCGTTACCCACCAAAAATTAAAACATCTTCCTTAAATAAATAAAATATCATGACCAGATAAACAACACAACAAATATTTGTTGCTAATATGATTGCTATATCAATGAGTTTGATTAAGAAAATGAAGCAAATAAAGGCAAAACATTATTGTAGTCATCAAAGTGGCGAGAAGTTTGTAGTTTTCTGCAAGACTTTCTACGCTATCATCAATACAAAAATAATTCATCTGAAGGCAAGTTTCTGTCACGTTCACTCAGAGCAATTTATGAATGAACATTCATAACAAATTCATAACTCAAATTACTTACCACAATACTCCCCACAATATATACAAAACGTGAATATTAATCGCTATGAGCATATTAAAAAAAAATGAATGACTTAGAGGTCCAAAATAAAAGGTGTAATTACTACAAGGTCCAAAGAATTTTTTTAATTATCAATAGGTGCAAAAAAAGGTGTAAGAAGACATTAGTGTGCTCAACTAAAAAAAGCCTGCAAACATCCAATCAACCTTTTCACTTTTACACCATTCATTCACCTGCAACTTTTACCACTTTTCCTTTGCCCATTTTAATTTTTTTCTCTTATAAAGTTCTTGGCTGCAAGTTGTAACACAAATTAGGGAAGGACACGTTGAAAATGACAAATTCAAATATACATTCATCTCCTATTTTTATTCGTAATTTTTCTTTACAGCCTATTTTTAAAGGAATTGATGAGAACAAAATATAGGAATATACATTCATCTTTACTTCATGTACAATTTGAAATTTACATATTTATATCTAAAAATATCATATATAAAAATTTCAAAATTTATATTTTTTCATCCTTGTTCAAAGATGGACATATGCATAAAGTAAGATGAACATGTGCATAACAATGTGCATTGCTTCATCAATTTATAAATTTATGCATCTTTCAGTTTCAAATCCAAATCCAAATCTAAATCCACCATACTCCATCTTCAAAATTCAATAATTTCATCAGGTTTCCAGCAAATCTTCATCAATAACCTAGAAACACAAAAAAAAAAAAAAAAAATCCATTGTTGCATGCGAAAAGAAAACCCAGATACCATTCAAACCTAAGTTCTTCAAACCTTCTATGCAAAAAAAAAAAAACCTCACAAAATATAAACACCAAATAATTTTCAAATCATGGCTTCAAATAATTAAAAAAAAAAACCCCACGTAACATAACAAACACCCAGGAAATCTATACTTTAAATTCTTTATGACTTTCAAATTATTTATCAAATTAATTGTTCAAAATAATTTTCAGTAAGTCCAAAATCAAACCTAAACCCCAAATTTGTCAAATAAGGAGCAGGTCTCTATAAACAAAAAAATTTGAGCTTTGCTGGATCTAGATCCGGGGTTTTGAACCAAAATCTTATGGAGAAGTCAACGCCGCCTTCACACTTCGAATTTGGCGTCGGGAGCTCGAACGCTTTTCAAACTCCAAATGCCGGGTCTCAAGAGATTTTGCGGTGGTGACTAGGCGATGGGCGCCTTTGTGTGGTGGTTGGGCGGCGGATGCATGTTGGTGGTGGTGTGAGTGATTTTTGGAGAGAGGAGAGTGGAGAAATTAGAGAGAGAGAGGAGAGACTTGTGACTCATTTAATTTTAATTTGATATGAGAAATATTTTTTGTGTAAGTGGTATTATAGGTACTTCAAATATTGTTTTGGACCCAAGAGTTAAGTATATGTTTTTTTTTTGGACCTATGAGTAAGTGGGCTTGAATTCTTTGACCTCCAAGCTAGAGCAAATTACTCTTAAGTCAAAAAAAATAGACCTCACACATCGCTAGGTCCACACATTTTTTAATTACTAAGAGGTCTAAAAATAGCCAATGTTTTACCCACAATACCCTTAAACATGAATATGGTCAAATCTCTATATCTCTCTCATACATCCACAAACCCAACTCACCCCAATTTTTATTTTTCCTCTCTCTCAGAAACCCCACCCCCATTCCCAATCTCCACCATCTCACAACCACCACCAACACAATCCTCCACCCAATCTCCTCTCTCCCCCAAATCGATGTCGCCACATTTAGTGACCACCACCGCCAGCGTTGAATGCTTCATCGCCGCCGTCTCCCCACAACCGACTCCATCCCACACCACCGCCTGTTGAAAAATGTATGTAAATTGTAACGATACCTATCCCTCACCACTGGTGCCAACACCCACGTAAATCACATTGCCATGTCACGCCATCCTCGCCATCATCAGTAAATCAAATCCCCGGCCTCCTTTTTCAAATTTTTTTTTCAAGATGTTCAGATTTAGCGGTGGAGACGAAGAAGATTGACCACCGCTTAAGAAAGAAAAAGGTAAATTTGTTTGATTTTTGAGAAAAAATGAATGATTGAGAAACTTTCTTTTGTTTTGATTTGGGAGGGATGATGAGAAAACGAAATAATTGTTGATTATGGAGGGCTTCGATTTTAATAGCAACAGAGAAAAATGGTTGATTTTGTGTGCGATTTTTGGGATTTTTGGGATTTTTGTGAAATTGTGCAGGTTTTTACTTTGGGTGTTGCAGGTTTTGGGAGAGAAATTGTACATTCATATATATTTTGTGTTATTGGAATCAGAAGAATTTTTTAACTGATTTTGTGGGGTTTGGAAATGGATAATCTGGTACTGTATTTTTTATGAAGATCTTGTTGTTGATATGCAGATTTGAAGATTTTTATAAAGATCTGGGTTGTTGATATGAAAGTTATTTAAAGATTTGAAGATCCATTTTATGAAGACCTGGGTTTTGTAAATTTCTGAGTGTGAGAATCTGAAATCGGAGATGAACCTGTTCATGTTTTTTATGAACATGTTCATATTTTTTGATGAACATGTTCATGTCGTAATAAAGACGGATATTAGAGAATGGAGTAAATAGCATTACGGGTCTATGGAGAACAGAATAGAGGCCAGAAAGGAGGAAATTTTTTAATTTGATATGATCGACGACGCTTTGGGTCTTGATGAAGGTGAAATTGTTAAAAGAAATGAAGAAAGGACTCTGTTGTTCAAAGATCTTAAATTCCATTAGAGCATTCTTCGTCAGAAATCTAGATGCGGATAAATCAGATATGGGGACGCCAACACCTGATTTTTCCATAATTTCATCAATAAGTGTGGCAAGAGGAATGAAACAACCGGGATTATGGTGAATGGGATCTGGAAGGATGAAGCTGCAGACATCAAGAACGGAATCTTAGAAACCTTCAAGAAGCACTTCAGCGCAGATCAGATTGCGAGGCCAATCTTGGGGCCAAATTTCAGCAACAAGAAAATTTCAGCAAGTGATAATGTGATGCTTACAATCTAATTTGAAGAAGAGGAGTAAGAGAGTGATGCAGACTTAATGCTCGCAAGGGGTTGAGACAAAGTCTTCGGATAAACAGAAAACTCATGAAATTTTATATAATTCAATAATCAAGCCGCCCTTACAACTAAATAGGAGAGTCATATTTATAGGGAAAATTATGGCAACAATATTAAATGTCCAACTTAACGACCAACAAAGCATATCCTAGGAATTTTCTAGATGCTAAATATTAAATAGAAAGACAATAAATAAGGAAATACGTAATATATATGGAAGTATAACGAGGCGAAGACTGGTTCTTCATCATCCTTCCCCCTTTGGTGAGATTCGTGCTCGAATCATCGATGACTCATTCTTCAGAAAAGTACGCAGATGAGCCGGAATGTCCTTGAACTCGCAAAAACAAGGCTTAACCATATTTGAAAATATGTTTGCGGTGTGTACGTGGCTCAAAGTCTTGTGATGGTAAGCTGGTGTGTTGTCCCTGACACTCAAAAAATAAATTAAAAATACCTTGGACTAATCCATTAGAGTGTAGTAGGATAAGTAAGGTTCGATCCTATAGGGAATAGGAAAATTCAATTGAACAATTCGTGTATAAAAATAATAACAAGAAGGGGGGACTGGTTGGTTTATTCTAAAACTACTATAAAGCATATAAACAAAAAGAAAACAATAAATAAAAGGTCTAGCCCTTGGATAGATTCCCCTTGAACAATTCTTCCAATTTAATTAGTGATTCTGGTTATCTCAAACCTCCATTGCCCCTAAACCAAGGGTATGACCAAACTAATTCAAATTGATTCTTAAGTTTAATTAATTAGAGAAACGACCCTAATTAATCTATTCCAATGAACAACCTAAAACATGTATTTAAGATATAATCCACATAATGCATTAACTAATAAAAACAATAGATCAAACTAAACTATGGAAGTTTTAAACATTCAAACCATATAATCTAGACTTCGTTATCCCTAGGGTGATCTACCTTAGTTGCTACAATAACACATAAATATAACAATTACGGATTATATATATTATGTGAATTAACTAGAATTGATAAACAAATAAAGTAAGACGGTCAATCCTAATAAATCTATTAATCAAAACACGCAAAGCACATAATCAAATAACGAAGAAATTGAGATAGGGATAAAAATAAAATCGTAGTCACTTTAATCAAAAGGTTGTATCATTCAATGTCCAACGTCTCCTTCGACTAGAATAAAAAACCTAACAAAAAAAATATGATTATTCTCAAATCTCCGATCTCCTCTCTAATTGAAAACTAAGTCTAAACAATTAATACAAGAAAATAGTCTACTCCATCCTCTCCAATTGCTCCCTCGATTAATATATATATATATATATATATATAACCACCCACCATAAAGATATTATATTAAAGATAGGGGAGCTTGCTAATATCTACAATTGGACCCCTCAATTACTAATAACTTCAACCCAATAAAAACTTGTAAAAACTACAAAATGAATCCAATTTTACCCTTCTCATGGGCTCTGTCGTAAAAATTTAAAAATTGCAGGTGTATGACAAAATTCCAGTTGATGTGATAGGGCATGGTTCTCAAGGTTTGCAAAGGAATGTTCATTACACTTTCCTCTCCCCCACCAAGTTACTATTCATCATTCTCAATCCAACCGATTTCGCAGAAAAAATTCTATCACTTCCTCATCGCCTCGATTTAAAACGGGAAGAAATCATAACCTAAAATTCTCTCACTTCCTCTCACCGCTTGAAAGAAAACGCTGGAAGAAATTGCCAAAAATTCTTCATCACGGAAGCGCCCCTCAAAAAAAAAGGGTAAAATTAGTGTTTTACAAGACCCAAACTCTAGAAATCTCCTATAAGGTTAGTTTCTACTTTTTCCTTCTTTTTTTCATTGCTTTTCGTTTTCTTCTGTTTTTCTTTTTTTTACTAGTTTTAGTTCAATTTTGTCTTTTTGTTTCCTTTGATTTTGTTATTAGTTGTTTTAATTGTTTGGGTTTTGTGTTTTTGATGTCTATTGTGTGTAATCGTTGTTTTTGTTTCTAATTTTGATATGCGATTGTGGGCGTATTGTATTCCATTTATTTGTTTAAATATAGATCTAGGTTTTCTAGATTTGAATCCAAATCTGGGTTTTCTATTCCATTTATTTGTTTAATTAGGGCTAAAATTCAGTCAATTGTCGAACGAATCATACAATTATCCATGTTTTCATTGGAATTCCATCCGCCAGTTCTTATGACCATACTATGCGTCATATCAGAATTCTGCACTCCTTCTCAGTAGTATTCCTCTACTGGTTCTATGTGTTTTCATGAACAAGCCCTCCCCAACGGGGTATACATGTTGTTATATTGTATACATCTATTGTGTTATGCAAACAATTATATTATTATGCAAACATTTTGTTATGTTGTATACATCTATTATATTATGCAAACAATTATATTATGATGCAAACATGTTGTTAGTATGCAAACATGATGTAAACAACTATTGAATCATTACTTGAGTAGGGCAATGGTTCAGATCGAAGGCTCTAAAAAGGAATAAAAGTTCAGATTTGAGTGATAAGTAATGAAGATGACAAATGGGGATTGCATCGTCGCTTAAAATCGTAAACCATCGCGATTCCACGATAAATTCGACCATGATTTTTTTTTTTGAAGTAATCGAATGTGGCCTCTATAGATTGTAAACACCATTAAATCTGTGATGTATTTTTGCTATAATCAATTTCTCACTTTATTCATTACACTTTATATGTAATTCTAGGATTGTGTTATTGTTTATTGCATGTTTGTTGCTTGACAAAAAACATAATCGAATCAGGTTATGCGTTGAGGTTACATATATATATTTACACTTTAATACAAAGGAATATGCACATGATTCAAAGATTGTGCATTGAGGATACTCTATTTGTATTTTAGCATAAATTATTGCATCTAATTCAATCAAGTTACATTGATATTGATGTGTTTATATTTTATAACATAATATTGCATTCAACTTTCAGGATGGACACTGAGTTTATTGTAGTTGTAATTTTAAATTATTTCTAATTATAATATTGGACTTTAAGGATGTGCACCGAGTTTATTAGACTCTCAGCCTTTTATTTCCTCAATTTCAAAATTTTAATTTTTTAATTATAATAATAAAAAATTAGACATTTCCAAATAAGTAAATTTAAATTATTTCTAATCATGCATGCATAAAATTTCCAATTTAAATAATAAAATAAATTAAAAATTATTTATCTCTTTAGATTTGATAGTTATTTTTATTTAAACGAATAATACTAATAATAATAAATTTAATTATATACTTAAAACTTTTAAAAGAAAATAAGGAAACAAATAAGAATATTATTACATACGATGCAAATATAATTGCATAGTAGTTTATGTACTTGCATTACATCGCGGCTATATTGCATAAGTGAACAAAGAGTTTCATATTTTGAAACCTCAGGATCTTTATGTAATCGTTTCTTCCTCCGTAAATGCAGAATCGCCATCTTCTTCAACCACAAAACCATCGCGACCCCCCAACTTATCGGAAAACCTCAACTTAAAACTTCGACCTCACACCACCATATCACACCATACCGCCACCACCACCGCAATCACCACCATCACCACATATTTCTAAGCATCAACACCTTCACCAACCTCTTCTTTCCATTCTTCTCAACCTCTTATCAAATTCAAACAACACAAATAATCTTCAGTCACAAATTTCTACAACTGGGGCACAAAAAAAAAAAAATTACAACCGGTTTGCTACAAAAAAAACTTACAATTTGGCCCAAAAAAATTACAACAACATGATTACAAAAAGTTAGGGTTTTTCGACATCGCCGCCGTTTTCTCCGTGACTCGACTCACCAAAAACCTCAACTTTAAAACTTTGGTCCACTTGCAAAAATTGCACCGAGCAAAAAAAATCTTATAATTCCACCGTAAAATCATTCCACCATTAATATCTTCCGGTGGAAACATCGTCGATCGAGAGATATCTTTCAATTCCATCGAAAATCGCTGATCATATATTTAGTATAAAAAATCTGGTTTTTTGTGATGAAGTATTGAATTAGGTTTGTTGTAATGAAGTAATCCACCCCTCTCAGATCTTTTTTTTTTTTGGTTTGTGAATAAACACTTTTCAAAATTTGAATTAAAGTTTTTTTTATAGGTGATGTGACATCGAAGCACATGGAGGGAAGTTCTTTTTAGGCTGTTTTGAATAAAACCCATATGGGGTTAATTTGGATATTATACATATAAATTTTTGTATGTATTAGTAATAATAAAAAATGAATGTAGTTATTAGTTGGGGGTTAGTTTGATGTAGTTATTAGTCAAAGGGGGGGGGGTTAGTTTGATATAACTTTGACCAATTTTGATATTGGTGCAGCTTTTAGAGTCCAACTCTAAAAGTTAGGCTCGTTTCTTTTCCTATTGATGATAACCCTTCCCTTGATCTTTGGTCGCCAAATATTCATTTCCTAGTTGTTCTAGACCACTTCCCAACATCTTGTCATTAGTTATCTTGGTTTTTAAGCTCGAACAAGGCATGCGTAATAATACCATTTGATTTAATTAAATGTTACCTTCAATTTAAAATAGACTAGTTCCCCATATATTTAAAATTATTCTTAGATGCTCGATTCAGAGGAACTCGTCTCCAAGCATAAATCTTAAAAGAAGGTTGTTGGGAGATGAATTTAATAAAGATTTTAATTAGATCCCAAAACCCCCCGAAAGTATGACATGTATCAAAGACATCTTGATAGTATAGAATCAGATCATGTTTCAATAGATATTAGGACTCGAGGATTATCTCGCACTATGTATAGTCACCAGATATAGATCATGGAATTTAGTGCCCTAAAGACTTAAAGACTCAAGAATCGGTACACTCAAGACTCAAGAATCGAAGTATCCTCAAGACTCGAAGAATCCTCAAGACTCAAGATCCTCAAGACTGCTTTTGTGTACTATCAAAAAAGGACCCCGAACCACTATCTTTAAAGAAATAGTGTTATGTTCATTCCTAGTACAAACAAACGTAATGTTAGACATTTGTAGACATTAAGGAACATATCGGATCATAAAGATCAACTTAAAAAGAGCCGTTTGTTTGTCTCTCTTTGAAAGGAAGATTTTACCAATGAGGAGGCAACAAAGATATTTTTATCGACATCGAAGTTTACATCTCATCAAGAAATGTAAGGTCGATATCTTCCGGTTTAAAAAATTGGTGATTGGTTACTTGGCTGCATATTTCCTAAAATATGCAAAAGTATGTTCAAACCACAAAATAATCGCTCATCAATAACCGTAAGAGGAAACTCTTGATGTTATCTCTTCCAACTGGATAGTTTTTCAAAGAGTGACCATTGGAGAAGTTGTTTATAAATACAGTGACCTTCACCATGAGAGAGGTTACGGGAAATCAAAAGCAACTCAAGAGCTCATTCAGATTTCTACACATTGAAGCACGAAAAAAAAACCTAGAATTTCCCAAGTGTTTCACATTGAAGAGAGCTCATTACACTAAGCCTATATTTAATAGATATATCCAAAGCTTAATAGAGATATCCTAGCCTTTGCATTTGCTCTTATTGTAAAGGATATCTCACCTTAGTTGAAACCAACCAAACCCAAACCCTTTGATAAGGTAATTTGAGTGTGTGTGAATTGTTGGTGAGTTAGAGTTGTAAAGAAATGAGTAAGTTTGTAGTTGAGTTCAAAGTAAAGCTCTAGAGAAGAAGTTAGTAAGCTACTTGTGGCCGAAAACTTGTGTGTGTTGAAGTTAGTAAAAGTGAGTCGCCGTAAAACTCAAGGTAGAAAAGTTAGTAAGTCGCAGTGAGTAAGCCCGAAAGCTTTAGGAGAAGTGTGTTAGGAATTTCTCTCAAGATTTGTTTGCTTTTCTTCATCGCATACTATTTGTTGCATATTTTTCATCGAAAAGCATATTGTTTTTTGATACTCGCTGGAATCAATCCAATGTGCATTAACCCATTCACAACCTTCACCACTATTTTACTAAGGAAAAGATTTTCAAAGAAGTTAAAACGAAGTATAAACTTAGGGCCAACCATTCCAAGACTTCGATTAGCTGGAACAGATAGTTACCAAATCGAACTAACTCTACCGAAAGTATTCAAGAAGATAATTATCCGATCCAAGCTTTCAGATCTCTGATAAAAACTCGTGATCGTTGGGCTAATCAATTTTCCGAAACTCGCCAGATCATTGTCTCAAGAGATTTGACTCAGTATGATTTGTGTTTTCAGTGGAAAAATTCTCGTGACATCCCGACCCATCCGATCTCAAGAAGAAAAAGTTTTAAAATCACTAACGCGTATTCCCCATATATCGTAGGAGACTGCTTGCACCGGACAAACGAAAGGGTATAAAGAGCAAATGTTTCATTTTGACCATTTTGCTTTTGGTAGCCATAGTCTTATTTGTTGAAAGACTTTGGTGGTCTACTAAATAGATCTTATTGTCGATATCTTACAAGGCTTCGAGTTCATCATGCCTTCTAAGAAACTTCCTATGTTCTCTCTGTTGAGAGCTATGACCTATGGAGATTGAGAATGCAGCACATCTCAGATTCTAAACATGAAAGAATGTGGAGAGTGGTTTCTCAAGGACCATTCAAATATCTTTGCTAGAATCCTTAATTATCGATAATCGAGAGGAATGATCCCAGAGATGAATTTCAAAAACATGATGATCAACTTACTCCTCGATGAGAGAAAGTTAGTCAATTTGGACTACATTGTTAAAGATACTCTATATAAAGACTATTGATGGTGGTGTTATGGGATGATTTCTCACCGAAACCCGCCTAAAGAAATATGGGACACACTTGCTAACATGTGTCAAGGCACATATCACATTAAAGAGAACAAACTTCGCTGCTATTGGAAAGTTTGATGACTTTTGAAATGGAAGATGGTGAATCCATTGACAAATTGAAGTCGATTCACCAAGCATTATGAATGATCGTAATGCTCTTGGGAAAAGATACCCACGAGAGAGAAGTGGCAATCGAAAAATCCTTAGAGGATTGTCGAAGAAATGGGATATACATGTTGTGGTGATTGAAAAACACCAAAATTATTGATTCTATGCCATATCAACAAGTTTTTCCGAACTGAAAGCTTATGAATTTGTGATTGACAAGAAAACTATGAAATCGACAAAGAAAGATGATTCTTCATCTAGAAAGAATGTGGCCTTCAAAGCCAAAGAGAAATCTGTAAAGCTAAAGAGTCGATAACTCACTTGCCAAAAAAAGGATGAGCAAGAGGATAAGCTAGCAATTGTTGTCAAGGAGGTTTGAAAGACTCAACAGCGAGATATGGAAAATACAAGAAATACTACAGAACAACAGTACAAAAACAGAATAACTCGAGTCGAGGACGATCCACCGAGAAAAGGAAGGACCATAAAGTCAAGGTTCGCTATCCGTAAAGAAGGACTCCAAGACCAAGGAGGAAAGTGATCAGATTATGATACCAACAGATGCTATAACTAAAAAAAAAAGAAGGGCCACTTCCAATATGATTGTCCCGAAGCCGAAAGCCAAAGAAAGAAAGGAGAGACAAACCAAGAGAGATATAAAGATCTCCAAAGAAGAAGGCTATGATTGCCGGAGAAGAAGAATAATCAAGAAGGATCCAGGTTCTTCATATGAGATATTCTCGATAGTGACAAGAATGATGTTCGCCTTTGTTGTTATGGGAGGAGGTAAATTCTTCTATCTCTCGTTGTTGTTTCCTACACAAGCACTGAAGTTATCAAGTTCATCTCAGAACAAGAATCTTTGACTCGATGGATTCTTTTTGAGAATCTTATGAAGGACTATTCTGTGTTACAAGAATTGCTCATAAAAACTCAAGAGCAGAATATGAAACTGACTGCTGAAAATCTGAAGTGGAATGACTCTAAAAATGCTGAGATCACTTCTCAATTGATGGGAACTACTGATGAACTAGATGTTCTGAAGTACAACTCTCAGAAAAAGAGAAAGTGATAGAGATCCTGAATGGAAAATTAGAGAAATCCACCGAGGAGATCAAATTTTATCGTAATTGAGTTCGACCTCTTTGAGAAGCATGAAACTCTAAAGAAAAAGTGAGGATAGTGCGCAGAGAAAGTTAACTCTATTGAATTCTGCATCTAAAGTAATAGATGAAATTCAGAGTTATCAAAGACCTACAACTATAAAGGCTAGATTGGGATATAATCCAGGGGGAACCTCACAAGGTCTTTTGAATGCTGCTTCTTCTAGTAGCACTAAGACTGTCTTAGTAAAACCGGTGGCATGTACTAATCTTCTCACTGAAGAACAACCCCAAGTTTTAGACAAGGGTAAAGGACCTATGGTTTCAAAAAACTTAAGGTTCGTAAGAAAGCCCAAACCTCGTGAAAAGGCTAGAAAAACCGTAACACTCAAGAGGGAAATTTTCAAAGCCAAGATTTCAAAGCCTCAGCCTAAGAATACCAACTCAAGAAATCAGACCGAACCATCGTGAGCAATATTCAAGAGAAACACTCATGGAGATATTCTCAACCGAAAAGACCAAGTCCTCGACACGAAAGACCACAATTTTAGTATTGTGCAAGCTAAAACCCCACTTGTTTGGGCGGGTAAAGGTTTCTAACCCAAGTCACCAGAGACAGAGATCACCAAGACCAAAGCCAAGGCATTTGAACAAGAGGGCTCGAACCTAAGAAGAACTCTAAGGCTCATGTTCATGCTAAGGCTCGCACTCATACACAAGGTACTGCCAAGGCACCTAGGGTGGTGAATGTGTATGTAGATGTTTATGGGAGACAAATCAGCCCTTCTAAAGTAATTAGAGTTATCAGGCAGATTTGGGTTCCAAAAGGTACAGCTAACCTTGTAGGACCCTACACCAAATGGGTACCTAAGACCTGATCTATTTTTCAGGTGAAGGAAAAGGGCACTGAGCTGAATGAAGACAACATAGCCCTAATGAGTGGAAATGAATTGGCTCCTGCTGCATGGTATCTGGACAGTGGATGTTCAAGACATATGACAGGATATAAACAATTACTCACTAACTATGTTGAGCAAAAAGTCCCTCAAATTACATTTGGAGACAACTCCAAAGGACAGACTGAAGGATATGGATCTTTTGAAATTGATTGTGTTCATATCCATGGTGTTTCATATGTTTCTGGTTTAAAGCATAACTTGCTTTCAATCAATCAATTCTGTGACAAAGGATTCAGTGTTGAGTTCTCAAAGAACTTATGTTATGTGAAAGACAATACTTCACAACAAATATTACTGACTGATACTAGAAAAGGAAATGTGCATCTTGCTAATTGGAAATTATCTCTTAAAGATACATGTTTGGTTGCAAAAAGTTCTACTGATACCAGTTGGTTGTGGCATAAAAGGGTCAATCACTCCGAACAAACTTGCAAGATTAGCACTTTAAGTGGGGGTTACCCAATGAAGTGTTCAAGAAAGATCATGTATGTGATGCCGCCAAAAAGAAAACAAATCGAAAGCATCATTCAAAAGCAAAGTAGAAGTGTCTACTTACATAATACTACAATTATTACATATGGATCTATTTGGTCCAGTGACACCTGTGAGCACTAATGGCAGGAAATATACACTTGTGGTAGTTGATGACTACTCTAGATACACATGGGTCATATTCTTACTCAGTAAGAAAGAGACTCGCATAAAACCGCCAGACCATCCGAAAAGACTCAAGATAAAAAAGAATCGAGGTGGTCAAAATCGATCAAATAAAGGCAATGAATTTATCAACCGTGATATATCCGATTATCAGCAAACAAATGGAATAGCTCATGAAACATCACCGCAAAGGACCCCAACAACAAAATGGTGTTGCCGAAAGAAGAAATAGGACTTAAAAAGAAGTCGCAAGAACAATGATTGATCGGGTCGATATTCCTAATAGATTTTGGGTTGAAGTTATCAACACCGCATGCTACTCTCGTAAGAGATCCAGCCGATACGTAATCAAGTAAAAAAAATACCTTATGATGAAATGGGAATGAAAGGAAGCCTGTTGTTTCTTTCTTTCGTGTGTTTGGTTGCAAGTGTTTCATACACAATAATGGTAAAGATCAGTTGAAAACTTTTGATAGCAAAGCTGATGAAGGGATATTCTTAGGAAATTCTGAAGTCAAGAAAGTCTCCGTAGTTTACAATCAGTGGGACTCTTATTGTGGAAGAAACATCTCATGTTATTTTTGATTAATCTACTTGTGTTCAGAAGAAACAGGAAAATGACTCAGGATATTTAACCAAGAGAATCACCAGACTTAGCCTGAAAAAGAGTAATAAAACATCCTTTGAGCCTAAAAAGAAGAAGTCAATCACTTTCTATGAATGGAGTGAATCGACTCGCATAAAGAAGCTCAGATGGAAATACTTTGGATGTAAGGGACTCGGGATGAAAATTCTCCACCGAAGGAAAGCCAACACACCGGGGTTCAATTAACTGAATATACCCAATTCGGACTCGTGTATGTAATGTCGATGAAGATGTGGTCACAAAATGAGGCAAAGTCTGAATCTATCAACCAAGGGGGAAAAAATGTCTCTAACAATGTTCTGAATAGAATTTCCCCTGAGGAAGATGATTCACTCTCTCATTTTCTGTTGTTCCCTGAATTTGATGAATTACCGAACCTAACATTTCTAATGTTGAGAACACTCATCAAAGGGGAACATCCAGAGAAGATGGTTGGATAGTCATCATACAAGTCGATTGTGGGTGATCTATCGGAGGAGTTAAAACAAGAAGGTTCCATGGTGAAAGTGATCTATTCTGCTGCTTCCTATCCTGAAAAAGAACCTACTGAGATTGATAAAGCTCTTCAAGATTCATTCTTGATTACTGCTATGCAAGAAGAGCTGAATCAGTTCACAAGAAATGAAGTTTGGGAGCTCGTGGACATACCTAAGAGGCACAATGTGATTGGAACTAAGGGTGTTCAAGAATAAGAGAGATGAAAACAACAACATTGTAAGAAACAAGGCAAGGCTAGTTGCAGACAAGGTTACTCCCAAGAAGAAGGCTTGACTATGATGAAACCTTTACACTGTTGCAAAGACTAGTAGCCATCAAGATGTTTCTTGCATATGTCGCCCACATGAAATTCATACCTATCAAATGGATGTGAAAAGTGCATTTCTAATGGTGTGCTTAAGGAAGAGGTTTATGTGGAACAACCTCCAAGATTTTGTCGAATGACCAAGTTTATGTGCTCAGAAAACCTTGTATGGTCTTAAACAAGTTACACCCGTGAGCATGGTATGATACACTCTTCAATTTCTTATCACCATGGTTTTATCAAAAGAATCATTGATAGAACTTTGTTCAGATAGAAGATGGAAGCGATATCTTACTAGTTCGGATATATGTGGATGACATCATATTTGATCTCCTAATCGGGCCAGTGAAAAGTTTTCACCCTCGATGAAAAGGAAAGTTTGAGATGTCTATGATGGGGGAGATGAATTTCTTTTTGGACTTCGTGTGAAAGCATTTAAAGAAGGTATTTTCATCAATCGTGCAAAATACAATTGAGATCTAATTGTTATGTATGGTGTACAAAATTGTAATACTATTTGGAATTCTATGAATACTAACTACAAGATGGATCTCGACTCAAGGAAAATCAAGAATCACACTGATTATAGAGGTGTAATCGATCATTACTATATCTCTCACAAATAAGTAGGTTCGATATTACATTTGTAGCTGGATATGCAAGGTATGTACCGTTAATCCTAAAGCTAGTCACATGGAGGTCGCCGAAAAAAAGATTTTGAAGTATCTTAAGGGCAATCGTGAATAGAGGATTATGGTATCCAACCGATGATAACCTCAATTAACTTGTTATTCGGGGATGTCGATTATGGAGGATGTAGAATTGATGTGAAGTCTACTACAGAACTTGTCAATTTTTCGAAGTAAACCGATATCATGGTTTTCAAAGAAACAGACCTCAAGAGAAACCAAGATTATCGTCAATACATGGTTGCAGAAGTAAGTGCCAGCATGATTCTTTCGCCTGCATAACAATTCGAGGGATTATAAGATTATAGTCAATGAAGTACCTATATTTTGTGACAATAATAAGGCAATTGCTATTACACAAAATTCAGATTTATTGCACACTAGATGTAAGCATGTTGATATCGCATATCACTTAATCAGAGATCATGTTGAAAAGATGACATTTAATGGAGAAAATTCATACCGATAAACAAAGGGCTTATATCTTCGACTAAACCTCGTCAATAATCAAGATTTCAGAACTATTAGTAGAATTAGTGGATGTTGATCCTGTGTGAATGAATTTCATCAAGGGAGAAGTCCTTCAGAGCATGTAGTTATTCATGGGGGAATAACTCAGACAAAAATTTTCGTGATTTTAAAACTGAGACTCAGTGATAAATTTTGTCAGATCATATTTCGGGGTTAGGGTTTATGTGTTCAAATAATCCTTGTTATATTGATACATGCATTAAATTCAAAGAAAGATTTATTACAATAGGGATTACTCAAGAATCATTTGAAATAAATGATAAAAGACCTAAACTTTTAAAAGCGGGAATGTCTTTTGATCAAAAAAGAACTAAATATATGTATTTCTCGAGAAACGCCCATTTGTCAATCTATAAACCTCACATTTGCCTATTGTCCAAAAAATAACCAAAATAACCATTTTTCCTCGAGGATTTTCTCTTTAAATCTAGAATTAAATCTCAACCCTTCATCATATTATCGAGATTTAATCACAACCATTGATCTTTAATTCATGATCATATATAAGCTAAATGTTAACCCTCAATCATTTATTTCTCACATTTAAACGATCAAAATTCCCAAATCCTTAACCTTCAAATCTTCAAACCCTTCATACACACTACCCTAATCTTTTTTTCTATCATAATGGAGTTTCCTAACCACTAAATGATCAAAGTTCTCAGTAAACAGAGAAGCCATATTTTGAACATGTAGCAGCCATGATCGACAACAAGGCAACCTGTAGAAGAAGAGGCTTCAAACATGTTGGGGATAATTTGGATTGACACGACTTGTGAAATAATATGCCAGAATCCTGAACTCGCCCAGAAGTTGTTACAATTTGTGGTTAACCTCGAGAAGGAGGAGGATTGGGAGGACTAGTTTTCTCAGCCTAAGTTTTGGAACTTATCGTAAAATCGAAAAGCAGAGGGTGGTTTGTTCTAAAACAGTAATATCGCCCTTAGACGATATCAACTCCGAGTTTGAATTAAAGGATGATAAAGGAGAAGATCCAAAGATTGTATATATGTCCGCAGAGAAACAAGAAATTTTGGATCGGTTTGCGTAAAACTATGGTGGAATTGAAAGGTGCATTGCACAAATGGTGCTTTAAAGCCCAAAATCGAAGTTTTAATCGACATTGTTGCAAAATGCTTGATGAGCACATCCGGAAGTCCGAGCAAAGAGAAAGAGAAAAGTTGAGGCTCATGGTCATGCGATAGAGGACTCACCTGATGGACTTCAACTGTTGAAATTTTGGTGGATTGATCCTTCACCAAAACCAAAAACAAGTATGCAAAAGGCATTCACTAAAAATGGGAAGGTCTTGTTTTGACGGAAGGTCACTTTTTTGATCGGAAACCTTGCCAGGAGAATATGTTTCGATGATGTGAGTTTAATTTTTTAGGACTCAGATTATGTTTAAAAAGCCTAAATCGGGAAAAGAAAGGTTGTTCCATCATGAAGCCAAAGCTCTATGATTCAGAGGAATCAAGATCGTGGATGATTCCGCTTCGATCGTGATGATGTTGTGATTGCCGAGTATTGTCCGTAAGTTCGCCAGATAGCATCAAGAAAATATCCTAAAGCTTCGTGATGGAGGAAAGAACAAAAGTAATCTCATGATCTTCTCGAGGATCAAGAGGGAAATGGAGATAAGATGAAGAAAAAAGACCCGCCCCTCGTAAACTAAAAAGACTTCAAACTATTGAGAGAAAGAGGCCAAGTGGTGTCAAGAAACTCAAACCGAAGCTAAGAAGAAAGGGAATCTCCACTTCGTGTGCTTGCTCAAGTAGTAAAAAGATGTTCGGGAGCGTGACATCAAGATCATGTATTCTCGGAGGTACTTAAACTTCCCCGAGTAATCGATAAAATATCTTAGAGATTTTCAAAAGGGGACCTCGAGCAGACTAAACCTCGGGATCCACGAGTTTGGATACTCTCCCGAAAAGAACCATTTCTTGATCCTTCACTCTTCAACTCATCCAATCCGAGCCCGATATTCCAGAGAGCCCTAAATTAAAAAAGGCAAAGAAGAAGGAATGTAATGGAGAAGCAAGGGAACGGTTTATCTTGGACCGACGACGAAATTTGAATGTTTATCCCGACCAGGATATTTTCTTCGTGTTATAACAACAGTTTATATCCCGAATATTACCTCCCGGAGATGTTGAACATTGCCTCTTTCGAGGTGAAGATTGGTGGAGGCCGAGAGACCGCCGCCGACAGAGTTCTCGTGTTTCGTGAAAACCAAGTTCGACGATGAAAGTGGCCGATTTTGATGAACCGTGAAATGTAAATTACCGAAGGAGGACTCGATGAGACAGATGCATCTAGTTCTCATAATCAAGAAGAAGATGGGGATTAGGAGGTGAAGGAGAAAAGCAATGAACAAGAAAAGAAACTTTAGAAAGACGTTGAGACAGAGAAAGACACCGAGAGTCACATGGAGAAGGAAATCGATGTTAAGCAGACAGATATCGGATAACCTCGCATCGAAGTTAGCACTCTTCGTGTACCTTTTTTGGAACTATTATACATTATGCCGGGTTACTTAAAGTACCTAACTTTAAATCTTGTTGTTTATGATATTCAGGATCGAGGCTCGTTGGAGCACCTAACTCGATTGAGAAAGTTAGGGATACCCAAAGGATTGAACCCCAACTCGATGAATTGAAGAAGGTGGTGCCAATGGTGGAGAAAGTGACTCAGATGGAAGAAACCTTAGCAAATCAATCTCAAAAGTCGGATAACTCGAGTTTCATCATCCGACATGCCGCAAATTCAAACAATTTTTCGAGATAAGATGACAAAGACTGAACGAGAAGATTAATGGAGTAAAGACATAACTCAATGCAAATATGGAGCAAAAGATACTGTGCCGAATCCGTGATATCTTGAGGCCAAGCTAATTGAGAAGAATGAGCAATTGATCAAGATATCTGTTGAGGAAATGAGCACTCGCTTCATGTCCAAGATTACATAAATGATGCATAAGGCTATGCCGATACACGCAGTAACGAAGTCTCTCACACGTGTATGGGGGAATACACGTGTTCAAGGATTTTAAAACTTTTTAAAATAGTGATTAAGGTTGTGAATCAATTAATGCACATTCAAAGGATTGATTCCAACCGAAAGTATCGATGGAAATATGCTTTCAATTGAAAAACACGCAATGTGATATAATGCAAAGATGCAAAAGCAAAACAACACAAAGAATTATAGTGGGTTCGAGACCAAGCCCTACGTCCACTCTCTCGGGATCTTCGATAAATTCCTTAATCACTTCCTAACACCGAGGCTAACTTCATCAGAAGCTTACTCACTTTTCTACTTTTGAGTTTTACGACTCACTTTTACTAACTCAACACATACAAAGGACTACCACAAGTAGCTTACTAACTTCTTCTCTAGAGTTTTAAAATTTGACTAACCCACAACTTACTCGCTCTTTTGCAACTCTAACTCACCAACAAATCACACACACTCAAACTACCTTATCAAAGGGTTTGGGTTTGGGTTGGTTTTCAACTAGGGTGAGATATCCTTACAATAAGGACAAAAGCAAAAGGCTATGATATCTCTACTAAGCTTTGGATATTTCTATCAATCTAGGCTTAGAGAATGAGCTATCTTCAATGTGAAACACTTGGGAAATTCTAGGTTTTCGAAGTGCTTCAATTTGCAAGAGTATGAATGAGAGCTCGAAGTTGCTTGAAATTTCCGTAACCTTTCAATGTAGAAGGTCACGGGTATTTATAGCAACTTCTCCAAAGGTTACTCTTGAAAACTATTCGTTGGAAGAGATAGCATCAAGGTTTTCTTCCGTTATTGATGAATGACTATTTTAGGGTTTGAACACTCCCTTGCATGTTTTAGGAAATATGCAGCCATGTAGCCAATCACCAATATCTCGTGGAGTTCGAAGATATATCGGACGACATTCCTCGTTGAGATGTCTTTCAAAGGATAAAGAAAGTCTTGTTGTTGCCTCCTCATTGATTGAAATCTTTTGTTTGAGCAGTAGACAATCAAACAACTCTTTTGCCCTTGATCCGATATGTTCCTTAATGTCAAAAAATGTCTAACATTTCGCTTTTTTTGTACTAGGAATGAACATAACACTATTTCATAAAAATAGATTGTTCAGATCCTTTTGATCAAGATAAAAATGGATCTTCAGGATCTTCGGATCTTCGTGATTCTCCTAATTCTTCGAGTCTTCGTGATCTTCCGACGGTCTATCCGATTAGTTCTTCCGATATGTATTTCGATCCGGTCTTCGGGTCTTCAAGAATAAAAATCGATCTATATCCGCTAACTATACATGGTGCAGATAATCCCGATCCCTAGCATCTATTGAAACCTCGATCCCGATTCTATTCTATCAAGATGTCCCGATACATGTCATACTCAAGGTTTTGGGATCTTATCAAAATCTTTTTATTAAATTCATCTCCCAAATTTTTGATTTGATGATGCCAAAACCATCTTGTTACAAATATGCGAACAAAGAGAAATAAACCTATCATCTAATCAGTTTTAATTCCTATACAAGATAAGGGTTATAAAGAATAGCAACCATCAACCATGAATCAAGAAGAAAATGAGATATTATCTTTTAAGAACAAAACCATCAAGAGAGTTTTCATTAATAAAATTTTAAGTCTGAGGATACAAAGTTGATCCTATTTCATCAAAAATCAAAAGAAATGAACAGATACATCATTCTTCATCGATTCAATCTCATCAATTTGGAGGGTCGAGATTGAACATTTCATAGTATCTTTTCTTCACTCCCTTTCTCTCCGAATGGTCTCAGATCATTTCCTGCAGCTCCAAACATTGGCTTGATCCACAAAGTCTGCAGATGAATGAAGTCGGTTGATCATCCCATTCTTGCACTTGGGTGGAGGGTACTTCATCCGTCTCGAGCTTTTTAATCGATATCCCAAGTGTGTCAAACAGATTGAACCATTTCGACACATATCGCTGAAATTCCTCGAAGATATAATAAATGCATCATCTCGCTGCCAATAGGACGAGGCCAAAGTTGCAAAAGACATCATAATTGAACACAAATTCTCTCTTGGCAAGCCCCATCTATCATTCATTTCAATAGGCATCCGATTTATCAAGATGGGGCCATTGCCTCTTCCCTTTGTTTTGTGCCTCTCCTCCCAGGACAAATCGAATCCTCCCCGACCCTCTTCGCGATCCCTCTCGATTTTTCGGTCATCTCCGATCCCCATACGTAAACCCAAGAACTTTCGTTCTCTTTTTCACCTTCAATCATCTTCACCGAATTATGCTAATCCCGCCTCTTGGAGGCCACATCATATTCACCAAAATCCTCCATGAAGAGTTCATCGGTTTAAGATTCTTTCATGTTCTACCTGACCTCTACCGAGAAACTAGGCTGGAGATTTTTTCAGAATAGGATTGTGACACCATGAGCCTCTCCCATCTTGCTTGACTCATGAGCCCCTCCGCCTTTGCACGTTTCCTAATGACTTCAAAGATCACCCTCAGATTTATAGATATTTGATCGCTTCCTCTCCTTTCGATACAATGACTTCTTCCGAGCTTAGTAATCTCCTTCAATCTTTGGGCACCAGAGCATATCATAACTTTCTTTTTTGCATCATAATCGGCTAAAATCGAGCAAGAGTTCTGGTCCATGTGAAGTCGCCACACCCAATCGAAAGCGAAGTTCTGCAAAGAATATGTAGATTCTCATCCCGGGTCTCTAAGAAAGACATTCAAACCCGATTTGTTTTATCCTCATGAAGACCACCATATAAGCTTGTATCTTGGTCATGAGGAAGAACTCATTTCTCAACAAATGCTTCCGATCAATTCCTCGGTTCTTGCTTTCATTAACTCTTCCAACATCCGAGTCCTCAACACAAATTTCTTTCTCCATCTCCTCTAACACATCCTTAGATACATCTCCTATTCTAAAGCATTCATCTCAAGAAACTTATTATCAAAAAGATGTAGATAATGAAGTTACGATGGACTTTCACCATAGATGTGTTTAAGAATTCAACCAACTTGTTGAGAAGTTTGTGCCTCAGCAATCTTTTGACACTTTGTCCACCGGAGGCTCGAGCTTAGCAATATGATCAACAATAGGCTCAAATTGTTAACTTCTTCTAAGATCGTGTCGATCAACAACTTGTTGGAATGGGAATTTCAAAGATCTGGCTACAGACCTCTAATCATCATTTTCTATAATCTCCACATGAAGCTCCAAGGGAACTGGATAGTCCGACCAAAAGTGACCATCCGCAAGGCTTAAACATCCCGTTTGTTCCCCTAAAGCGTAGCTTGACCACACTTGATTCAGCAGTTTTCCTCTTCTCTTCAGGAATATCTTTCTCAGTCTTGTCCTGATCATCTTTATCCTGACTTCCTTCTCCACCTTCATTCTAAGTGGCTGACTCTTTTTACGCAATCTTCTTCAGCACTAGTTGGTAAAGCTCTGTTGGCTTTAACCTGAGTCTTTTCTTCCCTAAAAGAAAGCATCAAGTTATTTTACCTCCTGTTAATATTCCTCGCCTCACGAAATTGCCAATCCTGAGCATCATGGCAAACGATTGATTGACAATCAGCATTGTGGTCTTCAGTCTGAAAAATATATCCTGAAGATCAGGATATTTCTCCAACACTAAATATTTGTCTAACACAAATCTCCCCGCCTTCAGCCTCCACTCCTTCTCTTCTGCCTCACCTTTCCTGAGTTCAGGACCAGGTGCCTCCTCTTCAGAGCTAGAATGAGCCTCTGAAGAAATGGAAAAATATGGCTCGAGGGTTGTGTGGGTGGGATGGTAATTTGCTTTCTTCATCGGTTTTTGAGAACTTAAGAAGATTTCCATGAGTTATCCTATCATCGCTAATATTTGGTACTTAGTAACTCTCAATAAAGACGCCCTCTTCACCTCCTTCCTCTCTCTTGGGGAATATTTTTTGAGCAATTTCTGCCGCGATTTGTCGAGAGGAACTTTTTCACAAGGGTATCAAGAGGGGATTTTACTCCGGACTCTTGTTCCCTAATGGTTCTGGAAGTTTTTTTCTTTTTTTTCTTTTTTCTTCGAGCCTTCTTTTGCTTCTCCAATCTCCCCTTTTTTTTAAAGAAGATCAAGTGACTTCTTCCTCCTTTCTTTCCTCGACCTCATTGTGTTTTTATCGATGCCGTCCCGCTGTGTTTTAGGACAACATTAGAAAGAACCACATCATCCCGACGAGCTTTTATCATCCTATTCTTCAAAGTTCCTCCAACCATCGAGCCTTGACTACGAAGGAATGTGCTTTTTTCCTGGGTGGGTTTTCCTTTCCTGAACATGACTCTATTCCAGAAAATTCCACTCCACCATCAAAAACAGATTTTCTCCGGGCAAGGTTCTATCAAGAACCGATCTTTGTTCCAAATAAGACTTCCCGCCCTTTGGTGAATACCCTTTGCAAACTTCGGCTTTTGATTCCGTGAAGAATGCACCACCAAGAACTTCAACCAATTGAAGTCCATATAGGATGAATCCTCTATCGCGCCCATGGACCTCAACTTATTCCGCCACCGCTCCAGACTTTGAAGTGCTCATCAAGCACTTTGCCACAATATCATTAACACCTCAGATTTTGGCTTCAATCACCGTCTTTATTCAGAGCTCCCTTCAACTCAACTTTTAATTCCGCAAAACGATATAGATTTCTCGCTTCTTCCCCGACATGTACATATCCGGATCTTCTCCACGACTAGTGAGCTCAAAAACAACATTAATGTCATCAAGAGATAGTTTCACCTCCTTAGTGCAAACCGCCTCACCAGATTTTCACAAATGTTACAAAAAACTAAAATACTAAGTTGAACCTCTTTTCACCTTCTCAAGATTCACAAAAAACCGTAATACCTCTAATGAAAGTTCATTTTCTTGCATATTATTTAGGGAAGAGATAACTTAGCCATTCACAAGATATTGAGTGCTCTTCCTCAACCAAGGAAAGTTTTGTTTCCATCACGCCACCACATGCTCAAGTAGGGCTTTATCCATCTCCGCTAGATTCTTGATCATGGAATACCTTGGGAATTCCATTGTAAACCGATTCTGCAGATATTCAAGGTTTTGGAATTTTGAAGATTTGAAGGTTTAAGGTTTTGGGGAATTTTGATCGCTTTAAATGAGAAATAAACGATTGAGGTCTAAGATTTGGTTTATATATGATGGAGTGAAAAGAAAGATCAAAGCAGTTGTGATTAAATCTAAAAATATAATGAATGATTGAGATTTAATCGGATTTTGGAGAGAAATTTGAGAGAGTGGCTATTTTGGCTATTTTTCGGACAATAGGCAAGTAGCGCTTATAGGTCGATAAATGGATAAGTCATTCGATAAATCGAGTAAATCGAGGCCTTTTTTCGTTAAAATACATTCCCTCTTTAAAAGTTCAGATTTTATTATTTAATTCAAATGATTATCGATAACAAATGTAATCTAATAATTTAATGCATGTATCAATATAACTTCGTGATTATTTGAATACATAAACCTTCCAGAATATTGATCCACACAAAATTTGTCCCGAGTCTTAGTTTCCTTCCCGAGAGAATTTTATCTCGAAGGTTATTTCCTGAATAAATACATGCACCAAAAGGACTTCTCCCTTCAAAGGAAATTCATTCACCGGATCCAACATCCCTAATCCTTCGATAGTTCCCTAAATCTTGATTCAAACCAAAGGTTTAGTCAAGATATCAAATTTCTTTGTTTATCAAAATGAATTTTTTCTCCATTCTCGATGTCCTTCTTTTCAACATGATCTCTAATGAAGTGTCATTCGATATCAACATGCTTACATCCGTGTGCAATACTAGATTTTGTGTAGCAATCGCACTATTATTATCACAATATATAGGTACTTCATCTTGGTGAATGCAATCTTATAATCCTCAATTGTTGTCGAGCTAAGAAACTCCCACCAAAATTTTAACCTCGCATGACGTGTATAGAGGGTAAGATCGGGTCGCTATCGAGGTCTAGTTCTTTGAAAACCATGATATTTATTTCCAAGAAATTGACAAGTCCCCTCAATCAGATATTCTTGTCAATTCTACATCCTCCATAATCAACATCCTGAATAACTCCTAATTCAAGGTTATCATCACCGGATACCATAATCCTCTATTCACAAAGGTGCCTTTAAGATATTTCAGAATCTTTTTTCGCGCCTCCACGTGACTAAATTTCAGAGACTTTTGGTATCTGCACATCGCTTGAGTAAAATGTTATATCGTTTTTAAAAGATAAAGCAATGATCCATATGATGATCAATGAGGTATAATGTAGATATTTGATCCAGGATGATCTTGTAGTTAGTATTCATGGGAATTCGCATATTTTCAGAGACACCATACTTAGCAATCGATCAGATGGTGTATTTTCCATGATGAAGATTCCTTCCTTAGTTTGTTTCATTGGTCCAAGAAAGAAATTCATCTCACCGTAGACACCAAACTTTCCTTTCATCAAGAAAACTTTTCATTAACTGATGATTTGGAGATCCAAATATGATGATCCACATAAATCAACTAGTAAGATATCAAGATTTAAGTCGATTTATCCCCATAACTTTGTACATTTATTGAATGGTCCCCCCATATGTCGCATATATTTCAATTTAGTCCCGTAAAAATGTTTTAATGGATTTAGTCCCAAATCGGAGTGATTAAGATTTCAAACTACACTAAAGAAAATTTGAAAAATTGTATCACATTTTTGGCTAATCCACAAAAATCTTTGACTTGTTTGATTTGGACACGTTTGGCACTCACGAGTGTATTTTTTACCTATTAAAAAAAATGAAAAAACTAAAAATTAAAATTACATATCATTAATTACAAATAAAATAAATCAAATTTAAATTAAATATATATTAAAATTGCTAATACAATAAAAAAAATAATAAATAAAAATAGAAAGTTTCTAGGAAACTTCCCCACCCCCTAAAATTTAAAATTAAATCACTAATCCTCTAATCAAAAGAAAAAAATTTTGTCCATACTCGATTATTATGCTACTCAACATATTCTTCTCTTGCCTTTGCTAACCCAAATTTTCTTCATGTCGATCCTCGATGATTCCCAATTCAATGGCGTGGTTGCCATCGATTGATTCGCCTTTAACGCCCGTCGAGATGTCACTTGGCCCTAAACCCGGAGATCAAGCCAGATCCTTCTTCATCAATGGGTGCCCAATTTTTTGGATTTAATGAAGTGCTCTATGGCTACCGTCAACACCACTACATTTTGCCGGAGATTATGCCTACACCATTGGGAGACGTGCTCTCGGCCTCACGATGCCAATAGAGCCACAAGCGCTGCAGCTGAGCTCCTTCTAATCTTTGGGGTACCTCGAGGTGTCCGAGCCCAGATTAAAAAACGGGGTCACTCCTTGGTATTGTTGATTCCGACACACTTGACTCATGGTGGGCGGTTTGAAATTGGCATCACCGGTTGATGATTTGAAAAAAATGGGATCATGGGGGTTTTGTTTCAGAACTTCGCCCCAAAAAAATAAATAATCTGGGTGGCCACTTCATCACCCCTTTAGGACGACATACATGGTTGGCGTCCACCGTGTAGGGTTTGATTAGTTCTTCGATTTTTGGCCTTTAAAAGTGTGGAGGATTAATTTGGGGGTGTTAGAGTGTGGAGGATTAGGTTCTTCAATTTGGGGGTGTTAGAGTGTGGAGTGATTAGGGTTCTTCTTGAATTTGGGGGTGTTAGAGTGTGATGGATTCAATTTTTGCCCGATTAGAGGATTAGTGATTTAATTTTTAATTTTGGGGGTGGGGGAATTTTCGAAACTTCCTATTTTTATTTATTATTTTTTTATTGTATTCAAATTTTAATATATATTTAATTTAAATTTGATTTATTTTATTTGTAATTAATGATGTATGTGTGTAATTTTAATTTTCGCTTTTTCATTTTTTTTTTAATTGGTAAAATACAATGGAGTTGAGTGTCCAAATCGGTCCAATCGGCATTTTCCAAGATTAGGGGGTGCGTGTGATACACTCCCCAAAAACGTATTCGTTTAAGTGTAGTTTGATGGGTCTCCGGCGCCTTTGATTAAATTGGCACAAATTGAAAACATACGAGACTAAATTGAAACATGTGATATATACGGGACCATTTAAAAGGTCCAAAGTTGGGACCAAATCGATTTAAATCCTAAGTTATCCTTCCATCTTCTATCCTCGACAAAGTTCTATCAGCGTTCCTTTGATAAAACCATGGTCGCAGAAGAAACCGAGAGAGAGTATCATACCATGCTTTGGGTGCTTGTTTGAGAACACACAAGGCTTTCTGAGCTCAGAAACTTGGTCATCGACAAAAATTTTGAGGTTGTTCCATAAACCGAGGTAATGTTCCACATAAACCTCTTCCTTAATCACACCATTCAAATGTACTTTTTCACATCCATCCGACAGATGAATTTCACGTGGGCAACATATGCAAGAAACAAACGATGGCTTCTAGTCTTGCAACAGGTGCAAAGGTTTCATCATAATCCAATCCTTCTTCTGAGAATAACCTCGTCGCAACTAGCCTTGTCTTTCTCTCACAATGTTGTTGTTTTCATCTCTTATTCTTGAACACCCACTTACTTCCAATCACATTGTGTCTCTTTAGTCCATCCACTAGCTCCTATACTTCATTTCTTGTAAACCGATTTAGCTCCTCTTGCATAGCAATAATCCGAAATGAATCTTGAAAGCTTCTTCAATCTCAAGAGGTTTTTTCTTCGGATAAAGCAATAAAGAAAAGCACTTTCTCCATGGAACCTTCTTATTTTAACACCTTCCGATGGATTACCCATAACGGACTTGTAGGATGACTATCCAACCATTTTCCTGGATGTTCCTTCAAGAGATATCCTCAACATCAAAAAAATGTTAGTTCGGGTAATTCATCAAATTCGTGAGCAATGAAAAGGAAAGTGGAATCATCTTCCCAGGGAAATACTATTCTAACATTGTCGAGATATTTGTTCCCCTGGTTGATAGATCGAGTTTGCCTTAGTTGTGACCACATCTTCATCGGCATTATATACTGAGTCCGGCGGGTGTATGTTCGATTGGTTAACCGGTGTGCCACATATTCCTTCAAAGGAGAATTTTTCATCCACGAAGTCTCACCATCCCGAGTATTTCCATCGAACTTCTTTGTATGCAGATCGATTCACTCCATTCATAAAAGTGATAGACTTCTTCTTTTTTCGGAGTTGAGAGGATGTTTTATCATTCTTTTCAAATTAAGTCTTTGGATTCTCTTGGTCGGGATTCTCCGAGTCTTGTTCTGTTTCTTGAACACAAGTAGACTCATCAAAAAACAACATGAGGTGATTCTTCCACAATAAGAGTCCTCTGGGTTGTAAACTCGAAAACTTGAATATCCTAAGAATATCCTTCATACTTTATATCAAAAAGTTTTCAAATCTTTACCATTATTGTGGTATGTAAACACTTGTAGACAAACACACGAAAAGAATCAAAAGGCTTCATTTTCATTCCACAACTTCATATGAGTTTTTCCTTGATTCTTGGTCAATGATTTGGGATATTTTAGTTTTGATGAATTATGCCAAAACATTATCAATTTGTGTTATTCAAGCTAATTTAGATAACAAGTTGGGGAACTCACGGAATCAAAAGTAGATGATCGAGATCGCAAAGCTAAACCGATCGAGATCATATGAGTAAGATGAGTTCTCAATTAACCGATGAGCTGTGCAAAATCAAAGAGAAAAAAGCTGATTGATCGGATCAAGAATCGGTTACTGATCAAATGGTGACGGATCGCCATATCGGATGATCAAAAGGATCGAAGGCCATATCGGATGACCGGATCGGAAGAGAAGTGGTGCGGATCGGCGGAAAGAGGAGCAGATGAGACTGATCGAGATCGATCGTGATCGGATCGGATAAGATAACGATATGCTAACGATGTACTAATTTGATGCTATCGATATGTTGACTGAAGATGTCGATCTGATCGTCGGGCTATTTGTCGGATCAAAAAGAAGAAATCGGATAGCTGGTCAAGTGACTGAGGGTCATTGAGTAAAAGTGAGATGAGGGTCGGGATGTCCGGGTCAAGAGCTAATTTAAGCTTCGATTCGGAAAGTGTCGATAGATACGATCGACATAAGGTCCGTGAACAAGAGAAATAATAAAGTCTAAGTAAAGTACCTGAAGACTCGGAGGACCAAGACTTCGAGAACCCCACAAGACTTAGAAGATCTAAAAGAATATAGCCAAGTTAGATTCAAATTTAGCGTGGACCAAATGAGAGGAAGACAACCCAGCTGAAAAAGCTCTGGAACTTCTGAGTAATAGTATGGATTTGAATGTGATTCCTCCAACGGTGATATTCAAATCCACACTATAAATACAAGATCTTCCATCATATTAAGTGTGGAGAATGTGGAAAAAAAGATGCTTTCTGAGCCAAGAGCCGTATACTCAAGTATTCACCATAGAACACAAGTCCCAGAGATATCTGAAAATATATTCAAAGAGTGTTCTACCCTAGATCTAAGCACAAATGTAATATCCTAGTTTAGAGAGATTTTCCCCAACCGTAACATTGAGGCTAAACAAATGTAAGGAAAATCTCACCATAGTGGAGAGACAACACAAACCCAAACCCCATTCTCGTAAGATATAACTAGTGGTGAAGTGAGGTAGTTGTTAGGCAATCCCTTAGAGGGTGATAAGTCCCATTGGGTAAACATCGGTAAACATCTGGGAGAGGTAATCCGTGGAGGGTGATAAGTCCCGAGGCGAGCAGAGGACGATAAGTCCATTTGAGTGAGAGCTCATTAAATATCTATCGACAAATCCCGTGGAGGAGATAAGTCCCATTTGGAAGGAATTTCGAGGAAAGGGGAGAGTGGATGTAGGAGCTTGAGTCTCCGAACCACTATACTTTGATGTGTTCTTTATTATTTTATGTTCTTTCTTGTCATACGATTTAATTATAAAAGCAAAAACACATCACATAGATTTAAAAAGCAAAAAATTTGGAATCACCGTTCTTCACCTTTTTTATATGCATTACATGATATTTTTACGCATTTCATGGGTTTTTCACGGACCAACAACATGGATGCATTACGAGTAGATGCTGTTGATAGTGTTGATAAGCCGACAAAATCTCTTAGGAATATAAACCCTTGCCAATCATTGTTCTTGCCACGCCTTTCACAGTCCTATTTCTTCTTTCAAAGAACACCATTCATTTGTGAAGTCCTTGCGGTGATGTTTCATGAGCTATTCCATTTACAAAGACAATAATCGATATAATATGGTTGATAAATTAGGTTCCTTTATCGTCAGTTTTGACCACACACTCGGATTCTTTTTGATCTTTGAGTCTTTTCAAATAGTTCATATTTTATCGAGTCTCTTTCTTCTTGAGTAAGAATATGACCCCGTGTGTATCTTAGAGTAGTCATCAACACCACAAGTGTATATTTCACGCGTTAGTGCTCACATGTTTTGGACCAAAGAGATCCATATGTATGTGAGTTGTAATATTCTCGGTAGAAACATCCCAATTTGCTTTTTTGAATGATGCTTTGATTTGCTTTCCTTTACACGATCACACATGATCTTCTGAATACTTCATTTAGTAATCCCCTCACAAGTGTTAATCTTGCAAGTTTGTTCGAGGGTTTTGAAATTTAAGTGATTGATCTTTTGTGCCAACCAATTGGTATCAGAACTTTTTGCAACCAAACATGTATCTTTAGGAGTTGAACTCAATCAAGAAATACATTTACCTTTCTACATACGGTCAATAGAATTTTTACGTGAAGCATTGTCTTTCACATAACATAAGTTCTTTGAGAACTCGACACTAAATCCTTTGTCCGGAATTAGTGACAGAAAAGCAAATTATGCTTTTTAAAACCGGATTACATATATGAAACCACTAAGTAGGTATGAAACAAGATCGACTTTAAGAGTTCCATATCCTTGATCATCCTTTGGAGTTGTCTCCCAAATGTAATGGGGGCCTTTTGCTCAACATAGTC
Source organism: Stenogyne calaminthoides (assembly GCA_037126765.1). Lineage (NCBI taxonomy): Eukaryota > Viridiplantae > Streptophyta > Magnoliopsida > Lamiales > Lamiaceae > Stenogyne > Stenogyne calaminthoides. Next base: position 24,042,203 of record JBBCBC010000007.1, on the reverse strand, counting down.
GTTGAGTAATTGCTTATATCTGTCATATACGTTTGAACATCCATTTGTCAGATACTATACAACAGGGCGATTCATTTCCACTCATCGTATTATGTTGTCTTCTTCATCCGGTCGATTGCCCTTTTCCTTCTGAAAAAAACAAATCAGTCTTAGGTACCCATTTGGTGTAGGGTCCTACTGTTGTTACCTTTGGAACCCCAAATCGCGACAACACTAATTACTTTAGAGTGGCTGATTTGTCTTCCATAAACATCTACACGTACACATTCACCACCCTAGGTGCCTTTTGCATGCGTGTATGTATGAGGTCGACTTTGGCATGAACATGAGCCTTTGAGTTCTTCTTGGGTTCGGGCCTCTTGTTCCCAATGCTTTGGCCCTTAGTGCGGTAGTCTGTCTCTGCGACTTGGAGTTAGGAAGCCTTTACCGCCAGGCAAGTGGGGTTTTAGGTTTTTGTCTTGAAATTGTGGTATTCGATGTCAAGGACTTGATCTTTTAGGTTGAGAAATGTCTCTGTTGAGTGTTTCTCTTCTTTAAAATTCCTCCCGATGGTTCGAAGGCAGATCTCTTGTGTTGGTATTCTTTGAGAGGCTTTGAAATCTTGGCACGAAAATTTCCCTCTTGAGTGTTAGGGTTTTCTATCCTTTTCAGAGGTTTGGGCTTTCTTCCTGAACCTTGTTTTTTTGAAACCATAGGTGCTTTACCCTTGTCTAAAACTCGATTCTTGATGAAAGATTAGTACAAACCACTAGCTGGTTTATAAAACCGGTCGAAGTGCTACTAGAAGCGGATTCGGAAGACCTTGAGGAGTTCCCCGGATTATATCATTCCATCCTTTATAGTTGCGGGTTTTTGATAACATGAATTTCATCTATTACTTTAGATGCGAAATCCAATAGAGCTAACTTTCTCTGCTTATCCTCACTTTTCTTTATAGTCTCATGCTTCTCAAAAGGTCATTGAACTCGATTCGATAGCCGAATTTCCTCGATTGGATTTCTCTAATTTTCCATTCAGTTTTCTATCACTTTCTCTTTTTTTCGAGAGTTGTACTTTGGGAACATCTAGTTCATCATTAGTTCCCATCAATTGAAAAAGTGATCTTAGCATTTTTAGAGTCTTTCCACTTGATTCTCGTGATCGGTTCTTTATACGCTCTTGAGTTTTACGTGGCGATTCTTGTAACCTGAAATAGTCCTTCATAAGATTCTCAAAAGAATCAATCAGTCAAATTCTTTAATTCTGATTGAACTTGAGAACTCGGTGCTTGTGTAGGGCAACAACAGATATTGAAGAATCTCCTCCTCCATAACAACAAGGCCCGAGACATCATCATTGTCACTATCTCGAGAATATCTCATCAGAAGAAGCTGGATTCTTCTTTATTCTTCTTCTTCTCGCAATCCTGCCTTCTTGCTAGAGATCTTTTGTATCTCTCTTGGCTTGTCTCTCCTTTCTTTCTTTAGCACTTAGCTCAAAGATACCATCTTTTGGAAGTGACCTTTCTTCGGCGGTTTAGCATCTGTTGGTGTCATCATCCCGATCCTTTTCCTCCTTGGTCTTAGAGAGTCCTTCTTTATGGATTAGGAACCTCTACTTTTGGGTGCTTCCTTTTCTCGGTGGATCTGTCTGCCATTACTCTGAGTTATCCCTGTTCTTGTACCTATGGTTCTGTAATATTTCTTATATTTCTCATATATATTAAGTCTTTCAAACCTCCTTGCCGCCGATGTATTAGCTTATCTCTTGCTCATCACGATTTTTGGCAAGTGAGTTCTCAATTCTCTAGATTTGATTTCTCTTTGGCGGCTTTGAAAGTTCACATTCTTTCTCAGATGAAGAATCATCTTTGTTATCAGATTTCTTAGTTTTCTTGTCAATCACAAACTTATAAGCTTTGGGTTTCGGAGAAAACTTGTAAGTATGGCATGGAATCAATATTTTTTGGTGTTTCAATCGACATGTATATCCATTTCTTAGATAATCCTCTAAAATTTTGATTCTTAACTTCTCTCTTGTGGGTATCTTTTTCCTAAAGCGTCGGATCGTTCATAATCTTTAGTGAATCGACTTCTAGTTTGTCGATGGATTCACCATCTTGATTTCAAAGCTATCAAACTTTCGATATGTGAAAGTTTGTTCTTTTAATATGATCGTGCCTTGACACATAATAGCAAGTGTGCCCTTATATTTTTCTTTTCTGCGGATTTCACAAAGAGAAATCATCATAACACCATCATCAATAGTGTTTATATAGAGTGTCTTTAACAATGTAGTCCAAATTATTCTTTCTCTCATCGGGAGTAAGTTGATCATAGTTTTGGAAATTCATCCAGGATCATTCCTCTCGATGCTCGATGTAATTATGGGATTCAAGCGGTGTATTTGAATGGTCCTTGAAACCACTCTCCACATTCTCTCATGTTTGGAATCTGAGATGAGCACGTTCTAGGTCAGAGGTCATAGCTAGCTCAATAGAGAACATAGGAAGTTTCTTAGAAGGCATGATGAATGAGCGCATAAGATATCGGCAATAAGATCTATTTAGTAGACCACCAAAGTCTTTTGACAAATAAAGGTCAAGACTATGCTACCAAAGTAAGTGGTCAAAATGAACCCTTTGCTTTCGATTCACTTGTTGGTGCGGTCTTGACGAAGTCTCACGCGTGTATGAGGGGAATACGCGTGTTCAAATGGATTTTTAAAAACTTTTTTCTTCATCGGAGGTGGATGATCCGAGGTTATCGATATTTTTTTGCCCGAGAAGCACAAATTGACCTAAGTCGAAGTCTCTTTGAGACAATGATCCGGCGACTTCGGAAGCTTGGATTAGCCTAACCGATCTGAATTTATCGGGAGATCTGAGGCTTGGATCGAGATAATTATCTTCTTCGAACACTCAGTAGAGTTAGTTGATTCGGTTAGAATATCTGTCTATTTACTCAAGTGTCTTGGAATAGTTGTACTAAGTTTATACTTTCGTTTGGCACTGTCAAAAAATCTCTTCCTAGTAAAATAGTGATTAAATACGTGAATCAATTAATGCACATTCAGTGGATTGATTCAACCGATGTCGATGAAATATGCTTTTTAGTGAAAACATATGCAACATATATAATGCGGTCTGCAAAGCAAACAACATGCAATTATAGTGGTTCGGAGACTCAAGCTCCTCGTCCACTCTCTCACGATCTTCGAGAGAAATTTCATAACCACTTCCTAAAGCTTCGGTGCTAACTCGCAGTAGCTTACTTTTTTTTCTACTTTGAGTTTTTTGGTGACTCAATGCTTTTTTTACTAACTTCAACACATTCTGAAGTTTTGAGTTTATTACCACAAGTAGCTTACTAACTTCTTCTCTAGAGTTTTAAGGTGACTAACTGCGGCTTACTCCTTTCTTTTACAACTCTAACTCACCAACAAATCACACACTCAAACTACCTTATCAAAGGGTTTGGGTTTGGGTTAGTTTCCATCTGAGTGAGATATCCTTTACAATAAGGACAAAAAAAAAAAGGCTAGGATATCTCTACTTAAGCTTTGGATATTTCTATCAATCTAGGCTTAGTGAATGAGCTCTCTTCAATGTGAAAACACTTGGGAAATTCTGGGTTTTAGGTGCTTCAATTTGCAAATCTGAATGAGCTCTTGAGTTGGCTTTGAAATTTCCCGTAACCTTTCAATGTAGAAGGTCATTTTGGTATTTATAGCAACTTCTCCAAAAGGTTAATATTGAAAAACTATCCAGATTGGAAGAGATAGCATCATGGGTTCCTCTTACGGTTATTGATGAACGATTTATTTTAGGGTTTGAACACTCCATGTAGCCAAGCACCAATATACGTGAGATGGAAGATATCGGACGACATTCCTCGGTGAGATGTTCTTTTCGATTATCGAAGAAAAATGCAGTCTTTGTTGCCTCTCATTGGTTGAAATCTTTGTTTGAGCAGAAGACAATCAAAGCGGCTCTTTGCCCTTAATCTAGTATGTTCCTTAATGTCCACAAATGTCTAACATTACATTTTTGTTTTTGTACTAGAAATGAACATAACTCTTTGTTTCATAAAAATAGCTTGTTCAGATCCTTTGATCAATTAAAAACGATCTTGGGATCTTCGGGATCTCCGGGATTCTCTGATTCTTGAGTCTTGAGGATCTTGGTTTGGTTAAATCGTCGGTTCTTCGATATGTATTTACGATCCGAGTCTTCTTGGTCTTTTTAACTAAAATCGATCTATATCTGTTGACTATACATGGTGCGGAATAATCCTTATCCCTAGCATCTATTGGCTTTCAGATCCTGATTCTATTCTATCAAGATGTCGTGGATACATGCATACTTCGGGGTTTTGGGATCTAATCAAAATCTTTATTAAATGCATCTCCCAACACCAACAAAAGATTCCTTTTGCCAAAAAAAAAAAAAATTGATTTTTCATGTCATTAATCCAGTCATTAAAATTTATTAAAATTTTTGGGATGTGCTTAATATGAATTTCACAAATCTTTGAGGATTTAATAAGTAAAAAATATGTTTGTTTTGTAGGATTATCTTATCTAGATTTCAAAAATCACAAAAATTCTAACTTAATTATATTTATCTTCTTTTTATATTCTCTCTCATACTTTTTTTTTTCGATAACACACATTTTATTTTTTCAAAAATATAATAATCTCATACGGTCATTAACTTTTACTATTTTTTTTCTCAATTCTATCTCTTTTAGATTTATCAACTAGACATACACAAAAGTCAAATTCATCTTTTTATTATTCATAAATTTCTCAATTAGAATATTTTCCCTCCCCTGTAGCCTTGTAATTCAAAGGATTGTTTGTTTTTAACTATGTGGGGGACTTGAAACTCTAAAAAAGAAACATCTCAACACAAATCTTTAAATGAAGTTCTCTGTCTTTCACTTTCAAAATATTCTCAACCATAAACTTTAAATTTTACTCTATTTATTTTTTTTATTAATTTTTCAATATAACATAATCATTAAACTATATATTAATATTGATATTTAAATTTAAATTTATTATTCAAATTAAATTGTATAATTAAATACTTGATTAGTTAATTAAATTATTTAATTAATTACAAATATACTGCTTTTTTTTCAAAAAATTATTATTCAAATTAAATTGTATAATTAAATACTTGATTAGTTAATTAAATTATTTAATTAATTACAAATATACTTTTTTTTTCAAATTCATAAGAAGTAAACAAATATGTAATTTTAAAATATTTATTTAAATATTAAATTATGAGACATATATTGACATAAAAAGATAAAATCGAAGGTAATCAAATGCAATAATTAGTGACAAATACACTCATTACATATAAAATAGACTTTATGTAAGGTCGAGGCAGGGTTTTCGTGATTGAGGTTTAGAGGGAGGTGAATAAACTTAAAACTTTTGTGTGAGATCAGTGTGAAAAACCAAGTAATCGTCGAGTGCGTGTGAATCGAGTTTGGGTGATATCTTACTAATCACACTCAAAGGACGTTCGGGTTCGGTGTCTGTCGGTTTAAGCTAATGTGAAGCACGTTCTTAACCTCGTGTGAAAATCGTTTGCTCGTCGGTTCTGAGTGATCTGGTTTAGATCGGATGACAAAAGTGTCAACCGACGATCGAGATCGATTTGATACAAATCGATCCGGACTTAACATGCTTATCTTGATATTAAAGCGGGTAGTGTGCAAAGTGTAGAGGCGAAGTAAAAGAGATAATGCACAACATGTTTTATAGTGGTTGGACAACATCCCTCGTCCGCCCACTATTTCTTTTTTCTATCGAAGAGTGGCGCCAACAACCAACGGACTTAGTTTAATGTATTTATTCAACACCGAGACAATCGGGATGTTTAAGTTCTCTTTCAACCCATCGAAATCGGCCCAAAGAACCCTTGTCCGAAATCTTCTTAAACAACCTTAACCTAACTTTGTGGGTTTTGGGTATAAGATTTATTGTGTTCCAACCGGAATTCTATCCTAGTATTTGAGTTGCCTAAGGCATGTGGATAAGAATTCTACATTCAGAACTATGTGATGAACACTTAGAAAATATTCTTGATTTTGTGTTCTTAATGCGAAATCTTGATCGCTGAGCTTGATGATTATTTTCGTGACCTTTAGGTGAAGGTTGATCCATATTTATAGATATGAATTTGAACTGAAATTTAACAATTTGAAATTCGTTTATTTTAGGTAGTAACAGACTTGATGTGACTTGCTTACGTGAGGGCATACGAAAGCATGTATGTTTGTATTTTTCTAGTCATTTTTGTTGTGCAACACCAAATCCTGCCATTATACTCTCCGCGGCATTGTCTTATTCTCAAATTTGGTCAACAAGTACATTTATTGAGTGTTTGGTTTCAACTTTGACATTCTTTCCGGTCCGATTAACCTCGTATGAGAACGGTGAACAATCGGTTGTCATCGGTCAAGTTGTCATGGGATAACCTTCTTGGTCATCTGGTGCAAGTTGTCTTAGCTCAACTAGAAGACTCTCCGATCGATGTGAAACTTCGGTCTTCGGGTTTGTTTTAGGATAATCTTATCTTCGTGTCTTACGATCTTCTTTCCCGCTCGTTTGATCTTCTCTCGATCTTCTTCAAGACTTAACCTACTCATATTGAGTTTCCCCCTCAATATGTGACCTATATACTACATCGGTTGTTCTATACAGTCATTATCAACTTGTCACCTTAAATCGTTATACAGATCATCGATCAAATTTCCTTGAATACGGTAGTCCTAATAAATTACATTTTTGAACTTTCATCAAACTCTAAATTTTCCAACAATTTCCCTTTTTGATGAAACCAAAACATTTTGGAGAACCAACAATGGGGTTGATAAACTTATAAAAGCGATAAAGAACAAATAATCGTAAGACAACGAGAGTTTATGTAAGGATCAATAAGAATAAACTTTTCATTCATCGGATGTTGTGAATTCTGATTACATGTGAAAAGTTTACGAATTAAACTCTGGCCCGATCTAAAATTATCTTCACTATCAAAATTTGGGAATGTATCCTTCCGCATTTCTCATGATTTTTTGTGATACATCGAAGATAACGATATAATTTTCACTTGACATCATTGGCCGCTGCGGATCGATTATCACGAGCTTTTCTATCGGATCAAAATAAATCTCTCAACGCCTAATCAATAAAAGAACTATCCCTTCTTCTTCTTGTACACATCATAGACAGGGGGTGTGTGATTTTCGCGTTGATTATCTTGGCATCGTATATCTAGCTCTTCAAGAAGGTTGGATGTTTGTTCTCCATCCGATTCAAAATTCTTCTTCGCCGAGGAGCTTCTTGTTAGCACAATATCGTAGGAACAAATGCATTCTAAGCCATTATGTTCGATCTTCAACCATTCCTTCATCCTTTTCTTCATATTTATCATTGGAGGAATGATATCTTCAACTTTAATTTGGAATCGGGGTTATTTGTTGGGATATTTTAGTTTTGATGAATTATGCAAAAAACATTATCAACTTGTGTTTTGAAGCTAATCTCGGATAACAAGTTGAGGAACGAAGAACAAATTGAGGGGAACTTCATAATCGAGGCGTAGATGATTGAGATCGGAGACGAAATTTCGCAGATGAAACGTCGAGATCAGATAATAAGATTCTGGAGTTAGCGATGAAAATTTGAAACAAAATCGAGAGGAAGAAAAATAAACCCGGTGATGGAAAGTCGGATGACGGAATACTGATCAGATAACGAGAGCAGACTGATCGGATGATCAGCGAGGAAGAAACGAACTTAATGATCTGGTGATGTGAAGAAGCGAACAAAAGTGATCGGAAAGAAACTAACGGAAGATTAGAAGATAAGGTTACGGTCGGAAGAGAGCGGATGCAGTCCGGGCAGGCGTGTCGAATCGAATGCGAAAGATGGCGGATAATCAGGTCGAGGCGTGATTAATCGAGATGTACTCTCGCCCGATATCTTGCTAATATATCTTTAAAAGCGATATCTTATCCTGATCACGGATAAATTATCTTTGACTGATGCTATCTTGTCGATCATGTGGTGATCGGGAATCGAAGAAATCGGATCGGGGAAACCGGCAATCCAGATACGGATCGAAAAGTCATCGAGAAGAAGTCATCTGAAGTCATATTCACCGAGAATCGAGGCTGGCGATGATCGATTAGTGAGTGTTAGTGACCGAGGGTCGGGATAATACGGATTGAAAGAAATTTGAACTCGATAAGCCTAAGAATGTCGGTATGCACGATCGGACAAAGGTCATTGAAGGTCGGTGAAGGCTCGGATGAGACTGAAGTGCTCGGATGGAATCAAGATGTTTGAGGACTTCGAGTGAGAATCTGAATGATTCAAAGGCGAGGAATCGAGGAATATACCGATTAGAATCATTTGGCGTGGACCGTCGAGAGGAAGACAACCGGTAGCACAAAAAAAGCAAGTAAAGACTGAGAATAGTATGGATTTGAATGTGACTGACTCCATCCAGCGGTAACATTCAAATCCACACTATCATCTACAAGTTCTTCCCTCATTATCAGGTGTGGAAAAATCGTGAAACATCCATCAAGCCAAATCATCAAAGCATTCCCACCCTAGAACCGGAAGCAAAAAATACACGATATATTCCAAGAGTGCTCTAGAACCCAATCCCTAAGCAACCCACGATGTATCTAGCTTAGAGATTTTTTCCCATCCTTAGCATTAAGGCTAAACAAATGTAAGAAAATCTCAACCTGGTTGGAAACCAAACAATCTTATACCCAAACTCAAGAGTCGGTTAAGTTTGTAGGTGAGTGTGAACTCGGTAAACATCTAGCAATCCCGAAGGGAGGGTAAAATCAAAAGTGAGGGTGATAAGTCCCGTTTGAGTGTGAACTTCGATAAACATCTGTTGGGTGTTGGACTAACACGTTAAACTAAGTCGATTGGTTAAGTTGGTGCCCGTAGAGGAAGAAGAGTGGATGTAGGACGAGTTGTCCGAACCACTTATAAATTGTTGTGTTGTTTCTTGCTTTATGTTCTTATATTGTCATACGATTCGATTATAAGCTAAAAACAAAACACATGAGCTTAAAATGCAAAAATGGAATCACTCTTGCCCTTACTTGTTTTTTATATGCATCGTTTTAAAATGTTTTGCTTCGCGCAGCGCAAAATGGGTTTTTCGACTTCAAAATCGGGACCATCAATTGGTATCGAGGCCGGGATCTCAAAAGATCTCTTTTTCAATGTGATCGCTGAGCGGATCTTTTTAAAACAAAACCGATCTGACGTAAATGCATATATTTTTAAATGTTTGGGGTCATTATCAAAGGGAAATTGTTGGGATATTTTGGTTTGATGAATTATGCCAAACATTATCAACTGTGTTTTGAAGCTAATCTCACAGGATAACAAGTTGAGGGCGAAGGAGAACAAATTGAGGGGGAACTCACGAAATCGAGGCCGTAGATGATCGAGATCGAGATCGAGGTTGCGAGATGAGATTCATCGAGATCAGATGATGAAATGGATTCGAGTTAAGAGATTAAATTTGAGCAAAATCGGAAAAAGAAAAACTAAGCGGTGATCGAGAAGATCGGATATTGATATTTGATCGGATAACGAGCAGTTTAGTCGGAAGAAACGGTAGTGATCTGGTGATGGAAAATTGAAAGCGGCGGATAGAAGGTTACGGATGGAAGAGAGGAATTTAGATGGTGATCAGAGATCGAGGCGTGTCGAGATCGAGGATGATATGAATGAAGGATGATCAAGATCGGGGCGTGATTGAGATCGGATGCTAAAGCGATTATCTTAACTTTATTATTATCTTCAATGATCTGCTAATCGATCACGGATAGTGATATCTTTGACGATCTTTATCTTGATCGATCATGTATTTGATCGGATCGGCGAAGAAATCGGATATCGAGCCGAAATCTGCATACGGTCCGGGAAAGAAGTCATGAAGAAGTCATCTGAAGTCTTATTCCTTGAGAATCGAGCAGCTGGCGATGATCGGTTGCTTTGAAATCTTAGTATTGCTGAGGTCAGGATGCTTGGTCAGGAACTTCGATGGCTTTAGTGTCGGTATCGATCGAATAGTCCGTGAAGAAGTCGGTGAAGACTTGGGATAGACTGATCGGATGGGAATCAAGACACCGAGACCAGAGAATCTGCAATGATTCAAAGGCGAGGAATCCGGGGAATATACGGATTAGAATCGGGCTGGCGTGGACTAATGAGGAGGAAAACTGACCACCGCGGAAAAGGCTGCAAAAATTTCTGAAATAGTATGGATTTGAATGTGACTCCCATCCAGCGGTAACATTCAAATATTAATTATAAATCTGAGTTCTTCCCTCATTATCGGAATTAATGGAAAAATGCGTGAAACATCCATCAGCCAAATCATCAAGCATTAATTTCAGAACCGCGAGCAAGAAATACCGCGTATATTCAAAATGCTCTAGAACCCAATCTAAGCAACCACGATGTATCCTGCTTTGAGATTTTTTCCCATCTTGCATTAAAATTTAAAACAAATGTAAGAAAATCTCAACCTAGTTCAAACCAAACAATCTTATGCCCAAACTCAAGAGTCGGTTAAGTTTGGCAGGTGAGTGTGAACTTCAAATAAACATCTAAAGAATCCGAAAGGGGAGGGGGCGAAATCCAAATGAGGGTGATAAGTCCGTTTTAGTGTGAACTTTCGGTAAACATCTGTTGGGTGTTGGACTAACCGTTAAACTAAGTCGATTGGATTAAGTTGTTCTATGAAGGGAAGAAAAAGAGTGGATGTAGGGGCAGTTGTCCCAGAACAACATAAATTGTTGTGTTGTTCTTTGCTTTATGTTCTTATATTGTCATATGCATTAGATTATAAGCAAAACAAACACATGAGCTTAAAAGCAAAAAATGGAATCACTGCCCTTACCCTTTTGTTTTATATGCATCGATTTTTAAAATGTTTTTTTCATACCATGCATAAAATGGGTTTTTCGACTTCAAAAATCGGGACCATCAATTGGTATCGGTAGGGGAGCTCAAAAAGATTGCTTTTTCAATGTGATGCTGAAGAGATCTTTTTTTAAAACAAAAACCGATCTCTTGTAAATGCATATATTTTAAATGTTTTTGGCGTCATTATCAAAAATTATTTGGGATATTTTAGTTTTGATGAATTATGCGAAAACATTATCAACTTGTGTTTTGAAGCTAATCTGGGATAATAAGTTGAGGCGAACGAGAACAAATTGAGGGAACTTCGAAATCGGGGAGCGTAGATGATCGAGATCGGGCGAAATTGCGAGATGAAATTGTCGAGATCGGATGGGTAAGATGAGTTCGGAGTTAACTAATAAATTTGACAAAATCGAAGAAGAAAAAGTTAAGCGGTGATCGAGTCGGATGACGGATATTTGATCGGATAACGGAAACGGACTGATCGGATGATGAGAGGAAGAAACAGAGACGAAATTTGATCGGTGATCGAGAAGAAGCGAATAGCGGTGAGGAAAAAGCCCGGCGGAAGATTAGAAGAGAAGGTTCGCGAGATCGGCGAGAGAGAAACGGTCTGGGGGCGGTCGAGATCAGGAGCGTGGTCGAGATCGGATATGAAGATGAAGCGGATGATCAAGATCGGGGATGTCTTTAAATGGTCATTTATTTCATCGGCAAACAAATCTAAATGGTCGAGTCTTTTGCCCGTATGATTCAACAGTTTGAATCGGATCTTACATTTATCTCTTGATGATGTTTGTTTGGTTTCTCGACTGTCCTTCCCTTTTTGGTTTGATCAAAAATATAGTTGGTGAGAAGTCGAGCGAAAACTAGCGCAACAACTTGATTTAAATACGTCTTGCGAGAGGGAGTCTGCCAGTTAGCGAACTATTTGTTCTTGAATTTTTGCTCATCGGTTCAGATTTTGCGACTTTAATGTGATTGAGAATGTAGCGATGGTTTGTCAAGCTTCTCCTCTGTCTTTTCAAGCTTTTTCTATGGCCCGTGAAAGATACTTGAAGTTGATCGACTTGGGCCATCTTCTCCTAAACAAGCTGTTTGAATTCACCATTAGTCTTGATCATTATGCGGTGGGCTGATCTTTCAACGCTTGATTTGGGAGATGTGAGCTACTCGATCTTCGATTGGCGATCTTGGCGGTATTTAGTAGATTGATCGATTATAGGTATTCTTGTAAGGTTAGCTGATACCCGTAAACCCGTAGTAGAATCTTAAAACGATAAGAACATATTGATCAAAATGTATATGTTACTTGGTATACTTTGTATAATCTGATCTATGTGCTTTGGAAGTTGAAAAACGTCGTTACCTCGATTGCCTTTGCGATGTTGAGCGTATCACCCAGGGCCATCGGCGACTCACTGCATCTCTCATACTTGATTCTATCTATAGCGTAATGTCGCCAGAACCCACAACAACCCTTTCAAGGGGGTTCTGACTTTTTATACGGAGCCTTCATAACTGTGAGATATATTTCAATGGTGATCCTACTCTCTTCTTGTGTATCACAAAATGGTCAGCCAAATTAGGTAATCCCACAATACATTCCTTCAAAAACAATGAAATGCGAGGCTGGAGTCTTAGATCTCTCTCGGGTGAATTTCAATTAATTGTATTTTGATTCACCAGTTGATCTCTCGATTTTTTGGGAATAGTTCATTGATCAAGATTCATTTCTAAGTGTTGATCGTTTCTATCGAAATCATCTTCCGATATGATGATTCGAGGAAGAGACTCAGGTAGACTAGCGGCGGATACAGGTGTTGGTGATGGACTCAACAGTGTGAGTAAAGTGGATTTTTTTGGCATTATTTCTGTTGATAGAGTTGTTGAGTTGAAGAATGTTACATGGCCGGTTGGTAATCTGTGCTTGGTGAGTTTGCCTCATCCAGTTGGTAATCGGATGGTGTCCGGATTAAGCTCAACCTTGGGAGATGAAGAGAAAGTCATACACACGCTTATGAGAGGTAATCGATGGGCCATTGAGAGAAGAGTGATGTGAACCCTCTCAAATTGCTCGTGATTTTTTACCGTGGACGGTTGAAATTGCGGCTGTCGACTCATCTTCCGGAGATAGAGTCATCGAACCTTCACTTTCTTTAGCCTCTTCGCTGTTCTTTTATTAAGAATCCTCTTCTCTTGGTGGATGGAAATTTGGTATTTGGCCGATTTCAGCCTCCTTCTTATTTCGATGGTCGTCCTCGTGTCGTCGCCGGAGGGTAGAAATAGCGGTGGTCTTGATTAATGCCTTGTAATTCTTATTGCCTCTGGTCCCATTGAGATGGTGTCCCTGAGAATAGCGCGCCACTTTTGTTGAATTTGCGATATATGAAAAAATTCTCTGTTCATTCTATAGAACTTAGCTTGTTATATGAAGAGTGCCTTGAGGAATCACGCGATTGATGTTTGTAGCTCCGTCGTCCACAATTGTTTGCCCATCTGATTACATTTTGAATCGGATAAATTTGAAGAGATTAGTGATGTAAATATCAATGACGATGCTCTCTTGGCGTTAATTAAAAAGGCATGCGATTAATGTGGTTTATCGGCTTCTACGAGCAGTTGATCTATATCACTCCTCTTCATTTTCTCTGTAGTGGCAATTGAAATTTTCCTACTTGGGCGATTATGGTCAGTGATATATGCATTAAATGACTGTCTCTTCACCATCGTATTAAATGACGCATAGCTCATGTAAAGTGTCAGGTGCTAAATCAAAAAACTCCAAAGCTTCATACTACCATAATTGGGGTGGGTAGGGCTGAACAAGATTGTTCAAGTCCACATCCCTTCGGGCACTTTATTCCCTCCATTGATTCAGGATCTCGGTAATCCCAGATACCACATAATCTTCTACAATTTGGATTTGATAGAATTTGTGATTCGCCATTTTCATTCAGTGTTTTGCCATCTAAGATGAAATCTTTGTAGATTTGCTGTGCATAAAACAAATCACATATATAAGTTCTTATTACATATAATCGATGTTTTGATTTATCAATCCTTTTGACATCATCAAAGGGTACCAAGATACTTTTATATGGTGTTTGTATCTTATCGACGTACAAATACATAAAGTCGAAGAAAGAAATAGAAAATTACCGTTCTTGCTTCGTCAATTGAAAAAAGATGAGTTGCAAGAAATACTCTTTTTGAATTTGGTGATGAAGTTAATTTTAAGATTGGGGTAAATAAGTTTTGAAGGGTTTTTCGAAGGTTATATATATATTGAAAAGTGAAAACTAATTTGGAAAATCGAGATCGAAAAACCAAACGTTTGAAACCAAGATTAACGATTGAGATTAAGCGGAAAAGGATTGATCGCGGTCGAGAGAATACAAACACGATTACTTTTGGATTTAAAAACGCATTAAGAATTAAAATATATTCCTACGTCGCGTAAATGCTCTTAGCGAATATAAAAATATGTGCCAAAGAAAAGTAGATATTATCGGATAAATGCATATGAATAAGCGAAGGACAAAGAAGGAAATCGATTCGATTGGTGATGTTTGTGTCAGTCAATATCCCACGAATTCGTCGTGTCGACGAATTATGTTGATCTTTTTTTGCTTAATCCTTTTGTATTTTCAACAATATCTACTTATCCGGATCGAATCTCTTCGAATATATCGTCCAGTTGATCTCCACGCCGCTCTTATACTTTTCTAATCAGTTTGTTGAGGCCTTACGTCGATTCCATCTCTCAAGCTGATCTTTCTTTTGATAGGTCTCTTAACGGTAGTGCGTCGATCCGCTGAATTAGCTGGTCTTGACTTTATACTATAAATCGGAGAATCCTAGCTCATTACATAGTGATACGAATCGACTTTGAAGTGATGGCTTGGTTAGATGACTCTCTGCCTTATCGGTATGAATCTTTTTACATTCTAATATTCTTAACTTTTCTGTGATCTGTAAATGATATACGCGTCCAGCGTAGCACATCTTATGTGAAGCTGGGTTAAGTAATTCTGATAACCTTGTCTTTATCTGAATATGGGCACATTAAGCCAGCTCTGATATTATGATCTCAATTTGACTAAGCGGAAGCGATTGGGAGCAGCGGCTTCTTCTTGACCCATATATTACGCGCCCGGTGGTAGATGTAACCTTGAATGTCATTGCTGAACCAAGATATCGGGTTACTTCTAAGAACTGACATATGCGCGAGGTTGATTTTACTGCCTATTACGCGAACCTCCATAATCAATCAAAATACCCACCAAGTTACATATTATCATCACCGACGGGTAGAATAAACCAAGGTTCTTGTCCTTCTGATACTTAAGAATCCGCCATCAGTTTCCGGGGCTTTTGCATCGATTTGGTTCAACGCGCTTGATACACCTATGCAAATGTTATATCCGTCTCACGCGCCAGTATAGTAAGGATCAATGAGAGCCCTATATTCTTTACGATTATTTTTCCTGACTATTCTCATCTCGGATCCATCTTGAATCCAGTAATCTTAGTAATTTTGCCTTACTATTTTGAACCAAACTTGGCGGCAAATTCTAGTGTGCTTTTAGCCTCGATGATGAATATCCCATTCAGACTTTTGCTTAACTTGATGACAAAGTAATTCATCTCGACCTATCATGGACATCTCAAACTTCCTTTGCATCGGTTTCTTGCGAATCTTTCACATAAGCTCTTGTTGGGAGATAAAGACTGACCGCCGTCATGTCATCGACCCGTCAGTATCTTCGCCTATATACGAATAAGGTTACATCGACATTCGCTGGTAAGATCCCTTTGACTATAAAGGCGATAGTGTATCAAGCGAGCACTAGGGCGCCGGGCCATAAAGAGCTTTTTCTTGGCGTTACACAGTTTGCCCTACTTCAAAGCGAGAGTTGTTTGCGACATAACCTCCGTAGTGCCGGTTTAAAGTGCCTTTCTTTACATCCATCACGATACAATAAACCCTCTCGTGGTGACATAATATGCGAGAAATAAGTATGGTTTCAGTGACTGGCCAGTTAAAGGTCTCATCATAATCAATTCCTTCGTTGTGAATATCCATAACAAATGCTTGCATATTTACGTGATGACATTGTTCTCGTCCTTTCTTTGTTCTTGAATACCGGCGGTACTATCACATCTTGTTGATGAGTTGAGTACATCTACGGTTCAAACTTTGATCACTTTTTTCGAACTACTCTAATTCTTTGCGTAATGGCGAGTCCGGTTGGCATCTTGCATAGCTTCTTCTAATGCAGTAGAGTTCCTTCAGAGACGAGATAGCAATACATGGCTCACCCAATCGGTCTCTGGCGTTTAACTTTCTGTCAGACGGGTCTCGATGATCGGTCAGTTGGATAGTAATATCGGTCCTTCTTTTCTAATTTTCATCGATTGGAGATCATCATCCTTTTAATGATTTTATCGTGGGGATTCTTAGGAGAAAGTCTGATGTGGGATCGGCTTGGCATGGGCCGAGTCGGTACGATGTTGGAATCTGACATATGTTGATCGTCTTCTGTGGAACATCGGTGTTCCCCCTGGCGAACTAGATGGTTGGAGTTATTCTTATTCCATTTGTACCCGACTTGATACGATTGACCCTATGGTAGATCATTAAGATCAAGCTTTGGGACATACCTTATTCGTCTGGTCACTTTCTTTGATCTTAAGCCGATCCGTTTTACGAGCCTCCCGAGGTGAGTTCTCGTCATCGCTATTCTAAGGAAGATTTCTCTTGTTCAAGATGTCTCATCATCGCCAAGTGAAGTGTTTCTTCCACCAACTAGGGTTTACTGTTCAACACCCCGAAAAGTTTGTTGGTTGAGGAACATCCTAAGAATATGCCTCTATCCGATTTGGTTAGTTTTCAATATTTCTTCCCATTGTTGAATGAAACACTTGCAAAAAATATGGAATAGAAACACGGGGTTTTCACCCTTCCACGTAAATTCATAAGGTAGCCAAGTAAATCTTGGTCGAGAAATTTATTCGTTTCAAGTGATGACATGTCAGGTTGTTATTACCTCGCCTAAAAACGGTTTGAGTTTGCATGTTATTAACATTGTGTGAGCAATTTTGAGTGTTCTGTTTCTCTCGCCACTCGCGCCATTACATTGGAGTATTCTTTATACCGATGTTTCATGTTTTTTATATACCAAACTTAGTCAGTAAAAGTTTCGGTAATAAAGCGAGTTCGTAAACCTATGCACTTTATCCTGATCGATTTTTACAATCTGAAACCATACCGTTTAGCATTTGCTTGACAGCTCGGAATATATCTTTGTTGTAGTCTCATTCTTCTTATACAGAATACCTGGCAGAATAATTTGGAATATCGTCATGATTACAGTGTGTTATTGCGTTGAAATAAATTGGTGTAAGCTGGTCAGGCTCCGTCCGTGTGGGAAGCTGGGTTGCCTGGCAATACTAACTGGATGTTAGTCGGGATCCTTGAATGAGGGCTTTAACCTATTTTTCTCTTGACATCGTACATATGCATCTTAATACCTCTCATTTGGCAGGAACATCCTTAGCTATCTTGTTAAATCTTGAAGTTGAGATGGCTCATTCTTTATGCGAGAGGAGCCAGCTGCTGTTTTTATATTTCTTGTAAACGAACATACATTTCTTGGACAAGCTATTTCGGTGCGATTAATAGATCGTTATTTCCTTGAACCGATTCTAGCAAAATACATTGAGTAGTTAGATTCTTATTGAGCATCGGGATCAATGAGAATCCTCAACGTCAACTGCTTGTCACGTAATTGTGAAACCGATAATAGGTTGTGCTTCAAACCATCGACATAATGAATTTCATGTAACATGTACATCATTCTAAGGTTCTCAATCTCGTAAAGCACAAGGTTATCATCGCAAGAAATTAACGCGGGCCTTCTTGTTCTAGGTATGAACTCGAGGAGATGTTTGTTTTAGTCATGTGCCTTGAGCATCCACTATCGATGTGCAGGATAGGTCTTTGTACACCTCATTTTATTAGCAAACCCACGCTAACCTCAAGAATCGGCGGGCTTTAGGTACCCTCACTGGGATTGGGTCCCGGGGGTTAGTGTTACCCCAAGGGATCCATACAAAAGCGGGCACTTCTATGGTAATCTTCAAGATCGAATGCCCGTTTGTCTCCTATAGCGTCTACATAATCATACATCTCTTCATGCCTTTTCTCGATATTGATTATTATGTGTGAACTAACGGATGAATCAAGCTTGGGATTTTTCTAAGTTAGTTTCGTTTCCTTTTTAATCGAAAGACGTTAGTCACGCGATGTCCCGGTTTTCGGTTGAATGGATATATATTCGCTACCATCAAAGCGATTCATATATCTTTACACAAATGGTTTGCAGTTTACCCCTTAGCATCTTGATTAGGCTGATTAGGTTTGAGATGAGCTTTTCCTTGAGGTTGTCTTTCGATTCCACAATCTATATTGAGTCTCTTCGGAAAAATTATAATTTTTATTGCATTATAAATGATCTCTTGATCGATTGAGTTAAATTTATATTTCCACTTTCTGATCGAGACACACATACCTTACATTCTGGTCTACATTTCCGCTTCTTTGATACAAATTTGGCATTTCGTGTATCATCGAAATCTTCCTAAATTCACTTTTGAATTTGTGAACGGTTATATGAGGATCGAGAGAGGGCTATCACGACGATACCCTTCTTATCGGTTGGCTTGGTAACGGCATCAACGTTTTTTGAAGCTTTTTCGAAAAATCTCTGCTGCTGTGGCCGTGTCCTCATTTTTCATATTGGAGGATTTTTGAGATCCTCAGCTTGTTTTCTTGTTAATAACGTGTTGTTTCCTTAACGATTTACGATCGGAAAATGACTTTCCTAAGCTCTCCACGATTCGTAGTCATCTTCACGAACAATCTCAAGCCCGGTTAGATTCGGCTTTACTTATGGCATTTTTCATGACAAGTGAATGCCGCCGCTTTCTCGTTCTCGGCTTTACTATTGTATAAGTCTTCTCTTTGCGTGAAGATCATCAGCCGGTGCTCATTGTGGTCGATCTCGGTGTGCTCGACACATCGGTGTGGAAAGAAAACACGAAGGTTTAGAAGTTACATCAGTTGATCGTGTCCCGAAGGCGCGGACAAATACTTCGGATAGGAAACCATATCATGAAAGTTAATGAAAATCATCGTGGGTATTAATGAAGTCTTCTCTGAGATGAGAAGCGAGAATCATACGAGGCGGATAAAATCATCTATCTGAATATGCAACCATATAAGCTTTTGTCTTTTTGTATCTTTTTACTCTGTACGGTATTTATCTTATAACCGGCGGTCGAATTAGGCGTCGCGTAGTGACTGGAGTTCGACGCAATTTAAACATGCTCGAGGTTCCGCAGATTTCTTACGCGGTGAATCTGTTTCATACATGAGATCGTCGGGTGACTTCGATGTATAATGAATTTTTAACTACGTCTGTTGTCTCTTATCGCCGAGCGATCATCTCTCTTTGCTACTCTACTTCTCTGCGATCATCTATATGAGTCATCTTTTTGTCATTAGATGATTATTTCTTGTGTGATGTCAGAAGATCTCTCCTATCTCTTTCCCTCTATTTGCATTACGATAGTCTCTATAAAATTTTTCGATACTTTCTGGTTGAATATTTAACCTTTTAAATGCTTTTACACGGTTAGCAAAAGCAATGCATTACGGTCGACTCACAATGTTTCCAATATACATGTAAACTAAGCTGCTCTTGTTGCCTTGAATCTGTGTGCCTTTTGATGTATGTGACTTGGCCAGTGACTAAATCTTCTTCTTCTTGTCCTCTTCGATCGGGTCCAAATTATGGGCGCGGTAAGCAGGTTGTTTGGCTTAGCCATTTTGGCGATATCTGCCATGTCCTTTATCACTTTATTACTTTCCGCCTCCATTTTAAGTGGAGATCTCGATATCTTGTAGCTTCTTTGTCGGAACATTTTCTCCGTCCCAGTTGCCAAAGCTTATTCGCTTGACGTGAATTAAATCCATCGGTAGTTGCTTATGGTTCATTTTAGCGTATCTTGATTTTTTTAAAACTTAACGATTCGGCTTGCAATACCATCGCCAGTCAAACGTTTCGCCATCTCGTGAAGTGTATCCAGCATCGCTTCCTGATCTTGAGATACTTGATCTTCTCACGTGTTATCTTGTCCTCGTCTTCATTATGATATATCGGCCCTTTGTATCCATAATGGAACCAATTTTTTCTTTCCTCGGCATCCGTACGGTGAAAGGATTTTCAGATTCTAACTCGGTTTGATGCGGACCACCTACCTCATGGTAGGTTGTTAGCAATAGATAATGATAGGTCCTTGTTCGAACTTCCAGTATTACATTGTATGTGCACCAGTGGTGCTTCCAGCAGGTATAGTCGGTAGATCATGATATACAAAAGTATTATCATCTTGAATGTGAGTTTTGGAAGCAGATGAGTTTTAAAATAGGTTTTTGAGAATCTGTTCAAGTGACCACAATGGTTCCTGTATTGGGGTTATCATTCGAAATAGCTTTTACTTTTCTTTTAACCTATGTATTAAACATATTCTTGAAATAAATTGTTTTATCAGCTGTTGCTTTTAAATATGATTGAATGTTATATACCATTTGGTACCAAGTAGTTCATATATACCCAGCGTCTGTTCACAACTTAGATAGATCAAGACAATGTTTGTAGAGTTGATTAAGGCTCGGATTAGACTGTCTTTCTGAGATTACTAGTGCGTTGATCCATTGGGACCTAAAGGGATAAACTCATTAGCGGCTTAAGGGATGAAGGAATTAGATATGATCAGTTTTTATTAAATTTTCTTAATCTACGTAAGCCAACCAAGGACTTTGTGATTAAATGCGGTGTTATTTGATATAAATGGAAAGAGAATCATTGCGACTTGATACCTATATCTTCCAGGCAATAATATTATTTGTACGGCGGTAGCTAAATTAATCTCTGAGAGAATCGTGTTAACCCCTTAAAAAGTCATGATTGGTCATGGTGGGCTCGGAACCTTTATCATACGAATCTTCTGATGGAATTAATTTTCGGTATGGATAATAAAAGTGAAGAACATCACTTTACTCCGAGGATAAAGATAAAACTAATATAAAACTTTTCGGTGGCTTAATTAAATATTAGATTGTAGGTGCGACGCGAGGTTTGAAAGTCAGAGGAGGGGTGAATGACACCTGAAAACTTTATCTTGAATGTGTGAGGTTAACTGATAGGATCATTGAACAGTTTCAAACTGTCATAATGGAATCGATTCGGTAAATATCGGTTCTGCCGATGTGTCTGGAAACAAAGTTACGCGTGTGAAAAAGCAGTTTGTCTAATCAGATTCAAGAGTTAATCTTTTAATGTCAGGTTAGTGAAGTGTCGGAGTTTGATGGCGGATCGGAGAAACGAGGTGCTAAATTGATCTCAACTTGGGAATGTATGTCACGCTTCTGGAGTTATGTCGATTGTATATGTCGATTAATCAGCGTGCAAAAGCTTTAAAGATTTATAGTGGATTCGGTTCAACCAGTCCTCGTCCACTAGCACTTCCACCCTCTGCAATAAACCCTCTTATAGCTAGGGAACTTAGTTTATGTGTTAGTCGACCACAGTGCAGCTAGATGTTTAAAGAGTTCAGCCGTCGAATCAGGGCCTTTAAACCTAATGCGAAATCTTGCTAAACAACTTAACCTAACGGGGTTTGGGTAGATTGTTTTAGTTCAACATGAAATCTTTTTCTTCGTATAAGTAACTATGACTAGATGAAAATATTTTTATCTTTAAGAACTATGGGATAACTTAATAAAAAATAATCTTCTTGATAGAGTGTTCTTAGGTCTTGAAATCTGATATTAACAGGCTTCTTGATTTATTACGATTGTATTTTGGTTATTGATATTTTTTCCTCTAAAGTGTGATCCCATATTTATGATTTGAAATCAAAAATGGTTGGAAGCGATTTGGTTGGAGCTATATTTGACAAACTGCGAAGGATTGATGTGACGTCTTGAGGGGAGCAGCGTGGCGAAGCGTGAACTTGTATTTTATAGTCGTTAGAGGCGACATCGAGATCCTTTATAGCCGACTCTCCGTCATCGTGTCTTGTTCTTATTGGATGTGACTGCGCGGTGATGTTAACAGCTAAGCTTGACATTCTTCTTGTTGGAATCAGCGTATGATTAGGTGAAACAGCAAGTTTTACTGGTGGTACATTTGATCGGTCTGCAGTAAATGTAGTCTTGGGTTGACTTAACCAACTAGCAGGACTACCGGTGATGTAGGTCTTACGATGCGATCTTGGAAGTCATACGATCTTCAAGTATTACGTTGACAGCATTTGAGATATCATTGAATCGGATCGATCGATCTTCTTCTCTTGCATTCGGCTGTCGGATATCGACATCCGCGGTCTTGGATCGGCTATACATATTGAGTTCCTCAATATGTGACCTATCAATACGCTCCGGTTATTCTGTCTGATTAATTATCAGCTGGTCTCTATAGCGAAGATAATATAAACATCGATTCATTACTTGATTTGTTGGTCCTATTCTATGTGTGTTTTGGAACTTCATCAAAATATAAATTTGACAATTTCCGCTTTTGATGAAACGAAACACCCGAAGCAATCTGATTGATAAAAATAGAGCAGATTAGGCAATATCGAGGAAGACAATGAGACTTTTGTCTTAGGATCGAGAGAAAATAAACTTTTCTCGTGATAGTAGTTACATGTGTTACATGAGAAAGTTTGAAAATAAACGACGTGGAACGTCGATGATCTGATTCTTCACTCTTTAGGCTTGTATCTTCTGGCATCTCTCTTTGATCTTAGTCGTTAATCCCCGATAAAAGTTTCATTTAGTGTCTATCGGTCTCTTTGAGTACTTGCTCCGATTATATGTCTCGCGTTAGCGAGGATGTCAAAATAGAATCTTTAATGCGGTCATCGAATGAGCCGCCGCCTTCTTGATATTCCAGCGAGATCAGCATACTCTTGGCGAGTTATTTTTACATTGATCGACAGCCTCGTTTCGAGATACTTGAAAATCGAATATTTATTTTCTATATCCGTTGAGGAATTCTTCATCTGGAGATTCTTCTTGTGGAACAAGATTGAGAAGCAAGGCATCGGCCATTCCTCCTGATCTTATTCATTCCTCAAATTTCTTGGCAGCCGGTTTTTGAGATGATTGCATCCTTTCTTGGCATGACTTAGGTTACGTATGATTTTCCGGCCACTTCGCTCTTCTCTCAATTTTGAATTTCTTCTTGATTTACCTCACGCCCATTTTTTACGCCCTTCTTTCTTCTTGGCTTTTTGGGCTTCTTGACTATCGCTCTTTGGTTGACATCTTTTGACCCAGTGCTCCATTGATTACTTCTTGTGACTATCTGGTCCAGAGTTTGATATCCGCACTACCTGTTATGTCAATTGCGTTCTCGTCTGTCCTTCCCCTTTTGGTTTGATCAAAAAAAGTATATGTAGTATGAGAGTGGGAGGTCGGAGGCACCAGATTCTGCGATCGCCTTATTGAAGATCGCCAGCAGATATGCCCTTGAGTTTGAAGCGATGCGTAGATAAATCACGATCGGCTTCGATCTTGGCGGTCCATGGCGATGAGAGTGTTTTAATCGACATCAATTTTCTCTTCACATTAATTCTATAAGCATGTTGAGCATCGAAAAGGTAAATTCGTAGCATCAAATCATAATTGGCTCGCGATCATATCGTGTCTTGTGCTTGCCGGATAAGCGGACTCGGCACTTACGTGTTGTTCTTTGCAGCTTGACATTCTTCTTTATTCGGATCATAGGCGTATGATTGGGTAGAAACATCAGTTCACGGTAGTGATCTGATCGATCTGAGCCCCGTCAGTCTGCGATAAGTCTTACAGTGCAGAGTTGGCTTAGCTTGACGCGGCTGATGTAGGTCTTCGATACGATCTTACGGAAGTCATCGATCTTCAAGTATTACGAATTTAGGCTTCATGACGGTGAGATATCATAAAACTGAATCGTCGATGCAGAACTCTTCTATCATTACGGCACCAGCATCGGGATATCGGTTGTCCCTTGGTCTTGAGATCGACCTACTCACCGTATTGAGTTTCCCCCTCGATATATGACCTATCTATTATCGATTATTCTGCTCTTGATGATAATTATCAAACTGGTCTCTATAATAATATATATCGATCAGTTAACTTGGTCTGGTGCAATACATGTGTTTTTGGAACTTTCATCAAAGCTATAAATTTCGACGATAATTTAAATAATCTTAAACACGGGAAATAATAATAGCAAGAACCCTTATTAAAGTAATATAGGTTAAAAGATTGGATAGTGCAATAATGATATATATGATGGTATTGATTAATATTAATGAAATTTTGAATTATATTGTGGCTCAATATTGATTGATCCGTTGGAAGAATCATCTTAGTCTCACAAGGCCCACCGAGTAGCCCGATTAAAGTCGATAAATAAAGTTGCTTAAATAAAATAAATTATTGTTGTTTATATTTCCTTGTTTTTTGAAAATATTAAAAGAAAAGAGGAGAAATTTTCTTGAAAAAGATTTTATGGAAAGGAGATAATGTATTCTTGGAATCTGAGATTATCGTAAATTGAAAAACTCATGGCTTCTTTGTGAGGCGAAAATAATAATATATAGAAGAAAGATTTTCTTGATTTTCTTGGAAGATTTTATGGAAAAAAGATATGTATTCTTGGAGCCTACAAGAATATCTCATAAATTCAAGAAAGATCGATCTTGCAAATCTTCTTGTTTTTTAGAAAACCAAAAATAAGGGTGTGTGAGTTTTGTGGGAAAATACACTGTGGAAAGAAAGATATATTGGATATATTAAGAGATTTCAGAATCGAAAGATCTTTCCTAGCCCTAATTGTGCTCCAAAATTCGAAACCCCCACTCTTATATATAGGGGATGAATTTTTTAATCTGACTAGTGTGTTCACGTTGGAAATATTAGAAATCCACAAAAGGTGGTGCAACAATAATTTTATTTTTTCTTGTTATAATCGTTCATGAGAACCTTCCATATTGGGCCGAAACTTGGGAATACTTGAGAAAAACTTTTGGTGGTATCCGGATACTTGATCTATACATCTCGAGATAAATCTCTCAATGGTATGTTTGCACGTAAACTCTGAGAATTCATCTTTAGGATCTATGCTACGTCCATTTATTCGTGTTGTTGGATTAATTATTATTTAAGATCATGAGTAAATTTATCTTTAGTAATAATAATTATTATTTAATTAAAATTGTTAATGTGTTTATGAGGTCATCCAGGAGTAGATCTGGCATATTTATCTTGTATCCGGCAATGGCATCCGACCTGGTTGAACTCGATCTTTTAAATTATGATTTAAATTATTGTTCATTAAAATTGAAATTAGATGGTAGAAGCGGTAGATCTGTTGTTTCTTGGTATCGTGACGTTATCGTGGTATTTTAATGTATTTATACAAATAAATTGTTGTTTTTAATTAGATTAAGTTAGGTTCGTTTTGCCCGTGAAAAATCCGCGAGTAGATTGGTTAAAACAGTTTGTTCAATGTAATAGACTAGTCTGAATCTTGGTTTATTTATTTTAAGTAAATAAATTATGCTTAGGATCGTGAGCGAAGATGGAAGCGAAGAAATTAAAGCGGACATCAGTGCGACGTGCGAAATTGAGCGGCGAACCGCGATGTAAAGGTTTATTTGTTGATGACTTAAATCGAATAGGATGACCGGCGAAATG